>OY744520.1:172674700-172897200 GCA_963556195.1 Sepiola atlantica | reverse complement strand
CATTGTTTTTTTTCTCAACTGCACCCCACACATAATACTCCATTGGGTTGCAATCAGGTAAGTTGAGATTAGGAACCAAATGTTGGGACTGCTGAAGCCCTGAAAGTTCTTAGACAGACATGTATGTCCCCCCCCCTGCATCAGAGGTATGACACGGCGCTGAGACCTGCTGCCACACTATGCCTGTTTCGCAGCCACCTTCTACACCCAGCGTTTGACAATAGTTGATAGCAACCCAATGTAGCCATCTGAATTGAATCTGAATCCCTTTTCGAACATGCAGAGGGCCATGACGTGTCCTTCGCTGGAAACACACTCAAAGACAATTGATTGTGTATTGAATGTGCTTTTGCGATTATGATATCCTTTTTTTAATTCTGGTGCAGTTTCCCCGATATAATATTTTTTATTCGTTTTTTCATTGGCATGTATTATTTTGTAAAGGGCAAAAGCCGCTTGCTATTGATTTCTCACTGGCAACAAATATTAGTCTTTTCTGGGATTTGAGTGGCAACAAGCCTTCCCAAGTTTCAGTACTCTCCGCACTCTTCTAGTGGAGGGCTGGTTAGTGCTCTTCCTCCTCAGTATTTCCATTCTCCTTTACCCTTCACGACTATTTTGTGTATTATTATTATTTCCACTCACTGGGAGTTATCACGCAAGCCATCGTCAGTGATTCTCACCGACAATAACCAGTGGTGCTCCCTGGAGTCTGAGTGACAACATGTCTCCACAGATTTCCAGTAATCTCCATCTCTTTTCTATCAAGACCGCGAGTGACTTTGCAGTATCTCAACGGCCGTCTACCATCGATTTTTCGCTGGCAGAGACCATTGTTCTCTCCCGGAATCCGGGTGGAAATAGGCCTACCCAGGGTCCTAGCATTCTCCGTACTCTTCCAGTGAAGGTCTGATTAGTGCTCTCCTTCCTCGGTCTTTCCATCCTCCTTGACCCTCTACGACTATTTTGTGTGGCGTCAACTACGGCCGGTACCACCTTTTTAATGGGGGTAGCTTCTGTTCCCTGGTTCCTCTGGTGGCGTTCTCCGTGTGGTTTTGATTTCTTCTAGTTGTAACTTCGAAGTGATTGGTTTCCAGTCGTAACTTATGCGGGTTGGTTTCTGCATTCAAAGGTTTTCTTTAAAATTGCAGCTGTTTTGATCATTGCAATCTTTTGCATGGTCTTAGTGATTATTATTATTATTATTATTATTATTATTATTATTATTATTATTATTATTATTGTTATTATTATTATTATTTTCTTCGACTTATATTTTATTTTTCACTTTACTACTGTCATTTAATATTTTGCTATTATGAGCTTTCATGATCACTTCTAAATTCATACACCAATTGTCGGAAAGTTTTTAATGATTTAGGGGTAAGAAAATCAAGGACTAACATTGATTATAAGCTAGAGTAAGCACTAATTAGCCATAAAATCAATCCTAAAATGTAAATCCACGCAATTATTATAATGCTTTCAATTGGGAATGAAACAGAAACGTTTCTATGTAGTTCACTTGCCATAAGTGTATTTAATAGTACTACCAACCTCTACTCATATATATATATATATATATATATATATATATATATATATATATATATATATATATATATATATATATATATTCAGAAAGAGATATAGAGAAAGAAATATGTCTTTTAGTACAGGTTAAAAATCATTGATACCAAACAGGTTACTACGATTCAGGCTAAAACTAGGATACAGAATGTAGACTTACTTAAATTCCATGTCCGCAATTTCATCATCATCATCATCATCATCATCATCATCATCATCATCATCATCATCATCATCATCATCATCATCATCATCATCATCACCACCACCAAGCGCCAATATATTATTCATATAATAATGTTTTAAGTATTGGTCAGAACACTGAGAAGCCAGCGGGTGGGGGGTCTCCCTTGTAGATGTGATCCATGATTTGTGGTGTCAGGACCCAGGGTCACCCAGGGCTATTGACATGTGGCAGGTGTCTCGAAGTTTTGTTCAACCTTGCTCTATTTAGCGTCATCCAGCCGTTTCTATGAAAGGTTCAGCTATTGGTCAGAGTCTCATTTGGGAAGAGAGGGGAGATATAGGTCACTGCTTGGGGTTTGTCTTAGTTTATCTAGTGTCAAAGAAGAAGCTTTTAACGAGACGTAAGTCTTAGCCGGAATTCTTAGTTGTCGTAAATTAAGGCGCCTGTCGTCATTACTTAGTTTGTATTGTTCCATACCATTTCCGAATTTAGTTGGTGGAATACTGCTTGCTCTGTGTAGAAATGATAGAAGTAACACGATACTACACTTTTATGCCGTCCAACCAGCATGCCAGCATGTAAAATGGACGTTAAACTGATGATGATGATGATGATGATGATGATGATGATGATGATGATGATGATGATTGGGCAATTTTTATTTTTGTCCCAATCCAAACGGCCCTTTTTTCTGTAGCTGGCTTTTCCCTACATTAAAAGCCGACCTTGTGTCTAACATTGCCACCGTGTATTTTTTCAGAGTAAAATTGTTAAATGACCGTCACAAATTAAAATAAATCACCAGTTATCAAGACCAAAAGCCACTCGGTGATAAAAGTTAATGAGGTGGATGGGTTGTCAGTTGAATGATGAAGTATATTATTAGAGGATTGAAATGATGAAGAGAATGGATAACATCTGATTACAGTTTATGACAAGTATATTTTGATACTGGATTTGAAGACGACCATGTTGTAGTCTGCAATGAAGCAGTCGCATAGTAATGTGTTCCACAGATGGGGAAGTTATTGAAAATACACTATATTCATTGCATTTCTATTTGATGTTAGGCACACGGAGAAAGAAAGTAAAATGCTTTGCAGTTATCTTGGCTTTAAGAAAGCTCCCAGCCAAATTGGAAACGCGAATATGAATCGAGGTGAAATGGTAAAGTTGACGGTAGAAGGACTTTCAGAAATCATGATCAGATTTCCACCTCGTGTATGAGTTAGAAATAAACATTGCCACGGCTGCTGCAAAGAAAGTTGGATCCCCCTACCGTGCCAGTAAACTTCTCACACCTAACATTATCCTATATCTCCACAAAGCCACCATCCGCCCATGCATGGAGTATTGTTGACACATCTGGGCTGGTGCATCATCCGCTAGTCTCTCCCTGTTAGACAAGGTCTAAAAAAGAGTCGCCAACTTGATAGGTCCTTCACTATCCACCAAGCTCTAGTCACTGAGCCATCGCCACAACGCTGCTTCCTTGTGCCTGTTTTACAAGTACTTCAATGGATTCTTCTCTGATGAGCTTGCTGCCCTGGTGCCCCCACGACGTAAATTCACTAGACCAACCCGACAATCTGCAACATCCCATCATTATACTGTGGAGGTCCCTAGATGCCGAAGAGCTTTCTACTCCAAAAGCTTCTTTCCTCGTGCTGCTGGACTCTGGAACTCCCTCCCTGCTCCCTGCTTTCCTGACGTTACTGACATGCAGAAATTTAAGACTAATGTAAATTATTTGATTTCTTATTATTCATTTTTCTATGTTTATCTTGTTATTTCATTTTTTCTTGTTCTTTTCTTTCTTTTTCTTTTCTTTTCATTCTTTCATTCCTTTTTTATCTTTAAATTATTTTATTCCTTATTATTCATTTTTCTATGTTTATCTTGTTATCTCTTTTTTCTTGTTCTTTCTATCTTTCTTTTTCTTTTCTTTTTTATTCTTTCATTCCGTTTTTATCTTTAAATTATTTTATTCCTTATAATTAATTTTTCTATGTTTATCTTGTTATCTCTTTTTTCTTGTTCTTTTCTTTCTTTTTCTTTTCTTTTCATTCTTTCATTCCTTTTTTATCTGTAAATTATTTTATTCCTTATTATTCATTTTTTTATGTTTATCTTGTTATCTCTTTTTTCTTGTTTTTTTCTTTCTTTCTTTTTCTTTTCTTTTCATTCTTTCATTCCTTTTTATCTGTAAATTATTTTATTCCTTATTATTCATTTTTTTATGTTTATCTTGTTATCTCTTTTTTCTTGTTTTTTTCTTTCTTTCTTTTTCTTTTCTTTTCATTCTTTCATTCCTTTTTATCTGTAAATTATTTTATTCCTTATTATTCATTTTTCTATGTTTATCTCGTTATCTCTTTTTTCTTGTTCTTTTCTTTTTTCTTTTTCTTTTCTTTTCATTCTTTCATTCCTTTTTTATCTCTAAATTATTTTATTCCTTATTATTCATTTTTTTATGTTTATCTCGTTATCTCTTTTTTCTTCTTCTTTTCTTTCTTTCTTTTTCTTTTTTTTTCATTCTTTCATTCCTTTTTTATCTTTAAATTTGTTATTCCTTAATATTCATTTTTCTATGTTTATCTTGTTATCTCTTTTTTCTTGTTCTTTTCTTGTTTTTTCTTTTCTTTTCATTCTTTCATTCGTTTTTATCTTTAAATTATTTGATTCCTTAATATTTATTTTTCTATGTTTATCTTGTTATCTCTTTTTTCTTGTTCTTTCCTTTCTTTCTTTTTCTTTTCTTTTTTATTCTTTCATTCCTTTTTTATCTTTAAATTTTTTATTCCTTAATATTCATTTTTCTATGTTTATCTTGTTATCTCTTTTTTCTTGTTCTTTCCTCCCTACAGTTGGCTACCTGTCTTGTTTGGGGTCAACCATGTTAAAAAAACCCCAAAACTGACACAATAGAACTTGGGGTCAATTTTTTGTTGCGTTTTCAGATCTACAGTCTTTTTTAATTTTTTGTTACACCATATTTACCGTGTAACATCTATAAGTGTAGAAATTATGTTGCAGAATTTCTAGTTTTAACGGAAACCGTATGATTGGTCGTAGTAGTAATAGATAATTAGTATTCGTATTTAAAGCATTTTACGGTGTTTTCACTGTTATCGAAATTAATTTTATTTATCGATGGATTTTTAGTTTTTATGTGCAGAGCTTCTAACATCCGCAGTCTTAGATTATTAGTTGAGTGTTCGAATATAGTTGTGTTGTCTACAAAGATTTGTCGAAGTTGAGAGCGGAAGCAAAATGATTAGTTTTTAAATGTTTGGGCTATTGCGTTTGTGCCAGATAAGTGCATAGTGAGACGTCTCGACAGTGTTGTGGTAGTTACGCCTACGCATATGTTTTCTTCATTGTCGGAAACACAGTTTTCCAATGGGTATTTAAACTCATATACTAGGTTTGTCTTATTCAAAATTCGAGGAGGAGGGAATTGTTGGTTATCATGAGGCTTAAGTTTAAAAATTTGCTATAATAAATAATAATTTTCTTTTATTTGGATCAATGAGGAGAACATTTTTGATTAATCATCTAGAGATGGCTCCAGAAAGAAACCGAAAGTACTAAGGTACACAACGAGTACGGACAATACATCCGCCAGTTCCATCCCGAAACTCGAAAATTAAACAGAAATTTAGAAAGGATCAAATAAAAGATTTGCAACACAATTTATCTGTAATATATATATATATATATATATATATATATATATATATATATAATGTGACCCGTTGAACAACAGATTCAACGCGAGTTAGATTGTTTAACACAAGAAAAAGTGAGTTTGAAAAGCTAGTTATATATAAAAAGAAAAAAAACAAAATCACAAATTAGTTGCTTTCCGTTAGCTATATTTTTCTCCCTTCCCTCTTAGGTACAGGTTAAATCATATCATAGTTGTCGCGCTATTCCCTTTTATTTTTTAATTGACTATTCCAATCTTTACATTTTTTCCTTTCTTTATTAATTCAATTTTTAATAAACAAAGAGAGAGAGAGAGAAGAGAGAGAGAGGAGAGAGAGAGAATGTGCATGAGAGTGTGGGAGTGACGGAAAAGATAGTGAAATAAGAGCGGGTGGGTCAAACAAGATTCAGTAAGAAAGAAGGAAAGTGACAAATGGTCAGTTAATTGCAATTTAAGATTAATTAGAACAAGTAAAATGGAAGTATTTTTCAAACACAACATGTTTTGTGTGAATAAACTATATCGGAAAAAAGCCATAGGAAAGTAAACGTTGATTAATTTAGCGTTTAGTATAATAATAGATCGACAAGGTGAAAGCATTCTGGACTAAAATCTTCCCACTAAGGTAGTACGTGACTACTTTGAAGCCATTGTTACATCAGTTACGATATTTGAAAGTAGCACATTGACTTTTACCAAACGATTAGAAAAGAAAACTTGATAATGTGTAGACAAGAATGCTAAGAGCTGCTGTCAAAATCGCCCGGAGACAACATCCCACAAAAGAGCCGCTGTAAAAATCACCCGGAGACAACATCCCACAAAAGAGCTGCTGTCAAAATCGCCCGGAGACAACATCCCACAAAAGAGCTGCTGTCAAAATCGCCAGGAGACAACATCCCACAAAAAAGCCGCTGTCAAAATCGCCCGGAGACAACATCCCACAAAAGAGCTACTGTCAAAATCGCCCGGAAACAACATCCCACAAATGAGCTGCTGTCAAAATCGCCTGGAGGCAACATCCCACAAAGGAGCTGCTATCAAAATCGCCCAGAGACAACATCCCACAAAAGAGCTGCTGTCAAAATCGCCTGGAGGCAACATCCCACAAAAGAACTGCTGTCAAAATCGCCCAGAGACAACATCCCACAAAAGAACTGCTGTCAAAATCGCCTGGAGGCAACATCCCACAAAAGAGCTGCTGTCAAAATCGCCTAGAGACAACTTCCTACAAAAGAACTGCTGTCAACATCGCCTGGAGGCAACATCCCACAAAAGAGCTGCTGTCAAAATCGCCCAGAGACAACATCCACCGAAAGAACTGCTGTCAAAATCGCCCAGAGACAACATCCCACAAAAGAACTGGTGTCAAAATCGCCTGGAGGCAACATCCCACAAAAGAACTGCTGTCAAAATCGCCTGGAGGCAACATCCCACAAAAGAGCTGCTGTCAAAATCGCCTGAGGACAACATCCCACAAAAGAGCTGCTATCAAAATCGCCCGGAGACAACATCCCACAAAAGAGCTGCTGTCAAAATCGCCTGGAGACAACATCCCACAAAAGAGCTGCTGTCAAAATCGCCTGGAGGCAACATCCCACAAAAGAGCTGCTGTCAAAATCGCCTGAAGGCAACATCCCACAAAAGAGCTGCTGTCAAAATCGCCTGGAGACAACATCCCACAAAAGAACTGCTGTCAAAATCGCCTGGAGGCAACATCCCACAAAAGAGCTGCTGTCAAAATCGCCTGGAGGCAACATCCCACAAAAGAGCTGCTGTCAAAATCGCCTGGACGCAACATCCCACAAAAGAGCTGCTGTCAAAATCGCCTGGAGACAACATCCCACAAAAGAACTGCTGTCAAAATCGCCTGGAGGCAACATCCCACAAAAGAGCTGCTGTCAAAATCGCCTGGAGGCAACATCCCACAAAAGAGCTGCTGTCAAAATCGCCTGGACGCAACATCGCATAAATGAGCTGTTGTCAAAATACCCCGGAGACAACATCCCACAAAAAAGCTGCTGTCAAAATCGCCCGGAGACAACATCCCACAAAAAGGCTGCTGTCAAAATACCCCGGAGACAACATCCCACAAAAAAGCTGCTGTCAAAATCGCCTGGAGGCAACATCCCACAAAAGAGCTGCTGTCAAAATCGCCTGGACGCAACATCCCACAAAAGAGCTGTTGTCAAAATCGCCCGGAGACAACATCCCACAAAAGAGCTGCTGTCAAAATCGCCTGGAGGCAACATCCCACAAAAGAGCTGCTGTCAAAATCGCCCAGAGACAACATCCCACAAAAGAACTGGTGTCAAAATCGCCTGGAGGCAACATCCCACAAAAGAGCTGCTGTCAAAATCGCCTGAGGACAACATCCCACAAAAGAGCTGCTGTCAAAATCGCCCAGAGACAACATCCCACGAAAGAACTGCTGTCAAAATCGCCCAGAGACAACATCCCACAAAAGAACTGCTGTCAAAATCGCCTGGAGGCAACATCCCACAAAAGAGCTGCTGTCAAAATCGCCTGAGGACAACATCCCACAAAAGAGCTGCTGTCAAAATCGCCTGGAGGCAACATCCCACAAAAGAGCTGCTGTCAAAATCGCCTGGACGCAACATCCAACAAAAGAGCTGTTGTCAAAATCGCCCGGAGACAACATCCCACAAAAGAGCTGCTGTCAAAATCGCCTGGAGACAACATCCCACAAAAGAGCTGCTGTCAAAATCGCCCGGAGACAACATCCCACAAAAAAACTGCTGTCAAAATCGCCTGGAGACAACATCCCACAAAAGAGCTACTGTCAAAATCGCCCAGAGACAACATCCCACAAAAGAGCTGCTGTCAAAATCGCCCGGAGACAACATCCCACAAAAGAGCTGCTGTCAAAATCGCCCGGAGACAACATCCCACAAAAGAGCTGCTGTCAAAATCGCCCGGAGACAACATCCCACAAAAGAGCTGCTGTCAAAATCGCCCGGAGACAACATCCCACAAAAGAGCTGCTGTCAAAATCGCCCGGAGACAACATCCCACAAAAGAGCTACTGTCAAAATCGCCCGGAGACAACATCCCACAAAAGAGCTGCTTTCAAAATCGCCCGGAGACAACATCCCACAAAAGAGCTGCTGTCAAAATCGCCTGGAGACAACATCCCACAAAAGAGCTGCTGTCAAAATCGCCTGGAGGCAACATCCCACAAAAGAGTAGCTGTCAAAATTGCCTGGAGACAACATCCCACAAAAGAACAACTTTATGGACACTATCCTCAGATCTTACTTTTGATCAGAGAGAGAATACTAAGATTTGATGGTCACTAATTGATGGGGTAAATATGGAATTATCAGCAATGTTCATATGTTGAAGTTGAAAGACCACCCGGATGTTATGTCAAGCAACAAGCGGAAGGCACCTTTTAAGACTTACCTGGTGAGACGGGTGATAGAGGGAGATGGCGTGAGATAGTCAAAAAGATCCATTACGCAGGATGATAATATAATTAATCTCTCTAATCCGCCTGTCGTGTGAATGTTATATATATATATATATATATATATATATATATATATATATATATATATATATATATATATATATATATATAGAGAGAGAGAGAGAGAGAGAGAGAGAGAATAGAATAGAATGGAACGAGCTATTGGAACACTAGCAGAAACTCGCTATGAAGATATTGTTGTTTAGCAGAAACAGCTTACCTTGTGGGCTTGTATATATATTTATTTTTCCATGGCTGTTTTACGTGTGGAATATTCCATTTCGGCATCCAGACAATGTCAAGTCATCGGGAGAGAATACGCTCCGTTTTGGGGCCTTTACTCTTAGCGGCTTTTTCGCGTATCGGCCCCCTCACTGAATCGCATTTCAATCCGATGAACTGTTCAATGAAATCAAAACAACTGACTGTTTAACGGCTAAGCGTCTTACGTGCCGTTTAATGACTCAGTGTCTCATCTGTTGTTTAATGGCTGAGCATCTCACGTCTTTGTTGCATGAAAACGTTCTTTTATATCGAAGAGACAAAAAAGATAATAAATAAATAAAATAAAATGAATAGCTAAATAAATAAATAAAATAAATAAAATAAATTAAATAAATAAATTAAATAAATTTTTAAAAAATAACTAAATAAAATTCCTAACATTAAATACCGAGAAATGATCTAAAGGAGATAACTTATAATCCAGATGATTCAAGAGAAATAATTTATAAATAATTTAAAAAAAAAAAATAATAATGTTTTCCTCTCACAAAGATAACTATACAGTGGACACTTTCTATTATATCACCATGTGATATTCCTTTTCGCCCAGAGCCACATTGCACATTGTTCGGTTATCTCTATGAGGCGTTTGCTGGCTGCAGCTCTTTTTCGGCCTTTAATTCCAAGCTGGCCTAGGAGCTGATACAGAGAGCTTGCAAGGAACCCCCGTGCTCCAATTTCAACAGCTCGAAGGATGACACTATAACCTTCACGGGCCAGTTCTCTTTTTATGTCTTCGTATTTTTCTACCTTGTATTGGTGTTGTTTTTCTATCCGGCTCTCATAAGGTACTGCCAATTCAGCAAAGATGAGTCTTTTGAGTTTTCTTGACGATATAACAATGTCTGACCGTTGCCCCTTTTCACAAATACTCTTGGGGCAATTATTGCGCCAGCTAGGGAGATCTGCGACTACCATTCAATTGCCATCCGGTCCAAGAATACTTTGGCCGGGTACTAATAATTGGCCTGCTGTACGCTTAAACCTGATTCACATCTTCCTTCCCGCTGTAAAAGCACTTTGGGCTGATGTTAGCTGCTTCGAACTTGATATGATAGCTAATTGTTGTCAGTTCATGTAGTACCCGATTGTGCCGCCACATATATCGGCCATTAGCAAGGGCCACTCTGAATGAACTAATCACATGGTTCATTGTTTGGGCCTTTTCCTTACATAAAGAGCATGTTGAATCGTCCCACTTTCTTCCATTTGACGAGGTTGGTAATTGACGGAAGCACGTCGTAAGTTGAGTGTATTATGAAGCTCAACCTAAGCGGCGCCATATACCTAATGTCACTCCATGGAAGTGATCTTTGGATACCTTCTTCCCAGTTCGTCCATTGTCCCTGCTGTGACTGTTGGACCCTTTTTACGAGCATTTTGCTCTCCTTATTTCCTGAATGATCCGGTCGCGGCAATCTTTGACTGAAGGCGTGGACCATCTTTGAATGCTGATCATTCCCAGCCCAGATCTTCTTGTACCACACACACACACACACACACACACACACACACACATATATATATATATATATATATATATATATATATATATATATATATATATATATATATATATATAGAGAGAGAGAGAGAGAGAGAGAGAGAGAGAGAGAGACGCTATATGTTCCCTTACTTCCAGGCCTGCGTAAGAGCGCGTTGGGATTAAATGCCTGACTGCTGTTTGAGTGATCTAGCAACCGGGTTTCAAAACATTCGGCACGTCTAGTCACATTGAAAAGACGTGCTGTGGCGAAACAACCGTCCGTGGATGACTTTATATATATATATATATATATATATATATATATATATATATATATATATATATATATATATATATATTGGAATCCAAGTACATCATTTATGACGTGGTTATTCTAAGCATGACGTAACCAATCCTTTCCAGTGAGGTCCATCACTCCCTTCGTACTATCCCCTACCCACCTATGGAACACAGCCACCAAATTTTGTAGAGCTTGTTCTTTATTGTGATTGTGTTCTTATCAGGAATATAAGCCATTCTCTGAAAATATCATACTGTATTTCAAAATGGATGACAAGTACTTCCGGTTTGTACGAATGTTATTTTACATTGACAGCTGAATTTACAGCTAAAGGAGACCCCCCATTCCCAAACATTAATTCAGACGTTTGATTGTTACAAGATACGAATGGATGTTTTAAGATGCACGTTTAGCGATGAAAATGCTATTTGAAACTTAAGCGTGACAGACTAACGAAATGTTGTTTTTAACTTAAGCCTAGCAGACCAACGAAAATGATATTTTAAACTTAACCGTGACAGAACAACGAAATTGTTATTTCAAACTTAAGCGTCACAGAACAAGGAAAATACTATCTAAAACATAAGCGAAATAAACAAAAAAAATTCAAACTTAAACGTGTCACATGAAAGAAAATGTTATTCAAACTTAAACGTGAGATACGAAATCAAATGCTGTTTCAAATTTGAGTTTGGAAGACCAACGAAATTGCTGTTTGAAAATAGAGCGTTACCAACGAAAATACTATTCCAGAAAAAGATTTAGTGACGAAAATGTTATTTTAAAGTTATACGCTACAGACCATAGAAAATGCAAGTGCGACAGGAGGATCAAGCCGCTTATAGAGATGCATGAATACATTAAAAAACTAATCAGTTCGGTAATGGTTGAGGCTGACGAGTTATATACGTGTTTGGTTCTCTATACCGACGGGTTGGCGTCTTCGTCGGGACACCTTTCTCTCGCAACGGGTAGCTCGACCACTTCTAGAAAAAGTATAACAAGAACAACGTGTTCACTTTATATATATATATATATATATATATATATATATATTACTATTTCATGTATCCAGATAAAATTTTATAAGGAGATATAATTTTTTATGTATCCATTTTTAGTATTTACTTCAACAGTGCTCGATACGTAAGTAGGGCTAGGTAGTAAGCTATGAAAATATATTTATGGCATTTAAGCTACACAGAGGCTCCCGAGTTTCATCACCGGGTGAATCTTCAGGCTATATATATATATATATATATATATATATATATATTTATATATATATATATATATATATATATAAATATTAAATATTTTTTACCTACATATGCTGGCGATTCAAGCTTTTGCTACCATCAATGTAGGAGATGATAATTTCAGACGGTTGCAAGGTTAAAACCAAGTTACAGAATCACCCTAGACTCCGCAATTAAGCGTTGCAACCACACGGCAACGAGAAATTAGCACGCAATAAAAGAGAATTAAGTTCTAATGTCTAAACAAAGCAGGCACACACGATAAACTTATCGAGAGTGTTCAACGAACGTTGTCGGAACATGGCATATATATATACATATATATATATATATATATATATATATATATATATGTATATATATGTATATATATATACATATACATATACATATATATATATATGTGTGTATATGTATATATATATGTATATATATATATATATGTGTGTGTGATTACACTTAATTATGGATCAATTACCTTATCTATGAGTTGTTTAGGGCTATCTTCAGAGGGAACACGAGGTGTCTGAACGCCCCCATCTATACGCACTTTACACGACGATTCTTTTAAATTATTTACACGATGACCCTTCTATGTTCTGAAACCCAAGTATTAAAACTTCAAATTCCTACTATCTACCTCGCATGATTAAACGAAACTATCTCTTCTTTCTGGCAGGCGACAGATGAACATGGGGTCAAAACTGATCAATCATACCTTAGTACCCACATACATTTCTACTCGTAGCATACAAAAGCAGAGTACTGCTAAGTAACATGTCAAAACAGCTGTATCTGGTGCCCATGTATATCACATTTGAACCTTGAACTCTTTGACAGCTTAGATCCTGTCTTCTTTGGGAGAGGGAGGAGTGTGGCGTAAATCCCACCAGAATACAACACTATTTTATTCATTTACTTTTTTTTTCAAATATGCATTGCTTTTGACTATCTTCAGAGGAGTACACGAGGGTCTAAACGCCTCTATCTATCCGGATTTTACATGTCGACTCTTCTTTTTTAATTTCTAAAAAGCAGCGATCTTTACCTTCAAATCATTCTATCTAGTGATATAACTAAACCTAAGAATCCACCATGTATCGGGCGATAGGTGAACCTGGGGTAAAACCTCATCAATCATACCTAAGTAACCTTAAGGATTTGGAAAATTATATTTACACTTAAACTAAAAAGCATAGTACTGCTAGATATTAGGCAACACTAGTTGTATCTACCCGGCGTTGTCTGGGATACGGTAAATTCATTTTACTCTTTAATTATTATTTATTGGCATATTTTTTAACTTACGGTAGACATTTACTATTATATTCTTCAGTTTAAAATAAATAATCCCCTTGCTGATTTTTATTTTTAGGTAATTATTTATAAATGACGAAAAGATATTCTTTGTTAATGTTAGCACTAATATTCATAAGTAACGTCTCAATCGGCGAAGTTTTAAAAAAAGAAAGAAAAACAACCGTTTCTAACTTAGTAGTTCAAAATAGAAGAAAAAAGAAAAAACGTACCAATCCGTATAGAAAGAAGAAAAGAGAAAAAAATTAAAAAATGCCTAATTACGGAAATATAGTCATGGATTTCTATCTGAATTAATTTCCCATAAAAAATAAAAATGATTTCGCCCGTCAGTTTCTTTACTCGCTAACGTCTGTGTGACGGGACGGAAACATATATATATTGTTATTTATATACAAATAAATACGCAGTTGCCTTTATTACATAGTAGAGGATGTTTTATATTAACAATCGTTTGGGCTGGACTAAGTATTACTTGAAATAATTTGTAGTTTAGTACGTTATTTTGTTACCAATAACATGGTACAATAATAACGAATGAAAATTGGCTAGTAAGAAGCAAAGTCTGATTCATCAGCTTAAATGCTACTTTGAAACACCGACAATATAACTGTATATGTTAGATGTATTTTTGAGGAGAAATGAGGTTATTTAATACGACATGGGGCTCATGAAAAGAAAATCACATTTGAACCATAATATTTGGGGTTTATTTTTAAACATTAATTCAAAGCGGAAATTACTTTCTATTCGTCCATTTAAAGGCTTCAAAATCACTTTAAAATTTCTCACGGTCACGAGAAAGGTAAACAAGTTAGCCATTTTAATCTCTTATGAATACATAAGAAGAATGACAGAAATTTTTTACTTTGTGACCGTGCGGAATTCAAAAGTTATTTTGAAGCATTTAAATTGCCGATTAGTAAGTATTTATATGTAAAGGATTCATTTCTAAACTAATTAACCCATCATTATGAATTTTATAACACAGCTACAATATGCAAAGAGTCGTAGTGTAGGCTACATTTAGTTTAATTTAGTTTCATGCAAATTAGGTAAAAGTGAGTGAAAGTCTTTCGTGAAAATTTAGATAGTTCCCATTTTTGTGAAATTTTAACAATAGGTATTAGACATCAATGAAGAAATATTCACCAAAATTTCAGCTTTTTAGGGTGGCATTTTAAAAGGGAATTTAGGGGTTATAATATGGACACAGCCTCCCATTTGAAAATGAAAATATTTCAGATTTGCATTAAAGTTGATCGTTAGTCATTAAACACCAATTAAGCAAGATTTCTTTGAATTTCAATTTATTGTTAAGATCTCTCAAACATTTATTAGAATGAATATCATGTAATGGATTTTGATCAAAATTAAGATAAGGATTCTCGAACTAATGTTTATTAACATTATATGTTGATTTTCATCTTCTATAAAGGGGAACAAATATACCTTAAGAAATATTAATATCAACGTTGACGAGGACAATAGTCCGAAGAAAACAATGCAATGACAACTTCTCATCCAAAAAGTTTAGACAAACTTCGCTAATTGTTTAGAAAAAAACGTATTTCATAAATTGTTTACGAAATATAGATTTCGTCAATTGTTTAGGAAAAAACGATTTCGCCAATTGTTTAGGAAAAACGAATTCCGTCAATTGTAAAGGAAAACGTTTTTATTAATTGTTTACAAAAACGGATTTCGTTAATTGTTTAGAAAAACAACGGAATTCGTCAATTGTTTAGAAAAATGGATTATACCAGTTGTTTAGAAACAACGGATTTCAACAATTGTTTAGAGAAATCGGATTTCGTAAATTCTTTATAAATAAGCGGATAATATCAATTGGTTTCAAAAATAGATTTCCTTAATTGTTTAGAAAAAAACCGGATTGTATCAATTACTTCGAAAAAACGGATTTCGTCAACTGTTAGCATAAAACTTATTTCATAAGTTGTTTAGAAAAAACCTATTTCATAAGTTGTTTAGAAAAAACCTATTTCATAAGTTGTTTAGAAAAAAACTTATTTCATAAACTGTTTAGAAAAAGCTTATTTCATAAATTGTTTAGAAAAAGTCTTATTTCATAAATTGTTTAGAAAAGATCTTATTTCTTAAACTGTTTTAAAAAAAACGGAGTTCGTAAATTTTTAAGAAAAAACGGATTTCTTATTTCTTGAATTGTTTGGAAAAAAAACCCAGATTTCGTGAATTGTTTAGAAAAAATGACTGTTTCAACTGCTGAGAAAAAATGGATTTCGTTCAGAAAAAAAACGGATTTCGTTAATTGTTTAGAAAAAAAGGATTTTGTTAATTATTAAAAAAACGGATTTCTTCAATTATTTATAGGAAATAGGGAGTAATGACGAAATTAGGACAATATTTTTTGTCACTATTAAATTTGCGATAGCATCGTCAAAGCTGATCATAAAAGTCAAATTTTATTTCATTTGGTCCTGCCGTAAAGTAATGTCGTGAAGGCGACCGGGAAAATGACACTTTTTTTATTTTACCTAAAATATAATAAAATTTAAAGAAACGCTACATTTTAAATTGACACTTTGTGTGTGTTTTGTCTGTTTTAAAACAAATAATCCTTTTGGGTTATTTAATGCCAAAGCGCAATAATTTGCTATTTTACTCATAGATGGAGGGGGCTGCTGATTCATAGATTTTACAAACAATATCAGTACGTAAATGACCACAATGCACTCTGTTTGGATTTGAACTCACCATGACCGATATCAATAGTCCGTAACAGTGTCCATTAGGCAAATGACACACTCTGTTTAAAATTGCCACTTAAAATCTAATGTTGTTAGCTTTATTCAAAAGAAGTCATCGATAAGGTTGTAAACAGTTCACTTGCGGCCAGCACATTATGTTCAGTCAGAAACATCGGAAAGTTCAAAAGACGGATTTGTATGGCGATATTATTTGATTAGCTTCACACTTTTGTTGTATAATGTTTTTTTTCTTTAGGGTTTCTTTCCTTTTATGTTTTCTGCTTCTATTGGTCGAAATTTCCACCTGTATCGGGTAGAGAATGGTCGTGCTTGTTGAGAAACCTTCTGTTCTGTATGGATCGTAAGAGATCAAACACGCGAACGATATCGCATCAAACATATACAATTATCTGTGAGATTTAAAAAATTTCACCTATATAGCATTTAAGCTGACATATTAAACTTTGATTCTGAATAGCCAATGTTTCATTTTTTTATTGTGTCATAATAGTATTATTATAACGTACTTCGCTACTGTTTATTTTATTATGTAGTTCCATCTGGTCAACTGGTTAAATGGAAACAGTTTTAAATTATGACGGGAAAATCAAAATCATGAATGAGAATAACTCATATCTTAAATTGAAGAATATAAAAAGGGTTGTCTTCCTTACAACTAAAGTGTTATTACTTTTTCGTATAAGTTATCAAAAACAGCTGCTTGTGGATATATATATATATATATATATATATATATATATATATATATATATATATATATATATATATATATATATATATACTAGAATAATACACGTCCCAGGACGGGTAAAATTAACTTCTCAAACAAAACAGTTTTGCAGCACTTAAATATCTCCTTACAAATATTAAAATAACGATATAATGATACTAAACCTCATGTCTAGAATCCTCATACTAATTTTGATCAAAATCCATTACATAATTTTGATTCCAGAAAATGTTCTCTAATCTAAGGCTTAAGTTTAAGTGTGTTTTTAAGAAATTGAAATTCAAGGAATCTTGCTTAATTGGTGTCTAAAATCGAAATCAGAAAGGGAAATAACTTATATTTTTTATTATCAAAATATAAAAATAGTTGTCTCCCTTACAACTAAAATTGTATTCTTTTTCATGTGTAAGTTTAAAAAATGTATGAAAAAAAACTAAAATGACTTCACCTAGTAAAATATATAGTTTTCTTTTATTATAATTCTTACACATATTATATTGCACCCTCACAGAGGGATATATATATATCTATATCTCTCTCTATATATATATGATTATATATATATATATATATATATATATATATATATAAATATTTGTTATTGTTTATTATCTATGTACGTATGTGTTTCGTCTTTTTTAATTTGGACTCATCAGCATAGAGATATGACTATCCACTACCGGTCATGTGATTCGAAACCCTGTGATTCTAAATAGCTGATAAACAATGATAATTTTAACACTTTTAAAGCGGCTTGACGTCCAGGCATTCTACTTCTATTAGGGAAAGAATGATGCATTATGAAGCAAGTGACGTCATGCTGTGTTAGCACTACCATTACAGTGCTCTACTTTTCTTTACGAGGAGCGACAAATATAAATATTTGTTATTGTTTATTATCTATGTACGTATACGTTTCGTCCTTTTTAATCTGGACTCATCAGCATAGGGATATGACTATTCACTACCGGTCATGCGATTAGAATTGTTTCATTTTACTTCAGTCGAAGTTCTCCGAACTCAAGGGCCCCATCCTGGGACTAATACGTGGTATTTATATGAGAGATGCATAGATATTACATTAAAGTTCTCCTTTACCTGCCAAATGCCGAGTTAGTAAAAAAGTTAAGAACATTAATTTTCTTCTCCCCAATTGACCGGATAATTATGTTATAGTACATATTTCTTCTGGTCTATTGGTCTTACCGAATTCCAGGACAAAAATTCATCTAGTCTAGTGGAGTATCCAACTAAGTGCTGTTACTTGAGGTAACATCACTGGGAGAAGGTGCACCATTCCTCGTATGAGCCTGTGTATAGCCGTGTCGAGGAGATCTTATTTGAACTTTGAACACTATGTTATTTTGAATATTTTATCAAGGTTAACTTGTAGGGTGAAGTATCCACATGCACGGTTGTCCGGATAAACCCTTGTACAGAGAGACCGAAGATACTCGAGGATGATGTCTTGTAGGTAATTCAAACATATATATATATATATATATATATATATATATATATATATGTGTGTGTGTATGTGTGTGTGTGTGTGTGTGTGTGTGTGTGTGTGTGTGCAAACATTGTTAAACACAACAGAATTCTCATGTTTAATAATACCGTTTTTATTTTTTCAATTTTTCTCGTAATCTTTTCTGTTTCAAAATTAAAAAGATTAATAAATATTCCAAATGTATCACGAGTACTTTGGATTTTTCGTCGAATCATCTTCAGGTTACAAACACAATGAATAAAAAACTGGAGAAGAAAAAAGAATACTTAAAAACAAGAAAAATCGACAACGCCGCACGTTTAATCGCTGATTCTGTCGCTCTCCTGGAACATAACTTATAAAGCTCTTATCTGGAATAAGCATTGGTTTGTTGTTGACTTTTACGATAAATTCTCAATTAAGCACTAAATGAGTTTAACAAAACACGAGTTAGAGTTATCATAATAATGAGGTTTATAAATATTATTAAATCAAAACACGAGTTAGAGTTATTATAATAATGAGGTTTATAAATATTATTAAATCAAAACACGAGTTAGAGTTATCATAATAATGAGGTTTATAAATATTATTAAATCAAAACACGAGTTAGAGTTATTATAATAATGAGGTTTATAAATATTATTAAATCAAAACACGAGTTAGAGTTATTATAATAATGAGGTTTATAAATATTATTAAATCAAAAACAAAATATTCAAATTGTCAAAAGTTCCAGATTGTCTCAAAACTGTTTCGGTCAATTCGAGCAAATAAAAAACATTTGACAATTTTGAAAAAAAATTTTTTTTTTTAATATTTATAAAGTGTCAGATTTTAAAACTGTATTATTGTATCGCCAGTTATAGTGGAAAAAAGGTACTCGAGGCTTAAGGTTAAAGAGATGAATGGATTGTCAGTTGAATGATGAAGAAAATTATGAGAGGATTGAAACTGATGAATGGAAGGAACACATTTGGATTAGTTATGAGGATGATTCATGACAATTATTTGTTGACATTGGATTTGAAGACGGCCATGTTGTAGTCTGCAGGGAAGCAGTCCAGTGGTAATGTGCTCTACAGATGGAAGTTATTTGAAAGAAACTCTGTTCATGGAAATTTCGTTTGGTGTTAGGAACGCTGAGGAAGAAAGGAAAGTTATTGGCAGATGTGGTAGGAAGATGTGTTCTTGCTGTGAATATTTTACAAAGAATGGTTTCATCTATTCTAATATGATGTATCTCATTCATGTAGATGTACTCGACTGAAACCCTCTGTTCATTTTCGGGCTAATGTCTTAAGAAAAGGTATGCATCGCCTAATTCCTTCTAGCCATGGATGAAATAGTATTACGAACCTTCCTTTCTTTATTAACGTGCTTGGAAATAGATGAGGTCCGCCAGGTAAAACTCCACAAGACACGCTGCATGGCAACAAACCAATGACAAGCAGAAGAAAAGGAAGAACAAGAATAAGAATAAAAGGGAGAAGGAAGGAGGGGGAAGAGGAAGAGGAGGAAAAAGAAGAAGAAGAAAAAGAAGGAGGAGTAGGAGGAATATGAGTAAAAGAAAAATGAGGAGGGAAAGAATGGATAAAATAGGAAGGAGGACGAAGAGGAGGAAAAGAATGAGTAAACAAAGGAGAAGAAGAAAAGAAGAAAGGGCGAGGCAGAGGAAAATGAGTAAAAGAAGAAGGGAGAGGAGGGAAAGAATGGATAAAAGAAGGAGAAGGACGAAGCGGAGGGAAAGAATGAGTAGTAGAAGAAGAAGAAGAAGAAGAAGAAAAGAAGAAGAAGAAGAAGAAGAGGATGAGTGGGGAGGAGGATGAGGAGGAGGAGAAAAAGAATGAGTAAAAGAAGAAGAAAAAGAAGAAAAGAAGGAGGACGAAGATGAGGGAAATAATGAGTAGTAGAAGAAGAAGAAAAGAAGAAGAACAGGAGGAGGAGGAGGAGGAGGAGGAGGAGGAGGAGGAAAAGAATGAGTAAATGAAGAAGAAAAAGAAGAAGAGGAGGAAGACGAAGAGGAGGGAAAGAATGAGTAAACGAATAATAATAATAATAATAATAATAATAATAATAATAATAATAATAATAATAATAATAATAAGAAGAAGAAGAAGAAGAAGAAGAAGAAGAAGAAGAAAAAAAAACAGTTAGGCGGAGGAAAAAGAGTAAAAGAAGAAGGGGGAGGAGGGACAGAATGAGTAAAAGACGGAGGAGGACGAAGCGACGGAAAAGAAGAAGAAGAAGAAGAAGAAGAAGAAGACAACGAAGAAAACGAACAACAAGAACAAGAAGACTTTTTGCAATTATACGCATTCTCTAAATATGAAGTGACTAAGCATTGAGCTTAATAAGCGCCAATGGGGGCCTTTAAACCTTCGGGAAATAAATAGGGGAAGTACTGAAGGGAACTGAACAGACCGGGGTTGAAGTTGAGAAAAGAAAACGCGAGGTGCTTAAGAGGGGTAGTGGGGAAACGTCTATCACAAAAGACAGCGCAATCCCAAATAAGTAATCACTTCATTCGTTATGATGGAATGTTCCGAATTTCCTTCCTTTTTCCTACATCTTCAAAGGCTTGTTCTTCTTTCTACTTCCACACCCTTAAATGCAAAGGTCCTTAACCCCCGGCCCCAACCGCTGCTTTCCAAACAGGTCAGTCGTCAGATGGTAGGATCTTAAGGAATGCATGCCTCCTTGATTCTCACATTCCATTATTTATATATCTCTACTATTAACAGGTTTTCATTCTCTCTCTCTCTCTTTCTCTCTCTCTCTCTTTCTCTCTCTCTCTCTCTTTCTCTCTCTCTCTCTCTCTCTCTCTCTCTCTCTCTCTATATATATATATATATATATATATATATATATATAAAGTTACGTATGTGTATATATTATATATCTAAAATATAATTAACCACGGACATGTGTTTCGCCGTTTTACGGCGCATTACCGTGGATGCTTCTAGCGAGATTCGAAACCGGGACTATGAAACCATCTTCTGGTGTTGGTGGCAAAATGGATTTAAAAGTGGGTTAAAGGGGAGAATTTTAAAAATACATCGGAGAAAAGAACGCCTAGATTGTTCCAAGAAAGACGTTGACGAATTAAATCTTTAAAAAATTTATTGATGTATTTATTTTTTAAAGTAATGGCTAATTTAATTGGCGTAGTCGAATAAATATGAAGAGGCAAAATGGGGAGGCGAGCAATAATAAATAGAATAAAAATGTCCCCTTTTTGAAGTTGAATTCAGCGACAGCGATGTGACGTCACTAAAATAAACTAAATTACGCTAAGCATTTTACAATGTGTTACTAGTCTCTTACGCAATATTATTTTTTATGTAGGTTGTTGCGTTTTTATTTAGATGGCTTCAAGTATATTCGAATTGGTCTCGGAATCTATTATGTTAGTGGTGTTGACTAAAGTTTTTCTTAAATCGGATTGAGGGCAGTTACGTTTTTCTACATGTTTATACATCAAGGGAGGCGCGAGAGCGCTCTATCCCTTAATAGACTTTAAAAACGGCCTATGCTAGAAATCTCATTTCTTTGATCAGTCATAACTCAAAAACCAATAAACCAAATTAGTTAAAACTTTGCACAAATTTTTTATTTGATAGGTTCTATAAGTGTGTAGAATTTCAGCATCATTAATCAAGGCAACCCAGAGATCCAGAAAGGTCAGGAGTGCTTTTGTGTTATCTGTGTGTACGTACGTACGTGTGTGCCACCCTGTATCTCATCAACTATTTAATGGATTCAGCTGGTTTTGGGCAGAGATAGAGGTTCTAGGGTCTAGTTGATGGCATTTTAATTTCAGTTTACCATATACGTTAGTTTTCCAGAAAATTAAAAAACAACAACTTTAAAATGACCATTTTCTTGAGGCATAGCCTTTACAAAAGTAGTGACATTCCATGATAAATGCCAGTACACTGAAATCATATGCCCTTAATAGGGTTAAGATGAAAATTCATATACACTAAATGTACAAAAGCAAGGAAATTCCCAAATTTTTACACTTTTATTGTCATTAAGGGTATGACTACATATCAACCAAACCATTTCATTATCACATCACTACAGTATAAATCTCTATGCATGAGTGGATGAAGTGTGTGAGGTGCGCTGAAGAAAAATTCCTACCAGTAAAATACATAGCCCTGTTGTGCTCGCATACCCTTAATGACAATAAAAGTGTAAATATTTGGGAATTTCCTTGCTTTTGCACATTTAGTGTATATGAATGTTCATCTTAACCCTATTAAGGGCATATGATTTCAGTATACTGGCATTTTTCATGGAATTAAACTAGAGTTCGCACGATGCATGGTGAGGACACGGGATTGGGTAGTAGTTGTAAAACCAATGTAGCTATTATTATTATGGGAGTTACATTCTCCGAATGGACATATAAACTTATTGACGACATTGGTTATTTCTCGTGTTTTGGGGGTTGGGGAGGTGTTAATTTTAATAAAAAAATTATAGTAAATAATTAGTTTAATTTTATTATTTTTCTCTGTCGGGGATTTGTATCTGTGTATGATATATTTTAGAGCTTTTTCTTCTAATCTGAAGTTTGGTTGCATTTGGTTACAGTAGTATATGTTGATATAGTTTGAGTTGTGATGTTGGATATTATCATTGTTTGTAGTAGTGTTTTTTTAAGTTTCGAATCATTATTTTTATTTGTCTATTAACGATGTAGTTGTAAAATTCATTGTTAATAAGTACCTGGTTTATATTTTTTAGTTCGATGAATAGTGTTTTTTTTAGAAGGAAATCAATTTGGCACGATTTAGTAGATTCTTAACAATAGCTATTTTGTAGCGATAGGGAAATTCACTCTTGTAATTTAACAGACTAGAATTTAAGCTGGTTAGTATTTTTATACGTAGAAATGTTAAACGTATTATTAGAGGTGTCAATGAGTACATCTAGGAATGGTATTTTATTATTAACATTTAGTTATATGGTGAATTTAAGGACAGAGTTTTTTTTTAAAGGTCCTGAAGTTTGTGTATTTGTTCATTGTTATTGGTTAGAATAAGTATATCGTCGACATAGTGTACGTAGATGGACAGTTTTGTAATGTTGTTACATATTATGTTTTCTAAGTTTGAAATGTAGAATTCACTATTCGAAGAGGAATCGAAAACGTGTTTGACACATGCAGAACTTTTATCAATTTTTTAAATTTTAATACAAAGAAAATCATTAGAAAGATTAAAAAGATTAAAAAAGGTATAAACTAGACAGACGAGTACTGTTACTTTTTAATAATTTTTGCATGAATGAAAAAAAATGAGTAAACAAAGAACGAGGAGGAGGAGGGAAAGAAGGAATAAAAGAATAAGAAGAAAAAGAAGAAGATGATTAGGACTAAGAGGAGGAAAAGAATGAGTAAACGAAGAAGGAGGAGGAGGGAAACGAAGGAATAAAAGAAAGGGAGGACGAAGCGGAGGAAAAGAATGTGTAGTAGAAGAAGAAGAAGAAGAAGAAGAAGAAGAAGAAGAAGAAGAGCGAAATAAATACTCTACAAATACCAAAAATCATCTTAAAACATTTAGATAATAACCACAATACACACTCGTCCTAAAATTACCACACTTTAACTAAAGAATCACACCAGCCATTCGCAAAGCCACCAGCAACGAACATTTTGACACCCAACTTACACACTCACATAACAACCCCAATATGCCCATAAAAACCACAGATTTGTTCAACTGCACATACACAGTATACCAAATATAATGTACGATATGCAATGAATTCTACATCGATAGCACAGTGAGACCATTGCATATACGCATAAAAGAACATATAACAACTAAGGCGTCACTGTTCTCGAAACATATATCGCGAAGTCACAACCCAATTAAATACATACAAGTAAAGATACAAGCTACCGGAAGAGACTTGTTCAGCTTCAGAATTATAAAAACAGAAAACTTAAGCCCAACATAAACAACAGAGAGGAACTCAATTGCACCTTTTTAGTAAAACCACATACGGAAGACACAATAAATATACATAAGATAAACAAATAAATAGTAAACAATATTAAACAGATGCTACTAATAATATATATATATATATATATATATATATATATATATATATATATATATATATGTGTGTGTGTGGGGGGGTGCGTGTGTGCATGTGTGCTTAAATGTTTGCGGATACGCGTATGGTTGTGGATGTGAAAACCCACTCGCATCCGATGTTTGTGCAGGACTGAACAGAATGCAGCAGTTTTGCCCGTTTATGTAAGATAAGTAAACAGTAAATAAAAAATAACCAATAAAAACTAAAATACAACAACAAATTACCCCCCCCCCATTAAGGCAAGTAACTCTCATCTTCTTAGCCCCAAATATATTTGTGACCCCACAAGATATGATGCCTCCGCAGAATCAAGGGAACTCATGGCCAAATCAAAGGAGTTTGTCATATTTGTTTTAATCCATTGATAATCATTATTGATTAAAACTGACCTCCTATATTTTTTAATGATGTGGATTTAATCCTTGGATATATCAGTATACATCTCGGCAATTTTTATAGACACTCACAAATATATTTGATAATACAGATATCGGCCTATATAGGGATGATGGATTAGCGATAATAAGAGATTCCAACAAAGTCAAGGGAGAAAACTTCAAGAAAATTATGCACATGTAAATGAAAAAAAAAACTAGGCCTAAAAGTAGAAGTACTGGCTAACATAAAAAAACTCACTTTCTAGATGTCACGTTAAACTTAAATAAAAAATACTTACGAACAACACCTAAAAGATAACGCCGATCCAATATACGTAAACCCAAAGTCTAATCACCCTCCATCAATCATAAAACATATCCCGAATTCTATCGAACGTAGGCTTATCAATAATTCTAGCAACGAAAATGTTTTTTAAAAATCAAGCAACATTTACAATACAGCTCTAAACCGGGGATGAAACGCGGGAGCCTCTGTGTAGCTTAATTGCCATAAATATATTTTCATAACTTACTACCAAGCTCTACTTACGTATCGAGCACTGTTGAAGTAAATAATGAAAATTGCTACATAAAAAATTATATCTTCTTATAGAATTTTATGTTGATACATGAACTAGAAATATATATATATATATATATATATATATATATGTTGTTTATTTTTTTTTAGAGGAAATAGTTATCCACAGCGTGGCTGACCATGACAGCATTCGAACCCTCGATTACTGTGATTGAGGGTTCGAATGCTGTCAAAGTCAGATTAGCCACAGTAACAGCGAAACACCTGTCCGTGGATAACTATTTTATCTATAATATATATATATAGTAAAGATAGTAGTATTTTTTTAAATTTAAAAATGTTTATTTATTTATTTATTTATTTATTTCAATTATTCTGGAGAGCACATAGTAGTAAATGGTGGGGTAGTTAGATTGAAGATGTGGGTGGACTCATAATACGGATATATGTTAATGAAACAACAATCCCACCATGAAAAGAGTCAATAATGGGACCTGAAGAAACAAAATATGTATAATAGCATAGAGAAAAACAATTTTGCCAAGATCTTTGTAAAAAACAAAACAATGTCGACATAGACACAACATAAAACAAAATTGATTACAAAAGTTGTTAAAAAAAGGGGAAAAATAGAAAATATCAAAGTATACAAAAATATTTTTATATATTTCGTTTCATAAAAAATGATACCATTACATCAAATTGTTTCATCACCTTTAACAACTATTAAACAATAAAACTGGCGATTCTTAAAATTCGAAGACATTTTTTTTTAATTACCGCTTACACACTTGATCTAAATAAGGACTAAAGTTAGCAGATTTACTTATATTATCACATTATCGTATATCTATTTTTAAAATTAAAAAAACAAACTTTTCACAAATAAAAAGAAGTAAACATTTTTAATATACTCAGCATGTTGTGATATAGGTACTAGGTCTAACTGATTTGCATATTAATTTACAAAATTAAATATTGATTTACAAAATTATGTCAAATTAATTTACTATTCGT
Source organism: Sepiola atlantica (assembly GCA_963556195.1). NCBI lineage: Eukaryota > Metazoa > Mollusca > Cephalopoda > Sepiida > Sepiolidae > Sepiola > Sepiola atlantica. The sequence goes on along the minus strand of OY744520.1, from coordinate 172,870,543 downwards.
TATTAGTGTGTAGCAGTTACCTCCTCCTTTCAAAACATAACTACACCGGTTTGCTGGTAGGTGGCGCTTTTTCACCGACAGGTGGCGCTGTAAAGCGACACCAGAGTTATCTGCCCGTCGGACTATAAAACCAGGTAAAAACGGAAATTCTCTCTCTTCTTCACCAACCAGCCTCGACAGAACGACGCTGACACTAGCGCTTCGTCTCACGCTTTTCTCTTCAAATGGCATCGGCATAACAACTACCAACTCACGTTGTCAAACAACGGTAAGAGTTCTCAACTCATTTTCTTTGTGTACGGCTTTCAAAGACTTTCCTCTCGCCGGATTCATTTCTTCTCATACCTTTTTCAAGAACTGTTTTTCCATCGACACACATGCATACATCACACACTTCATCATTCCACGTACACACACGTTCAATAAACGTTATTTTAACTACTTCATTTTGTTTATTAATTATTACTCTGTCTTTTGCATGCAACATCGCTTGATTCAACTTTGCACGTTTATAGTCCGGGAACACGACTCTCGATCCTAACAAGTGTTTTCTAATTCAATGCTTGTTTTAATTTTATTATTACATGGAGTTCTACTCCGCATATTCTTTTTTACATCCTGGATAGAAAATGAGCATTTTGAATGAGAAGAGTTTTTTCGACTCTTTTCTAGTCAGCTCACTTCTGGGGGTTGCGATGCAGGTAAACAAAACACAAACAACAAAAACAAAACATATACACACACCCACACAAACCGTAGCCAAGCAAACAAGTAAATGAGTATCCATCTCCCCTTCCCCAAATTAATTGTATTACGAAATGTAATACCACCACAAAGCATTTCTATTCAGTCGTACACAAATCCGCCATTTTATGCTTTTGGTAAATTGTACATTACAAACAAAGCCTCCGCCCCCAAAACACCAGGACCGAGCAAAAAGTCAGTGAATATCTCCCCAAGGTCCAAAATTGATTTCTTTACAAAATTAAATTCTACCATAATGCATTTCGGTTCACTCGTGAGAAGACGATTAGCTCTTTTAACAAATTACGCGATTTTTTATTTAGCTCTTCACTCTTTTTACTATCCCGGTTTCTGTTTTTAAATTAAAATCGTGGTATCTGCGTTGATGCCGGACATCATAAACAGTAAATAATGTTATAGTTCAATGTTAGGGACCAGGAGTTTTTTTTGGAGGGGTTACTCTAATTTCCCAGGCAACGCCGAGACACAGATCCACTAGTATATACATATGAGGAGAACATAAACTGTTATTTTTTTTAGATAATATGAAACAGAAAAAAGAGAGGTTTCTTGGGGATTTTGTTCTCTTGTTTTATTCGTTTTTATTTCTTTTTCCTTGTAAACCTTGTTTTTGACCTTAACTTCGAAACTAAAAAAAAATGTCAGACACAAACACTCGTACATATATATATATATATATATATATATATATATATACATGTGTGTCGGTACCTGCTAGACACATGTTTATTTGTAGATGGATGTGGGTGAGTGTTTAGTCCTTGCTAGAAATAGTCGTGCCATTCATATTTGAATGACTCAGAGAAACAACAACACCAAGATGATGTCGGCTCCAACATCAACAAATATCGTCACCGACATCGTCGTTTTGTATTAGTTACACAGTTTCCTTAATAAATGATTCTGCGATCTAAATATGAAAAACAGTTTCAATTCTGTCTGATTCGGATCAAAGTCGTATTCGACATGAACGGCGGCATCGGGGGGGGGGGGGGGAGCGGGGGCAGGGGGGGGGGGCCAAGCCCCCCCACTTTTTTTACTTAGCCCCCCCCCACTTTACGGTCATCAATAATGACGTTATATATGCATGTGTTTAACCGGCCCCCCCTTTTTAGGAAAGCCCTCCCCCCACTTTTATAACTGTGCCGCCGGTCCTGTTCGATATAACAGATATCAAAGATGATTCAGCAAACACACACACACACACTATTTTTAATAAATTTTTAAAAACTTATCCGAGAGAATAGAAGACTATTCACTGCTTTTAACATGCTTTGTGTGTGTATATATATATATATATATATATATATATATATATATATATATATATATACACCAGTGTATTGGGTTCGTTTTACTTATAACTTGATAATTAATAATTATAGAAATCGCCAGTAAAAACGTAAATAGAGTTTGGAAGGTGAGTTATTTTTACAAATTCAGCTTTCTCTGTTTGATACCATTGGCCAAGCAGTCTAAGATGACAACAGCGTAAAGGTAGTCCCTCGTTCGGAGGAACAGGTTTGAGTCCTGTACAAGTCTTACTGATCATTGACAGTTTGGCATACAACACATGTGTATATGGGTTTATTTTCAAAATAATATTTATTCATGAATTATTATTATCTTCAATGCGGCTAGACAAGCACCCATCCCAAGCTACGGATCGAACCTACAACCATCTAGTCGATAGGTCACAAAACAGGCACTGTTGGTAAATGATATTTACAATGTTTCTATATAAACATGGACCGTTACTTTCCAGTGTTCTATTTTTTATCTACAGAGTTCTTTCCATTATGCTAAATAGTAGCAGGCTATAATATTAACAACCCGAGAATATATATATATATATATATATATATATATATATATATATATATATATATATATATAATGTCACTTACGAAAAACATGATAGCATCATTGTTCAAATCTGTTGACCACTGCTTTCTTAACATTCATCGAATTTTATTCTTTGAATAACAATATTTTTTTTACTGCCTGCGCCGAAGTCATTTATTAATCTTTCGAGATTATTATCTTCGATATATATTTTTTTTCCATATTCATATAATGTGTGATATCACGTTTAGGATTTTCGTGGGATACGTCAAAGCAAAAGTCTATATCCATAGTGACACAGCAAGTAATGAAAACTTATAGAGGAAGTAAGCCGACACCAAAATCTCCGCATTACGTTGATTAGTCTGTAAGCAGATATCGCCAAAGAAAAATTGGTGAGTAAGCAAATACTAGTGAGTGACTGCCAATTACCAGTAATCCATCAAAGTATTATACGGATTGGATTAACATTCCGAATAAATCTATCCAGTAAACAGCATGACGTTGCAGGGACATTGCAGAAATAGGAAAAAGCGCGGAAATGGCTTTTACATTGTGACCTCGGTTTTATGGCTTTGAACGTACAAAGCTTAGCCAGAGGACTTAAACAAATGACTTAAGACTAATCACAGACTTATGACTTATTTGTCATAATTTAGGACAATTTTTAAGTTTATTTGAAAAAGTCAGTTAACTATAAAACAAAGATAAAACCTGTTTCTGCTCGTTATATATACACAGGGTGTTTGGAAAATTGATGGTATCACTTTGGGATTATGTATTATATGTGTAAATGAGCCTCTCTGTGTCGGGGTTACTTTTGTAATAGTACTCCGTTACTTGTTTAATTTCTTTTGTGGTCCATTTCGGTTTCTGCATGATCTTTGGTTAGTGCTGATTATATTTATCGATACGAATGCAGAATAATTATCTACCTAGATTCCCGAGATTCGACGACAAATTACGAAGTTGGCTGAGATATACAGACGATAAAATGTTGAGACAGACAGGATTCGTATTATTATTGGGAAGTAAGTCCATGTGTCGAAGTGTTGTCATCTTAAGAAATTAAGTCGACGTGCAGATGACGCCAATAGCCAAGGGCTATGGCGGGTTTCGTTTGCGCGACAAGAAGGAGTTGAAAGTGTTCAGTTACAAGTATTCGTTAGGAAACTTAGCCTTTTCGATAGATATGTGCCTGGAAAGCACGAATGCGATTGTTTCTAATGCGATTGTTTCGGTGCCGGCTCCCACGGAGTTTGTTTCTGATTGGCTAAATCTGCTACGTTTGACATAAGAAACAAATCGAAATTGAATTAGTACCAAACATTTAGGTTATTGTTGCTATTGGTGGTGGTGGTGGTGGTGGTGGTGGTAGTCGTACTTGTGGTGACAGGGAGTCCTACACCTTCTGAAAATGTTATCGAAAAATGTATATAGCGTCGCTTTTATCAGTAACAACGTATATTTTTAAAAACGTAATTGCGCATGTGCGTCAATCTGGTACAGACTCATATTCCATCCAATTTCAATTCTTTAAAAAATAGCTATGATGGTAAATTTTAAAATTTGTGTTCTTTATTAATTATATAATTAATTGAGTTAATACTGGAAATTTCGGTAACATTTCATAATTCTCTGATTTTTTTATCATTAAAAATTGACACATTATTTACAAATAGTGTCTCCAAGTGAGAACCCCTTATCATAGATTTTGGGCATATCCTAACCTAACCCTAACCCCTAATCCTTACCCTAATCCTAACCCTAACCCCTAATCCTTACCTTAATCCTAATCCTAACCCTTAACCCTAACCCTAACCCTAACCCCTAACCCTTACCCCCTACCCTATCCCCTTACCCTAACCCCTTACCCTAACCCTAACGTTAACCCATAACCCTAACCCCTAACATTAACCCTAACCTCTAACACTAACCCCTTACCCTAACCCTAACCCTAATCCCAACCCTAACCTTAACCCTAACCAACACCGAATCCTAACCCTATCTCTAACCCTAACCCCTAATCCTTACCCTAATCCTAACCCTAACCCCTAACTCTAACCCTAACCCCTAACCCTAACCCTAACCCTTAACCCTTACCGCCTACCCTATCCCCTTACCCTAACCCCTTACCCTAACCCTAACCTTAACCCATAACCCTAACCCCTAACATTAACCCTAACCTCTAACACTAACCCCTTACCCTAACCCTAACCCTAACCCTAATCCCAACCCTGACCGTAACCCTAACCAACACCGAATCCTAACCCTATCTCTAACCCTAACCATAACCCTATCCCTGGCAATGATGTGCAGAGAATGCGTATTCGAATACAAACGTTATTATCGCACGCGTCAGCTCCCACTCGGGTTGAATGACCAGAAAAGAATTTTGAATCTCGGTTAAGCTCACAATGTTTACTCTCCAAGATATTTGAAAAGAATAAGCACTCCAGGGAAAATTGCCTGTTTGGCACTCGATCAAAACAATCAAAGAATCCAGTTGATTCAACTTTCAAAAATAAATACTTTGGTCTTTATTTTTGATTTTGTAACACGCAGCCGAAAGTTGACAGCTGAACGGTCTAACATTTATATAACTGGGTTTATTTGTGGAGAGGATCCACGCACAACGTCCGGCTTATCAATATAAACTGGAAATTATACGTGGATGGGCTACATAGGTGAATCTAATTTTTTTTGAGAAATAAAAGAGTTTAATGTCTGATCAATAATACTTGATCCTAGTGACGTCAAAAAAATAAAACTCGAAAAATAAAGCAAAAGTTTAAACATGAGTTTTCGGAAAAGTTTATTAATTCTGTTACACTCTGACTTGCATAGGTTTGTTTGAATTTTGAAAAGTATACTGAAAGGATCAAATATATATTTTTATGATTTACCTCCTCTCCAGTGAGTTAGACACAGGGTAAGGTGGGTTTTAAAAAGCACTAGGTTAAGCGCACTCTGACTTTCAAAAAATGCTTGATCAGCCCCGTCGGCATTTCCTGAGTTAAAACGCGTAAACCAATTAGAGATAAACTAACCTCTTCTCAGAGAGAAGGTAAACCCTGGGAAGGTGGACCTCCTAGGACTGAACGGAGCGATATCTGAGCCCGACGATATATATATATATATATATATATATATATATATATATATATATATATATATATATATATATATATATATATAGTGTGTCAGGTTGTATATGAAAAGATATCAAATAAAGTGCTCGATCATATAAGAGAGCTAATATAATTTATTTAGATACTGTATATTACATATTTCAGCAATGTACCACGGTTTCATCCAAAAAGACAGATTAGACTAGGTTGTATCAGGGTAGGCGGGGTTTATGTAGTCGCGCCCGTGGTGTGTTTAACATATATCTGGGCCGTATTTTGTACGTAAATAGAAAGATTAGAATTTTGTTATGGGTTTAGGGAGGTCTTGGGGAGATTAGTTATTTTGTATGTTTTTAAGAAATACTTTACTATCTTTTTAGAGGGGTATTTGGTTTAAAGGGATGATTGGTGGGTTATGTAATATTGTTATAAGACCATTAGGCTAGCAGGAATTTTCTTTTGTGGGGGCATTTTCTGAAGACCTCATTTTTTATGTTCATGCAGTTTATGGAAGGGTTGTTGATAGCTTGTATAATTCTGAATTTCTCAGTAGTGCACAAAGATCAGGCCCTGGAGGTGGGGCTTGTCGGTAATTCTCCATTCTATTTTGTAGGGGGTGTTGGACTTCTTGAGATCCCATACATTAAGATCAAGAAAATACGAAAACACTCAATTCAATAAACAAAAATAAACAAACACGTTAAGTCCATACACATATTATTGCATCATCTTTTTCAGCACTATATCGAACATTTAATCCGATACATAAATTTATTCCCAAAAAACGACAACAAAAAAGCACCCTAATTTCACAAACCGAAACGGCAAACTTCATATATATTTCGTATATTTTCAGACTAGATAAAAAATAACATTACAAATCCAAAAAAGAACAGATAAATAAATAAATAAATAAATAAAACTTGCTAGGGAATAAAATGAAGGCTTTTCATACACGAACTAAGATCGATCTCCCTTAGGTCTTAGTTAATCACTATCCCACACCGGATTTTTTTTTGGGGGGGGGGGCGGGCACAGAGATTTTCTAAAGATGTCTAAATCTGCCCTTTTGGATGAAACCGCGGTACATATCTGAAATATGTAATATACAGTATCTAAATTACTCGACGGTTGAGTTTCGATCCCGGCTTGAGGCACTAACTCGTCTAGCCGCACTGATGAGCTGTGAAACAGCGAAACAGTCTGTATGTGGATTACTATATATATATATATATATATATATATATATATATATATATATATATACACGAGCTCTATTGTTTTATATTAAGCAAGATACGAGTTAATCTATAAGAGTTTACCTTTTTACCTTTTTATCTTGAAAGACTTGCCGGAAAGTCGAATGTTCAATGATTAATGTTTATCTCTCAATTTTATATATATACATATTTAGTATATATATATATATATATATATATATATATATATATATATATATATATATATATATATATATATATATATGAGCGCAATAATTTTATAGTTAACAAGATAGGATGTAATCTGTAAAATCTAACCTTATAATCTTTAAAGACTCACTCGAATGTTGACAGTTTAAGGGTTAACGTTTATCTCACAAACTCTCGGTTTATTTATGTAGTGCTCCACGCATTACTTGCGGTATTGAATACAATATTGGATTGTTTTCACATGCCTCGTGAAACAAGAAGATTATTCACATTAAGTAATAGAAAAATCTATGAAAATCGCCATCTCACTGGAGAAAGCAGAAATAGCTTACCACACACACACACACACACATAAAGACACACACACGTTAATGCAGACAAATTACTATTATTATTATTATTATTATTATTATTATTATTATTATTATTATTATTATTATTATTATTATTTGTACTCACTAGGAGTTCTCACACAGATCATCAATGATTGCTCACCGACAACCGGTTGTATTCCCTGGAGTCTGAGTGACAACAAGTCTCCCCAGATTTCTAGTATTCTCCACCTCTTTTCGATAACCACCGCAAATAACCTTGCCGTATCGCAACAGCCGCTTACCTTTGATTTTTCGCTGATAAGGACCATTGGTCTTCTCTGGGATTTAGGTGGCAATAAGCCACGTCAAGGTCCCAGCACTGTTCCAGTGGAGGTCTGGTTTGTGCTGTCCATCCTCGGTTTTCTTATCCTACTTTACCCTCTACAAATATTTTGTGTGGTGTCAGACTAGGCTAGCACCATTTTGGGGGAGGTGGAGGGGAGGAGAGCTTGTGGTGTTTCTTGCAATTTATATTCATGGATTCATTTTTGTGTTGTGTTAACCGAGGCCGGTGTAATTTATTGGGGTGAGGTTGCTTATGAAGTGATTTTTCTTGCATTTTCTGTTCCTTGGTTTGTGCTGTGGTGTTCTTTCTGTAGTTTTGTTTTGTTGCTTAAATTTCATTCGACTGGCTACCCTTCGTAGCTTATGCGGGTTAGTTTCCACATTGGAGGATTTTCCTTAAGATTGCAGCTGTTTGGATCATTGCCGTCCTTTGTATGGTTTCAATGATCCCTTTGATTCCAATTTCTCCAGAGTCTTTTTTCCAGTTTTTTCCAGGGGGGATTGTTCCTAGTGCTCCTATGATTATTGGTATTATATTGACTTTCTTCATGCTCTATATTCCTTTCAGTTCTCTGGCTAGTTCTGTGTATTTGCATCATTTTTCCGTCTCTTTGAACTTTACCATGTTGTCTGCTGGAACAGCGAAGTCTACGATTCTGCAAGATTTGTCCTTCTTGTCGATTATTATGACATCCGGTCTCCTTATTTGTATGAGTTTGTCTGTTTGTATATCCATATCCCAGATGATTTTGTGTTTTTCGTTTTCCAGTACTGTTTCTAGTGTATGTTTGTACCATTTGCCTGCGTATTCGAAATTCAATTGTTTGCACAGTTCCTGGTGTATTGCTTTCCCCACACGGTCATGTCTGTTCTTGTATTCTTTTGAGGCTAGTTTGCTACATTTACTTATTATATGATTTATTGCTTCGTGTCTTCGTCCACACAGTCTGCATTTATCTATTTTAGCTTTAATGTAGTTTGTCCTAATTGCATTGTTCTGTGCAGCCATCAGTAAAGATTCCGTTTCTCTGTTCAAGTGTCCTTTGCGTAGCCATGCCCAGCTATTTTCGTTGGTTTCTTCTCTTGTCAGTCTTCTGAAGCGTCCATGTAGTTGTGTTTCTTCCCACTTTTCTTTTCTTGTCGTTTTTGTTTCTGGTTTCGGTGAAGGCCGAGTTGCTCATTGGAACAGTGTCTCTTGTTGTGGTGATAAGCCTTTCCGTGTTCTGAGTTATGTATTTCTCTAGCTCATTTTTTTAGTCTTCCACACAATCTTCTATACTTACCAGTCCTCTTCCCCCTTCGTTTCTTTTCATGTAGAGTCTGTCCGTATCGTCTTTTGGATGTAGTGCGTTCTGCATGGTCATTAATTTTCTAGTTCTCTGGTCAAGGTGCTTGAGTTCTTCTTTAGTCCAGCCTATGAATGGTTCAGGGTATCTTATTAGTGATACTGCCCAGGTGTTTATTCCTTTTACTAGATTTCTGCTATATAATTTCGTTTCTAGGAGTTTTCTTGTTCTTCGTAAATATTCTTTTCCAATCTTCTCTTTCATTTCTGTAGATTTGATGGTGTCTGCTTCCAGAACTCCCAAATAGTTGTAGCTATCCTGTTCGCCTAGCATCCTGATTTCCTTTTGGTTAGAGAGTTCCATGCTCTCTGTCGTGTCCAGTTTTCCTCTTTTTAGTTCTAGTAGTGCACACTTTTCCATTCCGAATCCAATTTGGATGTCCTGAATGAAGATTCTGTCGTATTTATCAGCTTTTCCAGATTCCTTTTTTCTTTTTGCAAATAGTTTCAAATCGTCCATGTACATCAGATGGTTTACTCTTGGCTCTGTGGGTGTAAACTTGTATCCGGTATCACATTTTCTGAGTATGTAGTTGAGTGGCATCATAGCTATTATAAACAGTAGTGGTGATAGAGTATCTCATTGGAAAATGTTTCTCTGTATTTTTATCTCAGTTAGGTGTTGTCCTCCGTCTGTCAGTTTTATTCTCCAAGTTTCCATTGCTTTCTTAATAAGATTAAAAATCCTCTCGGGTATTTTTTATATTTTCAAACATTCAATTATCCATGCTTGAGGGATTCTGTTGTTAGCTTTTTTGTAGCCAATCCATGCCATGGATATGTTTTTTTTCTGCTTTTTTTTTTACCTCCATTAGGATCTTTTGATCGATGTATAGCAAATCATGCGTCCCTTTTTTCCCTTTCCAGCATCCTTTTTGTTTTTCAGGGAGTAGTCCACGTTTTTTTTTAGAATTGGTAGATTTGTTTTCTCAGTTGTCCCGTCATGATTTTCCACATTGTTCGTAAACAGGTTATTGGTCTGTAGTTGCTTGGGATCGTTCCCTATTTGGCATCGTTTTGTATAAGTGGTGTCCTTCCACTTTGGTAGTCTGTTTTTTCGATACATCCTTTCAATTTCTGCGCTAGCCTTTCATGTAGGGTAGTGAATTTTTTGAACCAGTATGCATGTATTCTATCGTGGCCTGGTGCTTTCCACTTTGCCATTTACCTTATGGTTGCCTTAATGGTTTCTTCATTAATTTATGTTTCTGTTCCTTCTTCAATTTCCTGTAGTTCATCTTTCGCGTGTTTCAACCACTTGGCATTTTTGTTGTGTGTTTCAGGCTTTCCCCATATCTTGCTCCAGAAGTGTGTTGTCTCTGTCGGGTCCGGTTGTTCTGTTGTTGTTCGTTCTTCGTTTACGTTTTTTGTAAATCTGGCTTTCATTGTTTTCAAGGGTCCTGTTCTGTTTTTGCTGTTCAGATTTGTATCTATATCGTGTCAGTCTTACTTCTATTGTTGTTATCTTTTTGTTTTAATTCTTCATGTTTCTTATTCAGTCTTTCCTTGTAAACCAGATTTTTGCTCTTCCATCCTTTCCTATTCTCTTTCATCCTGTTTACGGTTTTAGCTTCTTTTCGAAGTGTGGTAACGTGGGTTTCAAGTCTGATTTATCATCCGGGCTTTGTCGGTCCATTCTCTTGGTCTTTTTTCTCTTTTTAGTTTCATACTTCTAATTTTGCCAAATTTGTTTAGATTATTATTATTATTATTATTATTATTATTATTATTATTATTATTATTATTAATAATAATAATAATAATAATAATAATAATAATAATAATAATAATAATAACAATGATAATGTTATTATTATTAATGCTATTATTATCATTATTATTATTATTATTATTATTATTATTATTGTTAATAATGTTATTATTAATGTTATTATTATTATCATTATTCTTATCATTCTATTAATGTTATTATTTATTATTGTTATCATTATTATTATTATTATCATAATAATAATGATGATAATATTATTATTATTTAGGAAGAATAGAAAGTCTTTTTCCGTTAATGGACGAGTACTTCTGGGAATGTCTTACGAGGAGGAACCACAGATCGGAGATCAGTCGAGCACCTTAAAGTACTTCTCAAAATAAAATAATGAAAGTGTCAGAAAAATAATAATTTATTCTTCTGTAATCATACACACTGTACGAGCAAAATTCTTATGAAAACCCCCCAAAATGTCATTCATATTAAATTGTTCGGAAAGTGATAACTGTGATTATGTGTAACGTATTGGCTGCTATTAGACTTTAAGGGGGAGGGTTACATGTGAAAGTCTGTCAAGTTCCTCAAATAGTGAGGCGTGTCGTTGCTTCTTATGTTTATGTATAACGAAGCCAATATCTTCGTTACATAAGACTGAAAAGAGATGCTTACTAGAGAGAGAGAGAGAGAGAGACAGAGACAGACAGACAGACAGACAGACAGACAGACAGACAGACAGACAGATATATAAGACTGAAAAGGCATACTTGTTTTTATCCGCCCGGCAATTTCGTACAGCATTTTGATAAGTGTTTTCTCACGACATGTTTGATCACAAATAGATGTTATGTTTTCGCTTATCAATGCATATAAACAATTATACACCCGTATCTTCGTCATCAAGAACCGAGATATTTGCTTGTCTGTGGATACAATCACTCGGACGCCGATGTTTAGTTTTTAATAAAGGTTTGTTAGAAAGAGAAGAAGAGTCACTGAAAATAGCAGAGAGCCAGGTTACTTTCGTATGTGTGTGACAGAGAGAGAGAGAGCGAGAGAGAGAGAGAGAGAGACAGAGAGAAACAAACAGACAGACAGACAGACAGACAGACAGACGGACGGACGGACGGACGGAGAGACATACATACATACAGACAGAAAACTAGCTTGTCTCGCTACATCTAGTTACATTGCGGGCGCCCGCATTCTATTGGGGACGGCGCCCCGGACACGCTTTTTCTCCTTGAAGTCTTGCTAACCAAGAGATAGAAAATCTCCTTCCGGAAATCACGTGATTTCGGTGACTTCTATTCTGGGGCCACCTCTGACCTTTAGGTGTCACTCAAACTTTTCCATTCAAACAACGCTCCTCGTTACGTCACATGAAAACATTATTATTATTATTATTATTATTATTATTATTATTATTATTATTATTATTATTATTATTATTATTATTATTATTATTATTAGCATTCGAACGGGACGGGGATAGGTACTTATATATTATCTGCACCGGGGCGGCGATATGTACGTATATAGTATGTGCACTGGGGCGGCGATAGGTACGTATATAATATGCGCACCGGGGTGGCGATAGATACGTATATAGTATGAACACTGGGGCGGAGATAAGTACCTATATAGAAGGCGCAGACAGAGGTTGTACTTTTTATAGAAATATGTCATACTATTGCCCTGGGCAACGTAGGAGGAATGGTGGGTAAGAAACAGCTTTCGCAAAAGGCAAAATGAGAAAGTAGCGGTGAAATGGGGCGACCAGGGAAGAGAAGGTAGAAAGATAAAGAGACGGCTATAGAGAGAGGGAGAGAAATAGAAGTTTGAATATAAAGATGTTACACACGCGATTTTTCTTCAATTATATGTTTTTATGACCCCGAGCAACGCCGGGTAGCCCCGCTAGTCGATTATAAAGGTGAAGATGTTACATTAGACATCACGTCTGTGTTAGTACGAACATGTAATCGGCGCAAATAACAACGCTGTAGCGCAAACGGAATTCAAGATGGAGGCCGCTAGCAAATGCCCAAGAAGCGGTTGGATACCCTACACCAAGATCTTAAGATGGTCGGACTTCAACCTGACGAAGCCTTTGACCGTATATACTGAATAGAGTAATCCAGTGCGGACCCCGCTGGGCAGGTTGAACTTCTGTGTTTAATCTGTCCAGCGGGGTCAACACTGGCCTGTTGTGATACTAGTCGAACCTGTGTTCCGATATTTCCCGGGTGAATTGAGAAAACCAAGAAAAATATCGCAACCCTTAGAAGTAAATTGACCCGAAAGGACGTGAAAGACTCTTTCAACCCAAAATGCTAAACATTTATGCACGATATAGAAAATATTCGTAAATAGAACTATGTGTTATAGCAAAATTAAAACAATCATCGAATTAAATAAAAAAAAGTAAAAACGAATAATAATATGTAAATTAGTTAATCTTACGACGTTGATCGCAAACACATGGTCAGTATATTAAAAAGCTATCGATTTATATTGTGAATATGAATTTGGCGTTTTAATCTTACTGCTAGTGCGATACATGTCACAACTTTATAAATATGTAACATCAATTCGGACTTGAAATAGAAGTGTTACATCAAATCTGTTGCTAAGCTCGCTTAAACAAATCGTGTGTTCATTATATTGTTCCAGGAAGTACCTGGCCGCTGACGCAATTCTCTACCTATATACCTATACACGGTATTTTCTCTACCTATATACGAGTCAGATTAAACTCTATTAAACTCAATCTCTACCTATATACGAGTCAGATACGTCCTAAGATGACGTACTTCTGTCATATCTGGGTTGGTGCACCTCAGAGCACTTATTCTTACTTTTAAAGGGTACAACATCGACTTCGCAACCTAGTGCGGGACGATCTCTTCTCTTCCCTACAATCGCTTTATCACAGAAGAGAAGTTGCTAGTCTCTCTCTGCTCTATCGGTATTTTCATAGTTAGTGTTCGATGGAGATACAATATAAGTTGATCCCCTCTGTAAAACCTTCACAGCAAGTACCTGTTTGGCTATCACAACTGCAAAGAACTCTCAATTCGTCTTCTGTGTACGTCAAACCAAACGGAACGTCCGTGAGTAGAGCTTCTTTTCAAGAACTTCCCATCAGTGGAATACAATACCATAGGACTGCTTTTCTACTGACTACAACGTAGTTGTCTTCAAGTCCAATGTAAACAAATACTTGCCGAGGTGTTCTTTAAAGTAATCAAATACTCTTTTGACCTATCATTTTTAATTTTCTCACCCAATTCCAACGCTCATTAACCCTTATGTGGAATTTGGGCTTTAATAAGTGGTGACTTATTAGTATTTTATTTACCTCTTTTTCCAGGAGGTTAGACATAAGGTCAGGTGTTGAAAGCCAGCGCACTAGGATTCACCAGCCTCGTCGGCATTCCCACGTAGGAGCGCCTCAGGCGATTAACAATAAACTAACCCCTTCTTAAAAAGAAGGTAAGGCCTAGAAGGGTACATCTCCTGAGACTGAAGAGAACCACACCTCAGTCCGGTAGCAACAAAGTCATTGTAAAACTGATGTCGAGGACGTTTCCCCGACTGCTAAGAACAAACCTACTCAAGCTAAGCCACTATTAAAAAAAGCATTTAATTGCAAAATTAGATTTGAACCATGTAATTTCTGTTCGTACCAGTTCTCGACAATCAGTCCGACAGTGACATTATTGCTATAAGGCTGAGGTATGGTCCTGCTCAGTTTCAGTAGGTCTACCCTCCCAGGTTTTACCTTCACTTTGAGAAGAAGTTTGTTTGTCGCTAATCAACCGAGAAGGAAATGCCGACGTGGCTGCTCAATCATATTTTTGTAGGCCAGAGCGCGCTCATCCTAATGTATTGGCTTTTCAACTTAACACCTCACGTTGTGTCTGACCCCCCTGAAGAGGTAAATAAAATAAGATATCATTTTAAGATTGGACGTTTCCTCTCCGTTATACAACCTTTTGCAGACACAGCTAAGTTATACAATAGCTGATATCGTCAACTCTCTTAGGAATACGAAACCTACAAATTTCAAAAACATTTATCGGTGAATAATATTTGATCTGCTAACGCATTTAAAGACGCTGTCTCGATCGAGGATGGCGCGAGGTGGGTGAGCAGTGTGGACGAGGAGGGCATGGAATTACAATCGTCTAAGGAAGGTGGAAGTTGGGTGGGAGGATTCAAGAGGAAATGCCATTGCGAAATGACATTCAAACAGTCTCGTGTTTTGGGCAATTTATTGACTGTAACCAAGCTATTCGGTAAGTAGAGGGAAAACGATGCTACCAAGTGTAACAAAACAATGCAGACCCCACTTTCTCCCCAAACACACGCAATAAAAAATGTAACCCAGACAAAAAAAAGCGGGAAGCGGTGAGTGAGTCAACCATATACGTCAGAAAATAAAATGCGGTGAAGTCAATAATAAAACTAACAAAAAGAAAAAAAATGTAAATAAGAAGAACGTATAGTCTTAAGATGCGTCCATTTAATCTACACATTTAGGGATGAACACTATTTAAAACTAGAGAGTGACAGACCAACAAAAATACATCAACAAAAATGTTACTTCAAACGTAAGCGTTACAGACCAACGAACACGGTCATCTCTGAACGCATGTATCATACACTCGACAAGGCAGGTGAAGCTAGGGTAGTAGCGCTTGATATATCCAAGGCCTTTGACAAGGTATGGCATAAAGGGCTGCCCTGAAAATACGCTCATACGGTATTACTGGGCAATTACTTAATATAATTAGATCCGTCCTATCTAAAAGAAAAATCCAGGCTGTCCTCGATGGCCGTTTATCGAAGCAACATGACATAAATGCTGGTGTACCCCAGGGATCTATCCTTTGACCTTTATTGTTCCTGATCTATATAAACGATCTCCCTGATGACATAGAGTCTGAGATTGGTTTATTTGCTGACGACACCACGCTTTACTCTCGTCATGTTGGCAAAACAGGCGCGATCATATCCGAGGCAATGGCTGAATCCTTAGAAAATGACCTCCAGGCTGTAGTGAATTGGGGTCATAAATGGTTGGTAACTTTTAATGCCGCAAAGACAAAGCTCCTTTCCTTCAATAACTACAAGAAACCTCTCCAACCACCGATTGTTATGGTAAATAACACCGTACCTGAGAGTTCATCATTCAAACTCCTCGACCTAACCTTCACAGGTAACATGAATTAGAACAAATACATTGAAAACATTGGCAAGGCTGCCGCAAAGAAGGTGGGCTCCCTTTACCGTGCTAATAAACTCCTCACACCTGACATTATCCTGTATATCTACAAAGCCACCATCCGCCCATGCATGAAGTATTGTTGCCACATCTGGGCTGGTGCATCATCTACTAGTCTCTCCTTCCTTGACAAGGTCCAAAATAGAGTCGCCAACCTTATAGGTCCCTCACTGTCAACAAAGCTCCAGTCCCTGTCCCATCGCCGCAATGTAGCATCCTTGTGCTTGTTTTACAAATACTTCAATGGATTATACTCCCATGAATTAGCTACGCTGGTGCCCCCTCGGCGTAAATACACTAGACCAACTCGACAATCAACTAAATCCCATCCATTCACTGTGGAGGTCCCCAGACGTTGGAGAACTTTCTACTAAATAGCTTATTTCCTCGTGCTGCTGGCCTCTGGAACTCCCTCCCTGCCCCATGTTTCCCCGACAGTACTGACATTCAGAAAGTTAAAACTAATGTAAACGGACATCTCGCTGTGCAGATCCCAATTAAGGTTGACCCCCTTCCAACCTTCTCCATTTTTTTCTCAGTAGCCCCTTACGTCTACAGTGGCGACCTTCCTTGTTCGGGGTGAACTATGTTTAAAAAAAATAAACATAGCAGACAGACGTATGATTTAAGTATGACAGATAGATGAAAATGTTATTTCATATCTGTATGACCCTTGCTTATATTGATTTTTTTCGGTGATTAGCTAAACATGTTTTATAATAGCGATTGTTTGAGCTTGACTGAGTTTATGTTTTAAATAAATTGCAGCGAAGTACGTTATTACATTGCCAATATCACAGTACAGCAAGAAAAAGTAAAAATGAGCTAGTCAGAAACAAATTTTATTTTGTCAGCTTGACGGCTATTTAGGTTCAACTTTTAAAATCCGACCGACATAATTTTATAGATATAGACTAAATTAGACTTAGATATAAACACGTTTTTATTGGTCAAACAAAATCACGTGTTTAGTTAGAGGGTGGGATTTTGAAATAGTAAGTTAAGATAAAATAACTACTTTTCCTTTGTCTTTACTTTACATCACGGTGTGGGGAGCTCTTTACTAATAGCCATATAAAAAATACAACGAACAATGTAAACTCCTTGGAACTTATGGCATTACCAACCGACAAATAAGTGTCGTGAAAATGAATGAATAAATTGGCATTTCAAATATTATACGACATTCGTAATAATTGTCATCCAAACAGTCCACCCAGTACTACCAATAATGAAATCCAAGATGGCGCCACACACATGGAGTTCGCATAAAGTCACTAAGACTACCACGGAGACTTAGAGATAACAAAGGCTACCGATTTGTAAAACAAGATCTCTTTCCAGGAATAAAAGGGGCGTTTTGACATAATCAGCAGCAAAGTAGTCAGTTAGTAGTAGCGGTTGAATGTGGGCGCCCTTTCTATCATTAAGGCCACCTAGATAATAAAATGATAAGCAAAATGTCCGATGAATGTATGATGCAACAAACCAAATCGGCCGGTGATGATGGTTTGCAGAATTGAATAAATCAATATTAAGAATATTCAACATGGTTTACTAAAGTATTAATGTGGTGTTATGCCTTGTTCTTTTACTGATCCCAAGATGCAGAAGTTGTTTGGAGACGCATTTTCCTTCAGCAACTGACGAATTAAAACAAAAAAAGGTTTGTCATGGCTTACAATTTATTGTAGTGGAATGCTGACATTCCCTTGGTACACTCATCTTACATATAGAGTCAGTTTCTCAGCCCCCGCTAGAGGGAGCAACAGGCGGAACGTCCGCTCGCCTCGATCTTCAGTCTAGCTCTGTTGTTTTTCCTGGATTCTCTCTCGATCCGTGACCGTAATCCTGAAAATTGTTTTTCTTCACACAAAAAAAGCGGGAAGCAGACATGATACTGCCCAGGTGTTTATTCCTTTTACTAGATTTCTGCTATATAATTTCGTTTCTAAGAGTTTTATTGTTCTTCGTAAATATTCTTTTCCAATCTTCTCTTTCGGTTCTGTAGATTTGATGGTGTCTGCTTCCAGAACTCCCAAATATGTGTAGCTATCCTGTTCGCCTAGCACCCTCATTTCCTTTTGGTTTGCAGAATTGAATAAATATTAATGTGGTGTTATGCCCCGTTCTTTTACTGATTCCAAAATGCAGAAGCTGTTTGGAGACGCCCTATCATTCAAAACTTTAAAAAAACAATAAATGTTCATATTTCCATTTTCCTCCCAATCTTGAAATTGTCAAAGCATCCAAAGTCTCAATCCAAACGTGACTTCTACCCACACACTCCTCATGGGCTACGTCTCATTATCATCTAGATTATAACTCTGCTTCACTATTCTGCTTCTCCTATCACCACGGGTGAGTTCGTTACATTAAGAATGATGTAAGTATTTTGAGTTAGATTATTTTTCATCGGAATTATTTCTCACCCGAATGTTCATAAAAGGATAAAAAGGGATAGAGTGTGCATTTGTTCTTTTGCGGGTCTGTATGTTCGCTATACAGTAAAACCTCTACATACGATTGCCTCTACATACGAATTTTTTCCCCAAAATACAACGTGAAATTGGATAAAATTATCGACTCTTGATGAAAATGTTTCGTGGTTAGCTCGCTATGCGGCAGCACTCACGACAAGATGGAGAAAACACAGTTCCGTTTCCACCCAGGAACGAATTAAATTAGCATATAGAGGTTGTACTGTACTTTTTTGTGTGAGAGCGTTTATCATTGTTTATGTTTCACTGTACACTGCGTATATCTGGATACGTGTATGCGGTGTGTGTTGATGTGTGTCTATCTTGATATGTGTGCAACGTGCGTACGCGCTTGCGTTTCTGTGTTTTTGTACGTGTTTGTCAGTGTAGGTTTTGTGCATGTTAATATGTGTATATGCGTTTGGGTTCATGTCTTCTTGCACGTGTTTGTCTGCTTAAGATTTGGATACGTGCGTGCGTGTGTGTGTGTGTGTGTGTGTGTGCGTTGATATGTGTGTATGCATTTATATTTATATGTTTTGGCACGTGTTAATCTGTGTGGGATTTTTATGTGCCACTCAATCTGTGTATTTGTGTTTTTTCACGTGTTCATCGGATAATGTGTATCTACGTTTGCCCATGTAGGGCATGTATCTGTGTATGCATGTATGTAAGTGTGCGTGTATATATGTAAACGTATATGTATGTATTTATGTATGTATGTATGTATGTATGTAAGTGTGTGTGTAAGGAAAAATGTAATTACAGAAGTAAGAAAGCCGGTAATTGTTTGCTTGTTTTATTTATTTCTCAACTTTATTATTACGATTTTATTTTGATAGAAACGTTTTCTGTTGATTATATATATATATATATATATATATATATATATATATATATATATATATATTATTTTCGAAGTCACCACTTATCAATGCCAAGAGCTACTCGATGATAAGTGTCAATGAGACAGGGATGAGACGAAAGATTAGGAACACTATGGGAGTACTAACATTGATAAATGATATGAACTACGTTTGATTACTTTTGGGGCCGTCCATGACAGGAATTTGTTGACATTAGATTTGAAGACGGCCAAATTGTAATCAGAAGGGAAACAGTCCTGCGGTAATGTGTTCAAAATGTGTGGAGAACTCTTGAAAAGAAGCTCTGTCTATGGAAATTACGCCTGGCGCTGGACACAAGGAGGGAGGAAGGAAAGTCTTTTTCCGTTGTGGAGGGAAGACGATTTGTTGCTGTGAATGGCTTACAATGGGAAACCAAAGACTGCAGCGCAGTCGAGAATCTTCCATGGAAATAACGATAGAGTAGAGAGAGACTAGTAACGTCTCTTCTGTGAGAAAAACGTTGTAGGTAAGATATATTAGATTGTTTTATTATCTCAAGATCTGTTTTCGTAATTCACCAACATGGATAGACAAACTTCAAAAGTTTAAGAGACTTGTTTTAGTTTTGAAATGTCAGGTGTTAGAGAAATAGAGATACAAAGGAAAGTAGATGAATCTGGTAAAGAAGCAGATAGATAGCCAGAGCGATACGGTGAGAAAGTGCGCGAAGAAACAGGCCACTTTTGCTACGCTTATTAGATTTATAGAGAAAGTTTCTGTTACTACTGTTAATATATAGATATTTTTATTATCTTGAAATATACAATGTCTGCCTGAAACCTAGGTGCTGTGTGAGCTATGGATGAAAGAGGGATTCGCGGATGTGTTATCATCTAACATAATATATTGGAAGTATACAACTGTTATTTTAACGTTTACTAACAATTTCATGTTTTCGCATGCTTTTGTTTATACCTTATCTTCTTCACAATGACAATGCACCTGCTCACAACGTCCTGGGGCAGTTCCTAGATAAGAAGTATATTATGGTACTGGTGTTGCACTTTCGCTTACCGAGCGTGTATAAACCATTTCCCCTCCTCGGAAACCCAGGTTATGTATTGTCTGCAGACAAAACCACTCGGACGCCGATGTTAATTTATAAAAAAAGGCCCATTAAAAAGAGCAGAACAGTCACAGGAAAAAATCGGAGGTACGGGTTACTTTCGTGCGCGTGTAAGAGAGAGAACGACAGACAGATGGCTACATTGTGCGCGCACATTGGAGACGGCGCACTTGACACGTGCTTAAAGTGTCGCCAAAAAAGAGAGATAAGCTCTTCGCCTTGAAATCACGTGTCTTCGCGATTTCCGTCTGGGGTTGAAAGAAAAAAAGAAAAAGCGTCACTCTAGTTTTACATATATATGGGTATGTAAATACTTCATGAGCTGACCCACTCTCCTGTCATGCCTAGTCCTGGTCACTCTTGATGCCGAGTCTCTTAAAATGACAGAATAGTGTCTTACCTCTTGGGGAGAAGCCCATCTTTAGCCTTTGTTTGAGCGTGATGGTGTCACGACAAAAAAGAACTGGTTTCTGGTTAACCATGTAACCAGTTTAGGGTAGACTTTTTTAATCAGCCAGCCTAGTAACCCCTTCTTTCCTTATTGCGCTCTTGAAGGGCTTATTTTTTAGCTAGCCTGTTTGGAGTCCAGGGGGTTGAATGCTGGTGGCTGTGTCTCTTTCAAGCCTTGTTTATCTTGAAGTGATTCTACCCATTTCTCTCCTTTTATTATTATGCATTGCACAATTCCCCACAACACACACCTTACTATTTCCTATAGTAACATCAGAAGTCTCAGGTCAAACTTTCCTGGTGTTCAGTCCTTCCGCTTTGGTCAATTCCCTCACATCCTTGCTCTTTATGAGACTAATCAGGATGCTTCTATTGATAGCAACGATCTACATGTGGATGGTTATTTGCCTCTTGTCCGCTTATTCTCTTCCACGCATTTGCATGGTCTCGCTCTTTTTCTTCACAAGGATCTCCCCATTGCACGTGTCCTCAGCCTTGAATCTCATGGGTGTCCTTTCATCTGTATGAGGTTGTCTTTGCTGTACTCCACTTCCTATTTGTTCTTTTTGTATAGTTCTCCTTCTGACAATGACTGTTCTATTGTTGATGCTATATCCAGCAGTATTGATGATGCATTGAAAATTCATCCGTCAAGCTAATTCTTTGTTTTTGGTGATTTCAATGCTCATCATTCTGACTGGCTCCCTCACTCTAACCATACAGATCTAGCTGGTGAAATCTGTCTTAACTTTTCTCTGTCTCATGACTTGCCCCAAATTGTCACCTTCCCCACACGTTTTCCTGATAATGATATTCATCAACCACTCTTACTTGATCTTTTTCTCACTTCTCTTCCTCACTCATGTTATATTTCCTTTTCTCCTCCATTGGGTTGTTCTGATCATGCGGTTGTTGATGTTGAGATTAATTTTTCGGTTAAGTCTTCTATTGATAGTCCCTTCCGTAGTAAGACGTTCAACTACGGAAGAGCTGATTGGGAAGGGCTTCGCAATTTCCTATGTGACGATCCATTGTGTTCTATCTTTGGTATGTCTCATAACTTCATTCGTCATCGTAAGTTTCAAAACAAACCTCATTCTCCTCCATGGTGTTCATCTGTTTGTGCTTCTGTTATTGCTGATCGTAATTATTACTTTACTCAGTATCATCAGGATGGTTTTGAGAATTCTAGACAATTCTACAGAAGAGCTAGCAATGCCTGCAAAAGAGCAATCTCTGGGGTTAAGTCTAGCTACTCTCAAAGAATTTGTGACTCTATCTCATCTCAAAGGGTTGGGTCTTGTGATTTCCGGAGAATCTACCATAGTGTTATAAATAGTGGCAAGTCTGCTATTCCTCCTCTTTTTATATCCTTCAAGTTGTTTCATATTTTAAGGGTAAGGCTCGTATTTTTGCTGACAATTCTTCTCTTGATTCTGGTGCAGTTCTTCCTGATTTCAGTTTAAAAACTGATCAGTTTCTTGGTTCTGTTATTATCACTCCAAAGATGGTTGGTAGGTCTTTTTCTGATCTTGACCAGTTTAAGGCTTCCGGTCCTAATTCAATTCCTGTTGTTGTTCTCAAGCGTTGTGCTCTTGAACTTTCTTCTATCCTCTCTAAATTATTCAATCTCTGTTTGTCTAAGTCCTGTTTTCCTTCTTGTTTGAAGGAGTCCTTTGTTGTCTTTATCTTGAAAAATATTGGTGATCGGTCTGACCCAACTAAGTATCATCCGGTTAGTCGCCTCTCCGTTATTAGCAAAGTTTTCGAAAAGTTGGTCAACGGCAAGCTTGTTCATTTTCGGGAAAGTCCGGGCTTTTTAAGTGATGTTCAGTATGGTGTTCGTGGTTTTCGTTCAACTGCTGATCTTTTAACTGTTGTAACTGAGCGGATCTGTCAGTTTATGGATAATTCAGGAGAGGGTAGAGCCATTGCGCTTGACATTTCGAAGGCGTTTGACAGAGTGTGGCATTCTGGACTCCTACACAAACTTCAGGGTTATGGTATTTGGGGTGAGGTTCTTGACATTATTAGGTATTTGGTTTTCTGATCGAAGCTTGCGAGTAACTTTGGACGGTGTCTCTTCTTTCTCTTTTCCTGGGGTTCCTCATGGCTCTATTCTAGATCCAACACTGTTTCTTCTCTATATAAATGATCATCCAGAGAATATTGTTCAGAAAATAAACATCTATGCTGACGATACCACTCTCTATTCTGGTGTTGCTTCTCGCTCATCTCCGGATTAGTCGAAATAAGCAGCTGATCTAGAAGTTGACCTGGGTTCAGTTGTGGATTGGGGTACGAAATGGCTTGTTTCATTTAATTCAGTTAAGACTCAGATCGTGTCTTTCAATCGTAAGCGTCCCCCTTTTCTTCCTGAGATTCTCATGAATGACTCTTCTCTTGAGGAGAAATCGACTTTAAAACTTCTTGGTCTTTCATTCCCATCAAATCTTTCTTGGAGTTCACACATTAGATCCATTGCTTTTTCTGCTCTCGTAAAGTCGGTTCTCTCTATCGCTCCAAACACTTTCTCACACCTGAGGCTATTCTCTATCTCAGACCATGTATGAAGTACTGTTGTCATATTTCGGTTGGTGAATCTCTGTCCCATTTGAGGGTTCTTGATAAGGTGAAGAAACGTATCTGTAATTTGATTTGCCCATCCCTTTCGTCTTCACTACACCCCCTCTCTCACATACGTGATGTTGCTAGTCTCAGTCTTTTCTATGAATACTATTATGGCATGTGTTCTTCAGAATTATGTGATCTATTCCTCGCTTTTTTTGTTCCAGCTCGTTTGACTCGTTGGTCTAGTGGTCTCCATCAATTTGCTGTTTTGATACCTCATTGAAATCCAGCTTCTTATTCCAGTAGCTTCTTTCCAAGAACCGCATGCTTGTGGAAGTCTCTTTCTCCTGACTGTTTTCCTCTTACCTATAATCTTGGTCGTTTCAAGACTAAAGTCAACAGGCATCTACTGTCTTTGCGATAATCATATTTGTTCTAGTTAGCTCTTTACATCAAGTGGATTCATGCCTTGTCTGGAGCGATTTCCATTAAATAGTAATATATATACCAACATTTAAAATAAATATTTATTATGATGACCTTCATACATCGATGTTTCATGCTTACGCAATCTTAAATGTAGGAGATGTTAATTCTTGCTGGTCGGAAAGCACGAACACGGTTTCTAAGTCACCATTGACTTTTTTACTGTCCACCTACTTTTGGCTCACCCTGTATTTATATACAGCATGTTAAAAGCCATAAATGGTATTCTATTGTCTCGAATAAATTTAGCCGTCAAGTTTGAAAGAACCACAGTGAGACATGTTTGCATATGTGTCATGCAGCTTTTATGTTTTGGATATTTTTTTCAAACTGTATTATGATTCAAACCACATGAGACCTGCATTTTGACCGAGACGGTTAGAAAGCCGGCTTTTTTTGCGTAAAGTTGAGGATCGCACTTTTTGATTGAAGATAACAGCAGTGAGGAATTAGTTTGATGGCGGGTGTCACCGTCGCCACCGACTTCGCGCCTTCGGGAGCTTCGCACTCAAGAATAAACAAGCATTGCTTCATTATATCCTCACGACTTAGAAAAGCAACTTGCTCAAGACTGGCTTCACATTGACATTGCATCTCTTCTAGATCCCACAAAAGACGACTTGGAATTGAAATTCATAGTTTGATAGTCGTAAGATGAAAAACTGCTGACATATCCGGGGAGGCGCCGCTCAGAGCACTCTTCTTGACTCGACAGAGTTCAAAATCGACTTCGAAATCTAATGAAGAATGGTCTCTTCCGTTCCTTAAATACAGTATTATTTACCTCCTCTTCAAGAGGTTAGGCACAAGGCCAGTTTTATCTTACTCCCACAAGGTAAGATGTGACCCAAGGTCGGGTCAGGAAAGTGGGACTTGAAAAGCCAGCGCCCGAGAAGGTGACCACTCTGGCCATTAAAAATTGCCTGGGTAGCCCCGTCGGTATTCCCCGGTAGGGGCACCCCAGGCAGTAAGCAATAAACTTACTCCTCCCCAAAGAGGGGAGGCAAAGTCTGGGAGGGTGGACCTCCTAAAACTGCACAGGACAAACCCACAGACAGGCGTAAATCAAGCCCTGAAGGCCAAGACAATACCAGTGTATGGGGGTGCAGTATCCATCGGAACAAATACTACACTTTGATCTTGGCCAAAAGGCCAAGAAAAGAATAGTTAGTCTCTCTCTACTTTATCGTTACTTTTATGGAAGGTGCTTAACTAGGTTCCTATCTCTGAATTCCTTTATAAAACATTCACAGCAAGAACACGTATTGTTACCACGATGAAAAATACATTTCCCTTTTTTTACTCCGTGTGTACCTAGCATCAGGTGAAATTTCTAGAAATACAGCTTCTTCGCAATGGCTTCTCATCTGTAGAACACAGAGCCGTGGGACTGCTTCCCAGCAGATTACAACATAGTCGTCTTCAAATCTAATATCAACAGAATCCTGTCATATATCGTCGTCTCTAAAAGTAATCAAACTTAGTTCATTCCTGTAATCATCCTCGATCCTTTCACGGGGTTCTTCATCTTTCAACTAGCTACCATTCCATCTCATTAACCATTATCTTCGAGTAACCTTCGACCTTTAGAAGTGGTGACCAATTATTTAAAAAAAAAAACAAAAATGTCAAAATTCTTCTACGCAACTATGGTGAATTTTTTTTTTCAAAGTCGAAGAAAACAAGAAGGAACAGAAATCTACGTTTAGGGTTAAGTGATAGATTGAATTAGTTACTTTTGAATTAGATTGCCATTCCTGATATCATAAACAATTTATCACACGCGAAATCCATAAATATATGTTTTTAATTTTATGTAACTTCTTTTTTGCTACTAGCTCCTAAATTGTTTCTCATATAATCAAAGGTTAATTGTCGTCATATATATATATATATATATATATATATAGACAATAATATTTTAATAAATAAATATTTAAATACCTAGAGACATCGATGTTTCATGCTAACGCAATCTTCAGTCTAGGAACTAATTCCCGAACACAAATCGCCACTGATTCGTAGTCGGTGATCTTAACCAAAGGGCCATCGTCAATTAGTTAGTAAATATAGAGTAACTTTAACTGTAAATAGCGACACGTGGCCGCCATCTACCAGGCAGCTAGAGTGATCTTACGAAACGGTGTTCGGATCGCGCATATAGCTATTAGTACTGCTTGTTATTAAAGCTACTCGAAAGTGCCCAGCCCTTGTGGGGAGGGGGTGGGCTGATAAACAATAATATTTTAATAAATAAATATTAAATATTTAAATACCTATATATATATATATATATATATATATATATATATATATATGATTCGCACCTTATTTTATTACTTCATTTTATATTATGCAATTAATGCTCTATCCAGTATATTGAGCTTCAGTTTTATCCGGATGTTCACTAATTAAAGATATTAGTTGCCTCTTATATCTTTTGTTGAATTAACTTTGTATATATATAAACTACAAACATACCGTCTCTGGACTGTATAAGCAATAAATATAGCATTAGTTTGAAATGTTAAATATTTTTAATTTGCTCGAAGATATGATGCAGTTTCAGTTGCATCCCCCTAAATTGTAAACTTAACAAAAAAAATCCTTTTAAAAATATATAACTGAATATAACTCTATAGGAGTGCGAGTTCCGGTCGAGTGTTTATTCCCCCTAAATTAAAAAAAAAGTTTTTAAAAAAATAATATGCCAATGTTAACCACCGTTTTACCGAGAATGTGTATTCTTGAATTCATAATGATGGGTTCATAAAAAAGTTTGAGTAAAAAAATACCTATATATATATATATATATATATATATATATATATATATATATATGCACCCCCTAAATGTTAATATTTACCAAAAACTATTCACCACATTTATTAGAATATATACTTCAAAAGTCATAATGATTCGTTCATCAGTTTAGGAGATTACCCTATATACGTATATATATATATATATATATATATATATATATATATATATATATATATATATATATATATATATATATATATATATATATATATAAAGTAAGCTATGAAAATCTATTCATGGCAGTTAAGCTACACAGAGGCTCATGTGTTTAATCTCCGGGGGGAATCTTCAGGCTAAGATTCCTCCGGGGATGAAACGCGGGAGCCTCTGTATAGCTTAATTGTCATAAATATATTTTCATAGCTTACTACCTAACTCTACTTACGTATCGAGCACTGTCGAAGTAAATACTGAAAATTGATACATAAAAAAATGATATCTCCTTATAAAATTTTACGTGGATACATGAAATAGTGACATATATATATATATATATATATATATATATATATATATATATATATATATATATATAGAGAGAGAGAGAGAGAGAGAGAGAGAGATAGATAGATAGATAGATAGATAGATAGATAGATAGATAGATAGATAGATAGATAGATAGATAGAAAGATAGAAAGAATAGTGATAAATAAGTAAGTTATATGATGTATACTATTATCTATTATGGTTTCAAGAATTCAATATAAACAATGGTCTGGCATACGATCGTTTCAGAGACGTTTGGAAATCATATTTAATTTTCTATTTTTATTTTTGTTATGCATGTATCTATCTATCTATCTATCTATCTGTCTATCTATCTATCTATCTATCTATCTATTTCTTTCTCTCTCTATCTCTCTTATGCTCTCTCTCTTTATATATATATATATATATATACATATATATATATATATATATATATATATATATATATATATATATATGTATATATATATATATATACACGCATACCGTACTTTATAAATATATAAATATATAAAGTTAAGTATGTTTACATGTTTGTATATTTGTATGTATTGGATTCACTCATAAACTAATTAACTGATCATTATGAATGTTGGAACAAAGCTGCTATGCGGTAGGAGTCGTAATGTGGGCTATATTTATTTTAGTTTCATGCAAAATGGGGAAAGGTTTGGAAGCCCTTCATGAAAGTTTAAATACCTCTGAATTTTAAAGTGTTTTAGGGGGCATAATATGGGCATACCCTTCCATTTGAAAATTCAAATATCACAGACTGGCATTGAATACTAGCCATTATCATTAGAGACCAATTATGAAAGGTTCTCTGAATTTCAACTTTTTCTTAAGATTCCTTAAGCTTAAGCCTTAAATTTTTAGATTTTTCTCAGAATAATAATTCTAGACATAAGGATTAGTAGCATTATTTTTTTTACTTTACTCATCGTAAAGGGACATACAATTGGTGAAAAACTGTTCTGTTGTTAAGAAGAATAAAATGTAATTTGATTTAATGCCATCCAGAAAATACTTTGTTCGGGTCAGAAATATTTTCAAATGACCGCCATCTTTAAAAAGAAACCTAATTCTGTATTCGTACATACAGAGTTATGTCCCTGTAGTTGGAACATAAAACAAAACTAAATTGCAAGCAAATACACTACCGGTCAATGCCGGGTAGATACAGCTAATATATATGCATACTATATGTTATTTGGCTTATTTAATTTTAGATTTATATAGTTATAGCGATTAATCTAATGTTTAAATATATAGAGAGATATAACTGTGATTTTGTAACAAGATAAGAGGCGAATGTATAAAAATAAGATTAGGTATGATACATTTAAAAATTAGGTAGTGCGGAATTTTCCAATTTGAATTCGCGAAAGGCTACGTGTCCCGGCAGTGATGTCACAGTGACAGGAAGTCGCCAGTTTTACGTGGCGAATAAACAATCTATCTCTTTCAACGTAACCACTAGAGAGAGAATTTGGGCTTTTGGATAGCTTCTTCCTCACTGCTATGTGGGAAGAGGTGGGGTTGTTTTATGTGTGTACATGTATAACCTGAAGAAAGAATAAAAACCCAAAGAGATGGTTCAAACCTAAGGAATTTGTGCTGTTCTTTTTAAAATAATGTTTGCGATATAAGTGTTAATAAAAAGAAATAAGAAGACGTCTTCAACATCAAAGAAAAGAGAAGATTGAGATTTCAGTCGCCAAAGATAAAAGTAATTCCGGGTTATCTGGTGTCGCTTAATGTAAAAAAGATGACTTTTCCTAGTTTAAAATGACCTGTTCCAAAATCGAATATAACGCCATAAATAAAATTCTGTCGTAATAAAAAATGATCGGTACTACAAGCCTTCAGGCTATGATCAAATAGTAGTATCTGTTTCGTCTTTAGTCAGACGACAGGCAATACATCCACCCACTCTCAGAAAATAAATTGTAATGTCAGATATTGTTCCTATTTACTTGCCTCCCCACGGAAGCAAAGTTGGTCACAAGGTTTGTTTTTGATGTGGGGAAATCACGCTTCCCCTAAAAGAGGGACTCCGGATGGAAACATAAATACCTGTATAGTCCCGTCGTTACCCCCTCATGAATAAGGGCGCCATAGGCGACATACCAAAAATACCTCACCTCCAGATAAAAATATGTACTTACATTGAACATATCAATTATCCATAGAATTTCCTTGGGTCGCCTTTGTAAATATAAACGACTTATATTTCTGTCTTATGACTCATTCTTCAGCTGAATTCTGTCCCAAATTCTTTGTAATTTTGTCAACATCTGCGTTAAAACGTCGCTTTACTTATTTATTTATTTATTTATTTATATAAATAAGTATTTATTTATTTATTTATTTTATTTATTTATTTATTCAATTTAAATATATCCTTTGCTTTGTAGATTTTTTTCTCTCTTTCTTTGTGTTTTTAAAAATATTTTTTTCCCATTTTTTTCGCATTTCTTTCTTTCTCGTTTCTTAATTTAATTCTTTTGAAGGCTTTTTTCTTATTTTTTTTCTTTTAATGTTTCGTTGTATCCATTTTTTGTTTCATTTTCTTTCTATTTTTTTTTCGTTTTTTCTTGTTGTTTACTTGTTTGTTTTTGTCCTTTTTATCACAGTTTTTTTTTTTTTAAACATTTATGTTTTAGGATCGTACTTGCTTTCCTTTTTAGTTCTTTTTATTTCTTTTCTTTCCTTTCTTTCGTTCTGGTTTTCTTTCTCTCTCTCCTCTCTCTCACATATACGGCATAACCACGTTGACACACCGGTTCCCGTTAGATCACCGAAGTTAAGCAACGTTGAGCCTGTCCAGTACTAAATGGGTGACCATTTGGGAATACCAATTGCTGTATGTAGCCTGGAGTGAACAGGGGCTCCACCACGTTCTACCATGCCCACAAAGAAGTTATTGCAGATAAATATCTGCCAGACTCCCCGACGACGTCTCTTGACGTTATGGGATATCATCATCATCATAGTTTCTTTCTATTATTTCTTTCTTGGTGTTTCTTTTTTATATTCTTTCTTTTAATTCTTTTCTCCATTTTCTTCTTCATTTATGTCTTTTCTTTCCTTTTTTTTCTCTGTTATTTTCTTTCATTTCCACATTCTGCTTTCCTTTCTTTTACATATCGCCCTTTTCTTCATTTGTCTCTTTTTTTACCCAGAAGTCACAGTTTATCAACGCTAAAAAACACTTCTGGATAAGGGTCAGTTGAATGATGAAGAATATTGTGATAGGATTGAAAATGATGAATGAAATGAGCAAGTTTTTGATTACTTATACATTTATTCCTTCCTTCTTACTATTCTATTTTTCCAATCTCTTTGTTGGAATCCCCCTCTCTTTCTTTCTCCCTCTGTCAGTCTTTGTCACTCAGACTCAAGGGAACACCACCGGTTATTGTCGGTGAGTAATCCCTGACGATGAATTGTATGATAACACCTAGTGAGTACAAAAAAAAAATAATAATAATAATAATAATAATAATAATAACAATAATAACAATAATAACAACAACAATAACAACAACAATAACAACAACAATAACAACAACAATAACAACAATAATAACAATAACAATAACAATAACAATAACAATAACAATAATAATAATAATAATAATAATAATAATAATAATAATAATAATAATAATAATAATAATAATAAAAAAAAATTAAAAAAGAATAAATAAATAAAAATAAAAAAAATTAATGACCATTCAGAAGAAAATTAATGACCATGCACAACGCACTACATCCAAATGACAATACGGACAGACTCTACATTAAAAGAAACGAAGAGGGAAGAGGACTGGTAAGTATAGAATATTGTGTAGAAGACTAAAAAACGAGCTGGTGAAATACATAACTCCGAACACGGAAAGGCTAATCACCGCAACAAGAGACACCGTTCCAACGAGTAACTCGTGGAGCACCGAAACCAGAAACAAAACGACAAGAAAAGAAAAGTGGGAAGAAAAACAACTACATGGACGCTTCAGAAGACGGACAAGAGAAGCAACCAACGGAAATAGCTAAACATGGCTAACACTTGAACAGATAAACGGAATCTTTACTGATGGCTGCACAGAACAATGCGATTAGGACAAACTACATTAAAGCTAAAATAAATAAAACCCAGGAAAACAGTAAATGCAGACTGTGTGGACAAAGACACGAAACAGTAAATCATATAATAAGTGAATGTAGCAAACTAGCTCAAAAGAAACAAGAACAGACATGACTGTGTGAAAATAACAGTACACCGGGAACTGTGCAAACAACTGAACTTCGAATACGCAGGCAAATGGTACAAACATAAACCAGAAACAGTATTGGAAAACGAAAAAAACAAAATCATCTGGGATATGGATATACGAACAGATAACCCCATACAAACAAGAAGACCGGATGTTATAATAATCGACAAGAAGGAAAAATCTTGCAAAATCATAGACTTCGTTGTTCCAGCAGATCATTGAGTGAAGATCAAAGAAACGGAAAAACGAAGCAAATACACGGAACTAGCCAGAGAACTGAAAGGAATATGGAGCATGTAGAAAGTCAGTAAAATACCAATAATCGTAGGAGCACTGGGAACAATCCTAAAAAAAAACTGGAAAAGAAGACTGGAAGAAATTGGACTCAAAGGGATCATTGAAACTATACAAGGGACGACAATGATCAAAACAGCTGCAATCTTAAGGAAAATCCTCAAATGTGGAAACCAACCTACATAAGCTATGAAGGGTCACATGGAATCTACAACAGGAAGAAAACAAAACCACTGAAAGAACACCACATCACAAACCAAGGAACAAAAATGCAAGAAACATCACTTAATGAGCCCCCCCTCCCCCAATAAATTACACCGGCCTCAGCTGAAACCACACAAAAATGAACCAATTAACAGAAATAGCAAGAAACACAAATTCCTCACCCGCTCTCCGCCCACGCTCTTCTCCCTGCTCTCTTCCCCCCCCCCAAAAAAAATGGTGCCAGCCTAGGCTGACATCACACAAAATATTTGTATAGGGTCAAGGAGGATGAGAAAACCGAGAAGGGACAGCACAAACCAGACCTCCACTGAAAGTGCAGAGAGTGTTGGCACCTTGGGGAGGCTTTTTGCCACCCAAATCCCAGAGAAGACCAATGGTTCTTACCAGCGAGAAATCAATAGTAAACGGCTGTTGCGATACTGCAAGTTTATTTGCGGTGGCTATCGAAAAGAGGTGGAGAATACTAGAAATCTAGGGAGACTTATTGTCACTCAGACTCCAGTGAATACCACCGGTTGTTGTCGGTGAGCAATCACTGATGATGACCTGTGTGAGAACTCCTAGTGAGTACAAATAATATCGACAAAACTATTGCGTATATATAAGAAAATAAGACAAGACAAATTACAAATGAATCACACTAAATGATAATTTATTAGGAAACGTTTTAGAAATATGTATGAGAATTAAACATACATTTCTATATATAAAGTATTTCAAAATGTTACGTTGTGTCATTGAGTTAAATAAGCCTGACTTATTTTCATGTTAATATACTTCGGATAAGTGAACTAACCTTTCGCATTTTTCATTCATATATATATATATATATATATATATATATATATATATATATATATATATATATATATATATATATATATATATATATATATATATATATACAAACATTTATTTATATGTTTGTGTGCGTGTGTGTGCATGTGGAAACAAAGAATTGTAAACCATGATTCGACCGGTTTTGTATGCGTCTGGGGAAGGGTAACCGGTGGGGTCTAAAGTTACTAAGAATTCTCAGCAGGTGTGCTGTTTTAAGAGAAACCAACCGAGGGGAACGGTGGGACACAAAACGAATAAATAAATAATGAATTTAAGCGCTGCAAATTAATGATGAATGTAAGCGGCCGAAGTTTTCGGAAGCAGCTGTAGTAAAAGAATAATGGGTGTCCTTAGCCTGTCATATTACATTGCACTAGTCACGCGACAAAGGGAAGATTGTAGAGTTAATAAAAAATGATTCAATGATTTCCTTCTTAAGACTGAAATAAGATACACCAACAGAACAATGGATAGGTTTGCAAGAATGTCCCCCGTCAATCAATAAATAAATGATAGTAGTTAAAAAAACAAAAAACTCTAAATGTTATTACACATAAACAACTGTTCTGTTCTCTGTTAGTGAAAGAGAGAACCTTCTAGACTAAGGGAATTTCAACTTTTGGTTCCGATCCAAAGTGTAAGATTTTCCCCACATTAAAAAAAAAACTGTCATTGTGTCTAACTCTGCACTCGTGGGGCCGCAAGTAAATAGGGTCAAACAACGCCCAAAACTTTACAGTAATTATTCCGAATTCGAGCGTTTATACTATTTTTTCTGATTCTTGTAATTATCAGGTACTTTCAGGAGGTAACACATGACGATTGTTGCTATGGATCCGACGAGAATTGAACACAGAACGCCGAGTCAACAGTCCGTTAAACGCATAAGTTTATTTGATCACGGTAAATGAGAAACGTAACCGAAAAAGGCCGGAAGACTCATCTATCGTAACGTCGTTGAAAAATTTATATATCGAGATTAATGAAAATAATAGTCTGAAGAAGAACAATGATAATAATTAAAACCAAATATTTTTTTTAGAATCGATAAAAAAACTTTTGTAAACATACACAATGATGCATGTTTGGTGGATTGCAGTCCATGCAGATGTCGTAGTGGCGAAATATATCTATCTCTGGGTTTGACTACCAAAAAGGTGATTCCACCACTTGTAAAGTGAGTTTCTATGCTTAGAAAGCAGACCACTTAAAATTATACAGAATTAAAGTCTATCCAAGATAATAGAAACTCTGGTCAATAGATGTTATGTCCATAGATTAAACAGCCGATAATTCTCAAATTGTCTTGATATGTGACCTACCCTAAATGGCGGTATATTTATCTATCTATCTATCTATCTATCTATCTATCTATCTATCTATCTATCTATCTATCTATCTCTGCATATATATATATATATGTATGTATATATATATAATCCACATACAGTATGCTTCGCTGTATTTCAGCTCTCTAGTGTGATTAGACAAGCAACCGCCTCAAGCCTGGATTGAAACCTGACTATCTATATGACAGTCGGCGCTTTTAACAACTTTGCCATCAACTTACTGCTGCTGAGTGTAAGCGAAATCACAATCATAAACACTGTTGAATGGCGAAAGATCCATTTGTTTACACAAAAAGAATTGCATTATACGCTAGTGATAGTAGGCGATTTCACTTACCAGAAAGCTCAACACTAGAAGGGGAGCCTGTTTAATCATCCACAGACAGATTGTTTCGCTTTATCACAGCTCTTTTGTGCTGTTAGACAAACAACTGCCTCAAGTCGGGATCGAAAATCGACTGTCTAAACGACAGTCGACGCTTCTAACTATCTAACGAGCATCAATAACGCAAGAATGTGAAAAAAAAATATATGTGACAGCACGTTTATTCAAATATTCTGTTTGATGTCGCTAACGAAGCAACATCATTTTAATCTAATATACGCGTTGAGACTGCTACAATATTAGTATGTATAAATAACTATTGCTTTGCGTGTAACACTAAGGGGGTAATTTAGCATCAGTTAGTATATATTCAGGCAGACGTCAGCATCGCAGCAGCTCACTAAAATGATAGTATAGTTTGTAATGTAAACAAGTGAATTTAATTATAAAAGTTGTAGGTACGTTTAGAAGTAATGAAAAAATTGTGCCGCTATTTTTATAGGTACGCTCACATTTGTCTGTTTATTCTGTTATAAATAATAAACTATTGAGAAGTGTTTTGCCAACAAGCGATGACGTCCATGTTTTGGGTGGCGAGAGAGAGAGCGAGAGAGAGAGAGAGAGAGAGAAAGAAAGAGAGAGAAAGAGAGAGAGAGAGGGGGAGATAAATAGGGGGATATATCTACTGAAATTGAATTGTTGTCGCTTACGTAAAAAATACAACCATTTATACAAAAGCATTACTTATTACTAAAGAAAAGAGTCGATATTTAAAAGGTAAGTATATTTTTACATGAATAAAATAATGCATTACACATCTGACCGCGAGATCCAGGTGCACATATATATCCTGAATAGTCCAGTCTCTATATATAAACGGCTAAAATTGTCAGTCTGTCCGCTATTTTTAAGTTATTAGACATGTAAACTTTCAGTTTGGTAGGAACGATACTCTACTTATGTAAATTGTCGTACAGGGGGTTACATTTATGTTTAAACAATTAAAATCAATTAAGTCATGCGCTTCTAAGTAAGTCTCTCTCTATCTCTCTCTCTCTCTCTCTATCTCTCTCTCTCTCTCTCTGTTACTGGGGGTTACATTTATGGTTAAACAATTAAAATCAATTAAGTCATGCGCTTCTAAGTAAGTCTCTCTCTCTCTCTCTCTCTATCTCTCTCTCTCTCTGTTACTGGGGGTTACATTTATGGTTAAACAATTAAAATCAATTAAGTCATGCGCTTCTAAGTAAGTCTCTCTCTCTCTCTCTCTCTATCTCTCTCTATCTCTCTCTCTGTTACTGGGGGTTACATTTATGGTTAAACAATTAAAATCAATTAAGTCATGCGCTTCTAAGTAAGTCTCTCTCTCCCTCTCTCTCTCTCTCTATCTCTCTCTCTCTCTGTTACTGGGGGTTACATTTATGGTTAAACAATTAAAATCAATTAAGTCATGCGCTTCTAAGTAAGACTCTCTCTCTCTCTCTCTCTTTCTCTCTCTCTCTCTGTGTCCTCTCCGTTTTGCCCTTCAGCCTAACCGAACATGACCGATTAAACCATCTTACACATGCAATGAAGTGTTGAGTTGATTACTGTAATGATAAATGTGTGTAAGAAGAATGCAACCGACTTTTGATTGTAGCTGGCGAGTTATCATCAGTCTGGGAGGACATGGCTAAAGATGCGTGGACACTGAGAGGCTAGTTGAAGAAAGAAAAAAGGTCATATTCGAATTAAGTTTTTACTGCTAATTTTAATATTATAAGCAAATGGTTGATATTCAACAGACCTATGTCGAATCCATAACTTGTCATGTCGGATTGTAATAAAATTGCAATCATGAGTAACATATAGATCGTGAATTTGTGTTTAGAGTGTTAAATGCGCAGGTCGCGATCGTTCGCTCGTTGCTCCGTATGAATTCGGTCTCGTTCACTGTTTTAACAAAATAATTTTTCTTCCAAACAAAATCACAACTCCAGTTTAAAACAATATATATAAATTTAATTGTCATAATCCTGTAGAAAATTATTAAATAGATAACAGCATGAAACGGCATAGTTAAAAAAGCGAAAGAAAAATGAAATACAAGTAAAGTAAAGAATCTCTCTCCCTCCCTCCCTCCCTCCCTCTCTCTCTCTCTTTCTCTCTCTCTCTCTCTCTCTCTCTCTCTCTCTATATATATATATATATATATATATATATATATACATATATATATTACTTTACTTTTCTTTTTCTTTCGCTTTTAGCAATTATATATATATATATATATATATATATATATATATATATATATATATATATATATATATATATATATATATATAATGTTAGTTTCGATCAATATAATTTGAACATTGTTCTAAGAATTCAAAACAAACATATATATATATATATATATATATATATATATATATATATATATATATATATTCTTCTTCTTCTGGTCTAATTATTTTTGAAAAAGGGATGTCTTTTCCCGAAATATCAAATAGTGATTTTTAATCACCCGGACATCACACGAACAGCTAAAACACTCTTGCTGTTATGTAAGAAAAAAAAAAAGGAAAAAAAAGGAAAAATAAATAGTAAGTCTTATATCGTATTCGATTTATTGTTATTGTTTTTGTTCCTTTCCTTTCAACTTGCATCTTACCCGGAATTGCATTGCCCACAGCCTTTCAAAAACTTACTACTACTATACCCAGCAATGCTTCAAGCAAACTACCATTCTCTACTAATATATATATATATATATATATATATATATATATATATATATATATATATATATATATATATATATATATATATATAAGTATTAGGTATTAAGAAGGCTGAATGCAATGCAGAAGACCGGAGTGGTGAAAGAAAAACCAAACAATCGAAGACAGGGCAAAGGTGATATCTTACAATTATCTATTTATTTTTCAATCGTTCACATATATATGTCAACAAGTATGGTATTTACTGTACATATTGTCAGTGATTGTGTGATACCATTTGATATTTTGTCAAAAATAAATATAAAAGGAATATCGAAAATCCAGCCGAGTTAACATGTTAATAAAAATATTAATATATATATATATATATATATATATATATATATATATATATATATATATATATATATATATATATATATATATATATATATATATATATTAATATTTTTATTTATACAGACATGTACAAACGCTGTGACACTGACATGACGATGTTTCGATCAGTAGTTATTAAAAACTAAGATCTCCTCAGGCGAAAAGTCTGCGCTTTCTTTTAGATGTTCATATTAAAATGTACCTACCCACCATTGATCAGGAGTTTTCTTTACTTTCATTTTTCTTTCATTTTTTTTTTTTAACTATGCCGTTTTTTTGTTGTTTTTTTTATATCTTATTTATTTAAAAATAAAACAGAAACCACCACTTTATCAAGGCCGAGGCCACCCGTGGACAAGTGTTACTGTGATTTCTATTTATCCCCCTCCAGGAGATTAGACATGTGGGTTTGATGGAAGCGTTTTCAGTGGAATGACTTGGATTTGAACCTTGCACACCCAGGTTTTCAGTCCGCGTCGATACCAACTAAACCACAACGTAATTTAATTTGTTTCATAGGATTATGACAGTTAAATTAAATTATTACGGCTTTAAATTATCAAATCGTTATAAAAGCATAACAAAATTTTGTTACTGTAATATTGTTTAAATCTCTACTTATAAAATAATTTGATCTTCCAAAAACTTTCGTTCTTTTTATATATGCGAATTTGCGAAGATTTTTAAAACCACAAATGACTTTTTATTCGAAAGTTTTAATGTTACCAAATTCCTATCAAGTTTCGAAGTTTTACGAAGTAATTCATCCTTTTTTTTTCAACTTATAAAAAGATTAAAACGGCTGACTTGTTTACGAAGAAGCGATATTTTATTTTCGTAATTATAATTTAAAAAAATAGAATTTTCAAATTTCCATTGTATCTGTATTTTATTAGTAAAATAATAGTTAATTTTGTTGCATCTCATTGGCAGTATTATTCTTTTTTTTCTTATTATTTTTTGTCTTTGCTGGGGATGGGGTATCTTACCGGATGCCAGACATTCACCCGCTATTTCAGATACTCCAGCCGAGAGATCTTTTTAGGATTCTAACCGTCTCTTTAAGCGCAATTGTTTGGATCTCTCTTGCACTGTTCACCAGGTATTTTTTTTAATATTCTTTTTCCTGGGCCAGGTTGTTCCTATAATGACTGGAATAATGGAGATCTTCCTAAGATTCCAGTTTCTTTCATTTCGTACAAAGGACCTTGACATTTAGTTATCTTATCCTTCTCAGCTCTGTTTCACTGACTTTAACTAGGGTTGCTGCTCTCTCTCTCTCTCTTTTGTCCCATATCACTATGTCAAGTTTAACAGCTCCATTTTCTAAGTATGTGGCGGTAGGGATCGCATAGTGGATGATGTATGACTTATTTCTAACAGTTCTTTCTGCTAAACGTCCTCAGGACTTTTTGCTACACTGGATATTCATATTTTTACAAATGGTTTGTATAATAGCTGTACCCAGCAGAACTTTACAACCGGACGACAGGTGACTCACACTCTTTACTTCTGTGTGACAGAACCTACGCTTAAGTGTAGATATGATTTACCAAAAGCATGAGGTTACTTAGGTATGACTGATAAGGTTTAACCTCAGTTTCACCTATCATCTGATACAAGAGTAGATATCAGATTGGTTATTTAACCATGCGACATAGAAGGGATTTGAAGCAAGATTTCAGTTGCTGAAGGTACTTTAGTAAAGACTCATACGTAATATAAATGTAAAATCTGGACAGATAGGATCATACTCCCCGTGGGGATGGCTCAGATAAAAGCAACTCATAGTTGAGGAAATGGATCCATCAACAATTAAGTTAAATATCGGCCATAACTCAACATAAATGTGTATCCCCTCAACGAAAATTCCACCAACTTATTTACAAAAATCAAATATATCTTCCATTTTTATAGTGAACAAAAACCATGATTTTCTTTTGCTACCTCCTCTAGCATTAAAAGATTTACAGAGGGTAGAAAACGGACCTTCGGTTTACTTTCAGCAGACTTGTAACTCTCGCTTTCTTTTATTTTGTCCTTTAGTCCTCACATTCCATTAGCGATATTTCTGACAAAGAGGGAAAATTACTGTTTCTAGGTCAGAATCTATCCATATAACACTTATCGTTGGCTAGTCTTTAACCTTGAAGTAGTATTTTTGGCTCATTACATCAAGTGGCTTGATGCTTTGTCTGGAGCGATTTCTATTAAAAACAACTATGACATAACCTTTTTAGAACTGTGGCGTATTCTCAATTGCAGACAGACACGAACGCTTCATTATGAAAAGTTATGGTATAATAGTCTTTTCGACGAAGTAAACAAATTTAGTGTCGGAAAGGTAGGTCAAAATGAATCCGAGCATTTATCCGGTTAGAATCGATCAATATATCGACCCGCTCGCTCGATCTTCATAGACAAGAAAATACATCTTTTCTTTAAAAATGTTTTCAAGAAATTGGAATTTTTTTAAAAATGTTCATAGTTGTAAGAAATGTTAATATTTTCTTATTTAGACTTAAGAATTCCCGCGTCTTGAGACGCATAAGGCATTCAAAGTGTTCAATCGCGTTCAGTCTGTAGCCAGATCCATAATGTCCCCCCGTTGCTTGTAAATTTCTCTCGATTGTTTCTTTCTAGTTTATTTTTGGGCTTCCTGTTCTTCTTTTTCCATCAGAGGTCTACTAAAGCACTTGGTTAGCATTTCTCTCTGGGGGTCGATCTTAGGGCATGTCTGATCCTGCCTAGACGTCGTTTGCAGATAATTGACGATGATGCCTGTGGCAACATCGTTTTGGACGGCTGGGCGATCTTTGTCGGACTGTTGAAGACGAGACGATGTGTGACAACATGTGCGCGTATGTGCAATGGCTCGTCTTGTTATGTCCAGTGAGCAATCATTGTTTGATAATAGTTACTGTCATCTGCTTCTGTGGCTGGCTGGCTGTTTGGTTGGGACCATCGTGCTGCAAATCAAACATTATGTAATAATGGAACAAACCATTTTACTTATTATATAAAAATATAATTTATTATATTTCGAAAAGAAACATCTCAGAGCGCGCGACAAACGCGTCATTCTCGCTCGAATAGCAAACCAGTCTCTAAATTTTCAATCTCTTTACTAGAGAGAGAGAGAGAGAGAGAGAGAGAGAGAGAGAGAGATGGAGGGGGATAGAGAAGGAGAGAGACAGAGGGAGAGAGAAAGAGAGAGAGAGAATACAGCCGTCATCGTTGTACGCCTTGTCAAATGTTTTGTTTTGAGTTTGATAACTGATTTTCTCGAACGACGACAGTCTGATCTGTCAACCCATCACATGCACCTGTCATTGAAGTAGTTTGACATCGACCTTCAGTCTTCCAAAATACGACTGAGGCACAGGTGCACTCAGTGATCTCAAAACGCAGAGAATTACTATTTTTGAAATAAGTCTGGCATAAGGATTACGAATATAACAGGGAGCACTTAGCTCCCCAAAAGGCCACGTATTGTGCCACAATGTCACCTGTTGGTTAGTGCGGTTTCTGACTTCCTGGTACGTAATTCGATCGCTTCATTTGATCCTTAGAATCTAAGGCATATTTTTCTAACGGAAACTATTTTTTTAAATTACAACGATGGTGCCGGCACATGGACGAAACAAATATGAATTTGAACAGGTATGTACAGCTAATATATATATATATATATATATATATATATATATATATATATATATATATATATATATATATATATGTGTGTGTGTGTGTGTGTGTATGTGTGTGTGTGTGTATAGTAAGCCTGACGATTCACAACATGGATGAATTGGGGACGCTTCTGTGTAGCTTAATTGCCATAAATACATTTTCATACCTTACTACCGAGCTCTACTCACGTATTGAACACTGTTGAAGTAAATACTGAAAATCTATACATAAAATATTATCTCTCCTTATAATATATGTGTATACATAAAATTATATATATATATATATATATATATATATATATGTGTGTGTGTGTGTGTGTGTGTGTGTTTGTGTGTGTGTGTTTTCTTGGTTTAAATATTATAGTTTTTAGGTTTTAGTCGTATACGCATACTGACAAACTGACCAATATTTATATATACATACAGCTTTCCCACGTTTCAAATGAATAAACTCTCTAGTAAAAAACCTAATTGTATTCATAAAAAGTATAATTAATTTTAAATATGTATTTTAACATTTATATAAGACAAATTGCATCCCAATATTGGTAATATATAGATGGAATCCAGGAAGTTCTCCATCATTGCTTTCTGTGTCATCGCAGACGGAATTTTGTCGATTTTCTGATTCTTTCCTTTAAAT
Organism: Sepiola atlantica; assembly: GCA_963556195.1. NCBI lineage: Eukaryota > Metazoa > Mollusca > Cephalopoda > Sepiida > Sepiolidae > Sepiola > Sepiola atlantica. Next base: position 172,828,318 of record OY744520.1, on the reverse strand, counting down.
TATTGAGAATTCGAGAACGATATAAGAAAAATATTTTTCTTTGGGAATCCCCAAAGAAAAAAAAAACTCACAAGGGCTTAAATGTGACGCCCTTGGCGGCTACTCCACATTTCTCTTTTAAAAAATTATATTTACCCCAAACAAAGCACATTGTCATTGAAACGTAAGGGGAAACTATGAATTAGGGGCCAGAGTGGAAAGTTGTGTAGTGAGATGTTTGTTCACATTATATTTAAACTTCTTCATATTGGTACACTTAATGGAAAAAAAGCAGGGAATTCTAATAACAAGGAGTTCGAGGGAAAAGTTATTAGAGTAGAATACTTTCTGGCATCTATAGATTTCTGCAGTGAAGGGGTGAGATTTTGTTGATTGTCAGGTTTGTCGGGTGTATTTATGTTGAGAGGTTACCGGTGCCGTAAGTTCGTTGGAGAACATTCCATTGAAGTACTTTATAAAACAAGCACAGGGATGCAACATTGAAGCGATGGGACAGGGGCTGGAGCTTGGTAGACAGTGTGGGGTCTATTAGGTTAGATCTTCTTTTTTCGAGAGGGAGAGACTAACGGTTGTTGCACCAACCTAGATGTGGCAACAATACTCCATGCGTAAGCGAATGGTAGCTTTGTAGAGATATAGGATCCTGGCAGGTGTAAGAAGATTTCTAGAACAGTAGAGGCAGCGCACCTTCTTTGCAACAGACTTGGCAGTATCTTCTCTTTATTTGTTTCAATTTATGTCACCTTTTAACGAGATTAAATACGCAAGAAACGTTTCCGTGAACTCTCCATGATTATTTATAGAGAAAATGAACATGAAAGAGAAATTGTTTTCATAATTAATGATGAGAATAAAAATTGTAGAACCTTATCTATCTATTAACATCAAACGAGCCTTTTTATTACTAGTGCAACCTGCACAGTATCAACCCCAAATGTGGAAAATATTTATAATTATGTATTTCCGTGTTTATGGCGGTTAAAAGAGTAAAGTGGCCAACCATAGTCGAGGACGACACAAAGGCTCCCTTTTCGTTGACTATTACACTGAGATATAGACGAAGCAACTACTCCTTTTCCGGGATTATTCCATTTACCCTAGATCTTCACTTCATAATGTTGATTGTTTAAGCCAGAAGGCATCAAGTAACATTTTTTTAGTTTTGGTATGACTCGACTTAGGATTGAACTCACTGTATCCCTGCCCATTAGGACCGCTCTAACCAGTGCAATAAAGTATACAAGTATAGAAAATATTTTTAAATTGGAAATAATAAATGAATCGACTGTAGTTGAGGGTGACTTTTCATTGGCTACTACACCGAGATGTAGGGGAGGACGCCACTCCTTTCCATTGATTGCTCCACTTTATCCCTACCTTTCAATGCTGGGTGTTTAGCAAAGAGGGATCACGTACCATTTCTTTAGTCTTTGGTATGACTTGATCGTTGATTGAACCGGGTTAAAAAAAAGTATCGTAGCTGATCATAGTCAGGGGCGATCCGAAGGCTCCTTTTCATTGGCTACTTCACCGAGATGTAGGGAAGGCCGCCACTACTTTCCTTGGATTTTTCAACTTGATCATCATTTTAGAATACTGAGTGTCTAGTTAGGAGACATCAAGTACTATTTTGTGAGTTTTTGCTATGACTCGACCGTGGTTTGAACCTCGGTCTCTCGGTCCATGTAGCCAAATTGGTAGGGTAGTGGTTGTTAGAACACGAAATCATATATCCATTCAGTACACAAGTTCGGCTATTCTGTTTTCGTGTTTATTGATGCCAATAAACACAGACCAAAGCACTCGTCTTTTTTGTCATCTTATGACTCAACAAATGAATTGATCAGTAGATAAAATGATATAAATTTATATAAACCAACGAATAAACTAAAATACAAACAGACGAGAAAAGGAAAGGAAAAGAAATCAAACACGATAGTGACACATTCTTTTCGACTACGACATCACCATTGCATTCAACCACCTGGAATTGGACATAAGCGGGCGAATGGGGAGTACAGTATTTAAGGCGGTGTTTGAAAACAGTAAAACAAATAAAAAATAAAAGATATGAAATAAAATGAAAATATAAAAGACCCCCTGATGAATCAATATGTCTGTTTTCTTTAAAAAAAAATTGACAAGTTGTAACCGTTTATAAACCACTCCCCTCGCTCTAATCGTCTATTGAAAACAGCGACCCAACATAATTCGTAGCCAAATCCACTCGACTTGAAATTAATCGGAAGAAAACATGCAATGAATATTTAAAAAGGGGTCGCCTAGTGTAATTGCTCGATGCTGGAAACGGTGACGAATGAAACATGTAAGCAAGTCACGGTTTCCGCTCAATAAAACCTACCGAAGATTTATTCAATTTTTTGCACTTGTCAAAAAATTATTTTTCCTTAAGCGAACATGTATTGAAATTACTGGCTGAAGTACTTCATCTACCCCGAGCCAGACGTTATAATGATATTATCACCCTGCATGAAGTTTGTGACGAATGTTCACGGCGCGTCTGAAATTAAAATGCCACACCGCCTTCACCGAAGTCCACCAAGTCTGAAAAGCATGTACGCGTAGCTGGCTCGAACTTATAAGCGTTTAGTATAGGTATATAGCGTTAAGAATTCGTCAGTGAGATGAGTAAGACTTTGACTAAGGTATAAGCACTAACTAAAAAAAAAAAACGAAAATCAAAGTAGCATCTGTTGCACTTAAATTAACAAATTCATTTTACATTCCTTCATATTCGAAGGTTCTCGGAAACGGAACAGGTAGCTTGAAACGCATAAAAGAAAGAATACTTACCTGGCACAGTTTGAGGAGATGTTTATACCAGTCGAAGATACATCCTCGACAATCAGTTAGGCAATAGCCATGCTTCTCTCAGGCTGAGGTATGGTTCTGTTCAGCCAAAAGAGGTCCACCTTCCCAGGCGTTACCTTTCTTCTTTGAGAAGGGGTTAGTTTGTTACTAATTGCCTAAGTCGCTTTTACTGTGAAATGCCGACGGGGGGCTCAGGCAATTTTCGCAGGTCAGAGTGCACTTCCCATAGTGCGCTGGATTTTCAAAACCAGTGCACTTCCTATAGTGCGCTGGATTTTCGAAACCAGTGCACTTCCTATAGTGCGCTGGATTTTCAAAACCAGTGCACTTCCTATAGTGCGCTGGATTTTCGAAACCAGTGCACTTCCTATAGTGCGCTGGATTTTCAAAACCAGTGCACTTCCTATAGTGCGCTGGATTTTCAAAACCAGTGCACTTCCTATAGTGCGCTGGATTTTCAAAACCAGTGCACTTCCTATAGTGCGCTGGATTTTCGAAACCAGTGCACTTCCTATAGTGCGCTGGATTTTCAAAACCAGTGCACTTCCTATAGTGCGCTGGATTTTCAAAACCAGTGCACTCCCTATAGTGCGCTGGAATTTCAAAACCAGTGCACTTCCTTTAGTGCGCTGGATTTTCAAAGCCAGTGCACTTCCTATAGTGCGCTGGATTTTAAAAAACAGTGCACTTCCTATAGTGCGCTGGATTTTACAAAACAGTGCACTTCCTATAGTGCGCTGGATTTTCGAAACCAGTGCACTTCCTATAGTGCGCTTGATTTTACAAAACCAGTGCACTTCCCATAGTTCGCTGGATTTTCAAAACCAGTTCACTTCCTATAGTGCGCTGGATTTTCAAAACCAGTGCACTTCCTATAGTGCACTGGATTTTCAAAACCAGTGCACTTCCCATAGTACGCTGGATTTTCAAAACCAGTGCACTCCCTATAGTGCGCTGGATTTTCAAAACCAGTGCACTTCCTATAGTGCGCTGGATTTTCAAAACCAGTGCACTTCCTATAGTGCGCTGGATTTTCAAAACCAGTGCACCTCCTATAGTGCACTGGATTTTAAAAACCAGTGCACTTCCTATAGTGCGCTGAATTTTCAAAACCAGTGCACTTCCTATAGTGCGCTGAATTTTCAAAACCAGTGCACTTCCTATAGTGCGCTGGATTTTCAAAACCAGTACACTTCCTATAGTGCGCTGGATTTTCAAAACCTCACCAGACCTTGTATTTAACCTCTGTGCCAGGAGGTAATCAACAACGCATTCGTTTGACATATATTTGATTACATTTAATTATGGGAATGTTGGTATCGAGTGATGACAAGGATTCGCTGATACGAGGTTGATCAGACAGTCACTATTCTCAAACCTCGTCCGATAGAATAAATCGACCTAGGACATTTCTGGTATGGTCATCTCCTTTTGTCTTGATTTAGAAGGGCGACAGGTACCTCTTTTCTTCATACAAGGGTATCGGTGTGGCAGCAAAATGCTAATAATTGAAAAGGTTCCAAGAGAGTCGCAATCGGCGAACTGCGAACTACCTCATCCATTTCAAGCGGGCTTAAATGTAGACAGAAGGGCAATTGACCAGATCTTCAATCTTTGATGTATTGTACAACAGCACTTTGCTCACAAACAATCAAACGACCGGTACTTAGTTGACTGGGACAATATTTGGCATATCATATAAACGGGTGATGTAACGGCGAAGTTGCTCCGTTTTGTCCAGGGTTATTACCAGTAGACTCGCGTCCGGGTCCGATCGTACAGTAAGGAGTCAGAGCCTTTCGAGATGAGGACTGCTGCATGCCAAGGATGTACCCTATCCATCACTCTTTCAAACAATGCCCTTCGAGACCATACGGTGGTCGCGGTGGGCTTAGATGTAAGGATGTCTCACTTGACGTACGCAGACGTCATCATCCTGATAGGCTCAACACAAAAAGAAGTAAAATAAAAACATTCAAGACGTAGCTGTTGTCCCATTTATCGATAAGGACGACTAGTGGCTGCTCACTTTAGACAGCGTTAATTTAGAGGACTTAGTCATTCGTCTACCTTGGTAGGGCTCTGCAGGGATCGAGCGTCGCATGTGCCGCTGTATCCGCCTTTATACGCCCCCAGCGATCATCAACCGTGACCAAAGGGCGTATGTATCAAGCGATTGTCCGGGCGATTATTTTATATGGCTGTGAGGCATAGCTTATAAGGGTAGTCGACCAAAAAAGCTGGATATTTTTTCATACCTGTCGTTGCCGCAGTCTGCGTTGTCGCTGTGCTGATCGCGTGTCGACAGCTGCCCTTTGCAGACGCTCAAATCTCAAATGCTCGCCGTTCCGTTTACTTCGACATCGTCATCGTCCGTAATTTATTTTCGCCTGTATACATGACCGGTTGGCGTAAACGTGTCGGTTGGCAGCTCAAGACCCTCATGGGTCGTTATACAGGACCGCCGCGCGTGCACTGCTTTGGTTCGATATGTGAAACACACCCAGGAGAAAGCCAGCTAAGCCTGACAGGATGGATGCTGCCACACGTACAAGTGTTAGATAATATTATCGAGAGGCGCCAGTTGTCTACCTTCCACTGTGTAAGGAGAGGGTGACTTTATAAGTAAGGGTATTTCCGGTTTCGTGTTTTCTCACCCTTTTCTAATCAGGATTCTGCCAGAATCGGGCGTGTCAACCAGCGGCATTTTTTAAAATGTTTATTCACCACAAACATGCCTCTGAGATGTAAGTGGCTACTTTGAATTAGGGGCCATATTTATGGGGGCATCCTAAATAGGGATTTGTAAAGCGATGTGTTTGTTTACATTACATTTAAATTTCTACATGTTGGCACAGTCAGGGAAACAGGGAGCAAGGAGGGAATTCAAAAGGCTGGCAGTTTGATGAAAGAAGGTATTATAGTCTTTCGGCATCTGGGGACCTCTACAGTAAAGGGTGATATTGATAATTGTCGGAGGTATTTACGTTGAGGAGGCACCAGTGCAACAAGTTCATTGGAGCACATTCCATTGAAGTACTTGTAAACCCAGCACATGGATGTAATATTACTGCGATGGAACGGGGCTGAAGCTTGGTAGGCACTTATATTTAGGCCGCTGTTGAGCGACTCCTCTCTGAGGTATTTAAAACAACCCCCCGTTCACTGATATAAGAGATCTAATAAACTAGTGAATCATATCTGGTTTCCTGTTTTATTTTGTGGGCAGTTTCTTCCAGCGAGATCAGGAAATAATCTTCGAATTAAAGATGGCGGACTGGAACAGCACCATCCACGCCACTGCCGTCGTGCAATGAGAATCGAATCCGGTTGAGGTATATGGACAAATTTATTAGCGATCAGCTCCTATGCAGTAGCTTGTAATTTGGTTTTCGTCGACGGGAGATGTCTAAACACCCCTATCTATCCGGACTCTATATGACGCTCTTTCTCTACAAAACCGTAACTAATCTAATTTAATCAAATTTTGTATGAACATTCTAACTTTATTCTCGTCTTTTGACTATTTCGGTGGGCAGCTGAAGACATGGGCGACAAGTAAGTTTTCCTTCCGACCTATGTTCATTTTAGATTATTGAATAAATACACCGTGTTATTAATTTCCTCAAGTCACTAGATATTTTCATACCCCCTCAATTAATTCAATTCCCTCTTTTGTAATATCTAACATATAAAGTTATATTGTCGGATTCTCCAAGTCAGATCCAAATAGCTATCAGCATGATATATCGATTTTTTTCGATTTTTCTTTCCTTTATGTTATTGGCGGGAATATATTTTATTTCACTTCATTTTTTTTACCTAATTCCGCCGAAGAAAACTGTTACAGTGGAGATATTTTTCCTTATACACTGAAACAGATCAAGGGAAGTTATCAAATGCTATTCTACTGGGTTCTCTCTCTTGAGTTCTTCAAAAATAAATATACATATTAATTAAATTATGCCACCTGCTTTTGTGTATGTTTGTGTAAGTTTGTGTATTTCTCCCGCCTACACATCAATTACACATTTGTTCTTCACTATTATTCGATCAGCGTTCAGTACTAAGCCGAACCTTTTTCAAATTCCTATTTCACAAAATGATTTTATTAAGAACTTAATATCACCAAAATGAATTCCTATTTCTTCGTCATTTTTATTTTTACCGGGTAGATGCATTTACTTTATGATATTTTAATTTAACTTACCCTTGGCTATAAGTTAACAAGACCTCAACCACTATCAGAAGATTATTTCATGTCTAAATTATGTCAAAAAAGGTATTTTTGGTCCAAAATGTCCTCATATGGTGGTTTGTGCCTAGGCGCCAAAAAATTGAATTTTTTAAATATTTCTTCATCTATCACCAAGAGTATTCCATTCCGCTTCTAACGAGCCATCAACCACTACTAGACGATCATTTTAAACTACTAGACGATCATTTTAAACCAAACAGTGATTTTTCCCCAATATGCCCAAATAAGGTAATTTGAGCCCATACGCCAAAAAATTGAAATATTTTGAATTTTTCTTTTTCTATCACCAAGAGAATTCCATTCCGCGTCTAACGAGCTCTCAGCCACTATCGGACGATCATTTTTAATCAAGATATTGAATTTATTCCCATATTTGGCATTCTGGACGCAATGTGATCGTCGATTTCGATACTGATTTTAGCGTACACAACCGCCTAATCGAGCGTTTCATTCACATTTTCACAGAAACATTCTCACTAACATATTCAAAATTTAAGATAATTAAATAAAAGTACATCTGATCTCCTCTTGTTTTTTTCTTTCTCTGTAAATCATCTTTTCTCATACATTTGTAATACCCTTTCCAAGGTAAAAAATATCATTTTCTCTTAGTTCTTTCAGAGATAAAGAAGGTATATAATATATTGAAACGTCCTGAGCAATAGATATATATATATATATATCCCTTTTCATATGAACAGATGTTTTAGTCATTTTTTTTACTATAGCGATTTCTTTCCTGTATTATTTTATCTTGTTATAAGATAAGATGATGCAGGAATAAATTGCTACATGAAAAACAGTCTTTTGTAATGTAATAATTTTCATCAAGAAGTAATCTGCAGCGAAGGTTATGATAGACAACTATTTGTAAGAAATAGTAAAGTTTAGGTAAACGAGCATAAACGTTTATATGAAAGGCGACATGGATAAAGAAATGTAGGAATTTTTTTTTCTATAAATTATGCAAGCAACAGAAAAAAACGTGGAGGTGATTAGTGAAAAAAGCCTTCATTTTAACAATTTTCATTATATATATATATATATATATATATATATATATATATATATATATATATATATATACATATGTATGTATTATCATATATATATATATATATATAATATATATATGTATTATCATATATATATATATATGTATTATCATATATATATATATGTATTATCATATATATATATATATTATCATATATATATATTATCATATATATATATATTATCATATATATATATTATCATATATATATATATTATCATATATATATATATATATTATCATATATATATATATATTATCATATATATATATATATTATCATATATATATATTATCATATATATATATATTATCATATATATATATATATATATATTATCATATTTATATATATTATCATATATATATATTATCATATATATATATATTATCATATATATATATATAATCATATATATATTATCATATATATATTATCATATATATATATATATTATCATATATATATATTATCATATATATATATATATATATTATCATATATATATATATTATCATATATATATATTATCATATATATATATATATATATATATATAATCATATATATATATTATCATATATATATATTATCATATATATATATATATATATATATATATTATCATCTATATATATATATATTATCATATATATATATATTATCATATATATATATATATATTATCATATATATATATATATATATTATCATATATATATATATATTATCATATATATATTATCATATATATATATATTATCATATATATATATATATATTATCATATATATATATATATATATTATCATATATATATATATATATTATCATATATATATATATATATATATATTATCATATATATATATATATATATATATATATATATATATATATATTCATGATATATATATATATATTATCATATATATATATATATATAATACGTATATAAAAGTAATCCATGGACACGTGTTTCTGGCTGTCAGCCGTCTTTTCTGTGGGAAAGAAGCTGCAGGAATGAGATGATTGTAAAGTCGATTTTGTACTCTGTCAAGGTACGAAGAAGTGCTCGGAGCCGCACATCTCTGGGTATGGCAGCAGCACTCCATATTTGGGTGCACTAGACTCTCATAGAATTAAAAGATTGCGTCAGGGGTCCGGTATTTTCTGGTGTGGTAGAATGATCCAAGCATTTTTGCAGCAATCTTAGCAACATATTGGATAAAAGTCTTTTATTTCAGATGCAACGTTTTAAGTTACAGACGGACACCATAGCACAATTATAATAAGATAATACAAGACAAACAAAAACTATGAAATAAAAACTGATATATAAACAGACGGTGTATTTATTAGAGAACATGTTGAAGGAAAGGCAAACATTATTTGTGGAAGGGAAATTGTCGAAGAGAAAAGTGAGTGGGTTGGAGAGTCGAAGAAGATAAAGGGAACGCATGGCTGCATAGGGAAAGACGAAAATAAAAGCTAAAATACCGAACGAATTCTAGAGAGAGAGGGGGAGAGAGGGGGTAATAGGGTTAGAGAGAGAGGGAGAGAGAAAGAGAAAGAAAGATAGAGAGGGGATGTTATGTTAATTCATATGCAAGAAAGGAATCCCGGGCGAATACCTCGTCTTTAGCAAGCATAAAATATCTCCAGAAGTACTACCCTGCCATCATCAACAGGGCAGGCCGTTAACTTTTCGGCCAGCGCCAAGCTCCATCCCCGCACCTCTCTCTCCAACCTGATCCTAACCTCCTACCGCAACTTTCGAAAAAAAAAAAAAAAAAAAACTTCATTGGTGCGAATAGTTGCTGGCCACCGACCATATAAAGCAAGCATCATGCGAAGGAGGAATGTCGACTATAATTCGAAATGAGAAACGAACATTCGGATTTTAAAAAAGATCTAAAAATACAAGCGATGAAACAAGGAGGGGGGGCGCACACGTGAAAAGTGAAATGGAGGAAAAGACGGTAAAAAGGGGGCAAAGTTGGGATTAATAAACGTACACGCTTTAAAAGAAGCAAAGGATAACCTTTTCGATACGGAGAAAGGATAGGAAAAATGACGAGACAAAAAGGACAAAGAAGAATGTGAAGGGAAATATACATTACTAATTTATTACAAATGGAGATTTGGTATATGTCTGTCTGAAGTCGATATTATACTATTACTTCGATTAATAAGGGAGATTTGGTAACTGTATGTCTGAAACCAAAACTATACTATTACTACCTTTCATTGCTCAATTTAGAAGAGGATAGTGTAGTATCTGTTCTGTTGTCATGATACCATTCTTCCAGACATTGCTTCTTCATTCGTTTCGGGGGTAATCTAGTATCTGCTCTGTAGTTATAATACCATCCACCAGGCATTTTTATCCTTTTTAGGGGGTAGTATTTGTTCTGTTGTCATGAGACAATCCTCACATGCATTATTTCCTCCTTGGAGAATAGTGTAATATAGGTTCGTTCGTCATATACGTATACTAGCAAAAATATGTGTTACTACTATGAAATATTATTATTATTAATAATAATGATAATAATAATAATAATAATAATAATAATAATAATAATAATAATAATAATGATAATAATAATAATAATATATAAGAAGAAGAAGAAGAAAAAAACGAATGAACGAACGAACTATATGAAAGCTAACGTAAACAAACCACAGAGAAACAGTAAATGTAGACTCCTTTAACAAAGAGACGAAACTGTAAATCACATAATAAGTGAATGCAGCAAACTTGCACAAAGGAAATACAAAACAGACGCGATTGCATGGGAAACGCAGTCTACTGAGAACTATGCAAACGTCTGCATTGTACATGCAGAGAAATAATACAGACGCAAACTGGAGACAATAGTAGGGAACGAAAATCATCTTGAATATGGAAGTTCAAACGGACAAACTAATCCATACAAGGTCGTAATAATAGTCAACAAGAAGGAAAAAACCCTGCTAAATTGTAGATTTCGCCGCCCCAGCAGATCGCAGAGTTAAGATCAAGGAGGCGGAAAAGGTAGGGAAATACATGGAACTTGTCAGACAGCTGAAAGGAATAAGAAACATGAAGAAAACTGTAATAGCAATGATTGTAGAAGCGCGAGAAACACTTCCGGAATATATGGGGGAAAACTCGGAAAAATGGAATCAAAGGACTGTTTGTCGTATTTATGATGCGACACACCAACAGACTCAGGAGATTCATAGATGAAAAGAAAAACATAAATATAGACGACCTGAAACTATTTGCAAAAAACAAAAAGGAACTAAAAAAAATCAGTGCTAAGTCTGCTAAGAAACTTCTCACACCTGCCAGTTTGCTATATCTCTATAAAGCCACCATTCGCCCATGCATGGAGTATTGTTGACATATCTGGGCTGGTGCACCATCCATTAGTCTTACCTCCTTAGACAGGGCGCAAAAAAGAGCCCCAAACCTATAATCTACCAAGCTTCAGCTCGTGTCCCATCACCGCAATGTTGAATCCTTGTGCTTGTTTTACAAGTGTTTTGCTCCGGCGAACTTACTACATGTACCCCCCCCCTCAACGGAACATTTTTCCTCTAATAGCTTCTTTCATCGAACCGTTTCCCCTTTAGAATTCCTTCTCTGCTCCTTGTTTTCTCGAATGTACCAGTATACAGAAATTTAAATGTAATGTGAACAAACATTTCGCTGCACAACCACCATTTATGATGCCTCCTCTATAAATCTGGCCCATCAATATGCCTTGTATGGGGTCAATAAAAGTTTTTTTTTAAAGTTTTACTAGGAATAAAATTCGGAATGTTCAAAAGTGCACTACTAGATAGGAAGAAGGAAAACTTTGAAAGAGCAAAGGGAATAGAACTTCGCAATTAAGAGGTGATGAGGGTGCGTGGCGAATATGATACCTATAGATATGTAGAAGTTCTGGATGCGGACGCCATCAAATCAACAAAAATTAAAGAGAAGATTAAAAGAGAATACCCTAGAAAAGAAACACGAGGAGTATTCTTAGTAAGATACTCTGGACCCTTCATCGGTTAGACAAAAAAGAAATCTGAACCAAAGTATCAGGAAACTAATGAGTACGCACAATGCACTGCACCCAGAGGATATAACTGAGCGACTGTCTGTAAAAAAAAAGAAGGGGGAAGAGGAGGTGTTAAGTATAAAATTATTAAAAATAAAAGACAACAAATATTTCCATTTGTTGAAAACTTTTAAGCGGTATTTCATCAACGGTTTTATTTGACGTATGCATTTCATTTAATTATGTAGTTACGTTGGAATGTAGTCAGATTTTTTTACATTAATAACTTTTTAATTTTGCTTTAGTTGTATCATTTATAAACTACCTAGAAACTATTAAGTTTTCTTTGGTGGAATATGAGTTAAGACCAGAGTTAGATCAGAATGAATATTGACGTCAAAAACATCCGTGGAATTTCTACGGGTCACGGCTTGTTATTATCAACAATGAACCGTTCCTTTTTAATTGGTTTGCCTTGAAGATGTTGAGCTTCGATGATTTGAAAAAGAGATTGTAACAAAACATGATTTAACTTGCATTCGATTTAATTATGATGCGTTGAGATAAACAAAGATAATATATATATATATATATATATATATATATATATATATATATATATACTAGAAAAATACTCATCCTAGCACGGGTAAAATGAATTCTCCGGACAGAAAAGATTTTTACCACTTCCATGAGCACTTACGAAGATTAAAATCAAGATATAATGATACAAAACCTTATGTCTAGAATTCTTATTCCAATTTTGATCAAAAGCCATTACATGATTTCGAGGCTATCGTTTATGAGGAGAGGGTAATTTAGTATATGTTCGTTTGCTCTAAGACCATCCTCCCAGAGATTACGTTCTCTTTTTGGAAGGTGTAGTGTAGTATCTGTTATGTGGCCATTATACAATCCTCCTTTCGGGCGTAGCGTAGTTAACAAGGACCTGAACCGGTTGTTCATTAGCAAACTCAACACTTACATTATATATTCTAATATATTATTAATAATAATAATACTGAGAGAATGCTAACACCTCGGAAGCATAAAAGCACCCAGCCTAGTATAGAAGAGCAAGTAAGGGGCGTACTGTAATCTTTAGTATGCTTATTGTAACTAACATTCCAGAGAAAGCCACTGGTCGTTAATGACCGGAACACAATGGTAAACGACTGGTGAAAAACACTAAATGAGTGGCAGGAAGTATGGAAGGGAGCGGAGCTTGTGTTATATAATGGATTAGTTGAAAGCGACAAACTAGGAATGATTGACGGCTATAGGGTGAAAAGTTTGACCCTGGTGAATAAGTATAAGCTGAGATTTTACCTCATTTTCCTGCGTCTCTTGTTCTAGTCAGACCAGACTCTTCAGAGCGAGTAGACGCAAAAGGTAGGTGCTCGTCCCAAACCCCAATGAAGCGAGGAGGAGCGAGCAATGCAATAGGCTTGTATAAAGACAGTCAATTGTTTCTCTTTGCTTCCTTCTCTCTCTATCTATCTCTTTCATCTAAGTGTATAACCATAAATGTCACTCTTCTGATTTCTGTAAATGATGGCTGGGTGTGTTTCTCACGCGAATAAAACTTATATCCAGAATCACGTCCGGTTTTCTGTAAAATAAATGGCACCAGCAACCTAGTGCATAATGAGATTATACCCACATCAGACGACAATACAACGCAACAAGTGCTGTCAATAATAAGATACGCTATTCAAACACCAGGGAACACCATCTGATTTTATCAGCGAAAGATTAGCGGTAATGACTCGTGTGAGAACTCCTAATAAATAATAAAAATAAAAATTTTAAATGCTAAATTTGAAAGCATCTGTCTATGACGTAATTCATGCATTCTGGTTTAAAAGATTCTCAAATTTACACGAAAGATTAGCAAAAGAACCGAGTGAATATATCAAGCATACCGAAATGAATTAACAAAGGGAAAACCACATTAATACAAAAGTACATAAACAGAAAAACGACCCCAAACAACGACAGACCCATAAGCTGCATACAAAACATGGTAGAAATTTAAACAGCACAACTGAGTGAAGATATCTACCACTCAAATGACAACTACAGACTCTTCTTTGAGAAGTAAAAAAAAGTTACCGTAAAGCTATAGATAACTTACTATATATCAATCAGAGTGTATTGAAAGAAGTAAAAATGCGAAGAAAACGTAGCCGTTGCGTGGATAAACTTCATCGAGAAAGCACTGAAACAAAAATGGAGATTGTAACTGACAGCTGAGTGACATAACCTGACTGAGATCAGGATACAGAGAAACATTTTCCAAGAAAACTTCTTATATCTACTGCTATTTATTATAGCGATGATGGCACTCACCAACATACCCGTGTGGCACAATGTAGGGTACATATTCAGAGAAAGGAGGAAAAACTAAATTACCTGATGCATATGAATAACAAGAAATTTCTAGCAAAAAATGTTGCTAGAAATACTTATATTTACAACTATAATCTTTGGTCAGAATATAGGAATGGAATTCGGGATAGAAAATTTTGGATATTTGTGATGAAGCAGGGAACATTCAAAACAACTGAACACATAGATCTACTTAATCTACAAGTAATACGAACACTTAACGAACGCTATATTTATAAATAGCTGAGCATTCTGGAATCGAACACCGCCAAATAAGCGGAACAAAGGAAATGCTAATATAGAATATCTTACAAGAACGAGAAAACATTAAAGTTAAATTATATAACATAAAACTAATAAAAGAAATAAACACTTGTTAAGCTACTCGTGACACTTCATAAACTAGACAAAAGAATGATGTTTCTAACCATATGTATAAAACGATAAGAAAGAAGAGGATTCAAAAGTATTGAAGATTGAAAGGGGTTGCGATTAAAGGACTAAAGAAATAGATAACATGAAATACAGAGAAACTGATTACTGCTACTAAAACGAGCATCAAGATTCGGAGAACATTTGAATGAAAAACAAATACGCGGGAGAAAAAAATTGGAAGAGAAGCAATTATATCGACTATTTATAATTTATTTAATTGAACAGTAACATTGATATGGCTACAAAGATTAGATTGCACAGAGAAACGGAATCACTTCCGACAGCCGCAGAAAAGAAGACTATCAGAACGAATTACATAGAAATCAAGATAGACAAGGATAAAGAAAACAGCAAATATCGAGTGTGGACAAAGAGACGAAACCGTAAACAACCACACCATAAATTCACGCAGCAAATGAGCCAAAAAAAGATATCAAAATAAACATTAAGAGGCTGGTACAAATGTAAACCTGAACCTGAATTGGAAAACGAAATATATAAAATCAATTAAGTTTAAAAGGCGTTGAGTCGAATTGCACTCATGTCGCATAAAATGTCATTGAAATGCCGGATGTAATAAATTTACTAATACAAAGAATCAACCGACTCCCGCTTATTTTATCATCATCATCAACAATGACGATAATAATAATAATAATAATAATAATAATAATAATGATGATGATGATGATACTACTACTACTACTACTACTACTACTACTACTACTACTACTACTACTACTACTACTAATAATAATAATAATAATAATAATAATAATAATACTGCTACTACTAATAATAATGATAATAATTGCCACCCAAATCCCAGAGAAGACCAATGGTCCTTACCAGTCGGTGAGCAATAACTGATGACCTGTGTGAGAACTCCTAGTGAGTACATAATAATTATACTACTACTACTACTACTACTACTACTAATAATAATAATAATAATAATAATAAGAAGAAGAAGAAGAAGAAGAAGAAGAAGAAGAAGAAAATGAGGAAGAATGTAATAGAAATTTGAGTAGCTCTTTGGCACTTTAGCCTCTGCTATCAAGACTAACTTTGAACGTAACATATTTTTTTATTTGTAAATTATACTAAATAGACTGCAATAATTTAATGAATGTGTTAATCGCCCACTCTGTTCTAATATATCTGACGATTGGTATAAATATAAGTGTAATATATTGGACGGGCTTACATCCATCCGGGGGCAGAGCTTTAGAAACTAGCTGTTGGGTGTTTCAAGGGTCAGGATTGAAAGCTGTGGAAACAGGGAAAAGTGAGAAAAAAACATGTGAGTTACGGGACTTCATCGCCAACGTTAAGAGTTTGTTAGCTAGATCCCGTGCAAGTTAACAGGGGGGGGGGGGGCGCATTGTCAACGTTGAAGTACAAATAATCTCGTTTTTTTCTGTCTTTCTCTCTTTCTCTCGCCTTCATCGTGCTCAAAACAATGAGTGAATGACACGAATAAAATAATCATTCATCTGAGTTAATTAATTGAAATTAAAGCTGGAGAAGTTTCATTTCATCAAGGTCCAGCCTCAAGCAATTTTCAACCGCACATCGCCAGGAACTTATTTATTCATTTCACTGGTGAGTCGCCATTTATCACAGCTAAAAGCCACTCGAGGATAAAGGTTAATTACTTATGAGGACGATTTATGTAAAGGTTTTATTGACATTAGATTTAAAGACGACCATAGTGTAGCTCTCAGGGAAGCAATTTTGCAGCGACTTGTTAAACAGACGGAAACTTCTTGGAAAGAAACAAACTGCGTTCATGGAAATTCTGCTTAATTTTAGGCGTACGGAGGAAGAGAGAAATGATCTTTGTAGAGTTGAAGAACAAGAGATTGAAGTTAGGTCGAGCACTTTCCACGGAAATAACGATAGAGTAGAGAAAGACTAGTAGCGTCTCTTCTATGTGAAAAAGCCCGTAGAAAACAGAAGAGATCATCTCTCATTAGACAACCAATGTTATCATCCGGATATATGATACAGAGACGACTTGATACACGTATTCCGCAAACCTAATAGAAATAAGCAAATATAAGGAGCCCAAGTCGGTATTCGATTAGCTGGATATCCCCTATTCAGTTATAAGCATTTCGCTCTCTTACATTTATATTTGTTTCTTGCTTGTCCGTCGTATTCCTATTCAAGGGCCTCACCACGAGGGCAGGGTTAGACACAAGTTCGATTTTAAATGTAGGGAAGGTCCAGGTCACCAGAAATAGAGCGCTCTGGATTGTGATAAATATGAAAATTGCCTCAGTTTAGAAGGATTTCTCCTTCACTAACCTATAACAGAAAATATGAAGTGCAATATCAGAACAGATACTCCACTTTGCTCTTAGCCAAAATTTAATAGCTGATATGCCTCTGCTACAATTGAGTCCTTATATGGTTTCACTAACCAATAGCAGATTGATTAAATTGATCACGTGGAATAAAAGGATTTGAAGTTAGAACAGTTGCGTTTCGTGACTTAGTGAGCAAAGATCGTTATGTAAAATGTAATACTTTTTTTTATCTTTCCTAGCATCCTATCAAACATTGAAGACCCTAAAAAGATACTAGTTTTTTGGGGTTTTTTTTAAAAACATTGTTCACCCCAGACAAAGCAGGTCGCCACTATAGGCGTAAGGGGCTACTGAGAAGAAAGAAAAGGGAGACGGTTGGGGGGGGTCAACCTAAATTGGGAGCTGCGCAGCGAGATGTCCGTTCACATTAATTTTAAATTTCTGCATGTCAGTACCGTTGGGGAAACAGGGGACAGGGAGGGAGTTCCAGAGGCCAGCAGCACGACGAAAGAAGCTATTTGAGTAGAAAGCTCTCCAGCATCTGGGGACCTCCACAGTGAATGGATGGGATTTAGTCGATTGTCGAGTTGGTCTAGTGAATTTACGACGAGGGGGCACCAGAGCAGCCAATTCATCGGAGCACAATCCATTGAAGTATTTGTAAAACAAGCACAAAGATGCAACATTGCGGCGATGGGACAAGAGCCTGGTTGAAAGTGAGGGACCTATTAGGTTGGCGACTCTTTTTTGGACCTTGTCAAGGAGGGAGAGACTAGTAGATGATGCACCAGCCCATATGTGGCAACAATACTCTATGCATGGGCGGATGGTGACTTTGTAGAGATACAGGATAATGTCAGGTGTGAGGAGTTTACTAGCACGATAGAGGGAGCCAATCTTCTTTGCGGCAGCCTTGGCAATGTCTTCAATGTATTTGTTTCAATTCATGTTACCCGTGAAGGTTAGGCCGAGGAGTTTGAATGATGAACTCTCAGGTAGGGTGTTATTTGCCATGACAATCGGTGGTTGAAGAGGTTTCTTGTAGTTATTGAAGGAAAGTAGCTTTGTCTTTGTGACATTAAAAGTTACCGTCCATTTTTTTTACCCCAATCCACTACAGCCTGGAGGTCATTTTCTAAGGATTCAGCTATTGTTGCTCACACGAAGTAATTATAATATCATTAAAATAGACTAGCAGGCACACCTGGTGTTGCCCCGGAATGAATTAGGACCCCTGTGTAATCCAGTTTCTTCCCCGGAACCCTATATTACTAATTATAATCCTATTTTGGTATTATTAAAAACCTTTACCATGATCTAATTCTCCTAAAAACAAATTTAAAAAAATGAGATTTTACTTTTTAGGCGATTACATGTTAACAGCCTAAAAAGTAAACGGTTAAAATAAACTAAAAGATAAACAATATTTTAGACTTTACGGTGGTAATCACTTTCGCATAGAATTTACTGTAAAATGATCACCGACTTCCGAGGCAGATAGCGTTTTAAAGGTTTTTTTTTAGTCCTTAAAATCGCTATCGGGCCCGAAAGTGGTTCATCATTCTATGTTAAATTTATATGCGAAAGTGTTCCACCTCTCAAAAGTTTAAAATGTTGTTTTTTTACCACTACGTCTTGAGAGATGTTCACATGTAATCGCTCAAAAAAGTAGAATCTCATTTTTTTGCTGAATTAACAAAGAGTGCGGACCTTCAGTTTAACCCTGATTTTTTTAAATTTCTAAACTAAGGTACAATGTCGTCTTTGTAACTTATGGATGTTTATAGATGCCCGGCGCGAACGGAGACGCCACAATATTATTGTAAAATACCGCAATAGAAAGTTAATATCACCATTAGATTCATCGTAAAAGTTTACTTGATAAAAGTTGTGTTTGAGATTTTAGTATAAGACTTATTCAATTGAAGAAATAGAATAAAATTAGGAGACGTTTTGAAATAGGTCTTCCAATTTTAGTATTAATCAATCAGGTTTAACAGAAATGGCGTTAAAATTGTTCCCCACTGAAATCGTAATGATCACCTGTAAGAATTTATCTGATTCAAAATGTAAACAGATGAATGGTAATAACCGACGTGGTCGGAATGCATGTTAGTCAACGCATCTGTGCACGTCATCAGCATCCCGCTCCCCTAAATACAACCCTTCTTCACCGTTGTAGGGGCGAGGCGGTGGCAAAGCTATGCCGTCTGGAACTCTGGTTCCTAGCAAGGCCACTCATGGCGGACAGGTTTGGCATCAAGCGGTATTAGAGCCACAACCAGGCTCACAATGCTTTGGTTAAAATTCAGGAAGAGCTAGCATCAGAACCCGTCGCTCTCTGGTCTTCTCTGCGTCTGCGTGTGGTAATCGAAGACATGTCAGTCGCGGAACCGACAAATCAATGGGGTGAAGGTGGCAATGTTGCTTCTGTGCCGTTCTTTTGTGTGTTCTGGGCCAATCATTCCCGCTGAGCTTTGCTGTGCTCGGTGTCTGGAATAAACACATGCAATTCTCCAGCTTAACAAATAGCTGCGACCGACTTTGTGGACTTCATGCAGACCATACAATCTTGAGGCACGATCGTCGTGAGCTCTCGGCAGAAGTCCGACTCGCTTATCAAACAAACAAACAAACAAACAAAACAACTAACCAGCACCAGTGTGAGTTGGCAACAATAACGAATATTCTAAAGATGCGCTCATTCAATTTGCGCGTTAAGCAATGAAAATATTGGAGTAGTTGAAGCGTAACAGACCACAGACTGGACAATCTGGGTGTGCTAAGTTCGAATCTATTCGAGTCCATAGTACCATTTTCACTTAGGGATGTCGGCAACCTTCACGTGGTCCCTTTTGTGAATAGCGGAATCTAGAAGAAATGAGGGAAACCAATGCCAACAAGAAAATCAAGCCGGTCAAAAAAGTCGTACCATGCTGATTCATACGAATTTATTTTTAACAGACAAGCTTTTTGTCTATGAGCAAAGTGTAGTATCTGTTCTGATACTACATTTCATATTTTCTGTCCTCAATCAGTGAAAAAGAAATCCTTCTTGACTAAAACAATTTTAATTTTTGTTCCATTCCAGAGTGACCCTTTAAGGGAGCTGTATTTTCCCCACATTAAAAACCGCCCTCGTGTCTATCTCTGTCATCGTGGGGAGGCAAGTAAACAGAGATTTAAAAAAGGATGCTGTTTCAAACATAAGCGTGACTGACCTATCGACCGACTGGAGGACGGACAGAACCTCTTATAGAGATGCTTGGGCTCAACATAAAATAAGATACGCCCATTCAATCAATCTGCGCGTTTCACGATGACATTGCTATTTCAATCGGAAACGTGACAGACCGACGGACCGACCAACCGAGCGATCCTCTGACAGATATCAAAAGTCGACTTGTATTAACTACTAGTTATCTCTCTTGAAAACATTCTTAAGATACGTCCATTCAATCTGCACGTTTACGAATGCAAATGCTATTTCAAACTGAAGCGTGACGGATCGACGGATCGACGGATCGAAAGACTGAACCTCATATGGAGTTTCGTGGACGTTTCTAACAAATGCTATTTACTTATTCTACTTTTATTCGCCCCCAAATGGGCATATTACAACTGAAGGGTAAGGTGCTACTTTAATACGGGGGCCCTCGAGAATAAGGGTTACTAGGAAGGACTTATTGTCCGAAACGAGTTCGAATACTTGTGGGGACGTTGCATGAAAGGAATCGGTTGACACTGAATTTGAAGTTGTAATCAAGTTGTAATCTGAAGGGGAGCAGTCCCATGGCAATGTGTTCAACAGACAAGAAGCCCTTTACGAAAAGCACTGTTCGTGGTAATTCAGTCTGATGCCATGTACACAAAACTAACGAACGCTTTTTTTTCAGTTATGGTAATAAGACGAGTTTTTGCTGTGAATGTCTTACAAAGAGGAACCGGAGATTGGAGCTCAGTCGAGTATCTTCTGTGGAAATAACGATAGAGTAGAGAGAGACTAGCAACGCCTCTTCTCTGAAGGGATTGTAAGGAACGGAAGAGATCATCTCCCATTAAATTTACTCTGTCAAAGCAACGAAGTGTGTCATGAGCGGCACCTCCCCAGATGTGGCAGCAGAGCTCCACCTTGGAATGTATCTGACTATTATATAGGTAGACTAGCGAAAATAGACTCCCTAACGGTCGTCTATTTTTGCTAGGCTGCGCGTTCTTGGGTGGGGGAGACATTTTTAGTTAAAAAAAGAAAAAATTTTTAAGTTGTCTCCGAATATTTTTTGTTTAAAAAGGAAAAAAAAAATTGGGGAGGGGGGGGGATTTTTTCCCCGCAAAAAAAAAATTGGGGTGGGGTGAAATCCCCCCCCCCCCCCAAAAAAAAAAATTTGTGTGCCAAATTTATTTGACGGCGGCATTTTTGCCGCCGAGTAGAAAATGAAAGTAAACGGGACAAACGAGTGGCATGTCGAAACACGTGTTCATATTTCGGAGATGTTTGTGGAATGTGTTTATTGCTAAGTGTATATAGCCGGGTCACCTTGCGTACACGAAAACATCTCAGTTATCGGGTGAATGCGTTTCTAAAGAAACATTCAGCTGTTCACAGTCGAACTGAAGAATGCATCTATTTATCTAGAGTCTTCTGCATAAATAACAATCCACAACCACAAACGTACACACAAAAAAACATCTGCATAATGCCACCTCTTGCCTTCACTTTCTGAACACGCTCACCACCCTCTTTCCTTATCGCCCTACCCTTTTAACTCTAAACACCTACAAATAAAGTTAGAAAAATTCTCCAAATAAAAAACAAACTTATTAGAATAATTATTAAAATATATAACTGTTTAAAAAGATGAGTAAATTTACGACACTCTCCTGATAAATAAGAATCACTTGACATAATATTTTGGCCGTACTAATCAACTAATATCGCCAAAATATTAAAATAGGAATCATAATATTGATTTATTACTGATATTGGTATTATATTAACCATATTGTTACCACAAAGAAAAAAAATCTCTTTCTTTCTTCGTGTCCTAACTTCAACAAACAGAGCTTCCTCCCAAGGACTTCTTGTCTGTTTAACACGTTTCCACAGGATTACTTCCCTACAGATTACAACATAGTCGTCTTTAAATCAAATATAAACATATTACTGTTATAAACAGTCCCAACAAGTAATTCGAGCTTGGTCCATCTCATAAATCATTTCCAATCCTCTCATAATATTCTCCATCTCTCAACTGACAATAATTGCATCTCATTAATCCTTATCCTCGAGTGAACTTTGACCTTGATAAGTTGTGATCCATTAGTAATATATATACATATATATATATATATATATATATAAGTATTTTAAGGTTCATATTTTTTTTTAAAAAGCATCTATTGTTAAATTTAAGAAGGAATAGGTAAAATAAATACCTTTTGAAGCATTAAAAGGCGATATCTATTTTTTTATAAAAAAGAAAAAATAATAAATCGAAACCGATTTTTTTTTTGTTGTTATAAAATAGCATTTTTTTTTGTTAGTTTAAAGTGATACAGATATTTCGCCAAAACCTGGCATCCTCGGTGTGTAATATATCCTGATGTCATCGGATTTGTATTTTTTTCTCTCTCCTACCGGCTTGTTGTTGTTATTACAGCCGGGCCAAATGGGTTAGCTGTTGTTTCCCACTATCAAATATGAAGAACGTGATAACAACAACAAGCCGGTAGGAGAGAGAAAAAAATACAAATCCGATGACATCAGGATATATTACACACCGAGGATGCCAGGTTTTCGCGAAATATCTGTATCACTTTAAACTAACAAAAAAAAATGCTAGTTTATAATAAAAAAAGAAGGAAAAAAATCGGTTTCGATTTATTATTTTTTCTTTTTTATAAAAAAATTGATATCGCATCTTAATGCTTCAAAAGGTATTTATTTTACATATTCCTTCTTAAATTTACCAATAGATGCTTTAAAAAAATGATCCTTAAAACACTTATACAAATTACGTGCTGCATTCACGTTCTTCATATTTGATAGTGGGAAACAACAGCTACCACATTTGGCCCGGCTGTAATAACAACAACAAGCCGGTAGGAGAGAGAAAAAAATACAAATCCGATGACATCAGGATATATTACACACCGAGAATGCCAGGTTTTGGCGAAATATCTGTATCACTTTAAACTAACAAAAAAAAATGCTAGTTTATAATAAAAAAAATAAAAAAAGAATCGGTTTCGATTTATTATTTTTTCTTTTTTATAAAAAAATTGATATCGCATCTTAATGCTTCAAAAGGTATTTATTTTACCTATTCCTTCTTAAATTTAACAATAGATGCTTTTTAAAAAAAAATATGAACCTTAAAACACTTATACAAATCACGTGCTGCATTCACGTTCTTCATATTTGATAGTGGGAAACAACAGCTAACCCATTTGGCCCGGCTGTAATAACAACAACAAGCCGGTAGGAGAGAGAAAAAAATACAAATCCGATGACATCAGGATATATTACACACCGATGATGCCAGGTTTTGGCGAAATATCTGTATCACTTTAAACTAACAAAAAAAAATGCTAGTTTATAATAAAAAAAGAAGGAAAAAAATCGGTTTCGATTTATTATTTTTTCTTTTTTATAAAAAAATTGATATCGCATCTTAATGCTTCAAAAGGTATTTATTTTACATATTCCTTCTTAAATTTACCAATAGATGCTTTAAAAAAATGATCCTTAAAACACTTATACAAATTACGTGCTGCATTCACGTTCTTCATATTTGATAGTGGGAAACAACAGCTACCACATTTGGCCCGGCTGTAATAACAACAACAAGCCGGTAGGAGAGAGAAAAAAATACAAATCCGATGACATCAGGATATATTACACACCGAGGATGCCAGGTTTTGGCGAAATATCTGTATCACTTTAAACTAACAAAAAAAAATGCTAGTTTATAATAAAAAAAATAAAAAAAGAATCGGTTTCGATTTATTATTTTTTCTTTTTTATAAAAAAATTGATATCGCATCTTAATGCTTCAAAAGGTATTTATTTTACCTATTCCTTCTTAAATTTAACAATAGATGCTTTTTTAAAAAAATATGAACCTTAAAACACTTATACAAATCACGTGCTGCATTCACGTTCTTCATATTTGATAGTGGGAAACAACAGCTAACCCATTTGGCCCGGCTGTAATAACAACAACAAGCCGGTAGGAGAGAGAAAAAAATACAAATCCGATGACATCAGGATATATTACACACCGAGGATGCCAGGTTTTGGCGAAATATCTGTATCACTTTAAACTAACAAAAAAAAATGCTATTTTATAACAACAAAAAAAAAATCGGTTTCGATTTATTATTTTTTCTTTTTTATAAAAAAATAGATATCGCCTTTTAATGCTTCAAAAGGTATTTATTTTACCTATTCCTTCTTAAATTTAACAATAGATGCTTTTTTAAAAAAAATATGAACCTTAAAACACTTATACAAATCACGTGCTGCATTCACGTTCTTCATATTTGATAGTGGGAAACAACAGCTAACCTATTTGGCCCGGCTGTAATAACAACAAGCCGGTGGGAGAGAGAAAAAAAATACAAATCCGCTGACATCAGGATATATTACACACCGAGGATGCCAGGTTTTCGCGAAATATCTGTATCACTTTAAACTAACAAAATAAAATGCTAGTTTATAACAAAAAAAAGAAAAAAAAATCGGTTTCGATTTATTATTTTTTCTTTTTTATAAAAAAAATTGATATCGCATCTTAATGCTTCAAAAGGTATTTATTTTACCTATTCCTTCTTAAATTATATATATATATATTTGTGTGTCTAAAAAGGTAATTTATAGAAGGAAATACAATGCAGAGGTGTAACGGATAAACACGAACTGAAGAAATTTAAGACATTTAACAGTGGAAAGAGTTTTGTAGTTTCGAACTTTTTATTAATACAATATATATATATATACAACTGATGATCCCTTAAAATAGTTTTAGAAACTAACTAATATAATAACTGTAAAAAATAAATTGACTTACATGAGTGATTTTCCACTGGAAGACTTGAGACTATAAGTTTTTTTTTGTTGTTTTTTTTTTTTAAAGTTTTTTTTATATAGTTTTAATGGTTGAGAAACTTCCGAGACTATATATATATATATATATATATATATATATATATATATATATATATATATATATATATATAAAGAAAGAGGCAAAATACCTTCAAATAACCATGTGTTAGATGCAAATATTTTTATTAAAATACTAAATAAAAAATCCAAACAATTTTTTCTTTTTCATCTTTACTGGGTTTTAATCTAATATTTCGCTTGATAAAAGGTATTAACCTTTTTTTTTTCGTAATAATCCTTCTTTGTCTTCTAGAAGTGACTTCCGATGTTGTGTGGACTAACGGTGCAAATGTCTCTTTTTAATTGAACTTAAATCGCGCATACTTGCGTCAGTGCTGTTCGATCGAAGTCCCGTATAACATAATATTTCGGAAAGAACATTTCCCTTCAACAGATATGTGTTCAACTTTAATTCAAACGTGCATATCAAAACCCTTGCCGTTGCTGAAGTGCGTGTTTATCTGTTACACCACTGCATTGTATTGCCTTCTATAAATCACCTGTAGATACAATTATTCAAGCAAACTACATTCCCATATATATATATATATATATATATATATATATATATATATATATATATATATATATATATATATATATATATATATATAATTGATTGAAAATGACTAGAGAAGTCGGCTAGGGCAGACGGAAATAAAAACATTTAAACATCAATTGGAAATTTTCTTTTATTTCATTGGCAGAGAAAAAACAGTATTCGCGAGAAAACATTAAAAGCTACTGTACAATATTAAATAATGTATTTTTGCTGGTTTAATTTTCTTTCTAATTGTTCTTCTTTGTATATGTTTGTAAATTGAAGTGTTCATTCAATTTACAAGATAAAAGCACAATCAACAAGAAAATAATGAGACGTAATTTTTAATCAAATATGAATAAATTACAAAATACTGCCTATATAAACAATTTTTGACACACACACACTTACATATTATTTATTTTCTTTTATTTTTTAGTTACTTTTTTATCTGCGATCAATAGCGTGTTACACGGTGTAAAAGTTTTACTGATATTTCGAGGATATTGTCTCCTTTTCAAAATATTTCTGTTCCAGAGCAGTGTAGCCACGCTACTCTGGAATAATGAAATTTGGAAAAGGAGGTAATATCCTCGAAATATCAGTAAAAAAGGCTATTGATTGAAGATATACACATTATTATTATTATTATTATTATTATTATTATTATTATTATTATTATTATTATTATTATTATTATTATTATTATTATTATTATTTACTCACTGACAAAAACAGGTGGTGTTCCCTGGAGTCTGAGTGACAATAACTCTCTCCATATTTCAGTACTCTCCGCTTCTTTCGTTAACCGTTGCAATTCATTTTGCGTTCTCGCAACAGTCGTTTGTCACTGATAACGGCCGTTGGCTTTCTCTGTAATTCGAATGGAAATAAGCCTCTTCCCTGGACTCGTGTAAAGTCTATTCTACCATCTTTTGTTTATGTTTACGCAGCATTATTCTATTTCAACTTACTTGTTGATGGTTTGTGTTACCTGGTTATGTCGGTTGGCTTCCGCACTCGAGGATGTTTCTTAATATTTTTAGCTAGTCTCATTATGTGTCAATCCTTCCTTTTATTCCAATAATAATAATAATAATAATAATAATAATAATAATAATAATAATAATAATAATAATAATAATAATAATAATAATAATAATAATAATAATAATAGAATATTTTGGGGTCTGGATTAAAATTCAAAGTAATCCTTACCTTTCTTTTTTATTTTTATCAAATATTATTGAGATTAAGCCTCTCCTTCTTTGCCCATGAAGTTAAATTTGTATACGTGATTATTCTTTCCTTTTTATTATTATTATCGATTATTATTAAGATTAAACCTCTCCTTTTTTGCTTATAAAAATTAAATTTCCATGCGTACTTATTGAATTGAGCCCGACACACTACGTTCACTTTGAGTATATAAAAAATATATGTCTACAAAAGAAATTAATCTACAAGCCGTTCATATACAAAACATATTGCGGTTTCGGCATGCAATAACCTGAAAAGTGTTTATAAACCAGAAAAGGCGACAACCAACAAACCATGTGATCCTGCTCGACCAATCAAAACCCTTGGCATATCTCATCCCTTTTATGATCTAACAATTACATTATGCAGTCTATTTTTCCTCTGTAATATTTGATGGCTGAATCGTTTCCGTCAAAACGTTGCAATTTACAAACAATTGAGCACAACCTTTGTAGAAACGCTCGACGTACTGCACAAAAGCAGAGCACAACAAAATATTCCTATGACTTTATAGTGTATTTAATTTGTCATTACAATTCGTTCTGGGATCGTGTTTATTTAAACATTAAAAAAATGGCTGCCGCCCCATAAACAACCTACGTTACTATTGGCGACATTAATTATTTTACAATAAAATACAGTCGGGAAATTAGTCAAAAACAATTTATTTTGGTTTACCTACGCATTTGTGACGTATTTGCGTAAAAAATGTTAATATTTAATAAAAATTATAAGCATTTTAAGTTTGTAGCAATACCTCCTCCTTTCAAAACATAACTACACCGGTTTGCCGGTAGGTGTCGCTTTTCACCGACAGGTGGCACTGTAAAGCGACACCAGAGTTATCTGCCCTTATGACTATAAAACCCGTTGCAAACGGAAAATCCATCTCTCTCTTTCACCGACCAGCCTCGGCAGAACAACGCTGGCACCAGCGCTCCGTCTCTCTCTCTCTCTCTTCTCTGGTCGACAGAACGACGCTAATACACTAGCGCTTCGTCTCACGCTTTTCTCTTCAAATGGCATAGGCATAACAACTACCAACACACGTGGTCAAACAACGGTAAGAGTTCTCAACTCATTTTCTTTGTGTACGGCTTTCAAAGACTTTCCTCTCGCCGGATTCATTTCTTCTTATACCTTTTTCAAAAACTGTTTTTCCATCGACACACATGCATACATCACACACTTCATCATTACACGTACACACACGTTCAATAAACGTTATTTGAACTACCTCATTTTGTTTATTAATTATTACTCTGTCTTTTGCATGCAACATTGCTTGATTTACTGAACACGTCCATAATCGAGGGAACACGACCCTCGATCCGAACAATTGGTGACCCGAACGTGCAAGCTTTGTTGTATGTGGCGGAGTAATTAATTTCGTACTAGACAACAAAAAAAATATATCATTTCTCGTTTTTTCTTTCGTGGTGAAACGAATTACGCACCCATCTTTTTCATTTTTTTTCTACCCACGTGGTAGAAATATACAAACAAACAAAAGAAAAGAAGCCGCCATTATTTTTTTCCTGGCCACGTGGAAATACCCAAACAAAGAAAAACAAAAACATTTCTCGGCTCTCTCCGAGTATAAAACACATTACAATTTCCTTTTTTTTTCCTTCTCTTTCTCCACCCACGTGTCGGAAAAATATATACAAAGAAAAAGACAAACTTTTTTTCTTCATTTTCGACCAACAAAAGGACCTTACAAGACGCCATTTTCTTTTGTTTTGAACACGTGGAGATAAAAAGAAAACAAAAGAAAACAAACGCTTACGCTGCTCATCTTTTTCGTGACTACGTGTTGAAAAAAAAAAATCAAAATAATGGTGCCATCTTTTTCTCTGACCACGTGGAAATGAAAATTCAAACAAAAAAAGAAAATACGAATTTATTTTCTATTTCAACAACAAGCAAAAAAAAAAGGAAGCCGCCATCTTTTTCTCTAACCACGTGGAAATGAAAATTCAAACAACAAAAAAAGAAAATACGAACTTATTTTCTCTGTTTCAACAACAAAAAAGGAGGAAGAAGGAAGCCGTCATCTTTTTCTCTAACCACGTGGAAATGAAAATTCAAACAAACAAAAAAAGAAAATACGAATTTTTTTCTTTCTTTTCAACAACAAAGGAAAGAGAAGCCGCCATTCTTTCTCTACGTGGAAACGAACATTCAAACAAACTAAAACGAAAACAAAAAACGTCATTCCTCGTGTGAAACAAATTACGACTCCATTTTTTCTTCTTTTTCCCTTCTACCCACGTTGTTGGAAAATATATAGAAAACAAAACTGCTACAAAACAGACAACACACGATGCCAAACTTGAACAACCACATCTTCCCGGACATTCATCAAGCACCAAACATTTCCGGACCTCACTGACGACATAATGGAAGAAATCACACCAGTTTAAAATGAGTACAACTGCACAAGCACCACTAAATACTCAACAACTGGACGTTCGTTGATCAACTGGGGGACACATCAACTCGAACGACGCGCACCAACACCAGTACAGACCCACTTGTACCTGGACCTGCTAACTCACTTGCAGACATTTGTGCATCTGACTTTGACCATAGTGTACCACCGATCTCAACAACTAGATGTTTGTTCATCAGTTCCACAACACGGACAAATTAACATGAACAACATCAACAACCGCACAGACCCACTTGTGCTTATTCATCAACAACTGCACAGACTCACTTGTGCTCATTCATCAACAACTGCACAGACTCACTTGTGCTCATTCATCAACAACTGCACAGACTCACTTGTGCTCATTCATCAACAACTGCACAGACTCACTTGTGCTCATTCATCAACAACTGCACAGACTCACTTGTGCTCATTCATCAACAACTGCACAGACTCACTTGTGCTCATTCATCAACAATTGCACAGACTCACTTGTGCTCATTCATCAACAATTGCACATACTCACTTGTGCTCATTCATCAACAACTGCACAGACTCACTTGTGCTCACTCATCAATACCGCACAGATTCACTTGTGCTCACTCATCAACAACCGCGCAGACCCAAGCACCAAACATTCCCGGACAACACTGACAATTCAACGTTTGTTCATCAGCTCTGCATCACGCAGACTAATCAACATGAACAACGCCACCAACAAGTGCAAATTCGCTTGCACTCAGCATTTTTCGACCGCAGACTCACTTGCGCTCAAACTTGATGCAGACCCAATTGCATGCAAACAACACACAGATCCACACGCGTTACAAACACTCAATTCCGCAGACGCACTTGCGATCAATCATTCAATACAGATACAGAAATAAGTAGCGTGCACACGACTTTTTCTAATCTTCAACAGCAAAACAGACATACCCACAAAGAATGCTTCTCATCTACAACTGTACATATTGAATAATATTTTCAATATTTTTCAATCTGGGGGGGAGTCCTTGTAGCAGTTACCTCCTTCTTTCAAAACATAACTACACCGGTTTGCCGGTAGGTGTCGCTTTTTCACCGACAGGTGGCACTTTAAAGCGACACCAGAGTTATCCGCCCTTCTGACTATAAAAACCGTTGCAAACGGAAAATCCATCTCTCTCTCTTTCACCGACCAGCCTCGGCAGAACAACGCTGGCACCAGCGCTCCGTCTCTCTCTCTCTCTCTCTTTCTCTCTCTCTCTCTCTCTCTTCTCTGGTCGACAGAACGACGCTAATACACTAGCGCTTCGTCTCACGCTTTTCTCTTCAAATGGCATCGGCATAACAACTATCAACACACGTGGTCAAACAACAGTAAGAGTTCTCAACTCATTTTCTTTGTGTACGGCTTTCAAAGACTTTCCTCTCGCCGGATTCATTTCTTCTTATACCTTTTTCAAGAACTGTTTTTCCATCGACACACATGCATACATCAAACACTTCATCATTCCACGGACACACACGTTCAATAAACGTTATTTGAACTACCTCATTTTGTTTATTAATTATTACTCTGTCTTTTGCATGCAACATTGCTTGATTTACTGAACACGTCCATAATCGGGGGAACACGACCCTCGATCCTAACAAGTTTCGTAATTATTGGTTGTGAATAAAGTAATAAGGGGTTCTGATACTTACTTCCTGTCAATAAACAATGTGGCTTCCACTGATTACTTTATTAACAAACAATACTTACGGAACTTAAAATACTTATAACTTTTATTATATATTAATTATTTTAACGCAAATAAGTCACAAATAAGTACGTAAACCAAAATAAATTGTTTTTGACTAATTTCCCAACGGTATTTTCTTTAAAATAATTTATGTCGCCAATAGTAACGTTTACCCAACCTACACATACACACATGCATAATAAATACAGTAGAGACACACATTATCCGCACTTTAGTACACACACAAGCACGCACATATTTTGATAGCAATAAGTGTTTTCGCTGTTCATACCAGTCGAGAATACGTCCTTGACAATCAGTCCGGCATGATCTGGGCCATTTTGAAACTAGGTGGCCTTGCTTCTGTCTGACTTAGGTCTGGTTTTGTGCAGTTCTAGGAGGTCTAACCTCCCAAGCTTTACCTTCTCGCGCTTTGAGCAGGGGTTAATTTATTGCTAGTCGCCTGAGGCGTCCGAACCTGGAAATTCCGACGAGACTGCTCATGCTTTTCTTATGGATCAGTGTGCGCTTCATCTTGTACGCTGGACTGTCAATCCCGACTTTTCAACCTTGTGTCACAACTTTCTGCGGTGGGGGTGGGGGGGGGGAAAGTAAACACTAGCAATGAGTTTTTCTTGTTTATAATCTTTTCTTTACTCAAGTTTTCTCATACGTGTGTCAACCTTGTTTCATCTCTACATAAATAAAATAGTGTTATCACTTTTTGTGTGTCCCTCTCTGTGTTTTTCTCGCATCAACGTAACTTTGATAATTACACATTTAATTATTGTTTTTTATTTACTATTCTTCGAGTATGTATTGAAATACAAAAAATTGCATTGATCTAATATATAAAGTTATCTTGTTGGACTTTAAAAGTCGGGCCCAAATAGCAATGTTTCTGACATATCGGTATTCGATTATGACCAGGCAATTGGCCTTCATCTCTTTTCTACTGTGTTCTTTGCAAGAAAATAATGCATTTCGCTTAGGTTTCTTTGAAGAACAACCTATTCTAGCTAGGATAATTGTTGCAATGGAGACAAATTTAAATAATAACCTAAAAAGTTGCAACTTGATTTATTTCCTAAACATAACTCAAATAAGCTAAAGGGCCTAACTCTCTTTCACTTGAATTTAAAAAAGGGGGTTAGTTACGTTACAGGATAAAACTTTTAACATCTCGTATTAATACAATTATGTGATCACTTCGCGTGTTTCTACGAATGTGTGTGTATGAGTAATACACACACATTCGTAGAAACACATATAACCTATAAGTGACTTACACACATTATTATTTTTTCAAATTTAGTATTATTCATCCAATATGTATTGAAATAAACAACCAATAAAAACTAAAATGTTAATTCTTTCTGTTTATAAATGTAAACGTGTGAAAACAGCAACAACAAATAAAACTCATATTACATTACCGAATCCCAAGTAACGCCGGGTATATATAGTCCAGGAAGTTTCTCAACCATTAAAACTATATAAAAAATAAAAATAAATTTAAAAAAACTTAAGTCCCAAGTCGTTCAGTGGAAAATCACTCATGTAAGTCAATTTAATTTTTACAGTTATTATATTAGTTTGCTTCTAACATTATTTAAGGGATCATCAGTTGTTTACCATGAAAAACTGTTTCGGGAATTTAAAAACAAGACAGTATTTAATTTCATGGCTTACCAGTAGAGTTGATCAGACCCCACTTCCCTTAAAAGACAAAACCATAAACGTTCCGTATACTAAACCTAAGTTTTGTCCCGTATAAATGTTTTGCTAACTTATATTAGTTATTAAAAAAAAATATTTTAAAGTCCTCCTTACCTGTGTTGTTCGTCTGTCTAATAAAATGTATCCGTTACTCACAAAAATGTTGCTGCATTTTAAAGTGTTTAGACGAATCCATTACACTACTTTTTAGGTGATTAATGTATTTTTAGTTTTAGTTTTATATTAAAAATATAAAAAATATCAACATATCCAAATATATATATATATAAATATATATATATATAGCTAGTCGTAAATAAATAAAATACTAATTCAATGCGTGATTGTTTTTTTTACTCAAATTCATCCTCAAAACAAGGCATATTACCTGTGATTAGGGGTCAGATTTTAAGGTAGCATCCTAAGTACGGAGTTGTGCAGCAAAATGTTTGTTCACATTACATTTAGATGTCTGCATGTTGGTACAGTTGAGGAAACAGAGAGCAGGAAGGGAATTCCAAATGAAAGCTATTCTAGGAAAGAAGCTATTAGAGTATAAACCTTTCTACGGTGAAAGGGTGGGATTTCGCTGCTAGTGTTCGTCGGATGTATTTACGTTGAGGGTGTACAAATGCAGTAGGTGCACCATAGCTCGTTCCATTCAAATACATGTAAAACATCGCCGTCACTTTTTCTAAGGTGCCATAGACCTCATTTGAGACAGCAATGTAGTCGACGCCACACCAACCACCCAAACGACCTATCCTTACTCATGTATGTTAATTCGACCGTTTTCCCCAAAATAAGAAAAGGAAGAAAAACAAAACGAGAATATTCTCGTTTTGTTTTTCTTCCTTTTCTTATTTTCGTAAATTCATTTGATTCTTTGATCTCTCTTAATTGCGTAAGTTTTACTTTCTTATTTCTTTCTTTGCGCTTTCTTTTTCTTCTTTATGTATTTTCGTAGATTCCTTTTTTCCTTTAATCACAGGTCTATTTCTTAATTGATCTAATTGCTCACATTTTTCTTATTTATTTCCTTTCTTTCTTTTTTCCTACTTTCTATATTTGTTAATATATCACTAGCTGTACCTATTCGGCGTTGCTCGTGAGTGTTTGAAATCATAATTTAAAAGGTTATATTTTCGTGTTAGAATGACAGCTAGAGAAACGTATTTGTTTTAACTTGACCGAAGTCAACAAGTATTTATTTTGTCATACAATTTGACGGATAAGATTAATGATTGGCATTGCAATTGGCATGTTTGATTGAATAAATATACTTTGATGACACATTTACACAATTCATTGTACCACAGACAGTCAAAAGTGTGTTTTCTTAGAAGATCTGGTGTATTTTTCCTCCGGGATGTCAAGCAAGAGCATCCAGCAGAAGTCCCCCATCATGCCAGGGTTCCATTTGCCTTGATAGTTGCTCTCCATCTTCGTGATGTCTTGGTGGAATTTTTCTCCATGCTCATCACTCGCTGCTCTAAGGTTTGGCGGGAAGAAGTTAAGGTGGGAATGGAGAAAATGAATCTTGAGTGACATTCGACACCCCATATCCTCGTAAGACTTGAGCAACTTCTTAATAGCCAAAATCCGTCTATATATATATATATATATATATATATATATATATATATATATATATATATATATATATATATATATATATATATATATATATAATGTAATGCTATCACTTACATTTAGTGCATAATAACACACTATGCATATCTAAAAAAACTAGAGGTGATGAGTAAAAACGGATTTCAAATTTGAATTCAGCACCCCCAAATTAGGTAAAGACGGGTATTTTTGTGCTTGCCTCAATTTCTTTGTAAATCAGTGTTATTAGCTTCGTGACAGCAAAATACGTATTGACTAGTGTAATAGGATTATACATTTTCCCTTTTTTTTGTTTGGCATATTCTTACTTTTCTTTTTCATCCCTTCGTTCGATGCTGTTTTATAGTTGTGTCTGTCCATGTATTTTTATAGACGGATGTGATTTTAGATACGTCCACGTGTCTCTATAAAAGGCATCATCTGTCCGTGTGTCACGCTTAAGTTTGACATAACGTTTGCATCGCTAAACGCGCAGATTAAATGGACGCATCTTCACCATACAAATTCTTGTTGACTTATTCTTTTGTTTTACGCGCTCCGTTATTTCTTTTTAAATTTTTTTATTCATTATTCTCTTCTTGGTTTTTTCATTTTCATTTTTATAACATTTGTAGCGTTTTTATTTAATAAATAATTTCTCCTCTTTTCAACATCCATTTTTTAAATTTATTTCGTGATTCTTTTTCTTCTAAATGGAGAAAAGTGAGGCCGTCCTTGGCATGGCCTTCGTGCAAATCTGACTCAACACTTTTCATTGTTTTCTTTGTAAATTACCTAGAATTTCCATACGGGTTAAAAAAAAATCAGTATTTGTTGAAAATAATACGTGTCTGTGACCGAAGGAAAGGAAAGAAAAAAGATACTTATAATCGTCCATTGTGTTCTTTTACTAATATTGTTATCCTGAACCCTCACAACTATTCACCCGCACACCAAATATAGATTCAACCCCATTCTACTGTTATCCTGCATACGCATACATATATCTCCATACAGAGTTGAATATATTATTGAGTCCACATTTTCGTCACCGTCAGCACGTTCTAGAATCGATATCGAATCAAGTTCTTAATTATATTTCAAACTTCTTACACTGTTAAACAAGACAAAAATCCAACTACATTTTGACATTAAAAAAAAAATTATTTCATAGAAAAAAGTTATATATCAAAATATGTGAGTACTAAAATGATGAAGTAACGTTTGTGTTCACATTGTAATTAATTTTATTGTTTTTATTAATGGAAATATATACTTTTTAATACTCATATGATAGAAAAATGGATGAGAAATCAAAATATGTCGGTCTCTTTTAATACAAGCATCTAATATCACGTGATCTTATTCAGCCAACCAGAGTGTCGTATTTTTCAAACTCCATTTTGATTTCTCTATAGTGTTTAACCGTAGCCGTCGTAATCCACTTTGGTACAAGCAAGACATACCGAAAAGTCAGGCTGTCAATAATGAAATATACAGGGGGATTCATAAGTCACTTAGCTATTTATTTTTGAAATTTGAAAGTTAAAAAATACGGTAATACAAAACAGAAAGTGTATTCAACAAGTTTAAAATTACAGCAAATTTTCAAAATTTCCACCTTCGTTCTGCATGCATAGCTCCATTCTTTTTTGCAAGGAATTTACGACTCTTTGTAGCATATTTGATTGATTATGAAATAAATATATATAGATACAAATATATAAACGAACAAATTTAAAATAACAAATAGCAGTAATTAGAGAGTAAGATAACAATGATCAAAAGTTCATAGTATGTTTGTGCTTCATATGGTAATCATTTTAAATAGCTAAGTGAAGTGACTTATGAATCACCCTGTATATTTGTAAAAAAAAGTTTTAGAAAACTTAAAGAATTGCATTTGAAAAAAAAAGAAGAAATGAATACTGAAACTGAACTTGTTCAATAAACAAGAATTAATGAAAAATGAATAGTTAAGTTT
Source organism: Sepiola atlantica (assembly GCA_963556195.1). Lineage (NCBI taxonomy): Eukaryota > Metazoa > Mollusca > Cephalopoda > Sepiida > Sepiolidae > Sepiola > Sepiola atlantica. The sequence continues at coordinate 172,791,546 of OY744520.1, read as the reverse complement.
GGTGTTGTTGCTAATGTAAATAAACGTAACGTTATTTCGTGAATTTTAAAGACGTTTATTATTTTGAGTATGAACAATCTAAACACAATTTTCTTTACATGTGTATTAAAATGTAAACATGCAAAGTCAAGCAATGTTGGTTACGGTATATGTTTAAGGAGAATACAATGAAATACTGTAATTATGAATTTAAAGAACAGACAAGCAAACAATAATGACATAAACAAATTAAAAAGAAACGATAAATAAGTTTTAAAAAAATTAAAACAAACGATACATAAGTTGCTTTAAAATGAAAACAAACGATAAGTTCACGTATTTTGAAGTTTCGTGAGGCTAAGCCTAGTACCAAATACAGTGACGTCAGTAGAAAAATGTGACTCAATTGAAAGGCCTTCTATGTAAGGTTTTTGCTAATTAGTAAAAATTAAAATGTTTGATATATGTTTTGGTTTTTAGAATCATCATAATATTGTGTAATTTAAATATTGCTTGTATCACATTAATATCGAAGCTAAATTTATTACATGATCGTGCTCAATCAGAGATTAAAGATCAATATTACCCCCTTATGACAATATGCATATGCACGTGATCATTCCTTCTGTAATTTTTTATGAATTAGATTGCTTTCAATTAGCGGATGTCTATTAAAAGCTGTACGGCCGTGCTAACTATTTAAGGGAGGGATTGTAGATGAAAGGGCAATATCAAAGAATGATAAAGACTAATAATCCACTTATAATATAATGAGCACTTTCTCTGTCTGTCTGTCTGTCTGTCCGTTTTGAAGAATTTTTGTAAACGTAAGAGAGAGGGAGCGGTGGGAGGTAATTACTATTTAATTAATTTCAAAGTCAGAAACATAACAAATACATTAGGACACATATTAATGACTAAATAAACAATAAATAATTCCGGCACCTAGGCCGTGATTCGAACTCGCAATCTTAACGTCAATTTGGAAGAATGTGTCCGATACTCTACCATATGAGCATTTTTTTGGGGGGGGGGGGCGGGAAAAAATACCCCCCTCCCCCCCAATGCTTTTTTTTTCCTTTTTAAACAAAAAAAATATTCGGAGACAATTTTTTTTTTTAACTAAAAATGTCTCACCACCCAAGAACGCGGCCCCTAACAAAAATAGACGGCCGTTAGGGAGTCTATTTTCGCTAGTCTACTCATAATATAAGGAGCACTTTCTGTGTGTGTGTCTGTCTGTCCGTAAGTCACAATTTTTTAAAGAAATATCTTAACTTCTTTTTGAAATGGAAAATATTGCATCAATACTAAATAATAAATTGCCAACAAATAAAATGAATGCCATGACCGGAAATCGAAACCATGAGAGCTTCAGTCTGATGTTCTACAAACAGCTATTTAGATATTCTTATAGATAGATCTTAAAAAATTACCTTTGCAAAATAATAATAGCTAAGACGTGACGTCATATATTTAGGATTTATGTCATGTTTCAAAACATGAATTTTAACATAAGCGATGATAAAATAAATGAATCGTTAAACATAATCAATAGCGTTGGAAATTCTTTAAATAGTCCAAAACAATTTATTTTGCTTTAACTACGTATTTGCGTTAAACACTATTTAATATAAATCATGTATTAGAATGTGGGTCTTTATATATATATATATATATATATATATATATATATATATATATATATATATATATATACTAGACAAACTGTATAGACACAGAGGGCGTAGTGTATCTACTATTAGAAAGTTATGGTGTTTTTTAGTTTGTCTGTTTGCATGCAAATAGAAACATGTGATTGGTTGACAGAAAAGGAATAGGCAGAGTACACATTACTAAGGCAGTCGTTTTTACGATGTCAGTACTAGAATTCGAATCTCACGTAATTCTAAAGGATCTTTTTCACTGGATACGTGTTTAATACATTTAAAGAAATTACAATAACATAATAGCACAAAAACATTGCATAAATATTTTTAAGCACGATGACATTTTTTTTGATCATCCTAAAAAAAGTAAACATAAAAAGTATTCAATATTAGTTCAAAGGAGATTATTTTTGACTTAAAAACAATTTCTAATATTTTTTAACAATAAAAAAATACGTGAATACATTCATCTTAGTTACTTACTCTCTCGTGCAAATACTAAGAAGCGTATCTTTTAAACAAACTTTCATAAATATTTTTCTCTGTGCAAACTATACAGCGGTAGAAGATAGGTAAAGACGGAAATTGACATACCCAGGTACTGTACCAACGTTGCCCAAAGGAGCGGGTATATGAACTAATACTTAATATCAATTTAACAAATTTCTTTTAAATACAAAGTAAAAGAATATCTGTAATACAAAGCGAAAAATTCCGTATTTTAAGTAAAACTGAAAGGAAATGTTCAGTCTATTTTACAGACGAAGTAGCCGTTCTGCACTTGCGTAGTTTTCCTGCAAGAAGTTTAGTAGTAATTTTTGGTTGAGCAGCGTTGTTATTGGAACGATGGACAAGGTTTAGGCTGACTGCTTGACTGTCCGTTTGGTCTTCGTTTGAATAACCGATAACCGACTCCCAGAACAACTTTAGAATTAAGCATGAGTGCGTTATTATTGACTTCTGATTGGCTGAAGTCCGATTTTAGTAACCAATCAAAATTAAGTATTTCATTAAAAAAATATTTTGTTGCTGCAACTGCTGGAACAGAGTATCACAGGCCAATCTGTAATAATAGATAAAAAGATAGATAGATAGATAGATTTATATATATATATATATATATATATAGAGAGAGAGAGAGAGAGAGAGATAGAGAGATAGATAGATAGATAGATAGATAGATAGATAGATAGATAGATAGATAGATAGATAGATAGATAGATAGATAGATTCTATTTATCTTCCTCCCACAAGGTAAGATGTGACACAAGGTCGGGAAAGTGGGAAGGAACCAGCGCTCGAGAATTTGAGTACTCTGGCTGTTTATAAATTGCCTGGACAGCTCCGTCGGCATTCCCCGGTAGGGGTACCTCAGGCAGTAAGCAATAAACTTACTCCTCCCCAAAGAGGAGAGGCAAAGCCTGGGAGGGTGGACCTCCTAGAACTGCACAGGACCGACAACCAATAGACCGGCGTAAATCCCTACCCGAAGGCCTGGACGATACCGGTTTATTAGGCGGAGTAAACAACCCTGGTTCCTTGTGCGCAACGATTAGATAGATAGATAGATAGATAGATAGATAGATAGATAGATAGATAGATGTCAATTACGAGGCTGCAAAACGTTTTTATGTGAGTACATTTCTTCAGTTTGACAACAAGTCATTCCAATTCTGTCAATCGGAGGAAATGTGCTAACATAGAAAAGTTATGCAACATCGGGTTGACCTTTATTACTATTAGTATTAATTATATTTTATTTCGAAGTTTCCACGTATGCTTCTATTCAAACCAAAATATTATATAAGCCTTTGAGAAATAAAGAATAAAAACAATTAGATACTTAAGACTGCAACTTACATCTCTGTTTATGAATCTATGTACGACTCATGGTTGACCATTTTATAATTACATTTTTATATTTTTTTTAATTTCGTTTCCTTTTACCGTGTTATTTGCGACTAATTCATGCAAATTGTTAAGTTTTATAGCCTAAAATTAGTTAGTGGACAAACAGAAAAAATCGGAAATGTTATTGGATAGAAATCATTATATTATTTATTTAATATAAATAAAATAATATATTGATGATTTTTAACAATTTATAAATCGCTTTATTTGAACATGAGATATACTGCAAAAAATGATAGTCGTTAATTTAAATAGTGTTCCGGGTTTGTCACATACACGAAAGAGTACTTGTTTCTGTTGATGAAAAATCCTCACACTTCCTATTAATATCAGTAGAAAAATGTTGCATATCGATGCGGATAAATTATGATTTAGATATAATTCATTTGAAATACATTGAAAATAAACATGGCCCGATCTGCGGCAGTTGTTTATGGTAAAACAATATATTTACTTGAGTTTGTAAGAGCGAAGATAAAATGCTTTTACAGATCCATACACTTCCGTATTACTTTATATATTAGATTAATGTTCATGATTCGGCCCCATTATTAGCCAATAAACAACTGTTATCTGATCATAAATGTGTAATATAAGTCTTTTAAAATGTTCAATCTGAATTCTTTTGCCAAGATGTTATCAGCAGGATATTTGACGGTAATAAGTTTCTTATTTTCCGTTATGTGGCGTTGCTCTTGCAAAACGGAAATATCGAATATCTTAATGTTTTCGTGCACCAGTATTATTTTAAGAAATGATATGGTTTTATATTATTCTATGTTATAAACTAGTCCTAAGTAAAGTAAAGTGTTCGACCATAGTTAGTGTATTAGTTACTACACGGAGAATAAGGGAAAATACCACTCTTTTTCCAGGATTACCTTACTTACCCTTCATCCTCAATTTATTATGCTGGGTATTTAAGCAATGAAACATCAAGTACCATTCTTGAATATTTGGTTAGACTCGACCGACGATTGAACTCTGGTCTCCCGGTCCATTAGCCGACACTCTTACCATTATGCCAAATGGGTCTTTTATAGTCCAACAAGCATTTATCTAAATAAAATTAGAGTATTGTGTTTACGAATGACTTCCTAAAGTATAATTGTTATCTATCTCTCTTAAACGCTCGTCTGATAATACTAAACCAACAGTGACAATAAGGATATAGGCGTAGAATATCAAATACAGATTTCAAATAAGTGAGACAAAGACATAGCTTTGTAAATGCGCTGGAAAAAAATAAAAAATAAAACAGCCAGCAGAAAGAGAAACAAAGAAAAAAATCGTGCGAAAAGGAACCAGTAAAAAAAAACAGGATTTGAGATTAAGAGCATATATATATATATATATATATATATATATATATATATATATATATATATATATATATATATATATATATATATATATTGAATTTGAAGAAGCGCACATTATTAAAATCAATAATGCAATTTAGTTCAATACAGTTGCAATTATAAAGAAGCATGATAAATAAATAAACCAATCTAAACCAATCCAGCAACTCTATACATGAATTGTTAACTTTCAAATGTCATTTTGTAGCGTTTAATTCTTTTGAAATCAATCGCTTTTTCTTTTCATTATTTCATGTTTTATATTAGCATCATTATAAGTCGAATTGATATCAAAATATAAGTTAATATTTTTGATGTATTTATTTTTAATTTAAAGTGTACAAAATATGTTTAAAAGCAAAAATATATTTTATATATTTTATATATTTCTTTGCAGTACATTTATTTTATTCCTTTCCCGATGGTATAAAAATTAAAGTGAATCCAATAGATTTGACCCCAGGTTATCCGATTCCATACACAGTTTAGGTCTAAATTAAACCATTCAGCTCTCCTTTAAATTTAAAAGAGGCACACATTATTAAAATCAATAATGCACTTAAGTGCAATACAGTTGCAACTATACGAATAAAAACATGATAACCCTCCCCCCAAAAAAAACAATTTAAACCAATCCTGCAACTTCATCACATGAATTGTTAACTTTCCAATGCCATTTTGTAGCATTTAATTCTTTTGAAGTAGATCGGTTTTTTAAATTTACAGTGTACAAAATAAGTTTAAAAGCAAAAATATATTTGATATATTTCTTGCAAAATATTTATTCTATTGCTATTTGTTTTACTTATTTTTCTAGCTACAACACCAAAAGCAAGTAAGTATATCATTGAAATTTTGCTTTTCATATAGTGAAATTGTAAAGTAATATAAATACATTTTATTTTCAATATTTTTCTTGATTGTAGTTTGATAAATATTGTCCTATTTTAGTATATATAATACATGTTATTTAATCTTTTTATCAGTAATGAAGAAATAAATAAGGAAAGTTTTATAAAAATACAAGTCCTATCTTTATTAAACATCTTAATATAGCGCACGTTTTTTTCATAGTTATCGTCTGCTTAAAATAAAAGCCTCTTTTTGAGATTTTTTTGTTATATTTATATTTGATTTTTTTTTCAGTAATGAATAAATAAACAAGGAGAGTTTGATAAAAGATAAAAGTCTTTCTTTATTAAAATCTTAATATGGATCACGTTTTTTTTTTTTCATAGTTATTGTCTGCTTAAAATAAAAAACCTCTTTTTGTCATATCTACATTAGTTGTATATTTTATTAGTTATTGTCTACTTCAACCTCAGATCCATTTAGGCTTAATATCGGGGAGAGAGTAGATGTATTAAGTGTTGCAGTCAACATATGATGGGGGTGAGTGCTGGCAAAGTTTGACTAATGATGTCTCGTGTTAATTTTTCATCTGTCAATCTGGACAATGCACACTCACGCATTCCTCTCAGGTTTCAACCACCAACACTGAATAAGCTATTCCATTACCTAGCTCAGTTCAGAGGTAAATTCAATAGTTATTGTCTTAATAAAATATGTTATTCTCAGTTATCATCTTCTTATATTGGGTCATCCATCAATTGATGGGGAAACATTTACGAAGTTTGTGCGCCATGATGCTCGCTCACTCATTGCGGCCAGAAGCTCAATTCTCGAGAGGACAGTGTTCTTCTCCAGAAGAGTTTTGATTTTTATATGAGGCCTCCAAGCCTGTCGCTTTATTTCTGGGAACCTCAGAAGCACTTTTCCAGCAAGTTCATCGTGTCGAGATACATGTCCAGCAAGCGTTAAAAGTCGCCTTTGAACAACTGTGTTGAAAGAAACCATACACAATTTTGTTACATGATCTCGCCACGATATGTCGTTGCATTTTGGTGCATCATTTATTAAGTTTATTAACATTTAGTATTCAGTAGTCTGATCCGTAGAGTAGGATGGATTCGATCGATACCTTGAAAACTGTTTGTCGTATTCTTGATAGAGGCTTTCAAGAATCCCCCTAAATATTTACAGTTCTGAACAATTTATATTGGTAAACCATCTGAAAAGACAAGAGTAATGGTTGTTGAGAGGTTTAGGTGCATGTATTTGGTTTTGACAGTATTCAGGAATAATCCAACATTTTGACGTTTGGCATACCTTAAAAACATAATGAATTTCACTTATTATAACCTAGCAAGGATTAAAGGTTGGATATTATATCGACCAAAACTGACGAGAATAGTAGAGCATCTATTATATAAAGGTCAGTCGTGTGTGTGTGTGTGTATGTGTGTGTGTGTGTGTGTGGGTGTGTGTGTGTCCAACTAAAAGTAAATAACTACGAAACAAAGACCTACAAAGTTGGTAAATCCTTGATCAGCGTTGCCCGGTGAATAATATCTAAAATTAAAAAGAAAACCATTCTTTGAAGGTCAAATGACCCAGGTTTTGTTAGGGGGATTCGATTTTTCAGTCATTTTATTGAGCCATTTTATTAACTAAGCAATTTTATTAACTAAAGGGCAGTAAATTTTTTTACTCGACTAATTCCTCGATGAATCTATATAAATGAGAGTTATCTCTGTGTGTGTGTGTCCAGCTAGAGTTGGATGGACTGGTAAGAAAAGAAAGAGGTGGTTGGGGAGGGTGAAAGAGAAAAAGATAGAGAGAGGTAGAGATATAGAAGTTTTGATAGAAATATGTTACATTTTCGCCCGGGCAACGCCGGGTAGCTTGCTAGTCTATAATAGACTTGCTAGTCTATAATAGACTAGCAAGCAGTTGTCTTTTTTATCATTTGAATTCAGTTGTTACATGGTCTCGCCACGATATGTTGTAGACGACGCGTAGCATTTTCGTGTATGATTTATTAAGTTTATTGGATGAAATAACATTTAGTATTCAGTAGTCTGATCCGTAAGGTAGGATTGATTCGACCGATACATTGAAAACTGTTTGTCGTATTCTTGACAGAGGCGTTCAAGAATCCCCCTAAATATTTAAAGTTCTGAACAATTTATATTGGTTGAGGCTAACACTTGATTTCCCTATGAGTAAAATTTATATCCGAGGGGTCTCGTAAGGATAGATGTTGTCCCTTTCAGGGCTGCTATCTGTACTTCCCTACAGTTTGATCTTCCGGGGATTGTGTTTAAGTATTTTCTTAGATTTTTTTTGTTCACTAGACCAGTTGCCCCCACTACAACCGGTATGATGTTTATTTCGTCGAGGGACCATGATATTTTAAAGTCGTTTTTGAGGTCTTGGTATTTGGTTATTTTTTCCCGTTCGGTTCTATTGAGGCCATAGTCATTTGGGACGGTTACATCAATGATGAGAGCAGTCGTTTCTGGTTTGTTCCAGATGACAATGTCTGGTTTGATGGCCTTGTCTTTTATGTATCTGCTCGCCTGTATGTCTAGGTGTGTATGTGTGTGTGTCCAGCTAAAAGTCAGAACTGCAAAACAAACACCCACAAAGTTGGTATTTTCTTGATCGGTGTTGTCCTGGATTAATAATATATAACAATTAAAAAATATATTCATTCTTTGGAAGTCAACTGGGCCAGGCGTTTTCAGAGGAGTCGTTATTCGGCCATTTCCAATGTTATCTATTATATAAAGGAAAGGTGAATGCCTTACATTATTATTATTTTCAATAATTAAAACAAGAGAGAGAGAGATGAATGGGCTGTGTGGGTGTGAAAGAGGAATATGGAGAGGGGTGTGAAAAAAGTGGGGAAGAGAGAAAGATAGAGAGACGGATTGAGTGAGGTAGAGAGATAGAAGCTTTAATATAAAATATTTACACAAACTTTCTAACCTCTTTTGTTTTTATGACCCCGGGCAACGCCGGGTCGTTACGCTAGTATAATATAAATTATTTTAACTTGTTGTCTAGCAATGCTTTTATTATTATTTACAGCATTTTTATAAATGCACTAACATTACCGTTTATAACATGTTTAGTGATATTTAATTTTTATAAAATGTTTTTAAATAAACGTGTGTGCTGTGATGCGTTATTTATTTTGAATTTGAATTTTTTTATAATTTGAATTTTTAAATAGTTATATATATTTTGTGGAAAAAAGAAAGTAATTCTGCATTCTAAATTTAAGATGTGTTCAGAATTTGACGAAACGAAAATATATTAATGTATTAAATTTGATTTTCGTTTCTAAACGTAAAGTAGGAAAATTAATAAGAATAATAAATTTCGCTAGATTTTAATAAGAGTTTCTTTTTAACTTAAGCCTCATTAGCAACCATTTGTTTATATCTGTATCCTTATTCTTTTTTGCTGAATGGAATTTAAATAAATATTTTGTTAAATTATTTAAATGGAAATGTGTTAAATTAAATTGTGTTATTATTATTAAACATTACAAAATTATTTGAATTAATAACAATAAGTTAGATTAATAAGATTAAAGAATTTAGAAATGTGATACTTAGAAGGCAATATAATGCAGATGTGTGCCGGATAGACAGCAGTTGGAGCAAATAAGATATATAATGGTGGGACAAGTAAAATAGTTTCACCCTTAATACAATGTATATATATATATTTTTTTTCACAAACACACATATATCTATCTATCTACACAATGTTACAATATTAAGTAATACCTGTATTAAGATGGTTTGGTGGAAAGTCCGTATGATATAATATTTCGGGAACTCTTCCTTTCTTCAGAACCGTGCTCAACTCAAGTTCAAGCGTGCATATAGAATTTAATTTATTTAAACATAACTAGATGCTACTGAATTATTCTCTTTTTTAAATGCGTCCAATCATTTCTATAAGAGGCTCTGACCGTCGGTTGGTCTGTGACGCTCCAGTTTTAAATTTCATTTTTGTTGGTCTGTCACACTTTAGTTTGAAATAGCTTTTACATAACTAAACACGCAGATTGAATTGAGTCATATTATATTAGATGCATCCAAGCATTTATATGAGCCGTTTCGTCTGTCACGCTTGAGTTTAACATTACAGGTTCGCTGGCGTTCCACGTTGAAGTTTTAACGTGCATTCTATTTACTAAACGCACATATTGAATGTAGTTATCTTATTCTAGATTCGTCCAAGCATTTAGAATAAGAGGTTCTGTCGGTCTGTCAGCTTAATTTTTAAGTAGCATGTTTGTCAGTCTGTCCCGCTTAACTTCAAGATAGAATTTTCATCAGTATTTCACGTGTAACTTTCAAATAGCATTTTCGTTTGCCTCTCATACTTAAGTTTAAAATGGTATTTTCGTCGATCTGTCACATTTAATTTTCGAATAGCATTTTCGTTGGTCTGTCACGCTTAAGTTTGAAATAGCGTTTTATCGGTCTGACACGTTTAATATTCGAATATCATTATCGTCGGTCTTCAAAACTAAACTCTAAAATAGAATTTTCGTCGGTCTGTCATGCTTAATTTTGAAATAGCATTTTCGTCGATGTGTTCCGTTTAATTTTGAAATAGCTCTTTTGTGTGTTTGTCACGCTTAATTTAAGCATAGCGTTTTTGTCAATCTGTCACGTTTAAAATAGCATTTTGGTCGCTCTGTCATGCTTAACTTTCAAATAGCATTTTCGTTTGCCTCTCATACTTAAGTTTAAAATGGTATTTTCGTCGATCTGTCACATTTAATTTTCGAATAGCATTTTCGTTGGTCTGTCACGCTTAAGTTTGAAATAGCGTTTTATCGGTCTGACACGTTTAATATTCGAATATCATTATCGTCGGTCTTCAACACTAAACTCTAAAATAGAATTTTCGTCGGTCTGTCATGCTTAATTTTGAAATAGCATTTTCGTCGATGTGTTCCGTTTAATTTTGAAATAGCTCTTTTGTGTGTTTGTCACGCTTAATTTAAGCATAGCGTTTTTGTCAATCTGTCACGTTTAAAATAGCATTTTGGTCGCTCTGTCATGCTTAACTTTCAAATAGCATTTTCGTTTGTCTGTCATGCTTAAGTTTGAAATAGCGTTTTCGTCTATCTACCCTGCTTAACTTCAGAATAGCATTTTCGTTGGTCTGTCATGCTTAAGTTTGAAATAGCGTTTCCGTCGATCTATCCCGCTTAACTTCAGAATAGCATTTTTGTGTGTCTGTCACGCTTAAGTCTGAAATAGCGTTTTCGTCTATCTATCCCGCTTTACTTCAGAATAGCATTTTCGTTGGTCTGTCCTGCTTAAGTTTAAAATAGTTTTAACTTAAATAGCCTATTTATCAGTTTGTCATGCTAATTTTGAAATAGTATTTTCGTCAATCTGTTACGCTTAATTTTGAAATAGAAGTGTTGTCAATCCGTCACTGTTAACTTTGAAATCGCATTTGCAAAACGCGCAGATTCAAAGGACGTATCTTACGAATACCCGTTCTCGTTTAATTTATTTGCAAGAGCAAACATTTTATTGAGTTGGTAGTGTAAATATATTCGTCTATTCGAAAGTAGAACGTCAAGATATTTCGTCAACTGCGCAAACAAAAGGAAAAAATGCCGAGGAGACCGGTTGGAACAGAAGCAAAACAACGTGGCCTTCACACATGAGCTGAGAATTCGAATCATTCTCAACGAAATGGTGGTCACATTATTCGTCTCGAGTAACAACGGTATCCATTTACATTGCTTATTTGTTTTTTTGCTTCGGGCCCTTCTCAAAGTATCTCGCAACAGCAAAAGTAATACGAAGTCTTGTAGTGATTACGTATATGATATTAACTACATGTTTTTTTTTTAACATTTTACGGGCTGTTGTCTTTATGGCATAGTGGATAAAGGTAGTTTGTTATATACTTCCGTTAGTTCAGAATATTGGGAGGTGACGGTGGTTAAGTGGATATCGACACGGACTGAAGACCTGGGTGTTCCAAGTTCGAATCCAGCCGGTACCACAGTACTACTTTCACTTAGGGATGTTGGCAACCTTCTCGTGGTCCTTCCCGTAAGTACTCGATGTCTTTCCAGAAAGATTTCTAACTAGAAAAACATCGTGGAAACTAATGCCAACACCAGAATCATCTGATTCACACGAAAGAAGAAGAAGTTCAGAATATTGAGAAATTATCTCTCTTGGCCAATAGTTAAGTTATCTCACTTGATTGATACTGAGCGACGGGGAGATGCACCCTTCTACTCCCGGAAATCAAATATGTAAGGTAGATAACTTCTACATTATATTCTTAAATTAAAAATATCCTCCTTTCTGATTTTTATTTTTATGTGATTACTTTAAATTGTTTTTATTGACAGTCGTCTGGGACGAACTAAGTAATTTTAAAAAATTGTAGGTAAGTTTATTATTATATTAGCAATAACATGGTAAAACAATAACCAATGACAATTGGCTAGTCGGAAGCAAAGTTTGATTTGGTGGCTTAAATGCTATTTGTCTCTGATTTTGAAATTCTGAAAAAAAAAAACACTTTATATGTTAGATGTTGTGGATAATCTAAAAAGGAATGTTAATTTAATGTTACAGGGCAAAGTAGTTTAAACGTTACGAGGTAGCATTGCGAACTCGTATGAAACACTCCCTGAAAACTGATTATGGTCCCACGTACGACAATAAATTGCCTCGGACGCCCTTGGGCAAGGAGTGCGTCCCCCCATGCACACCCACACACACAAATCCAGCACCCCAGAATCCATCATTTTAAGTCCTCTTTTTTTCCTTTTCTACCCTTTTTAATTTGTTTACTTCTAACTACCCTACTTCCCAACCCAAACTCTATCTAAGTCAATCCGGTCCTGAGTAATACCTTAAACTATATCTGATGGCGTGGTCTAATCTGGGAGCTTTGAGAAGTATGGGGCCATCTTTTAGTTGATATTGCTCTCAGGTCCACTCCGATTCGGTGTGATATGACGAAATAGCTCTCCGTGGTGGCCCACTGGTCCTTACGACTTTTTATAAAAATCAACAAGTTAACAAGAATCCCAAACTTAACCTTTTGTGACAACGCGTTGTGAGGAAGGCTCAAGCCCAATATCGTGTCCACGAAATGTCGCACAAGAGAAGAACTCAAAGAGATCATCAAACAGGAAAGTATTCACATTAACACATCTACACTGACAGCTATTCATAACCGCACATTCAAACGCATGTAAATATGGATTGACCATAATGGAAAACAAGTTGATCCAGTTGATCACTGAACAATTATTACCATATTTTCTTATAATAAATTGTTATTGCTTTAAATAAAAGTGTTGTTACTTGTTCACTTGTTGATGTTTACAAAACGCCATAGGGACTTCTGGGCCACCATGTATATATATATATATATATATATATATATATATATATATATATATATATATATATATATGTATATACATATATATATATATATATATATGCAAACATTATTAAAAATAACAGAATTCGTCTGTTTAATTATACCTTTTGTATTTTTCAATTTTTCTGATGGTATTAAAATCCAAAAAAAATGTTCCATATGTTTCACAGGTTTATATATATATATATATATATATATATATATATATATATATATATATATCGGTACCATCGGTTTCAAAGGGCCTATAATACGCCTCTTTACCGAACTCTCTTAAGCTTCGTTTAATATATATATATATATATATATATATATATATATATATATATATATATATATATATATATATATACACAAATCTGGTATATCATAAACTTTAAAGCATATCAATTTAAAATTTCAACTATAAATAATCAAGCTACGGAAATTAACATTTCACAATGTTTATCAATATGTACGTGCGTTTCAGCAAACCACTTTATTATCACAATTACATTTAAATATAAGCTTACGAACTTCATTTTCAGCATATTAAACTTCATCATTTACATTGTAAATTACAATTCAAGATAATATGGGTGCGCAGGACCGAGGTCCATGCTTGGTGAAGTCAGTAGCATGGAATGAAATTAATGAGGATGGTTCTGAGTGAAAAAGTGGAGGGGTGAGGGTGAACGGAAATAATGTGGATGGCTGTAAGTGAAGAAGTGGAGGGGTGGGGAAAGAGGAGGGGATAGGGGAGGCTCTGTGATTTATCCTGAGGAAGTCTTACAAATAAAGACGAAACGTTGATGAATATATAAAAAACATCCATTTTGGTTTTCCTTTTTCACTCCTTCCCCCATATATATATATATATATATATATATATATATATATATATATATATATATATATATATATATATATATATACTAGCTGTACACACTAGACGTTTCCGGGGATGTAGTGATCATTTTAGTTTTTAATTTTCATTTGTTAGCACATTTTTAAACTAACGCAGTTTTTAAAAAAATTTTGTTTAGTTGTAATACAAACAACTCCTATTATATTCTTTACTTATAAAGATGAGTTATATGAGTTGATTATATGCAATGAATATATTTGCAATCTTCAAGAATTGGTTGTAGTACCTGTGAGAGTCCCACCTGTAGATTAAATGAAATCTATCGTATTTACATTATTTAGTTACAAAATATATGCCTACGCAACAAATTAAGCTATAAATATTTGAAGATATTAAGAACTTATAACGAATTTTTACCAAATGATTGAATTCTGCATTTGATTTCTCAAATAGGATTGAAATGCCGTAAAAAATAGGCGAACCTAACCAAAACAGATTACAAACACAAGGTGTAAATAGGCAACTACTAATGTACACCCCCTCGCCAATAATGACTAAAATATACTATGCTTCTCCAGGGTTCAACTACTATTCATATCAAATCATAGAATTACATCAGTAATATGTTTTTTTTGTATATAAATTATTATCATTTCTGATTACCTAAAGAAAACAAAAACAACTACCGTCGACTTTTTATTTAGAGTAGAAGATTTATTTCCAGATTCATTTCAGAAGACGGGGCTTCTGACTTGATGTAGGTTTAAGGATTAAGGTTAGGGTTAGGGTTGCTTTTTAAATTTAATTGGATAATAAAGGACTAATTTTTAAAAAAAACCTAGTCATTTCGGATGACGTAAAAAAAACACTAACCGCAGATGTTGCTTTTTAAAATATTCTTATTTTGATTATTGAAGGTGGTTTAACATCAAAGGCGTTAGCGGAATTGAATAAAAAAAATTAAAAAATATTTCAAACTTAAAAAAAAGAAAAAGGAAAGACAAAACGTATAAATCGGTTGAAAGGAAAATAAGAAGAAAGCGTCTCATTATTGAAATATTTTTGTTTTCTACCTCCTCTTATTTGTCTATCATATTTTTGCGCGACAGGACGGATATATATAAATGCACATTGTTCTTTATTATAGAGCGGTGGATCCTAACCACGAAAAAAGACGCTTAATGTATTTTCTTTGTCTGTGTTTCTATTTCATATTTTGCCATTTCATAAGAATTCTTTGTTTTTGTTTTTCCGATATTCTCACAAGAACATCTGGAAATATAAAATGGTGAAGCCATTGACTTTGACCTCAAAAATATATGCAAGGTAACACGTGTTATTTCGATGATCATCTAAAAAAATAAAATATTAAATGAAAACCCATACCCTTAAGTAGTAGTAGGCCTTCGTCGGTCGTGTCCGACCATGAATAACACTTGCAGATCTAGCCGGCTAGTTCCAGTATTTACAAAGTCTTGTCAGTAATGCCAATGCCCCAAGGGCCATACTGACTTAACCTAGACATTTCTTGCTGTGGCTGAGAAGGCCTATGCGGGCCTTGCATTCTCTGCCACAGTTGCCACAGATGAAGGAGGAAGATGGATGGGGAAGCTCGCTTGTTTTTGCTCTTTCTTCCCTCCTTGCACGCTTGTCAGCGGCCTTCGTCCTCCACTTTGCTTCCCCGGTGTCAAGCTGTCGTTTGAGGGTTTTTTTCATTCATCCTTGTCAGAAACAAATCCGATTTCTTCAGCTTAAGCCTTAAATTCTAAACATTTTTAGAATCAAAATATGCAATGGATTTTTCTCGAATTTAGAAAAAGGATTCTAGAGATAAGGTTTAGTATTAAGTTTAATCCTCGTAAGGGGACGTAAAAATGGTGCAAAATTGTTCTATTCTGTGAATTTATTTTACCCGTCCTGGGACGGGTATTCTTCTAATTAATATGTAAATATTTGAAGATATTAAGTACTGGAAGCATGCAAAAACCTGCGAAAATGACTGAAAACAACATTAATTGACGAAAGGGTTGAAATGCCGTAAACACTATGAAAACCAAATCAGAACGGATTATAGACACAGGCAGTAAATATTCTACTATCTAAAGCATGAAATAAGATCCTTAATGTGTTTTCCTTATCTGTGTTTCAATTTCATATTTTGACTTTTCAAAATAATTCTTTGTTTTTGTTTTTCCGATATCCTCTCAAGAACATCTGGAAATAAGAAATGGTGAATCCATTGACTTTGACCTCAAAAGCATATGCGAAGAAACACGTGGTATTTCTATCATTACCAAAAAAATATATATATATAAAAATATGAAAGGAGAACGGATACTCTTAAGATGCGTCCATTTGTTACGATGTCCATTTGTCGGAGACTCAGGTTCGTCTTAGCATTGAAAATATTTAACACGAAGGCAGCAATTCATTTTTATGTAAGATTTATTAAACAGCATGGACATTCACGAGAAAATTTGAGAGAGATTAAACATTAGTCACGTGATTTCGCCAACTTCCGTTTTACTGAGGTAACCCGTTGACCCCTAGCTGTCACTCCTTCTTTCCATTCAAACTTTCAGCCCCGGTTATGTAATACATTCAATAATAAAACATGCGTAATAGACAAACAGATTAAATAAATCAGTGCGAAAGTTGGGCTCTTTCTTTCTGCCTCCATCCTTTCTACAGCAGGAAACTGTGACACATGGAAGGAAGTTGGAGTTAATAGATCAGCGAACAATGGGTAGCGCACATTGGCCCCGCAAAAATGCCTGGGCATCTTCGTCAGCATTGGCCATAAACGAGTCGCTTCTCAAAGAAAGACAGTAAAGCCTGGGAGGATGGATCTCCTAGGATTACTCAGAACAAATACCTCAGCCCGACAGAGCAAAGTAAGAAGAAACCACAACGGCCCACCCCCCTGTCGGACTGATCGTCGAAGACGTATCTTCGATTAGTATTAATGTATCTGAATAAAAATCCAATCATATAAAGTAAAAAACCTTATTTAAACTAAGTGTATTTTTCTTGATATTTTACATTAAAACATGAATATGTGGTACAAGGCCAATATTCGGTTAGATGGGATGAGGGTCGTGTGTCATTCTCTTGGTCTATTCTCTAAATTAGTTCCAGTCACCAAAATACCTCATTCACTCTTTCGGCAGACTACTTAACATTATTCCCGATTGGAATGACGTTTTTTAAAAATTTCAATTAAGTTCAAGTTTTATTTATTCCTCCCCAGGAGTTAGGCACAAGGCCAGTTTTATCTTACTCCCACAAGTAAGATGTGACCCAAGATCGGGTCGGGAAAGTGGGGTTTGAAAAGCCAGCGCCCGAGAAGGTGAGCACTCTGGCCGTTAAAAATTGCCTGGGCAGCCCCGTCGGCATTCCCCGGTAGGGGCGCCCCAGGCAGTAAGCAATAAACTTACTCCTCCCCAAAGAGGGGAGGCGAAGCCTGGACCTCCTAGAACTGCACAGGACAGACCCATAGACCGGCGGAATCAAGCCCCGAAGGCCAAGACAATACCGGTCTATAGGGTGCAGTATCCATCGGAACAGATACTACACTTTGATCTTAGCCAAAATGCCAAGAATTAAGTTCAAGTTTTATTTACTCCTCCCCAGGAGTTAGGCACAAGGCCAGTTTTATCTTACTCCCACAAGTAAGATGTGACCCAAGATCGGGTCGAGAAAGTGGGGTTTGAAAAGCCAGCGATCGAGAGGTAAGCACTCTGGCCGTTTAAAAATTGCCTGGGCAGCCCCGTCGGCATTCCCCGTTAGGGGCGCCTCAGACAGTAAGCAATAAACTTACTCCTCCCCAAAGAGGGGAGGCAAAGCCTGGGAGGGTGGACCTCCTGGAACTGCACAGGACAGGCGTGCAGTATCCATCGGAACAGTCGGAACAGATACTACACAATAGCAACAGCCTATCTGTTTTATATATTGATTATGTGATCTTAGTAGTAAATATAACTAATTTGCATATTGCTGTGCAAACGGACACTTTATTAATTAACAATACTTTATTATTGTTTTTGTTTTTTTTAATTAAACGATCGTTTTGATTTTAATATAACAAATAGTTCTCTTTAGGAATATTGATTTATTTCGAAGACAAATATTTAGCAAATCAATAGAATTCAGAAATGTCAATGATGGTGAGTTCTCCTTCTTGGTTATAATGGCAGATCAGTTGTTTATTGTGTTCCGTTGCGGACTATTCTTTTGGGGGAATTGACTTAATTTTTAACAGGTTGTTATTAATTTATAAATTATTAGTTAAAAAAAAAGCCTTCATCCCATACACGCTCACCATCACTCAGGCAAATCGACTTCCTCGTTATTTTTTTTTCTTTACGGTCATATTTAATATATGAATACATTTTTATCAAAATTACGAACATTTTGATGTTTATCGAGAGAATAAGTGCTAGAAAGAAGAGGGGTGATAGAGAGATTGAAAGGAGGGGGGTAGAGTGGGGGGGAGATAGAGATAGAGAGGAGGAATAGAGAGAGAGAGAGAGAGAGAGAGAGAGAAGTTTAAAAATAAAAATGTTACACACACGTTTTAACTCTTCTTTGTTGTTGTCCATGCGCTCCGGGCAACGCCAAGTAACCATGCTCGTATGAAATACGATGGAACGCGTTTAGCCGTAGAAAATACAATTACAAATTTTTCCACGGGACAGAATCTTTTATGCGTACCCAAAACGAGACACTATCTGCGCCTTTGCCGCTAGAAAATGCTTGTTAAAAATGACACGTGACAGAACGACAGACGGTCCGAGCTTCTCCTGGAGATGTTCGGACGCATATCAAATACGAAATGGAAAACAAAACTAAAATGGCCGAAATGGTTCCGGTGAAAAATAAGATTGATACAAGACAAAGAAAGAAAGCTAAAGTCGTTTGCAGGATATTCGCTTTAAAGAACTTTCACAATCTTTACTCAAAGTAATTAATCGTTTTGTCAGGTCACTCAATAGCTGTAATTAATCGTTCATATATATATATATATATATATATATATATATATATATATATATATATGATGAGTGCAATAAGCTTGAAACGCTAGCGTCTGTAGGTATTAATAATTTAATATTTAAAAATATTATACTAAGCCCCTTTAAGAAATTAAAGTTTAGAACTCTCTGGGATGTTACAAATAGACTGTCAAAAAGCTCTAATGCAAAGTTCCGATTACGTTCGTCGAACACTCTCGATTAGTCTTCTATCTGTGCCCGCTTCTAGGTACATATAGATCTTAATTTCCCTTAATTGCGTGACAGTTTCCGTTGGCCGAGTTGATATGGCGACTGCTTGCAGGTTCTAGGCCTCCCGACCGTTTGAAATTGTTACTTTCCTGCAATAAGCTTGAAACGCTAGCGTCTGTAAGTATTAATAATTTATATATATATATATATATATATATATATATATATATATATATATATTTGTACAAATTATAAATTTAGTAAGATTAATAAGTATATATATGTATATATATAATCAAGTTCAAATATATTGATAAAATGAATTATATATATATATATATATATATATATATATATATATATATATATATATATATATATATATATATATATATATATACATAAATTAATTAATAAAGTTCAAATATGTTGATAAAATGAACTTCATCTATATCTATATAATAAATTAAGTTCAAAATGAATTGTCAGAAATCTAGATATTTTCATTGAATAGTAAAAGTAAATTATTCATTTTTTTAGCCGTATTTTTCAATAAAAATACTCGATACGATGTTTCGGAATTTTTTAGATGATGATGGATAATTTGGACTATTGTTCGCATCTGCAATGTTAATATCACAACGTTTCAGCTAGTTTAACCTATGACCTTCTTCGTCTGCACTTTACCGAACTCAGAAATCTTTCTGTCGAACTCGGGAATCTCTACGGAATTTGGAACGAAACCCTTAGCTTACTCTTGCTCCGTCAGCTATGAAAGAAGTCTTAAGTAATTCCCTTCTTAGTATTGCCCGCACTAAGGATTGAACCTTCAACCTCAAGAAGTGTCACTTGGAACTGATTATTACTTTGCACTTATCTGTTACCCGACAGATCCTCGCGGACAATTCAAGTATGAATTTTAGGAGCTTTAAACCTATTCTTGTTTTAGATAGAGGTTACATCGGCCGAAATGTGACAATAGCATCAAAGATGAGGACAGCAGTCCGAATAATACAAATAATATAAAAGTATTCGAATTCGTTGAATTTGTAAAGCTGCATTCTATTGTTATTTTTACACATGTTTTATTCTGCAAATTTTTGTTAAAAAATTTATTTACTAATCAACTTGCAAAGAAATCAGTTGTCATCTGCTGTTTGTTTACACCTAGAAAAGAAAACTGTATTCGTACTACCCTGCGCAGAAGTCTTATATAAATAGATAGATAGATAGATCGATAGATCAATAGATCGAAAGATAGATAGATAGATAGATAGATATTACAGATTCATTACGTCGTTGCTAACCGTTTTTATATGAGGATAACTCTGCATGTTTGAAACAATTGAAAATTAAGTTATTCATTTTTTTCTCCGCGCGAAAAAATGTATTAACACAGAAACTGTTTGCAACATTGACTGCAATAATTGAAATTATGTAACGCTAAGGCTAGGTAGTAATTATATATATATATATATACATATATATATATATATATATATATATATATATATACTACTTGTACACACTAGACGTTTCCGGGTATGCGGTGATCATTTTAGTTTTTAATTTTCATTTGTTGGCACATGTTTAAACTAACGCAGTTTAAAAAAATAATATTTTAGTTGTAAATAAACAACTTCTATTATATTCTTCAATTATAAAGATGAGTTATATCCCTTGCTGATTTTTTTCATTATTTCAGCTGATTATTTAAAATGTTTCATATTAAAAGTCGTCCGGACCGGATAAAAAATTTAAAATAAATAAATAATAGTTAAGTACGTTCTTATGTTGCCAAGAACGTTGTACAACAATAAAAAATGAGAATCGGCGAGTTTAAAGGAGTCTTTGATTTGTAAGCTTAGATACTATTTTACAATTCGATAAGATGTTAATTTTAGACATTTACTAGATTGAAAATATGTAATGGATTTGTAATCAAAATTGGAATAAGAATTCAAGACATAATGTTTGTTATCATTATATGTTGATTTTCAGCTTCGTAAGACGATCTAAAAGTGGTGCAACACTCTTATGTTCGGCGAATCAATTTTACCCGCAACAGGAGAGGTATTAGTTTCCGGGGAAGCAGTGAAATTTCTTTAGTTTATTTATTTGTCTTGTGTGTAGTTATATTCATATATATATATATATATATAAATATATATATATATATATATATATATATATATATATATATATCAGTATGATTTAGCACTTCAATTTCCCCCTTAGCTCTTTATTTTCGCTAATATTATTGATTTATTAATACTATCTGTTACTCCTGGCAAGATGATAGTCGAAAGAGTCCTAGAGAGTTTTCTGCGAATCCTTTTCAAAAGTATATATAAATTTTGTACCTCTAACCATTTGCTTACACACATATATATATATATATATATATATATATATATATATATATATATATATATATATATTAATTAACAACATAGTGTTAGATTCCAGTAATCAATTTTTTATTAACCTTTGAAACAAAAGTTTTGGAAGGTGAATAAAGACATGATAACTGGAATATAACATTCTATTATTTATTTGTATATGCTCTAATGTAACCTTTTAAGTTTTACTATTAATAATAAATAATAAATAATAAATAATAAATATATATATATATATATATATATATCTCTTATATAAAGGGCAGTTGTCTGTTTGTATGTTTGTTTGTTTGTTTGTTTGTTTGTATGTCCAGTATCTCCTCGAAAACTACCCGACGACATGTCAAAAAGTTGACATCTACAGGACCGCACAAATCCCGGATGTAAAATATCTAAAAATCGCGAAAATCGATTCACTCGCTGACACTCAACCGGACCACTTTCCGACAAAAGGTAGCAGTTTTTTCCGTATTTTTCACGAAATTTCAACGTTAATATGTAGTAAATTCGAAATAATCTAATGTATTTATGTACTAATCCGATAAAAATGCAGAGTCATTGTAAACATCCCATAATCCCTTGCCGGATGTACCCGGTCTTGCCCTAAATTGTGTCCGGTTGTATCAGATCATCCAATAACTTCTGTCCGGTTGCATCAATAACAACATATGAATCCTACGTTAAGAGTGTGTAGTGAAACAAGGGTTGCTCAATCACATCCGCACCTGTCCCATAATCCCTTGCCGGATGTACCCGGTCTTGCTCTAAATTGTGTCCGGTTATATCAGGTCATCATGACGTCAGAGAGTGGCAGTTTTCCTTTCTGTGAATTTTTCCCTCTCACACTTTCTTTCTTAATTATTAATAGACTAGCGGGGCTACCCGGCGTTGCTCGGGGTCATAAAAACATATATTTGAAGAAAGATCGTGTGTGTAACATCTTTATATTCAAACTTCTATGTCAGCCCCCTCTCTCTATAGCCGTCTCTTTATTTGCTACCTTTCTCTTTCCTGGTCGCCCCATTTCGCCGCTACTTTCTAATTTTGCCTTTTGCAAAAGCTGTTTCTTCCCCACCATTTCTCCTATTGCCCAGGGTAATAGTATGACATATTTCTATAAAAAGTAACACCTCTATCTGCGCCTTCTATATAGGTACTTATCTCCACCCCGGTGTTCATACTATATACGTATCTATCATCACCCCGGTGCGCATACTATATACGTACCTATCGCCGCCCCAGTGCACATACTATATACGTACCTATCGCCGCCCCGGTGCAGATACTATTTAAGTACCTATCGCCGCCCCGTTGCGAATGCTAAATAGTACCTATCGTTGCCCCGGTGTGAATGCTAAATACATACCTATTGCGCCCCGGTGTGCATGCAACATAAGTACCTATCGCTGCCCTAGTGCGAATACTAAAGACATACCAATTGCGCCCCGGTATGCATGCTACATAAGTACCTATCGCTGCCCTAGTGCGAATAATTAATATGTACATATTGCCGCTTTGGTGTGAATGCTAAATACGTACCTATCGCCGGCCCAGTGCGAATGCTAAATACGTACCTATAGCCGCCCTGGTGCGAATGCTAAATACGTACCTATAGCCGCCCCAGTGCGAATGCTAAATACGTACCTATCACCACTACGGTGCGAATGCGAAATACATACCTTTCGCCGCCCCGGTGCGGAAGCTAAATACGTACCTATCGCTGCCCCGGTGTGAATGCTAAATACATACCTATCGCTGCCCCGGTGTGAATGCTAAATACATACCTATCGCCGCCCCGGCGTGAATGCTAAATACGTACCTATCGCCGCCCCGGTGTGAATTTTAAATATGTACCTTTCGCCGCCCAGTGTGAATTTTAAATATGTACCTTTCGCCGCCCCTGTGCGCGTGCTATATACGTACCTATCGCCGCCCCGGTGCGCGTGCTACATATGAACCGATCGCTGCCTCAGTGCGCATGCTAAATACATACCTATCACTGCCCCGGTGTGCATACTATATACGTACTTATTACCGCCCATGTGCACATGCTATATAAGTACCTATCACCACCACTGAATGCTAAATAAGTACCTATCGCCGCCCCGGTTTGGAAGCTAAATACGTACATATCGCCGCCCCTAAATTTGGGCAGACCCTAAAAAGTTCGGCCTGACCCCTAAAATTTTCCCCGACCCCTAAATCTCTCCAGCCCCCTAATTTTTCACTCTCCCCCAACCATGAGAAATATTTTGACTTCAAAACAAAAAAAAACAAAAAAATTTGGCCTGACCCCTAAAAAGTTCGTCTTGACCCCTAAAATTTTCCCCGACCCCTCAATCTCTCCAGCCCCCTAATTTTTCACTCTCCTCCAACCATGAGAAATAATTTTAGTTCAAAACCAAAAAAAAAGAAAAAAATTTGGCCTGACCCCTAAAAAGTTCGTCCTGACCCCTAAAATTTTCCCCGACCCCTAAATCTCTCCAGCCCCCTAATTTTTCACTCTCCTCCAACCCTGAGAAATATTTTGACTTCAAAACAAAAAAAAACAAAAAAATTTGGCCTGACCCCTAAAAAGTTCGTCCTGACCCCTAAAATTTTCCCCGACCCCTAAATCTCTCCAGCCCCCTAATTTTTCACTCTCCCCCAACCCTGAGCAATATTTTGACTTCAAAAAAAAAAAAAAAAAAAAAAAAATTTGGCCTGACCCCTTAAAAGTTCGTCCTGACCCCTAAAATTTTCCCCGACCCCTGAATCTCTCCAGCCCCCTAATTTTTCACTCTCCCCCAACCATGAGATATATTTTGACTTCAAAACAAAAAAAAACAAAAAAATTTGGCCTGACCCCTAAAAAGTTCGTCCTGACCCCTAAAATTTTCCCCGACCCCTAAATCTCTCCAGCCCCCTAATTTTTAACTCTCCCCCAACCCTGAGAAATATTTTGACTTCAAAAAAAAAAAAAAAAAAAAAAAAAAAAAAATTTGGCCTGACCCCTAAAAAGTTCGTCCTGACCCCTAAAATTGTCCCCGACCCCTAAATCTCTCCAGCCTCCTAATTTTTCACTCTCCCCCAACCATGAGATATATTTTGACTTCAAAACAAAAAAAAACAAAAAAATTTTGCCTGACCCCTAAAAAGTTCGTCCTGACTCCTAAAATTTTCCCCGACCCCTAAATCTCTCCAGCCCCCTAATTTTTCACTCTCCTCCAACCATGAGAAATATTTTGACTTCAAAACAAAAAAAAACAAAAAAATTTGGCCTGACCCCTAAAAAGTTCGTCCTGACCCCTAAAATTTTCCCCGACCCCTAAATCTCTCTAGCCCCCTAATTTTTAACTCTCCCCCAACTATGAGAACGATTTTGACTTCAAAACAAAAAAAAACAAAAAAATTTGGCCTGACCCCTTAAAAGTTCGTGCTGACCCCTAAAATTTTCCCCGACCCCTGAATCTCTCCAGCCCCCTAATTTTTCACTCTCCTCCAACCATGAGAAATAATTTGACTTCAAAACAAAAAAAAAACAAAAAAATTTGGCCTGACCCCTAAAAAGTTCGTCCTGACCCCTAAAATTTTCCCCGACCCCTAAATCTCTCCAGCCCCCTAATTTTTCACTCTCCCCCAACCCTGAGAAATATTTTGACTTCAAAAAAAAAAAAAAAAAAAAAAAAAAAAATTTGGCCTGACCCCTAAAAAGTTCGTCCTGACCCCTAAAATTGTCCCCGACCCCTATATCTCTCCAGCCTCCTAATTTTTCACTCTCCCCCAAACATGAGATATATTTTGACTTCAAAACAAAAAAAAACAAAAAAAATTTGGCCTGACCCTTAAAAAGTTCGTCCTGACCCCTAAAATTTTCCCCGACCCCTAAATCTCTCTAGCCCCCTAATTTTTCACTCTCCCCCAACCCTGAGAAATATTTTGACTTCAAAACAAAAAAAAAACAAAAAAAAAAAAAAAAATTTGGCCTGACCCCTTAAAAGTTCGTCCTGACCCCTAAAATTTTCCCCGACCCCTGAATCTCTCCAGCCCCCTAATTTTTCACTCTCCCCCAACCATGAGATATATTTTGACTTCAAAACAAAAAAAAACAAAAAAATTTGGCCTGACCCCTAAAAAGTTCGTCCTGACCCCTAAAATTTTCCCCGACCCCTAAATCTCTCCAGCTCCCTAATTTTTCACTCTCCCCCAACCCTGAGAAATATTTTGACTTCAAAACAAAAAAAAACAAAAAAAAACAAAAAAATTAGGCCTGACCCCTAAAAAGTTCGTCCTGACCCCTAAAATTTTCCCCGACCCCTAAATCTCTCTAGCCCCCTTATTTTTCACTCTCCCCCAACCCTGAGAAATATTTTGACTTCAAAATAAAGAAAAACAAAAAAAAACAAAAAAATTTGGCCTGACCCCTAAAAAGTTCGTCCTGGCCCCTAAAATTTTCCCCGACCCCTAAATCTCTCCAGCCCCCTAATTTTTCACTCTCCCCCAACCCTGAGAAATATTTTGACTTCAAAACAAAAAAAAACAAAAACAAAAAAAAAATTTGGCCTGACCCCTAAAAAGTTCGTCCTGACCCCTAAAATTGTCCCCGACCCCTAAATCTCTCTAGCCCCCTAATTTTTCACTCTCCCCCAACCATGAGATATATTTTGACTTCAAAACAAAAAAAAACAAAAAAATTTTACCTGACCCCTAAAAAGTTCGTCCTGACCCCTAAAATTGTCCCCGACCCCTAAATCTCTCCAGCCCCCTAATTTTTCACTCTCCTCCAACCATGAGAAATATTTTGACTTCAAAACAAAAAAAAACAAAAAAATTTGGCCTGACCCCTAAAAAGTTCGTCCTGACCCCTAAAATTTTCCCCGACCCCTAAATCTCTCCAGCCCCCTAATTTTTCACTCTCCCCCAACCCTGAGAAATATTTTGACTTCAAAACAAAAAAAAAAAAAAAAAAACAAAAGAATTTGGCCTGACCCTTAAAAAGTTCGTCCTGACCCCTAAAATTGTCCCCGACCCCTAAATCTCTCTAGCCCCCTAATTTTTCACTCTCCCCCAACCATGAGATATATTTTGACTTCAAGACAAAAAAAAAAAAAAAAATTTGGCCTGAACCCTAAAAAGTGCGTCCTGCCCCCTAAAATTTTCCCCGACCCCTAAATCTCTCCAGCCCCCTAATTTTTCACTCTCCTCCAACCATGAGAAATAATTTGACTTCAAAACAAAAAAAAACAAAAAAATTTGGCCTGACCCCTAAAAAGATCGTCCTGACCCCTAAAATTGTCCCCGACCCCTAAATCTCTCCAGCCTCCTAATTTTTCACTCTCCCCCAAACATGAGATATATTTTGACTTCAAAACAAAAAAAAACAAAAAAATTTTGCCTGACCCCTAAAAAGTTCGTCCTGACCCCTAAAATTTTCCCCGACCCCTAAATCTCTCCAGCCCCCTAATTTTTCACTCTCCTCCAACCATGAGAAATATTTTGACTTCAAAACAAAAAAAAACAAAAAAATTTGGCCTGACCCCTAAAAAGTTCGTCCTGACCCCTAAAATTGTCCCCGACCCCTAAATCTCTCTAGCCCCCTAATTTTTAACTCTCCCCCAACTATGAGAACGATTTTGACTTCAAAACAAAAAAAAACAAAAAAATTTGGCCTGACCCCTTAAAAGTTCGTGCTGACCCCTAAAATTTTCCCCGACCCCTGAATCTCTCCAGCCCCCTAATTTTTCACTCTCCTCCAACCATGAGAAATAATTTGACTTCAAAACAAAAAAAAACAAAAAAATTTGGCCTGACCCCTAAAAAGTTCGTCCTGACCCCTAAAATTTTCCCCGACCCCTAAATCTCTCCAGCCCCCTAATTTTTCACTCTCCCCCAACCCTGAGAAATATTTTGACTTCAAAAAAAAAAAAAAAAAAAAAAAAAAAATTTGGCCTGACCCCTAAAAAGTTCGTCCTGACCCCTAAAATTGTCCCCGACCCCTATATCTCTCCAGCCTCCTAATTTTTCACTCTCCCCCAAACATGAGATATATTTTGACTTCAAAACAAAAAAAAACAAAAAAATTTTGCCTGACCCCTAAAAAGTTCGTCCTGACCCCTAAAATTTTCCCCGACCCCTAAATCTCTCCAGCCCCCTAATTTTTCACTCTCCTCCAACCATGAGAAATAATTTTAGTTCAAAACAAAAAAAAACAAAAAAATTTGGCCTGACCCCTAAAAAGTTCGTCCTGACCCCTAAAATTTTCCCCGACCCCTAAATCTCTCCAGCCCCCTAATTTTTCACTCTCCTCCAACCATGAGAAATAATTTTAGTTCAAAACAAAAAAAAACAAAAAAATTTGGCCTGACCCCTAAAAAGTTCGTCCTGACCCCTAAAATTTTCCCCGACCCCTTAATCTCTCCAGACCCCTTATTTTTCACTCTCCCCCAACCCTGAGAAATATTTTGACTTCAAAACAAAAAAAACAAAAAAAACAAAAAAATTTGGCCTGACCCTTAAAAAGTTCGTCCTGACCCCTAAAATTGTCCCCGACCCCTAAATCTCTCTAGCCCCCTTATTTTTCACTCTCCCCCAACCATGAGATATATTTTGACTTCAAGACAAAAAAAAAAAAAAAAATTTGGCCTGAACCCTAAAAAGTGCGTCCTGCCCCCTAAAATTTTCCCCGACCCCTAAATCTCTCCAGCCCCCTAATTTTTCACTCTCCTCCAACCATGAGAAATAATTTGACTTCAAAACAAAAAAAAACAAAAAAATTTGGCCTGACCCCTAAAAAGTTCGTCCTGACCCCTAAAATTGTCCCCGACCCCTAAATCTCTCCAGCCTCCTAATTTTTCACTCTCCCCCAAACATGAGATATATTTTGACTTCAAAACAAAAAAATTTTGCCTGACCCCTAAAAAGTTCGTCCTGACCCCTAAAATTTTCCCCGACCCCTAAATCTCTCCAGCCCCCTAATTTTTCACTCTCCTCCAACCATGAGAAATATTTTGACTTCAAAACAAAAAAAAACAAAAAAATTTGGCCTGACCCCTAAAAAGTTCGTCCTGACCCCTAAAATTGTCCCCGACCCCTAAATCTCTCTAGCCCCCTAATTTTTCACTCTCCCCCAACTATGAGAACGATTTTGACTTCAAAACAAAAAAAAACAAAAAAATTTGGCCTGACCCCTTAAAAGTTCGTGCTGACCCCTAAAATTTTCCCCGACCCCTGAATCTCTCCAGCCCCCTAATTTTTCACTCTCCTCCAACCATGAGAAATAATTTGACTTCAAAACAAAAAAAAACAAAAAAATTTGGCCTGACCCCTAAAAAGTTCGTCCTGACCCCTAAAATTTTCCCCGACCCCTAAATCTCTCCAGCCCCCTAATTTTTCACTCTCCCCCAACCCTGAGAAATATTTTGACTTCAAAAAAAAAAAAAAAAAAAAAAAAAAAATTTGGCCTGACCCCTAAAAAGTTCGTCCTGACCCCTAAAATTGTCCCCGACCCCTATATCTCTCCAGCCTCCTAATTTTTCACTCTCCCCCAAACATGAGATATATTTTGACTTCAAAACAAAAAAAAACAAAAAAATTTTGCCTGACCCCTAAAAAGTTCGTCCTGACCCCTAAAATTTTCCCCGACCCCTAAATCTCTCCAGCCCCCTAATTTTTCACTCTCCTCCAACCATGAGAAATAATTTTAGTTCAAAACAAAAAAAAACAAAAAAATTTGGCCTGACCCCTAAAAAGTTCGTCCTGACCCCTAAAATTTTCCCCGACCCCTAAATCTCTCCAGCCCCCTAATTTTTCACTCTCCTCCAACCATGAGAAATAATTTTAGTTCAAAACAAAAAAAAACAAAAAAATTTGGCCTGACCCCTAAAAAGTTCGTCCTGACCCCTAAAATTTTCCCCGACCCCTAAATCTCTCCAGACCCCTTATTTTTCACTCTCCCCCAACCCTGAGAAATATTTTGACTTCAAAACAAAAAAAACAAAAAAATTTGGCCTGACCCTTAAAAAGTTCGTCCTGACCCCTAAAATTGTCCCCGACCCCTAAATCTCTCTAGCCCCCTTATTTTTCACTCTCCCCCAACCATGAGATATATTTTGACTTCAAGACAAAAAAAAAAAAAAAAAATTTGGCCTG
The DNA here is from genome assembly GCA_963556195.1 of Sepiola atlantica. Lineage (NCBI taxonomy): Eukaryota > Metazoa > Mollusca > Cephalopoda > Sepiida > Sepiolidae > Sepiola > Sepiola atlantica. The sequence goes on along the minus strand of OY744520.1, from coordinate 172,761,717 downwards.
AACCCTAAAAAGTGCGTCCTGCCCCCTAAAATTTTCCCCGACCCCTAAATCTCTCCAGCCCCCTAATTTTTCACTCTCCTCCAACCATGAGAAATAATTTGACTTCAAAACAAAAAAAAACAAAAAAATTTGGCCTGACCCCTAAAAAGTTCGTCCTGACCCCTAAAATTGTCCCCGACCCCTAAATCTCTCCAGCCTCCTAATTTTTCACTCTCCCCCAAACATGAGATATATTTTGACTTCAAAACAAAAAAAAACAAAAAAATTTTGCCTGACCCCTAAAAAGTTCGTCCTGACCCCTAAAATTTTCCCCGACCCCTAAATCTCTCCAGCCCCCTAATTTTTCACTCTCCTCCAACCATGAGAAATATTTTGACTTCAAAACAAAAAAAAACAAAAAAATTTGGCCTGACCCCTAAAAAGTTCGTCCTGACCCCTAAAATTGTCCCCGACCCCTAAATCTCTCTAGCCCCCTAATTTTTAACTCTCCCCCAACTATGAGAACGATTTTGACTTCAAAACAAAAAAAAACAAAAAAATTTGGCCTGACCCCTTAAAAGTTCGTGCTGACCCCTAAAATTTTCCCCGACCCCTGAATCTCTCCAGCCCCCTAATTTTTCACTCTCCTCCAACCATGAGAAATAATTTGACTTCAAAACAAAAAAAAAACAAAAAAATTTGGCCTGACCCCTAAAAAGTTCGTCCTGACCCCTAAAATTTTCCCCGACCCCTAAATCTCTCCAGCCCCCTAATTTTTCACTCTCCCCCAACCCTGAGAAATATTTTGACTTCAAAAAAAAAAAAAAAAAAAAAAAAAAAAATTTGGCCTGACCCCTAAAAAGTTCGTCCTGACCCCTAAAATTGTCCCCGACCCCTATATCTCTCCAGCCTCCTAATTTTTCACTCTCCCCCAAACATGAGATATATTTTGACTTCAAAACAAAAAAAAACAAAAAAATTTTGCCTGACCCCTAAAAAGTTCGTCCTGACCCCTAAAATTTTCCCCGACCCCTAAATCTCTCCAGCCCCCTAATTTTTCACTCTCCTCCAACCATGAGAAATAATTTTAGTTCAAAACAAAAAAAAACAAAAAAATTTGGCCTGACCCCTAAAAAGTTCGTCCTGACCCCTAAAATTTTCCCCGACCCCTAAATCTCTCTAGCCCCCTAATTTTTAACTCTCCCCCAACCATGAGAAATATTTTGACTTCAAAACAAAAAAAAACAAAAAAATTTGGCCTGACCCCTACAAAGTGCGTCCTGACCCCTAAAATTTTCCCCGACCCCTAAATCTCTCCAGCCCCCTAATTTTTCACTCTCCTCCAACCATGAGAAATAATTTGACTTCAAAACAAAAAAAAACAAAAAAATTTGGCCTGACCCCTAAAAAGTTCGTCCTGACCCCTAAAATTTTCCCCGACCCCTAAATCTCTCCAGACCCCTTATTTTTCACTCTCCCCCAACCCTGAGAAATATTTTGACTTCAAAACAAAAAAAACAAAAAAATTTGGCCTGACCCTTAAAAAGTTCGTCCTGACCCCTAAAATTTTCCCCGACCCCTAAATCTCTCTAGCCCCCTAATTTTTCACTCTCCCCCAACCCTGAGAAATATTTTGACTTCAAAACAAAAAAAACAAAAACAAAAAAAAATTTGGCCTGACCCCCAAAAAGTTCGTCCTGACCCCTAAAATTGTCCCCGACCCCTAAATCTCTCCAGCCCCCTAATTTTTCACTCTCCTCCAACCATGAGAAATATTTTGACTTCAAAACAAAAAAAAACAAAAAAATTTGGCCTGACCCCTAAAAAGTTCGTCCTGACCCCTAAAATTTTCCCCGACCCCTAAATCTCTCCAGCTCCCTAATTTTTCACTCTCCCCCAACCCTGAGAAATATTTTGACTTCAAAACAAAAAAAAACAAAAAAAAACAAAAAAATTAGGCCTGACCCCTAAAAAGTTCGTCCTGACCCCTAAAATTTTCCCCGACCCCTAAATCTCTCTAGCCCCCTTATTTTTCACTCTCCCCCAACCCTGAGAAATATTTTGACTTCAAAATAAAAAAAAACAAAAAAAAACAAAAAAATTTGGCCTGACCCCTAAAAAGTTCGTCCTGACCCCTAAAATTTTCCCCGACCCCTAAATCTCTCCAGCCCCCTAATTTTTCACTCTCCCCCAACCCTGAGAAATATTTTGACTTCAAAACAAAAAAAAACAAAAACAAAAAAAAAATTTGGCCTGACCCCTAAAAAGTTCGTCCTGACCCCTAAAATTGTCCCCGACCCCTAAATCTCTCTAGCCCCCTAATTTTTCACTCTCCCCCAACCATGAGATATATTTTGACTTCAAAACAAAAAAAAACAAAAAAATTTTACCTGACCCCTAAAAAGTTCGTCCTGACCCCTAAAATTGTCCCCGACCCCTAAATCTCTCCAGCCCCCTAATTTTTCACTCTCCTCCAACCATGAGAAATATTTTGACTTCAAAACAAAAAAAAACAAAAAAATTTGGCCTGACCCCTAAAAAGTTCGTCCTGACCCCTAAAATTTTCCCCGACCCCTAAATCTCTCCAGCCCCCTAATTTTTCACTCTCCCCCAACCCTGAGAAATATTTTGACTTCAAAACAAAAAAAAACAAAAGAAAAACAAAAGAATTTGGCCTGACCCCTAAAAAGTTCGTCCTGACCCCTAAAATTGTCCCCGACCCCTAAATCTCTCTAGCCCCCTTATTTTTCACTCTCCCCCAACCATGAGATATATTTTGACTTCAAGACAAAAAAAAAAAAAAAAAATTTGGCCTGAACCCTAAAAAGTGCGTCCTGCCCCCTAAAATTTTCCCCGACCCCTAAATCTCTCCAGCCCCCTAATTTTTCACTCTCCTCCAACCATGAGAAATAATTTGACTTCAAAACAAAAAAAAACAAAAAAATTTGGCCTGACCCCTAAAAAGTTCGTCCTGACCCCTAAAATTGTCCCCGACCCCTAAATCTCTCCAGCCTCCTAATTTTTCACTCTCCCCCAAACATGAGATATATTTTGACTTCAAAACAAAAAAAAACAAAAAAATTTTGCCTGACCCCTAAAAAGTTCGTCCTGACCCCTAAAATTTTCCCCGACCCCTAAATCTCTCCAGCCCCCTAATTTTTCACTCTCCTCCAACCATGAGAAATATTTTGACTTCAAAACAAAAAAAAACAAAAAAATTTGGCCTGACCCCTAAAAAGTTCGTCCTGACCCCTAAAATTGTCCCCGACCCCTAAATCTCTCTAGCCCCCTAATTTTTAACTCTCCCCCAACTATGAGAACGATTTTGACTTCAAAACAAAAAAAAACAAAAAAATTTGGCCTGACCCCTTAAAAGTTCGTGCTGACCCCTAAAATTTTCCCCGACCCCTGAATCTCTCCAGCCCCCTAATTTTTCACTCTCCTCCAACCATGAGAAATAATTTGACTTCAAAACAAAAAAAAAACAAAAAAATTTGGCCTGACCCCTAAAAAGTTCGTCCTGACCCCTAAAATTTTCCCCGACCCCTAAATCTCTCCAGCCCCCTAATTTTTCACTCTCCCCCAACCCTGAGAAATATTTTGACTTCAAAAAAAAAAAAAAAAAAAAAAAAAAAAATTTGGCCTGACCCCTAAAAAGTTCGTCCTGACCCCTAAAATTGTCCCCGACCCCTATATCTCTCCAGCCTCCTAATTTTTCACTCTCCCCCAAACATGAGATATATTTTGACTTCAAAACAAAAAAAAACAAAAAAATTTTGCCTGACCCCTAAAAAGTTCGTCCTGACCCCTAAAATTTTCCCCGACCCCTAAATCTCTCCAGCCCCCTAATTTTTCACTCTCCTCCAACCATGAGAAATAATTTTAGTTCAAAACAAAAAAAAACAAAAAAATTTGGCCTGACCCCTAAAAAGTTCGTCCTGACCCCTAAAATTTTCCCCGACCCCTAAATCTCTCTAGCCCCCTAATTTTTAACTCTCCCCCAACCATGAGAAATATTTTGACTTCAAAACAAAAAAAAACAAAAAAATTTGGCCTGACCCCTACAAAGTGCGTCCTGACCCCTAAAATTTTCCCCGACCCCTAAATCTCTCCAGCCCCCTAATTTTTCACTCTCCTCCAACCATGAGAAATAATTTGACTTCAAAACAAAAAAAAACAAAAAAATTTGGCCTGACCCCTAAAAAGTTCGTCCTGACCCCTAAAATTTTCCCCGACCCCTAAATCTCTCCAGACCCCTTATTTTTCACTCTCCCCCAACCCTGAGAAATATTTTGACTTCAAAACAAAAAAAACAAAAAAATTTGGCCTGACCCTTAAAAAGTTCGTCCTGACCCCTAAAATTTTCCCCGACCCCTAAATCTCTCTAGCCCCCTAATTTTTCACTCTCCCCCAACCCTGAGAAATATTTTGACTTCAAAACAAAAAAAACAAAAACAAAAAAAAATTTGGCCTGACCCCCAAAAAGTTCGTCCTGACCCCTAAAATTGTCCCCGACCCCTAAATCTCTCCAGCCCCCTAATTTTTCACTCTCCTCCAACCATGAGAAATATTTTGACTTCAAAACAAAAAAAAACAAAAAAATTTGGCCTGACCCCTAAAAAGTTCGTCCTGACCCCTAAAATTTTCCCCGACCCCTAAATCTCTCCAGCTCCCTAATTTTTCACTCTCCCCCAACCCTGAGAAATATTTTGACTTCAAAACAAAAAAAAAAAAAAAAAAAAAAAAAAATTAGGCCTGACCCCTAAAAAGTTCGTCCTGACCCCTAAAATTTTCCCCGACCCCTAAATCTCTCTAGCCCCCTTATTTTTCACTCTCCCCCAACCCTGAGAAATATTTTGACTTCAAAATAAAAAAAAACAAAAAAAAACAAAAAAATTTGGCCTGACCCCTAAAAAGTTCGTCCTGACCCCTAAAATTTTCCCCGACCCCTAAATCTCTCCAGCCCCCTAATTTTTCACTCTCCCCCAACCCTGAGAAATATTTTGACTTCAAAACAAAAAAAAACAAAAACAAAAAAAAAATTTGGCCTGACCCCTAAAAAGTTCGTCCTGACCCCTAAAATTGTCCCCGACCCCTAAATCTCTCTAGCCCCCTAATTTTTCACTCTCCCCCAACCATGAGATATATTTTGACTTCAAAACAAAAAAAAACAAAAAAATTTTACCTGACCCCTAAAAAGTTCGTCCTGACCCCTAAAATTGTCCCCGACCCCTAAATCTCTCCAGCCCCCTAATTTTTCACTCTCCTCCAACCATGAGAAATATTTTGACTTCAAAACAAAAAAAAACAAAAAAATTTGGCCTGACCCCTAAAAAGTTCGTCCTGACCCCTAAAATTTTCCCCGACCCCTAAATCTCTCCAGCCCCCTAATTTTTCACTCTCCCCCAACCCTGAGAAATATTTTGACTTCAAAACAAAAAAAAACAAAAGAAAAACAAAAGAATTTGGCCTGACCCCTAAAAAGTTCGTCCTGACCCCTAAAATTGTCCCCGACCCCTAAATCTCTCTAGCCCCCTAATTTTTAACTCTCCCCCAACTATGAGAACGATTTTGACTTCAAAACAAAAAAAAACAAAAAAATTTGGCCTGACCCCTTAAAAGTTCGTGCTGACCCCTAAAATTTTCCCCGACCCCTGAATCTCTCCAGCCCCCTAATTTTTCACTCTCCTCCAACCATGAGAAATAATTTGACTTCAAAACAAAAAAAAACAAAAAAATTTGGCCTGACCCCTAAAAAGTTCGTCCTGACCCCTAAAATTTTCCCCGACCCCTAAATCTCTCCAGCCCCCTAATTTTTCACTCTCCCCCAACCCTGAGAAATATTTTGACTTCAAAAAAAAAAAAAAAAAAAAAAAAAAAAATTTGGCCTGACCCCTAAAAAGTTCGTCCTGACCCCTAAAATTGTCCCCGACCCCTATATCTCTCCAGCCTCCTAATTTTTCACTCTCCCCCAAACATGAGATATATTTTGACTTCAAAACAAAAAAAAACAAAAAAATTTTGCCTGACCCCTAAAAAGTTCGTCCTGACCCCTAAAATTTTCCCCGACCCCTAAATCTCTCCAGCCCCCTAATTTTTCACTCTCCTCCAACCATGAGAAATAATTTTAGTTCAAAACAAAAAAAAACAAAAAAATTTGGCCTGACCCCTAAAAAGTTCGTCCTGACCCCTAAAATTTTCCCCGACCCCTAAATCTCTCTAGCCCCCTAATTTTAACTCTCCCCCAACCATGAGAAATATTTTGACTTCAAAACAAAAAAAAACAAAAAAATTTGGCCTGACCCCTACAAAGTGCGTCCTGACCCCTAAAATTTTCCCCGACCCCTAAATCTCTCCAGCCCCCTAATTTTTCACTCTCCTCCAACCATGAGAAATAATTTGACTTCAAAACAAAAAAAAACAAAAAAATTTGGCCTGACCCCTAAAAAGTTCGTCCTGACCCCTAAAATTTTCCCCGACCCCTAAATCGCTCCAGACCCCTTATTTTTCACTCTCCCCCAACCCTGAGAAATATTTTGACTTCAAAACAAAAAAAACAAAAAAATTTGGCCTGACCCTTAAAAAGTTCGTCCTGACCCCTAAAATTTTCCCCGACCCCTAAATCTCTCTAGCCCCCTAATTTTTCACTCTCCCCCAACCCTGAGAAATATTTTGACTTCAAAACAAAAAAAAACAAAAACAAAAAAAAATTTGGCCTGACCCCCAAAAAGTTCGTCCTGACCCCTAAAATTGTCCCCGACCCCTAAATCTCTCCAGCCCCCTAATTTTTCACTATCCTCCAACCATGAGAAATATTTTGACTTCAAAACAAAAAAAAACAAAAAAATTTGGCCTGACCCCTAAAAAGTTCGTCCTGACCCCTAAAATTGTCCCCGACCCCTAAATCTCTCTAGCCCCCTAATTTTTAACTCTCCTCCAACTATGAGAACGATTTTGACTTCAAAACAAAAAAAAACAAAAAAATTTGGCCTGACCCCTAAAAAGTTCGTCCTGACCCCTAAAATTTTCCCCGACCCCTAAATCTCTCCAGCTCCCTAATTTTTCACTCTCCCCCAACCCTGAGAAATATTTTGACTTCAAAACAAAAAAAAACAAAAAAAAACAAAAAAATTAGGCCTGACCCCTAAAAAGTTCGTCCTGACCCCTAAAATTTTCCCCGACCCCTAAATCTCTCTAGCCCCCTTATTTTTCACTCTCCCCCAACCCTGAGAAATATTTTGACTTCAAAATAAAAAAAAACAAAAAAAAACAAAAAAATTTGGCCTGACCCCTAAAAAGTTCGTCCTGACCCCTAAAATTTTCCCCGACCCCTAAATCTCTCCAGCCCCCTAATTTTTCACTCTCCCCCAACCCTGAGAAATATTTTGACTTCAAAACAAAAAAAAACAAAAACAAAAAAAAAATTTGGCCTGACCCCTAAAAAGTTCGTCCTGACCCCTAAAATTGTCCCCGACCCCTAAATCTCTCTAGCCCCCTAATTTTTCACTCTCCCCCAACCATGAGATATATTTTGACTTCAAAACAAAAAAAAACAAAAAAATTTTACCTGACCCCTAAAAAGTTCGTCCTGACCCCTAAAATTGTCCCCGACCCCTAAATCTCTCCAGCCCCCTAATTTTTCACTCTCCTCCAACCATGAGAAATATTTTGACTTCAAAACAAAAAAAAACAAAAAAATTTGGCCTGACCCCTAAAAAGTTCGTCCTGACCCCTAAAATTTTCCCCGACCCCTAAATCTCTCCAGCCCCCTAATTTTTCACTCTCCCCCAACCCTGAGAAATATTTTGACTTCAAAACAAAAAAAAACAAAAGAAAAACAAAAGAATTTGGCCTGACCCTTAAAAAGTTCGTCCTGACCCCTAAAATTTTCCCCGACCCCTAAATCTCTCCAGCTCCCTAATTTTTCACTCTCCCCCAACCCTGAGAAATATTTTGACTTCAAAACAAAAAAAAACAAAAAAAAACAAAAAAATTAGGCCTGACCCCTAAAAAGTTCGTCCTGACCCCTAAAATTTTCCCCGACCCCTAAATCTCTCTAGCCCCCTTATTTTTCACTCTCCCCCAACCCTGAGAAATATTTTGACTTCAAAATAAAAAAAAACAAAAAAAAACAAAAAAATTTGGCCTGACCCCTAAAAAGTTCGTCCTGACCCCTAAAATTTTCCCCGACCCCTAAATCTCTCCAGCCCCCTAATTTTTCACTCTCCCCCAACCCTGAGAAATATTTTGACTTCAAAACAAAAAAAAACAAAAACAAAAAAAAAATTTGGCCTGACCCCTAAAAAGTTCGTCCTGACCCCTAAAATTGTCCCCGACCCCTAAATCTCTCTAGCCCCCTAATTTTTCACTCTCCCCCAACCATGAGATATATTTTGACTTCAAAACAAAAAAAAACAAAAAAATTTTACCTGACCCCTAAAAAGTTCGTCCTGACCCCTAAAATTGTCCCCGACCCCTAAATCTCTCCAGCCCCCTAATTTTTCACTCTCCTCCAACCATGAGAAATATTTTGACTTCAAAACAAAAAAAAACAAAAAAATTTGGCCTGACCCCTAAAAAGTTCGTCCTGACCCCTAAAATTTTCCCCGACCCCTAAATCTCTCCAGCCCCCTAATTTTTCACTCTCCCCCAACCCTGAGAAATATTTTGACTTCAAAACAAAAAAAAACAAAAGAAAAACAAAAGAATTTGGCCTGACCCTTAAAAAGTTCGTCCTGACCCCTAAAATTGTCCCCGACCCCTAAATCTCTCTAGCCCCCTAATTTTTAACTCTCCCCCAACTATGAGAACGATTTTGACTTCAAAACAAAAAAAAACAAAAAAATTTGGCCTGACCCCTTAAAAGTTCGTGCTGACCCCTAAAATTTTCCCCGACCCCTGAATCTCTCCAGCCCCCTAATTTTTCACTCTCCTCCAACCATGAGAAATAATTTGACTTCAAAACAAAAAAAAACAAAAAAATTTGGCCTGACCCCTAAAAAGTTCGTCCTGACCCCTAAAATTTTCCCCGACCCCTAAATCTCTCCAGCCCCCTAATTTTTCACTCTCCCCCAACCCTGAGAAATATTTTGACTTCAAAAAAAAAAAAAAAAAAAAAAAAAAAAATTTGGCCTGACCCCTAAAAAGTTCGTCCTGACCCCTAAAATTGTCCCCGACCCCTATATCTCTCCAGCCTCCTAATTTTTCACTCTCCCCCAAACATGAGATATATTTTGACTTCAAAACAAAAAAAAACAAAAAAATTTTGCCTGACCCCTAAAAAGTTCGTCCTGACCCCTAAAATTTTCCCCGACCCCTAAATCTCTCCAGCCCCCTAATTTTTCACTCTCCTCCAACCATGAGAAATAATTTTAGTTCAAAACAAAAAAAAACAAAAAAATTTGGCCTGACCCCTAAAAAGTTCGTCCTGACCCCTAAAATTTTCCCCGACCCCTAAATCTCTCTAGCCCCCTAATTTTTAACTCTCCCCTAACCATGAGAAATATTTTGACTTCAAAACAAAAAAAAACAAAAAAATTTGGCCTGACCCCTACAAAGTGCGTCCTGACCCCTAAAATTTTCCCCGACCCCTAAATCTCTCCAGCCCCCTAATTTTTCACTCTCCTCCAACCATGAGAAATAATTTGACTTCAAAACAAAAAAAAACAAAAAAATTTGGCCTGACCCCTAAAAAGTTCGTCCTGACCCCTAAAATTTTCCCCGACCCCTAAATCTCTCCAGACCCCTTATTTTTCACTCTCCCCCAACCCTGAGAAATATTTTGACTTCAAAACAAAAAAAACAAAAAAATTTGGCCTGACCCTTAAAAAGTTCGTCCTGACCCCTAAAATTTTCCCCGACCCCTAAATCTCTCTAGCCCCCTAATTTTTCACTCTCCCCCAACCCTGAGAAATATTTTGACTTCAAAACAAAAAAAAACAAAAACAAAAAAAAATTTGGCCTGACCCCTAAAAAGTTCGTCCTGACCCCTAAAATTGTCCCCGACCCCTAAATCTCTCCAGCCCCCTAATTTTTCACTCTCCTCCAACCATGAGAAATATTTTGACTTCAAAACAAAAAAAAACAAAAAAATTTGGCCTGACCCCTAAAAAGTTCGTCCTGACCCCTAAAATTTTCCCCGACCCCTAAATCTCTCCAGCCCCCTAATTTTTCACTCTCCCCCAACCCTGAGAAATATTTTGACTTCAAAACAAAAAAAAAACAAAAAAAAAAAAAAGAATTTGGCCTGACCCTTAAAAAGTTCGTCCTGACCCCTAAAATTGTCCCCGACCCCTAAATCTCTCTAGCCCCCTAATTTTTCACTCTCCCCCAACCATGAGATATATTTTGACTTCAAGACAAAAAAAAAAAAAAAAATTTGGCCTGAACCCTAAAAAGTGCGTCCTGACCCCTAAAATTTTCCCCGACCCCTAAATCTCTCCAGCCCCCTAATTTTTCACTCTCCTCCAACCATGAGAAATAATTTGACTTCAAAACAAAAAAAAACAAAAAAATTTGGCCTGACCCCTAAAAAGTTCGTCCTGACCCCTAAAATTTTCCCCGACCCCTAAATCTCTCCAGCTCCCTAATTTTTCACTCTCCCCCAACCCTGAGAAATATTTTGACTTCAAAACAAAAAAAAACAAAAAAAAACAAAAAAATTAGGCCTGACCCCTAAAAAGTTCGTCCTGACCCCTAAAATTTTCCCCGACCCCTAAATCTCTCTAGCCCCCTTATTTTTCACTCTCCCCCAACCCTGAGAAATATTTTGACTTCAAAATAAAAAAAAACAAAAAAAAACAAAAAAATTTGGCCTGACCCCTAAAAAGTTCGTCCTGACCCCTAAAATTGTCCCCGACCCCTAAATCTCTCTAGCCCCCTAATTTTTCACTCTCCCCCAACCATGAGATATATTTTGACTTCAAAACAAAAAAAAACAAAAAAATTTTACCTGACCCCTAAAAAGTTCGTCCTGACCCCTAAAATTGTCCCCGACCCCTAAATCTCTCCAGCCCCCTAATTTTTCACTCTCCTCCAACCATGAGAAATATTTTGACTTCAAAACAAAAAAAAACAAAAAAATTTGGTCTGACCCATAAAAAGTTCGTCCTGACCCCTAAAATTTTCCCCGACTCCTAAATCTCTCCAGCCCCCTAATTTTTCACTCTCCCCCAACCCTGAGAAATATTTTGACTTCAAAACAAAAAAAAACAAAAGAAAAACAAAAGAATTTGGCCTGACCCTTAAAAAGTTCGTCCTGACCCCTAAAATTGTCCCCGACCCCTAAATCTCTCTAGCCCCCTAATTTTTCACTCTCCCCCAACCATGAGATATATTTTGACTTCAAGACAAAAAAAAAAAAAAAATTTGGCCTGAACCCTAAAAAGTGCGTCCTGCCCCCTAAAATTTTCCCCGACCCCTAAATCTCTCCAGCCCCCTAATTTTTCACTCTCCTCCAACCATGAGAAATAATTTGACTTCAAAACAAAAAAAAACAAAAAAATTTGGCCTGACCCCTAAAAAGTTCGTCCTGACCCCTAAAATTTTCCCCGACTCCTAAATCTCTCCAGCTCCCTAATTTTTCACTCTCCCCCAACCCTGAGAAATATTTTGACTTCAAAACAAAAAAAAACAAAAAAAAACAAAAAAATTAGGCCTGACCCCTAAAAAGTTCGTCCTGACCCCTAAAATTTTCCCCGACCCCTAAATCTCTCTAGCCCCCTTATTTTTCACTCTCCCCCAACCCTGAGAAATATTTTGACTTCAAAATAAAAAATAACAAAAAAAAACAAAAAAATTTGGCCTGACCCCTAAAAAGTTCGTTTTGACCCCTAAAATTTTCCCCGACCCCTAAATCTCTCCAGCCCCCTAATTTTTCACTCTCCCCCAACCCTGAGAAATATTTTGACTTCAAAACAAAAAAAAACAAAAACCAAAAAAAAATTTGGCCTGACCCCTAAAAAGTTCGTCCTGACCCCTAAAATTGTCCCCGACCCCTAAATCTCTCTAGCCCCCTAATTTTTCACTCTCCCCCAACCATGAGATATATTTTGACTTCAAAACAAAAAAAAAAAAAAAAATTTTACCTGACCCCTAAAAAGTGCGTCCGGACCCCTAAAATTGTCCCCGACCCCTAAATTTCTCCAGCCCCCTAATTTTTCACTCTCCTCCAACCATGAGAAATAATTTGACTTCAAAACAAAAAAAAACAAAAAAATTTGGCCTGACCCCTAAAAAGTTCGTCCTGACCCCTAAAATTTTCCCCGACCCCTAAATCTCTCCAGACCCCTTATTTTTCACTCTCCCCCAAACCTGAGAAATATTTTGACTTCAAAACAAAAAAAAAAAAAAGAAATTTGGCCTGACCCTTAAAAAGTTCGTCCTGACCCCTAAAATTTTCCCCGACCCCTAAATCTCTCTAGCCCCCTAATTTTTCAATCTCCCCCAACCCTGAGAAATATTTTGACTTCAAAACAAAAAAAAAACAAAAAAAAACAAAAAAATTTGGCCTGACCCCTAAAAAGTTCGTCCTGACCCCTAAAATTGTCCCCGACCCCTAAATCTCTCCAGCCCCCTAATTTTTCACTCTCCTCCCACCATTAGAAATATTTTGACTTCAAAACAAAAAAAAAACAAAAAAATTTGGCCTGACCCCTAAAAAGTTCGTCCTGACCCCTAAAATTTTCCCCGACCCCTAAATCTCTCCAGCCCCCTAATTTTTCACTCTCCCCCAACCCTGAGAAATATTTTGACTTCAAAAAAAAAAAAAAAAAAAAAAAATTTGGCCTGACCCCTAAAAAGTTCGTCCTGACCCCTAAAATTTTCCCCGACCCCTAAATCTCTCCAGCCCCCTAATTTTTCACTCTCCCCCAACCATGAGATATATTTTGACTTCAAAACAAAAAAAAACGAAAAAATTTGGTCTGACCCCTAAAAAGTTCGTCCTGACCCCTAAAATTTTCCCCGACCCCTAAATCTCTCCAGCCCCCTAATTTTTCACTCTCCTCCCACCATTAGAAATATTTTGACTTCAAAACAAAAAAAAAACAAAAAAATTTGGCCTGACCCCTAAAAAGTTCGTCCTGACCCCTAAAATTTTCCCCGACCCCTAAATCTCTCCAGCCCCCTAATTTTTCACTCTCCCCCAACCCTGAGAAATATTTTGACTTCAAAAAAAAAAAAAAAAAAAAAAAATTTGGCCTGACCCCTAAAAAGTTCGTCCTGACCCCTAAAATTTTCCCCGACCCCTAAATCTCTCCAGCCCCCTAATTTTTCACTCTCCCCCAACCATGAGATATATTTTGACTTCAAAACAAAAAAAAACGAAAAAATTTGGTCTGACCCCTAAAAAGTTCGTCCTGACCCCTAAAATTTTCCCCGACCCCTAAATCTCTCCAGCCCCCTAATTTTTCACTCTCCCCCAACCCTGAGAAATATTTTGACTTCAAAACAAAAAAAAAAAAAAAAAAAAAAAATTTGGCCTGACCCCTAAAAAGTTCGTCCTGACCCCTAAAATTTTCCCCGACCCCTAAATCTCTCCAGCCCCCTAATTTTTCACTCTCCTCCAACCATGAGAAATAATTTTAGTTCAAAACAAAAAAAAACAAAAAAATTTGGCCTGACCCCTAAAAAGTTCGTCCTGACCCCTAAAATTTTCCCCGACCCCTAAATCTCTCTAGCCCCCTAATTTTTAACTCTCCCCCAACCATGAGAAATATTTTGACTTCAAAACAAAAAAAAACAAAAAAATTTGGCCTGACCCCTACAAAGTGCGTCCTGACCCCTAAAATTTTCCCCGACCCCTAAATCTCTCCAGCCCCCTAATTTTTCACTCTCCTCCAACCATGAGAAATAATTTGACTTCAAAACAAAAAAAAACAAAAAAATTTGGCCTGACCCCTAAAAAGTTCGTCCTGACCCCTAAAATTTTCCCCGACCCCTAAATCTCTCCAGACCCCTTATTTTTCACTCTCCGCCAACCCTGAGAAATATTTTGACTTCAAAACAAAAAAAAACAAAAAAATTTGGCCTGACCCTTAAAAAGTTCGTCCTGACCCCTAAAATTTTCCCCGACCCCTAAATCTCTCTAGCCCCCTAATTTTTCACTCTCCCCCAACCCTGAGAAATATTTTGACTTCAAAACAAAAAAAAACAAAAACAAAAAAAAATTTGGCCTGACCCCTAAAAAGTTCGTCCTGACCCCTAAAATTGTCCCCGACCCCTAAATCTCTCCAGCCCCCTAATTTTTCACTCTCCTCCAACCATGAGAAATATTTTGACTTCAAAACAAAAAAAAACAAAAAAATTTGGCCTGACCCCTAAAAAGTTCGTCCTGACCCCTAAAATTGTCCCCGACCCCTAAATCTCTCTAGCCCCCTAATTTTTAACTCTCCCCCAACTATGAGAACGATTTTGACTTCAAAACAAAAAAAAACAAAAAAATTTGGCCTGACCCCTTAAAAGTTCGTGCTGACCCCTAAAATTTTCCCCGACCCCTGAATCTCTCCAGCCCCCTAATTTTTCACTCTCCTCCAACCATGAGAAATAATTTGACTTCAAAACAAAAAAAAACAAAAAAATTTGGCCTGACCCCTAAAAAGTTCGTCCTGACCCCTAAAATTTTCCCCGACCCCTGAATCTCTCCAGCCCCCTAATTTTTCACTCTCCTCCAACCATGAGAAATAATTTGACTTCAAAACAAAAAAAAAACAAAAAAAAAAAAAAGAATTTGGCCTGACCCTTAAAAAGTTCGTCCTGACCCCTAAAATTGTCCCCGACCCCTAAATCTCTCTAGCCCCCTAATTTTTCACTCTCCCCCAACCATGAGATATATTTTGACTTCAAGACAAAAAAAAAAAAAAAAATTTGGCCTGAACCCTAAAAAGTGCGTCCTGCCCCCTAAAATTTTCCCCGACCCCTAAATCTCTCCAGCCCCCTAATTTTTCACTCTCCTCCAACCATGAGAAATAATTTGACTTCAAAACAAAAAAAAACAAAAAAATTTGGCCTGACCCCTAAAAAGTTCGTCCTGACCCCTAAAATTTTCCCCGACCCCTAAATCTCTCCAGCTCCCTAATTTTTCACTCTCCCCCAACCCTGAGAAATATTTTGACTTCAAAATAAAAAAAAACAAAAAAAAAAAAAAAAATTTGGCCTGACCCCTAAAAAGTTCGTCCTGACCCCTAAAATTTTCCCCGACCCCTAAATCTCTCCAGCCCCCTAATTTTTCACTCTCCCCCAACCCTGAGAAATATTTTGACTTCAAAACAAAAAAAAACAAAAACAAAAAAAAAATTTGGCCTGACCCCTAAAAAGTTCGTCCTGACCCCTAAAATTGTCCCCGACCCCTAAATCTCTCTAGCCCCCTAATTTTTCACTCTCCCCCAACCATGAGATATATTTTGACTTCAAGACAAAAAAAAAAAAAAAAATTTGGCCTGAACCCTAAAAAGTGCGTCCTGCCCCCTAAAATTTTCCCCGACCCCTAAATCTCTCCAGCCCCCTAATTTTTCACTCTCCTCCAACCATGAGAAATAATTTGACTTCAAAACAAAAAAAAACAAAAAAATTTGGCCTGACCCCTAAAAAGTTCGTCCTGACCCCTAAAATTTTCCCCGACTCCTAAATCTCTCCAGCTCCCTAATTTTTCACTCTCCCCCAACCCTGAGAAATATTTTGACTTCAAAACAAAAAAAAACAAAAAAAAACAAAAAAATTAGGCCTGACCCCTAAAAAGTTCGTCCTGACCCCTAAAATTTTCCCCGACCCCTAAATCTCTCCAGCCCCCTAATTTTTCACTCTCCCCCAACCATGAGATATATTTTGACTTCGAAACAAAAAAAAACAAAAAAATTTGGCCGGACCCCTAAAAAATTTGGCCTGACCCCTAAAATTTTCCCCTACCCCCTAATCTCTCCAGCCCCCCCCCCCCCCAATTTTTTTTTTCATTGTCCCACAACCCTGAGAATTATTTTAAGTTCAAAAAAAGAAGAAAAAAAATTTGACCGGACCCCTAAAAAATTTGGCATGACCCCTAAAAATAATCTCTTTATTATAGATACAAATAAATGCACATTGGCCTTTATTATAGATGCAAATAAATGCACATTGGTCTTTATTATAGATACAAATAAATGCACATTGGTCTTTATTATAGATGCAAATAAATGCACATTGGTCTTTATTATAGATACAAATAAATGCACATTGGTCTTTATTATAGATTTGCTTAATACCCCCCCCCCCCCCCCCAAAGAAAAAGTTTGGCCTGAGGCGCTCACACCGGCGAATGCCGTCACCCCCCCCCATTTGGCATTAAAGGAGGAGGTAATGCCTATCATGATAACGGAAGGGAGTGAGAGGAATATTAGCGTCTATTAAAAGGTTGTAGTGTGAGTGAATTTATTCCCGCCACTTTGCATTATTTTTCAAATTATCTGCCACTCTCTGACGTCATGATGACCTGATATAACCGGACACAATTTAGAGCAAGACCGGGTACATCCGGCAAAGGATTATGGGACAGGTGCGGATGTGATTGAGCAACCCTTGTTTCACTACACACTCTTAACGTAGGATTCCTATGTTGTTATTGATGCAACCGGACAGAAGTTATTGGATGATCTGATACAACCGGACACAATTTAGGGCAAGACCGGGTACATCCTGCAAGGGATTATGGGATGTTTACAATGACTCTGCATTTTTATCGGATTAGTACATAAATACATTAGATTATTTCGAATTTAGTACATATTAACGTTGAAATTTCGTGAAAAATACGAAAAAAACTGCTACCTTTTGTCGGAAAGTGGTCCGGTTGACTGTCAGCGAGTGAATCGATTTTCGCGGTTTTTAGATATTTTACATCCGGGATTTGTGCGGTCCTGTAGATGTCAACTTTTTGACATGTCGTCGGGTAGTTTTTGAGGAGATACTGGACATACAAACAAACAAACAAACATACAAACAGACAACTGCCCTTTATATAAGAGACTAGCGGGGCTACCCGGCGTTGCTCGGGGTCATAAAAACATATATTTGAAGAAAGATCGTGTGTGTAACATCTTTATATTCAAACTTCTATGTCCGCCTCTCTCTCTATAGCCGTCTCTTTATCTGCTACCTTTCTCTTTCCTGGTCGCCCCATTTCGCCGCTACTTTCTAATTTTGCCTTTTGCAAAAGCTGTTTCTTCCCCACCATTTCTCCTACGTTGCCCAGGGCAATAGTATGACTTATTTCTATAAAAAGTAACACCTCTATCTGCGCCTTCTATATAGGTACTTATCTCTGCCCCGGTGTTCATACTATATACGTATCTATCATCACCCCGGTGCGCATACTATATACGTACCTATCGCCGCCCCAGTACACATACTATATACGTACCTATCGCCGCCCCAGTGCAGATACTATTTAAGTACCTATCGCCACCCCGGTGCGAATGCTAAATAGTACCTAGCATTGCCCCGGTGTGAATGCTAAATACATACCTATTGCGCCCCGGTGTGCATGCTACATAAGTACCTATCGCTGCCCTAGTGCGAATAATTAATATGTACATATTGCCGCTTTAGTGCGAATGCTAAATATGCACCTATCGCCGCTTTGGTGCGAATGCTAAATACGTACCTATAGCCGCCCCGGTGCGAATGCTAAATATGTACCTATCACCACCACGGTGCGAATGCGAAATACATACCTTTCGCCGTTCCGGTACACGTGCTATATACGTACCTATCGCCGCCCCGGTGCGCGTGCTATATATGTACTGATCGCCGCCGCAGAGCGCATGCTATGTACGTACTTATTGCTGCCTATGTGTACATGCTATATACGTACCTATCGCCGCTCCTGTGTGAATTTTAAATACGTACCTTTCGCCGCCCTGGTGCGCATGCTATATACGTACCTATCGCCGCCCCAGTGCGCGTGCTATATATGAACCGATCGCTGCCCCAGTGCGCCTGCTAAATACATTCCTATCACTGCCCCGGTGCGCATACTATATACGTACTTATTGCCGCCCATGTGCACATGCTATATAAGTACCTATCGCCACCGCTGAATGCTAAATAAGTACCTATCGCCGCCCTGGTGTGGAAGCTAAATACGTACATATTGCCGCCCCGGTGCGAATGCTAAATACATACCTATCGCCGCCCCGGTGTGAATTCTAAATACGTACCTATCGCCGCCCCGGTGTGAATTCTAAATACGTACCTATTGCTGCCCCGGTGCGGAAAGCTAAATACGTACATATCGCCACCCCGGTGCGAATACTAAATACATACCTATCGCTGCCCCAGTGTGAATGATAAATACATACCTATCGCCGCCCCAGTGTGAATGCTAAATAGGTACCTATCGCCGCTCCGGTGTGAATTTTAAATACGTACTGATCGCTGCCCCAGTGCGCATGCTAAATACATAGCTATCACCGCCCCGGTGCGCATACTATATACATACTTATTGCCGCCCATGTGCACATGCTATATACGTACCTATCGCCCCCGCTGAATGCTAAATAAGTACCTATCTCCGCCCAGGGTGAATGCTAAATACGTACATATTGCCGCCTGGTGTGCATACACCATATGTACCTATCACTGATCCAGTGCGAATACTAAATATATACTGTACAAGTACCTCCCCCCGGGTCCCTATACTGTACAAGTACCCCCCGGTCTCTATACTGTACAAGTACCCCTCCCCCCGGGTTCCTATACTGTACAAGTACCCCCCGGTCCCTATACTGTACAAGTACCCCCCCGGTCCCTATACTGTACAAGTACCCCCCCCCGGGTCCCTATACTATACACATAACCCCAACGGGTCACTATACTGTACAAGTACCCCCCAGGCCTCTTTACTGTATAAGTACCCCCCCAGGCCCCTATACTGTACAAGTACCCCCCCGGTCCCTATACTGTACAAGTACCCCCCCCGGGTCCCTATACTATACACATAACCCCAACGGGTCACTATACTGTACAAGTACCCCCCCAGGCCCCTTTACTGTATAAGTACCCCCCCAGGCCCCTATACTGTACAAGTACCCCTCCGGGTCCCTATACTGTACAAGTACCCCCCGGGTCCCTATACTGTACAAGTACCCCCCCGGGTCCCTATACTGTACAAGTACCCCACCGGGTCTCTATACTGTACAAGTACCCTCCCCAGGCCCCTATACTGTACAAGAACCCCCCCCGGGTTCCTATACTGTACAAGTACCCACCCCGGGTTCCTATACTGTACAAGTACCCCCCCGGGTCCTATACTGTACAAGTACCCCCCCAGGCCCCTTTACTGTATAAGTACCCCCCCCAGGCCCCTATACTGTACAAGTACCCCCCCGGGTCCCTATACTGTACAAGTACCCCCCCCGGGTCCCTATACTGTACAAGTACCCCCCAGGCCCCTTTACTGTACAAGTACCCCCCCCCGGTTCCTATACTGTACAAGTACCCACCCCGGGTTCCTATACTGTACAAGTAACCCCTTGGTCCTATACTGTACAAGTACCCCCACAGGCCCCTTTACTGTATAAGTACCCCCCCCAGGCCCCTATACTGTACAAGTACCCCCCCGGGTCTTTATACTGTACAAGTACCCCCCCGGGTCCCTATACTGTACAAGTACCCCCCAGGCCCCTTTACTGTACAAGTACCCCCCGGGTCCCTATACTGTACAAGTACCCCCCCGGGTCCCTATACTGTACAAGTACCCCCCCGGTCCCTATACTGTACAAGTACCCACCCCGGGTTCCTATACTGTACAAGTACCGCCCCAGGCCCCTTTACTGTACAAGTACCCCCCCCCCGGGTCACTATACTGTACAAGTACCCCCGGGTCCCTATACTGTACAAGTACCCCCCCGGTCCCTATACTGTACAAGTACTCACCCCGGGTTCCTATACTGTACAAGTACCCCCCCGGGTTCCTATACTGTACAAGTACCCACCACGGGTTCTGTACTGTACAAGTACCCCCCAGGCCCCTTTACTGTATAAGTACCCCCCCAGGCCCCTATACTGTACAAGTACCCCCCGGGTCCCTATACTGTACAAGTACCCCCCCCGCGTCCCTATACTGTACAAGTACCCCCCAGGCCCCTATACTGTACAAGTACCCCCCCGGGTCCCTATACTGTACAAGTACCCCCCCGGGTCCCTATACTGTACAAGTACCCCCCCCGGGTCCCTATACTGTACAAGTACCCCCCCGGGTCTCTATACTGTACAAGTACCCTCCCAAGGCCCCTATACTGTACAAGTACCCCCCCCCGTTCCCTATACTGTACAAGTACCCAACCCGGGTTCCTATACTGTACAAGTACCCACCCCGGGTTCCTATACTGTACAAGTACCCCCCAGGCCCCTTTACTGTATAAGTACCCGTCCCCAGGCCCCTATACTGTACAAGTACCCCCCCGGGTCCCTATACTGTACAAGTACCCCCCCGGGTCCCTATACTGTACAAGTACCCCCCAGGCCCCTTTACTGTACAAGTACCCCCACGGGTCCCTATACTGTACAAGTACCCCCCCGGGTCCCTATACTGTACAAGTACCCCCCCCCCGGGTCCCTATACTGTACAAGTACCCCCCCCGGGTCTCTATACTGTACAAGTACCCTCCCCAGGCCCCTATACTGTACAAGTACCCACCCCGGGTTCCTATACTGTACAAGTACCCACCCCGGGTTCCTATACTGTACAAGTACCCCCCCCCCCCCGGGTCCTATACTGTACAAGTACCCCCCCCCCCGGGTCCCTATACTCTACAAGTACCCCCCAGGCCCTTTTACTGTACAAGTACCCCCCCGGGTCCCTATACTGTACAAGTACCCCCCCGGGTCCCTATACTGTACAAGTACCCCCCAGGCCCTTTTACTGTACAAGTACCCCCCGGGTCCCTATACTGTACAAGTACCCCCCCGGGTCCCTATACTGCCGACATTCCTCCTCCCCAGATTTGGCCTGAGGCGCTCACACAGGCGAATGCCGACACTCCCCCTCCCCCAAATTTTCCCTTAGGCGTCCACCCGGTGCATGCTGATACCAGTCCAGTCGCAGGGTACCCACACATACTTCGTCCGGTCGCAGGGTACCCACACATACTTCGTCCGGTCGCAGGGTACCCACACATACTTCGTGCGGTCGCAGGGTACCCACACATACTTCGTGCGGTCGCAGGGTACACACACATACTTCGTGCGGTTGCAGGGTACCCACACATAATTCGTGCAGTCGCAGGGCACTCACACATACTTCGTCCGGTCGCAGGGTACCCACACATAATTCGTCTGGTCGCAGGGTACCCACACATACTCTGTCCGGTCGCAGGGTACCCACACATACTCTGTCCGGTCGCAGGGTACCCACACATACTTCGTCCGGTCGCAGGGTACCCACACATACTTCGTGCGGTCGCAGGGTACTCACACATACTTAGTGCGGTGGTAGGGTACCTATACATACTTCGTCCGGTCGCAGGGTACCCACACATACTTCGTGCGGTCGCAGGGTACCCACACATACCCTACCTCTACACTGCTCAAAAAAGGAGGAGGTAATGCATGGGAATAGTGCATCATGACAACGGAACCGATACGACCCTACCTCAACACTTCTCAAAAAAGGAGGAGATAATGCATGGGATGAGGGCATCATGACAACGGAACCGATACGACCCTACCTCAACACTTCTCAAAAAAGGAGGAGATAATGCATGGGATGAGGGCATCATGACAACGGAACCGATACGACCCTACCTCAACACTTCTCAAAAAAGGAGGAGATAATGTATGGGATGAGGGCATCATGACAACGGAACCGATACGACCCTACCTCAACACTTCTCAAAAAAGGAGGAGATAATGCATGGGATGAGGGCATCATGACAACGGAACCGATACGACCCTACCCCTACACTTCTCAAAAAAGGAGGAGGTAATTCATGGGATGAGCACATCATGACAACAGAACCGATACTATTCTACATCTACACTTCTCAAAAAAGGAGGAGGTAATGCATGGGATCAGTACATCATGACAACGGAACCGATACTACCCTACCCCTACACTTCTCAAAAAAGGAGGAGGTAATGCTCACACTGGCGAATACCGTAACCCCCCCTCCCTAATTTGGCCTGAAAGGAGGAGGTAATTCCTATCATGATAACAGAACGGCCACAGGGAGAGAGGGGGGGTGGAATATTAGCGTCTATTAATAATTAAGAAAGAAAGTGTGAGAGGGAAATATGACAGAAAGGAAAACTGCCACTCTCTGACGTCATGATGACCTGATATAACCGGACACAATTAAGGTCAAGACCGGGTACATCCGGCAAGGGATTATGGGACAGGTGCGGATGTGATTGAGCAACCCTTGTTTCACTACACACTCTTAACGTAGGATTCCTATGTTGTTATTGATGCATCCGGACAGAAGTTATTGGATGATCTGATAGAACCGGACACAATTTAGGGCAAGACCGGGTACATCCGGCAAGGGATTATGGGATGTTTACAATGACTCTGCATTTTTATCGGATTAGTACATAAATACATTAGATTATTTCGAATTTAGTACATATTAACGTTGAAAATGTCGTGGAAAATACGAAAAAACTGCTACCTTTTGTCGGAAAGTGGTCCGGTTGACTGTCAGCGAGTGAATCGATTTTCGCGGTTTTTAGATATTTTACATCCGGGATTTGTGCGGTCCTGTAGATGTCAACTTTTTGACATGTCGTCGGGTAGTTTTTGAGGAGATACTGGACATACAAACAAACAAACAAACATACAAACAGACAACTGCCCTTTATATAAGAGACTAGCGGGGCTACCCGGCGTTGCTCGGGGTCATAAAAACATATATTTGAAGAAAGATCGTGTGTGTAACATCTTTATATTCAAACTTCTATGTCCGCCTCTCTCTCTATAGCCGTCTCTTTATCTGCTACCTTTCTCTTTCCTGGTCGCCCCATTTCGCCGCTACTTTCTAATTTTGCCTTTTGCAAAAGCTGTTTCTTCCCCACCATTTCTCCTACGTTGCCCAGGGCAATAGTATGACTTATTTCTATAAAAAGTAACACCTCTATCTGCGCCTTCTATATAGGTACTTATCTCTGCCCCGGTGTTCATACTATATACGTATCTATCATCACCCCGGTGCGCATACTATATACGTACCTATCGCCGCCCCAGTACACATACTATATACGTACCTATCGCCGCCCCAGTGCAGATACTATTTAAGTACCTATCGCCACCCCGGTGCGAATGCTAAATAGTACCTAGCATTGCCCCGGTGTGAATGCTAAATACATACCTATTGCGCCCCGGTGTGCATGCTACATAAGTACCTATGGCTGCCCTAGTGCGAATAATTAATATGTACATATTGCCGCTTTAGTGCGAATGCTAAATATGCACCTATCGCCGCTTTGGTGCGAATGCTAAATACGTACCTATAGCCGCCCCGGTGCGAATGCTAAATATGTACCTATCACCACCACGGTGCGAATGCGAAATACATACCTTTCGCCGTTCCGGTACACGTGCTATATACGTACCTATCGCCGCCCCGGTGCGCGTGCTATATATGTACTGATCGCCGCCGCAGAGCGCATGCTATGTACGTACTTATTGCTGCCTATGTGTACATGCTATATACGTACCTATCGCCGCTCCTGTGTGAATTTTAAATACGTACCTTTCGCCGCCCTGGTGCGCATGCTATATACGTACCTATCGCCGCCCCAGTGCGCGTGCTATATATGAACCGATCGCTGCCCCAGTGCGCCTGCTAAATACATTCCTATCACTGCCCCGGTGCGCATACTATATACGTACTTATTGCCGCCCATGTGCACATGCTATATAAGTACCTATCGCCACCGCTGAATGCTAAATAAGTACCTATCGCCGCCCTGGTGTGGAAGCTAAATACGTACATATTGCCGCCCCGGTGCGAATGCTAAATACATACCTATCGCCACCCCGGTGTGAATTCTAAATACGTACCTATCGCCGCCCCGGTGTGAATTCTAAATACGTACCTATTGCTGCCCAGGTGCGGAAAGCTAAATACGTACATATCGCCACCCCGGTGCGAATACTAAATACATACCTATCGCTGCCCCAGTGTGAATGATAAATACATACCTATCGCCGCCCCAGTGTGAATGCTAAATACGTACCTATCGCCGTTCCGGTGTGAATTTTAAATACGTACTGATCGCTGCCCCAGTGCGCATGCTAAATACATAGCTATCACCGCCCCGGTGCGCATACTATATACATACTTATTGCCGCCCATGTGCACATGCTATATACGTACCTATCGCCCCCGCTGAATGCTAAATAAGTACCTATCTCCGCCCAGGGTGAATGCTAAATACGTACATATTGCCGCCTGGTGTGCATACACCATATGTACCTATCACTGATCCAGTGCGAATACTAAATATATACTGTACAAGTACCTCCCCCCGGGTCCCTATACTGTACAAGTACCCCCCGGTCTCTATACTGTACAAGTACCCCTCCCCCCGGGTTCCTATACTGTACAAGTACCCCCCGGTCCCTATACTGTACAAGTACCCCCCCGGTCCCTATACTGTACAAGTACCCCCCCCCGGGTCCCTATACTATACACATAACCCCAACGGGTCACTATACTGTACAAGTACCCCCCCAGGCCCCTTTACTGTATAAGTACCCCCCCAGGCCCCTATACTGTACAAGTACCCCCCCGGTCCCTATACTGTACAAGTACCCCCCCCCGGGTCCCTATACTATACACATAACCCCAACGGGTCACTATACTGTACAAGTACCCCCCCAGGCCCCTTTACTGTATAAGTACCCCCCCAGGCCCCTATACTGTACAAGTACCCCTCCGGGTCCCTATACTGTACAAGTACCCCCCGGGTCCCTATACTGTACAAGTACCCCCCCGGGTCCCTATACTGTACAAGTACCCCACCGGGTCTCTATACTGTACAAGTACCCTCCCCAGGCCCCTATACTGTACAAGAACCCCCCCGGGTTCCTATACTGTACAAGTACCCACCCCGGGTTCCTATACTGTACAAGTACCCCCCCGGGTCCTATACTGTACAAGTACCCCCCCAGGCCCCTTTACTGTATAAGTACCCCCCCCAGGCCCCTATACTGTACAAGTACCCCCCCGGGTCCCTATACTGTACAAGTACCCCCCCGGGTCCCTATACTGTACAAGTACCCCCCAGGCCCCTTTACTGTACAAGTACCCCCCCCCCGGTTCCTATACTGTACAAGTACCCACCCCGGGTTCCTATACTGTACAAGTAACCCCTTGGTCCTATACTGTACAAGTACCCCCCCAGGCCCCTTTACTGTATAAGTACCCCCCCCAGGCCCCTATACTGTACAAGTACCCCCCCGGGTCTTTATACTGTACAAGTACCCCCCCGGGTCCCTATACTGTACAAGTACCCCCCAGGCCCCTTTACTGTACAAGTACCCCCCGGGTCCCTATACTGTACAAGTACCCCCCCGGGTCCCTATACTGTACAAGTACCCCCCCGGTCCCTATACTGTACAAGTACCCACCCCGGGTTCCTATACTGTACAAGTACCCCCCCAGGCCCCTTTACTGTACAAGTACCCCCCCCCCCCGGGTCCCTATACTGTACAAGTACCCCCGGGTCCCTATACTGTACAAGTACCCCCCCGGTCCCTATACTGTACAAGTACTCACCCCGGGTTCCTATACTGTACAAGTACCCCCCCCGGGTTCCTATACTGTACAAGTACCCACCACGGGTTCTGTACTGTACAAGTACCCCCCAGGCCCCTTTACTGTATAAGTACCCCCCCAGGCCCCTATACTGTACAAGTACCCCCCGGGTCCCTATACTGTACAAGTACCCCCCCCGCGTCCCTATACTGTACAAGTACCCCCCAGGCCCCTATACTGTACAAGTACCCCCCCGGGTCCCTATACTGTACAAGTACCCCCCCGGGTCCCTATACTGTACAAGTACCCCCCCCCCGGGTCCCTATACTGTACAAGTACCCCCCCGGGTCTCTATACTGTACAAGTACCCTCCCAAGGCCCCTATACTGTACAAGTACCCCCCCCCGTTCCCTATACTGTACAAGTACCCAACCCGGGTTCCTATACTGTACAAGTACCCACCCCGGGTTCCTATACTGTACAAGTACCCCCCAGGCCCCTTTACTGTATAAGTACCCGTCCCCAGGCCCCTATACTGTAC
The DNA here is from genome assembly GCA_963556195.1 of Sepiola atlantica. Lineage (NCBI taxonomy): Eukaryota > Metazoa > Mollusca > Cephalopoda > Sepiida > Sepiolidae > Sepiola > Sepiola atlantica. Next base: position 172,735,467 of record OY744520.1, on the reverse strand, counting down.
AAGTACCCCCCCGGGTCCCTATACTGTACAAGTACCCCCCCGGGTCCCTATACTGTACAAGTACCCCCCAGGCCCCTTTACTGTACAAGTACCCCCACGGGTCCCTATACTGTACAAGTACCCCCCCGGGTCCCTATACTGTACAAGTACCCCCCCCCGGGTCCCTATACTGTACAAGTACCCCCCCCGGGTCTCTATACTGTACAAGTACCCTCCCCAGGCCCCTATACTGTACAAGTACCCACCCCGGGTTCCTATACTGTACAAGTACCCACCCCGGGTTCCTATACTGTACAAGTACCCCCCCCCCCCCGGGTCCTATACTGTACAAGTACCCCCCCCCCCGGGTCCCTATACTCTACAAGTACCCCCCAGGCCCTTTTACTGTACAAGTACCCCCCCGGGTCCCTATACTGTACAAGTACCCCCCCGGGTCCCTATACTGTACAAGTACCCCCCAGGCCCTTTTACTGTACAAGTACCCCCCGGGTCCCTATACTGTACAAGTACCCCCCCGGGTCCCTATACTGCCGACATTCCTCCTCCCCAGATTTGGCCTGAGGCGCTCACACAGGCGAATGCCGACACTCCCCCTCCCCCAAATTTTCCCTTAGGCGTCCACCCGGTGCATGCTGATACCAGTCCAGTCGCAGGGTACCCACACATACTTCGTCCGGTCGCAGGGTACCCACACATACTTCGTCCGGTCGCAGGGTACCCACACATACTTAGTCCGGTCGCAGGGTACCCACACATACTTCGTGCGGTCGCAGGGTACCCACACATACTTCGTGCGGTCGCAGGGTACACACACATACTTCGTGCGGTTGCAGGGTACCCACACATAATTCGTGCAGTCGCAGGGCACTCACACATACTTCGTCCGGTCGCAGGGTACCCACACATAATTCGTCTGGTCGCAGGGTACCCACACATACTCTGTCCGGTCGCAGGGTACCCACACATACTCTGTCCGGTCGCAGGGTACCCACACATACTTCGTCCGGTCGCAGGGTACCCACACATACTTCGTGCGGTCGCAGGGTACTCACACATACTTAGTGCGGTGGTAGGGTACCTATACATACTTCGTCCGGTCGCAGGGTACCCACACATACTTCGTGCGGTCGCAGGGTACCCACACATACCCTACCTCTACACTGCTCAAAAAAGGAGGAGGTAATGCATGGGAATAGTGCATCATGACAACGGAACCGATACGACCCTACCTCAACACTTCTCAAAAAAGGAGGAGATAATGCATGGGATGAGGGCATCATGACAACGGAACCGATACGACCCTACCTCAACACTTCTCAAAAAAGGAGGAGATAATGCATGGGATGAGGGCATCATGACAACGGAACCGATACGACCCTACCTCAACACTTCTCAAAAAAGGAGGAGATAATGTATGGGATGAGGGCATCATGACAACGGAACCGATACGACCCTACCTCAACACTTCTCAAAAAAGGAGGAGATAATGCATGGGATGAGGGCATCATGACAACGGAACCGATACGACCCTACCCCTACACTTCTCAAAAAAGGAGGAGGTAATTCATGGGATGAGCACATCATGACAACAGAACCGATACTATTCTACATCTACACTTCTCAAAAAAGGAGGAGGTAATGCATGGGATCAGTACATCATGACAACGGAACCGATACTACCCTACCCCTACACTTCTCAAAAAAGGAGGAGGTAATGCTCACACTGGCGAATACCGTAACCCCCCCTCCCTAATTTGGCCTGAAAGGAGGAGGTAATTCCTATCATGATAACAGAACGGCCACAGGGAGAGAGGGGGGGTGGAATATTAGCGTCTATTAATAATTAAGAAAGAAAGTGTGAGAGGGAAATATGACAGAAAGGAAAACTGCCACTCTCTGACGTCATGATGACCTGATATAACCGGACACAATTAAGGTCAAGACCGGGTACATCCGGCAAGGGATTATGGGACAGGTGCGGATGTGATTGAGCAACCCTTGTTTCACTACACACTCTTAACGTAGGATTCCTATGTTGTTATTGATGCATCCGGACAGAAGTTATTGGATGATCTGATAGAACCGGACACAATTTAGGGCAAGACCGGGTACATCCGGCAAGGGATTATGGGATGTTTACAATGACTCTGCATTTTTATCGGATTAGTACATAAATACATTAGATTATTTCGAATTTAGTACATATTAACGTTGAAAATGTCGTGGAAAATACGAAAAAACTGCTACCTTTTGTCGGAAAGTGGTCCGGTTGACTGTCAGCGAGTGAATCGTTTGTCGCGATTTTTAGATATTATGATTCCGGGATATGTACGGTGCTAAAGATATCAACTTTTTGACATGTCGCCGCGTAGTTTTTGAGGAGAAGCTTCACATACAAACAGACATACATACAGACAACTGCCCTTTATATGAGAGACTAGCGGGGCTACCCGGCGTTGCTCGGGGTCATAAAAACATATATTTGAAGAAAGATCGTGTGTGTAACATCTTTATATTCAAACTTCTATGTCCGCCCCCTCTCTCTATAGCCGTCTCTTTATCTGCTACCTTTCTCTTCCCTGGTCGCCTCATTTCGCCGCTACTTTCTAATTTTGCCTTTTGCAAAAGCTGTTTCTTCCCCACCATTTCTCCTATTGCCCAGGGTAATAGTATGACATATTTCTATAAAAAGTAACACCTCTATCTGCGCCTTCTATATAGGTACTTATCTCCACCCCGGTGTTCATACTATATACGTATCTATCATCACCCCGGTGCGCATACTATATACGTACCTATCGCCGCCCCAGTGCACATACTATATACGTACCTATCGCCGCCCCGGTGCAGATACTATTTAAGTACCTATCGCCGCCCCGTTGCGAATGCGAAATAGTACCTATCGTTGCCCCGGTGTGAATGCTAAATACATACCTATTGCGCCCCGGTGTGCATGCTACATAAGTACCTATCGCTGCCCTAGTGCGAATACTAAAGACATACCAATTGCGCCCCGGTGTGCATGCTACATAAGTACCTATCGCTGCCCTAGTGCGAATAATTAATATGTACATATTGCCGCTTTGGTGTGAATGCTAAATACGTACCTATCGCCGGCCCAGTGCGAATGCTAAATACGTACCTATAGCCGCCCTGGAGCGAATGCTAAATACGTACCTATAGCCGCCCCGGTGCGAATGCTAAATACGTACCTATCACCACCACGGTGCGAATGCGAAATACATACCTTTCGCCGCACCGGTGCGCGTGCTATATATGTACTGATCGCTGCTGCAGAGCGCATGCTATGTACGTACTTATTGCTGCCCATGTGTACATGCTATATACGTAGCTATCGCCACCCCTGAATTCTGAATACGTACCTATCGCCGCCCTGGAGTGGAAGCTAAATACGTACATATCGCCGCCCCGGTGCGAATGCTAAATACATACCTATCGCCGCCCCTGTGTGAATTCTAAATACGTACCTATCGCCGCCCCAATGTGAATTCTAAATACGTACCTATCGCCGCCCCGGTGCGGAAGCTAAATACGTACATATCGCCACCCCAGTGCGAATGCTAAATACATACCTATCGCTGCCCCGGTGTGAATGCTAAATACATACCTATCGCCGCCCCGGTGTGAATGCTAAATACATACCTCTCGCCGCCCCGGTGTGAATTTTAAATATGTACCTTTCGCCGCCCCTGTGTGGTGCTATATACGTACCTATCGCCGCCCCAGTGCGCGTACTATATATGAACCGATCGCTGCCTCAGTGCGCATGCTAAATACATACCTATCACTGCCCCGGTGTGCATACTATATACGTACTTATTACCGCCCATGTGCACATGCTATATAAGTAGCTATCACCACCGCTGAATGCTAAATAAGTACATATCGCCGCCCCGGTGTGAAGCTAAATACGTACATATCGCCGCCCCTAAATTTTGGCAGACCCTAAAAAATTTGGCCTGACCCCTAAAATTTTCACCGTCCCCTAAATCTCTCCAGCCCCCTAAATGTTCACTCTCCCCAACCATGAGAAATATTTTGACTTCAAAACAAAAAAAAACAAAAAAATTTGGCCTGACCCCTAAAAAGTTCCGCCTGACCCCTAAAATTTTCCCGACCCTAAATGTCTCCAGCCCCCTAATTTTTCACTCTCCCCCAACGATGAGAAATATTTTGAGTTCAAAACCAAAAAAAAGAAAAAATTTTGCCTGACCCCTAAAAAGTTCGTCGTGACCCCTAAAATTTTCCCCGACCCCTGAATCTCTCCAGCCCCCTAATTTTTCACTCTCCCCCAACGATGAGAAATATTTTGACTTCAAAACAAAAAAAAACAAAAAAATTTGGCCTGACCCCTAAAAAGTTCGGCCTAACACCTAAAATTTTCCCCGACCCCTGAATCTCTCCAGCCCCCTAATTTTTCACTCTCCCCCAACGATGAGAAATATTTTGACTTCAAAACAAAAAAAAAAACAAAAAAATTTGGCCTGACCCCTAAAAAGTTCCGCCTGACCCCTAAAATTTTCCCGACCCCTAAATCTCTCCAGCCCCCTAATTTTTCACTCTCCCCCAAACATGAGAAATATTTTGAGTTCAAAACAAAAAAAAACAAAAAAATTTGGCCTGACCCCTAAAAAGTTCGTCCTGACCCCTAAAATTTTCCCCGACCCCTGAATCTCTCCAGCCCCCTAATTTTTCACTCTCCCCCAACGATGAGAAATATTTTGACTTCAAAAAAAAAAAAAAAAAAATTTGGCCTGACCCCTAAAAAGATCCGCCTGACCCCTAAAATTTTCCCCGACCCCTAAATCTCTCCAGCCCCCTAATTTTTCACTCTCCCCCAACCATGAGAAATATTTTGACTTCAAAACAAAAATAAAACAAAAAAATTTGGCCTGACCCCTTAAAAGTTCGGCCTGACCCCTAAAATTTCCCCCGACCCCTCAATCTCTCCAGCCCCTTAATTTTTCACTCTCCTCCAACCCTGAGAAATATTTTGACTTCAAAACAAAAAAAAACAACAAAATTTGGCCTGACCCCTAAAAAGTTCCGCCTGACCCCTAAAATTTTCCCCGACCCCTAAATCTCTCCAGCCCCCTAATTTTTAACTCTCCCCCAACCCTGAGAAATATTTTGAGTTCAAAACAACAAAAAACAAAAAAATTTGGCCTGACCCCTAAAAAGTTCGGCCTGACCCCTAAAATTTTCCCCGACCCCTCAATCTCTCCAGCCCCTAATATTTCTACTCTCCCCCAACCCTGAGAAATATGTTGAGTTCAAAACAAAAAAAAACAAAAATTTTTTGCCTGACCCCTAAAAAGTTCGGCCTGATCCCTAAAAGTTTCCCCGACCCCTCAATCTCTCCAGCCCCCTTATTTTTCACTCTATCCTAACCCTGAGAAATATTTTGACTTCAAAACAAAAAAAAACAAAAAAATTTGGCCTGACCCCTAAAAAGTTCGGCCTGACCCCTAAAATTTTCCCCGACCCCTCATTCTCTCCAGCCCCAAATCCCAACTAATTTTTAACTCTCCCCCAACCCTGAGAAATATTTTGAGTTCAAAACAACAAAAAACAAAAAAATTTGGCCTGACCCCTAAAAAGTTCGGCCTGACCCCTAAAATTTTCCCCGACCCCTCAATCTCTCCAGCTCCCTAATTTTTCACTCCCGCAACCCTGAGAAATGTTTTCAGTTCAAAACAAAAAAAAAGAACAAAATCACTGTAAACGTGTACTTGTTAAACTCTTCTTCTTTTCTTTTTTTGTACATATATAGAGTGGTTATGACCCAACGGGTCACTGTAAACGTGTACTTGTTAAATTCTTCTTGTTTTCTTTTTTTATACATATATAGAGTGGTTATGACCCAACGGGTCACTGTAAACGTGTACTTGTTAAAGTCTTCTTTTTTTCTTTTTGTATACATATATAGAGTGGTTCTGACTCAACGGGTCACTAGGAAACGTGTACTTGTCAAATTCTTCTTTTTTTATACATATATAGAGTGGTTATGACTCAACGGGTCACTGTAAACGTGTACTTGTTAAATTCTTCTTTTTTCTTTTTTTATACATATATAGAGTGATTATGACCCAACGGGTCACTGAAAACGTGTACTTGGTAAATTCTTTTTTTTTTATACATATATAGAGTGGTTATGACCCAACGGGTCACTGTAAACGTGTACTTGTTAAAGTATTCTTTTTTTCTTTTTGTATACATATATAGAGTGGTTCTGACTCAACGGGTCACTAGGAAACGTGTACTTGTTATTTTTTTTTTTATATACATATATAGAGTGGTTATAACTCAACGGGTCACTGTAAACGTGTACTTGTTAAATTCTTCTTTTTTTCCTTTTTTATACATATATAGAGTGGTTATGACCCAACGGATCACTGTAAACGTGTACTTGTTAAATTCTTCTTTTTTTCTCTTTTTATACATATATAGAGTGGTTATGACCCAACGGGTAACTGTAAACGTGTACTTGTTAAATTCTTCTTTTTTTCTTTTTTTATACATATATAGAGTGGTTATGACCCAACGGGTCACTGAAAACGTGTACTTGGTAAATTCTTTTTTTCTTTTTTTTTACATATATAAAGTGGTTATGACTCAACGGGTCACTGTAAACGTGTACTTGTTAAATTCTTCTTTTTTCGTTTTTTATACATATATAAAGTGGTTATGACTCAACGGGTCACTGTAAACGTGTACTTGGTAAATTCTTTTTTTCTTTTTTTTTACATATATAGAGGGGTTATTACTCAACGGGTCACTGTAAACGTGTTCTTGTTAAATTCCTCTTTTTTTCTTTTTTCTATACATATATAGAGTGGTTATGACTCAACGGGTCACTGTAAACGTTTACTTGTTAAATTCTTCTTTTTTTCTTTTTTTATACATATATAGAGTGGTTATGACTCAACGGGTCACTGTAAACGTGTACTTGTTAAATTCTTCTTTTTTCTTTTCTTATACATATGTAGAGTGGTTATGACTCAACGGGTCACTGTAAACGTGTACTTGTTAAATTCTTCTTTTTTCTTTTTTTATACATATATAGAGTGGTTATGACTCAACGGGTCACTGTAAACGTGTTCGTGTTAAATTCCTCTTTTTTTCTTTTTTCTATACATATATAGAGTGGTTATGACTCAACGGGTCACTGTAAACGTTTACTTGTTAAATTCTTCTTTTTTTCTTTTTTTATACATATATAGAGTGGTTATGACTCAACGGGTTATTGTAAACGTGTACTTGTTAAATTCTTCTTTTTTCTTTTTTTATAAATATATAGAGTGGTTATTACTCAACGGGTCACTGTAAACGTTTACTTGTTAAATTCTTCTTTTTTTCTTTTTTTATACATATATAGAGTGATTATGACTCAACGGGTCACTGTAAACGTGTTCGTGTTAAATTCTTCTTTTTTTCTTTTTTCTATACATATATAGAGTGGTTATGACTCAACGGGTCACTGTAAACGTTTACTTGTTAAATTCTTCTTTTTTTCTTTTTTTATACATATATAGAGTGGTTATGACTCAACGGGTCACTGTAAGCGTGTACTTGTTACATTCTTCTTTTTTCTTTTTTTATACATATATAGAGTGGTTATGACTCAACGGGTCACTGTAAACGTTTACTTGTTAAATTCTTCTGTTTTCTTTTTTATACATATATAGAGTGGTTATGACTCAACGGGTCACTGTAAACGTGTTCGTGTTAAATTCCTCTTTTTTTCTTTTTTCTATACATATATAGAGTGGTTATGACTCAACGGGTCACTGTAAACGTTTACTTGTTAAATTCTTCTTTTTTCTTTTTCTATACGTATATAGAGTGGTTATGACTCAACGGGTCACTGTAAACGTTTACTTGTTAAATTCTTCTTTTTTTCTTTTTTTATACATATATAGAGTGGTTATGACTCAACGGGTCACTGTAAGCGTGTACTTGTTACATTCTTCTTTTTTCTTTTTTTATACATATATAGAGTGGTTATGACTCAACGGGTCACTGTAAGCGTGTACTTGTTAAATTCTTCTTTTTTCTTTTTTTATAAATATATAGAGTGGTTATGACTCAACGGGTCACTGTAAACGTGTTCGTGTTTAATTCCTCTTTTTTTCTTTTTTCTATACATATATAGAGTGGTTATGACTCAACGGGTCACTGTAAACGTTTACTTGTTAAATTCTTCTTTTTTTCTTTTTCTATACGTATATAGAGTGGTTATGACTCAACGGGTCACTGTAAACGTTTACTTGTTAAATTCTTCTTTTTTTCTTTTTTTATACATATATAGAGTGGTTATGACTCAACGGGTCACTGTAAGCGTGTACTTGTTACATTCTTCTTTTTTCTTTTTTTATACATATATAGAGTGGTTATGACTCAACGGGTCACTGTAAGCGTGTACTTGTTAAATTCTTCTTTTTTCTTTTTTTATAAATATATAGAGTGGTTATGACTCAACGGGTCACTGTAAACGTGTTCGTGTTAAATTCCTCTTTTTTTCTTTTTTCTATACATATATAGAGTGGTTATGACTCAACGGGTCACTGTAAACGTTTACTTGTTAAATTCTTCTTTTTTCTTTTTTATACATATATAGAGTGGTTATGACTCAACGGGTCACTGTAAACGTTTACTTGTTAAATTTTTCTTTTTTTCTTTTTTTATACATATATAGAGTGGTTATGACTCAACGGGTCACTGTAAGCGTGTACTTGTTACATTCTTCTTTTTTCTTTTTTTATACATATATAGAGTGGTTATGACTCAACGGGTCACTGTAAGCGTGTACTTGTTAAATTCTTCTTTTTTCTTTTTTTATAAATATATAGAGTGGTTATGACTCAACGGGTCACTGTAAACGTGTTCGTGTTTAATTCCTCTTTTTTTCTTTTTTCTATACATATATAGAGTGGTTATGACTCAACGGGTCACTGTAAACGTTTACTTGTTAAATTCTTCTTTTTTTCTTTTTCTATACGTATATAGAGTGGTTATGACTCAACGGGTCACTGTAAACGTTTACTTGTTAAATTCTTCTTTTTTTTTTTTTTATACATATATAGAGTGGTTATGACTCAACGGGTCACTGTAAGCGTGTACTTGTTACATTCTTCTTTTTTCTTTTTTTATACATATATAGAGTGGTTATGACTCAACGGGTCACTGTAAGCGTGTACTTGTTAAATTCTTCTTTTTTCTTTTTTTATAAATATATAGAGTGGTTATGACTCAACGGGTCACTGTAAACGTGTTCGTGTTAAATTCCTCTTTTTTTCTTTTTTCTATACATATATAGAGTGGTTATGACTCAACGGGTCACTGTAAACGTTTACTTGTTAAATTCTTCTTTTTTTCTTTTTCTATACATATATAGAGTGGTTATGACTCAACGGGTCACTGTAAACGTTTACTTGTTAAATTCTTCTTTTTTTCTTTTTTTATACAGATATAGAGTGGTTATGACTCAACGGGTCACTGTAAGCGTGTACTTGTTACATTCTTCTTTTTTCTTTTTTTATACATATATAGAGTGGTTATGACTCAACGGGTCACTGTAAACGTTTACTTGTTAAATTCTTCTTTTTTCTTTTTTATACATATATAGAGTGGTTATGACTCAACGGGTCACTGTAAACGTGTTCGTGTTAAATTCCTCTTTTTTTCTTTTTTCTATACATATATAGAGTGGTTATGACTCAACGGGTCACTGTAAACGTTTACTTGTTAAATTCTTCTTTTTTCTTTTTTATACATATATAGAGTGGTTATGACTCAACGGGTCACTGTAAACGTTTACTTGTTAAATTCTTCTTCTTTTCTTTTTTTGTACATATATAGAGTGGTTATGACCCAACGGGTCACTGTAAACGTGTACTTGTTAAATTCTTCTTGTTTTCTTTTTTTATACATATATAGAGTGGTTATGACCCAACGGGTCACTGTAAACGTGTACTTGTTAAAGTCTTCTTTTTTTCTTTTTGTATACATATATAGAGTGGTTCTGACTCAACGGGTCACTAGGAAACGTGTACTTGTTAAATTCTTCTTTTTTCTTTTTTTATACATATATAGAGTGATTATGACCCAACGGGTCACTGAAAACGTGTACTTGGTAAATTCTTTTTTTTTTATACATATATAGAGTGGTTATGACCCAACGGGTCACTGTAAACGTGTACTTGTTAAAGTATTCTTTTTTTCTTTTTGTATACATATATAGAGTGGTTCTGACTCAACGGGTCACTAGGAAACGTGTACTTGTTATTTTTTTTTTTTATATACATATATAGAGTGGTTATAACTCAACGGGTCACTGTAAACGTGTACTTGTTAAATTCTTCTTTTTTTCCTTTTTTATACATATATAGAGTGGTTATGACCCAACGGATCACTGTAAACGTGTACTTGTTAAATTCTTCTTTTTTTCTCTTTTTATACATATATAGAGTGGTTATGACCCAACGGGTAACTGTAAACGTGTACTTGTTAAATTCTTCTTTTTTTCTTTTTTTATACATATATAGAGTGGTTATGACCCAACGGGTCACTGAAAACGTGTACTTGGTAAATTCTTTTTTTCTTTTTTTTTACATATATAAAGTGGTTATGACTCAACGGGTCACTGTAAACGTGTACTTGTTAAATTCTTCTTTTTTCGTTTTTTATACATATATAAAGTGGTTATGACTCAACGGGTCACTGTAAACGTGTACTTGGTAAATTCTTTTTTTCTTTTTTTTTACATATATAGAGGGGTTATTACTCAACGGGTCACTGTAAACGTGTTCTTGTTAAATTCCTCTTTTTTTCTTTTTTCTATACATATATAGAGTGGTTATGACTCAACGGGTCACTGTAAACGTTTACTTGTTAAATTCCTCTTTTTTTCTTTTTTTATACATATATAGAGTGGTTATGACTCAACGGGTCATTGTAAACGTGTACTTGTTAAATTCTTCTTTTTTCTTTTCTTATACATATGTAGAGTGGTTATGACTCAACGGGTCACTGTAAACGTGTACTTGTTAAATTCTTCTTTTTTCTTTTTTTATACATATATAGAGTGGTTATGACTCAACGGGTCACTGTAAGCGTGTACTTGTTACATTCTTCTTTTTTCTTTTTTTATACATATATAGAGTGGTTATGACTCAACGGGTCACTGTAAACGTTTACTTGTTAAATTCTTCTTTTTTCTTTTTTATACATATATAGAGTGGTTATGACTCAACGGGTCACTGTAAACGTGTTCGTGTTAAATTCCTCTTTTTTTCTTTTTTCTATACATATATAGAGTGGTTATGACTCAACGGGTCACTGTAAACGTTTACTTGTTAAATTCTTCTTTTTTTCTTTTTCTATACATATATAGAGTGGTTATGACTCAACGGGTCACTGTAAACGTTTACTTGTTAAATTCTTCTTTTTTTCTTTTTTTATACATATATAGAGTGGTTATGACTCAACGGGTCACTGTAAGCGTGTACTTGTTACATTCTTCTTTTTTCTTTTTTTATACATATATAGAGTGGTTATGACTCAACGGGTCACTGTAAACGTTTACTTGTTAAATTCTTCTTTTTTCTTTTTTATACATATATAGAGTGGTTATGACTCAACGGGTCACTGTAAACGTGTTCGTGTTAAATTCCTCTTTTTTTCTTTTTTCTCTACATATATAGAGTGGTTATGACTCAACGGGTCACTGTAAACGTTTACTTGTTAAATTCTTCTTTTTTTCTTTTTCTATACATATATAGAGTGGTTATGACTCAACGGGTCACTGTAAACGTTTACTTGTTAAATTCTTCTTTTTTTCTTTTTTTATACATATATAGAGTGGTTATGACTCAACGGGTCACTGTAAGCGTGTACTTGTTACATTCTTCTTTTTTCTTTTTTTATAAATATATAGAGTGGTTATGACTCAACGGGTCACTGTAAACGTGTTCGTGTTAAATTCCTCTTTTTTTCTTTTTTCTATACATATATAGAGTGGTTATGACTGAACGGGTCACTGTAAACGTTTACTTGTTAAATTCTTCTTTTTTTCTTTTTCTATACATATATAGAGTGGTTATGACTCAACGGGTCACTGTAAACGTTTACTTGTTAAATTCTTCTTTTTTTCTTTTTTTATACATATATAGAGTGGTTATGACTCAACGGGTCACTGTAAGCGTGTACTTGTTACATTCTTCTTTTTTCTTTTTTTATACATATATAGAGTGGTTATGACTCAACGGGTCACTGTAAACGTTTACTTGTTAAATTCTTCTTTTTTCTTTTTTATACATATATAGAGTGGTTATGACTCAACGGGTCACTGTAAACGTGTTCGTGTTAAATTCCTCTTTTTTTCTTTTTTCTATACATATATAGAGTGGTTATGACTCAACGGGTCACTGTAAACGTTTACTTGTTAAATTCTTCTTTTTTTCTTTTTCTATACATATATAGAGTGGTTATGACTCAACGGGTCACTGTAAACGTTTACTTGTTAAATTCTTCTTTTTTTCTTTTTTTATACATATATAGAGTGGTTATGACTCAACGGGTCACTGTAAGCGTGTACTTGTTACATTCTTCTTTTTTCTTTTTTTATACATATATAGAGTGGTTATGACTCAACGGGTCACTGTAAACGTTTACTTGTTAAATTCTTCTTTTTTCTTTTTTATACATATATAGAGTGGTTATGACTCAACGGGTCACTGTAAACGTGTTCGTGTTAAATTCGTCTTTTTTTCTTTTTTCTATACATATATAGAGTGGTTATGACTCAACGGGTCACTGTAAACGTTTACTTGTTAAATTCTTCTTTTTTTCTTTTTCTATACATATATAGAGTGGTTATGACTCAACGGGTCACTGTAAACGTTTACTTGTTAAATTCTTCTTTTTTTCTTTTTTTATACATATATAGAGTGGTTATGACTCAACGGGTCACTGTAAGCGTGTACTTGTTACATTCTTCTTTTTTCTTTTTTTATACATATATAGAGTGGTTATGACTCAACGGGTCACTGTAAACGTTTACTTGTTAAATTCTTCTTTTTTCTTTTTTATACATATATAGAGTGGTTATGACTCAACGGGTCACTGTAAACGTGTTCGTGTTAAATTCCTCTTTTTTTCTTTTTTCTATACATATATAGAGTGGTTATGACTCAACGGGTCACTGTAAACGTTTACTTGTTAAATTCTTCTTTTTTTCTTTTTTTATACATATATAGAGTGGTTATGACTCAACGGGTCACTGTAAACGTTTACTTGTTAAATTCTTCTTTTTTTCTTTTTTTATACATATATAGAGTGGTTATGACTCAACGGGTCACTGTAAGCGTGTACTTGTTACATTCTTCTTTTTTCTTTTTTTATACATATATAGAGTGGTTATGACTCAACGGGTCACTGTAAACGTTTACTTGTTAAATTCTTCTTTTTTCTTTTTTATACATATATAGAGTGGTTATGACTCAACGGGTCACTGTAAACGTGTTCGTGTTAAATTCCTCTTTTTTTCTTTTTTCTATACATATATAGAGTGGTTATGACTCAACGGGTCACTGTAAACGTTTACTTGTTAAATTCTTCTTTTTTTCTTTTTCTATACATATATAGAGTGGTTATGACTCAACGGGTCACTGTAAACGTTTACTTGTTAAATTCTTCTTTTTTTCTTTTTTTATACATATATAGAGTGGTTATGACTCAACGGGTCACTGTAAGCGTGTACTTGTTACATTCTTCTTTTTTCTTTTTTTATACATATATAGAGTGGTTATGACTCAACGGGTCACTGTAAACGTTTACTTGTTAAATTCTTCTTTTTTCTTTTTTATACATATATAGAGTGGTTATGACTCAACGGGTCACTGTAAACGTGTTCGTGTTAAATTCCTCTTTTTTTCTTTTTTCTATACATATATAGAGTGGTTATGACTCAACGGGTCACTGTAAACGTTTACTTGTTAAATTCTTCTTTTTTTCTTTTTCTATACATATATAGAGTGGTTATGACTCAACGGGTCACTGTAAACGTTTACTTGTTAAATTCTTCTTTTTTTCTTTTTTTATACATATATAGAGTGGTTATGACTCAACGGGTCACTGTAAGCGTGTACTTGTTACATTCTTCTTTTTTCTTTTTTTATACATATATAGAGTGGTTATGACTCAACGGGTCACTGTAAACGTTTACTTGTTAAATTCTTCTTTTTTCTTTTTTATACATATATAGAGTGGTTATGACTCAACGGGTCACTGTAAACGTGTTCGTGTTAAATTCCTCTTTTTTTCTTTTTTCTATACATATATAGAGTGGTTATGACTCAACGGGTCACTGTAAACGTTTACTTGTTAAATTCTTCTTTTTTTCTTTTTCTATACATATATAGAGTGGTTATGACTCAACGGGTCACTGTAAACGTTTACTTGTTAAATTCTTCTTTTTTTCTTTTTTTATACATATATAGAGTGGTTATGACTCAACGGGTCACTGTAAGCGTGTACTTGTTACATTCTTCTTTTTTCTTTTTTTATACATATATAGAGTGGTTATGACTCAACGGGTCACTGTAAACGTTTACTTGTTAAATTCTTCTTTTTTCTTTTTTATACATATATAGAGTGGTTATGACTCAACGGGTCACTGTAAACGTGTTCGTGTTAAATTCCTCTTTTTTTCTTTTTTCTATACATATATAGAGTGGTTATGACTCAACGGGTCACTGTAAACGTTTACTTGTTAAATTCTTCTTTTTTTCTTTTTCTATACATATATAGAGTGGTTATGACTCAACGGGTCACTGTAAACGTTTACTTGTTAAATTCTTCTTTTTTTCTTTTTTTATACATATATAGAGTGGTTATGACTCAACGGGTCACTGTAAGCGTGTACTTGTTACATTCTTCTTTTTTCTTTTTTTATACATATATAGAGTGGTTATGACTCAACGGGTCACTGTAAACGTTTACTTGTTAAATTCTTCTTTTTTCTTTTTTATACATATATAGAGTGGTTATGACTCAACGGGTCACTGTAAACGTGTTCGTGTTAAATTCCTCTTTTTTTCTTTTTTCTATACATATATAGAGTGGTTATGACTCAACGGGTCACTGTAAACGTTTACTTGTTAAATTCTTCTTTTTTTCTTTTTCTATACATATATAGAGTGGTTATGACTCAACGGGTCACTGTAAACGTTTACTTGTTAAATTCTTCTTTTTTTCTTTTTTTATACATATATAGAGTGGTTATGACTCAACGGGTCACTGTAAACGTGTATATAAAAATATGTTGAAGTAAAATAAGTTTTGAAGAGAAAAAAATTTAAAAACCTATAACGATGACGTCATATACCTATTACTGTGACGTCACGTGCACAAGAATAAGTTGGTTGAAAACAAAATTATTATTACATAATTACATTGGCTGATTTCCAAATTACTACTGAATAACATTAGAAAAGTTTGAAAAAACCAGACCCGCTGCCGAAGACTGGCCCCGTTGACCCCCAGGAACATTTTTTTTTGTTGTAATTTTGAGATATTATGATCCCAGGTGTTGTACGGTGCTGAAGATATACACTTTTTGACATGTCGCCGCTTAGTTTTTGAGGAGAAGCTTCACATACAGACATACATACATACATACAGACAAGTGCCCTTTATAGCGGAGACTAGCGGGGCTACCCGGCGTTGCTCGGGGTAATAAAAACATATAATTGAAGAAAAATCGCGTGTGTAACATCTTTATATTCAAACTTCTATTTCTCCCCCTCCTCTATAGCCGTCTCTTTATCTTTTTACCTTTCTCTTCCCTAGTCGCCCCATTTCACTGCTACTTTCTAATTTTGCCTTTTGTGAAAGCTGCTTCTTCCCTACCATTTCTCCTACGTTGCCCAGGTCAATAGTATGACATATTTGTATAAAAAGTACTATATCTATATGCGCTTTCTATATAAGTACTTATCTCCGCCCCGCGTTCATACTATATACATATCTATCACCACCCCGGTGCACGTATACTATATGAGTACCTATTGCCGCCCCGGTATGCATACTACATAAGTACCTATCGCTGCCCCGGTGCAAATGCTACATATGTACGTATCGCCACCCCAGTGTAAATGCTGCATATGTACCTATCGCCGCCTCGTTGCTAATGCTACATATGTACCTATCGCCGCCCCGGTGTAAATGCTAAATACATACCTATCGCCACCCTGGTGTGCGTGCTATATACGTACCGATCGCCGGCCCAGAGCGCATGCTTAATAAATACCTATCACCGCCCTGGTGCGCATTCTATATACATACTTACTGCATCCCTGTGCACATGCTATATAGTACCTATCGGCATCTCTATGCACCACTATACACGTACCTATTGCCACCCCGGTGCACATACTATATATATACCTATCGCCGCCCCAGTGCGCATACTATATTCGTACCTATCGCCGCCCCGGTGTGCATACTATATACTTACCTACGAAATATTTTAAGTTCATAAAAACAAAAAAATTTCGCCCGACCCCCTAAAAAGTTTTTCCCGATCCCTACAATTTTCCCAGACCCCTAATATCTAAAGCCGCACCACCCAATTTTGTTTTACTCTCCCCCAACCCTGAAAAATATTTTGAGTTCAAAACAAAAAAATAACCAAAAAATTTGGCTTGACCCCTATAAAGTTCGGCCTGACCCGTAAAATTTTCCCCGACCCCTCAATCTCTCCAGCCCCCCATCCCAAATAAGTTTTCATTCTCCCCCAACCCTGAGAAATATTTTGAGTTCAGAAAAACAAAAAAAAATTTAGCCTGACCCCTAAAAAGTTCGGCTTGACCCCTAAAATTTTCCCCGACCCCTCAATCTCTCCAGCCCCCTATCCCAACTCATTTTTCACTCTCCCCCAAGCCTGAGAATTATTTTGAGTTCAAAACAAAAAAAAACAAAAAAGTTTTGCCTGACCCCTAAAAAGTTCGGCCTACCCCTAAAATTTTCCCCGACCCCTCAATCTCTCCAGCCCCTCATCTCAACTAATTTTTCACTCTCCCCACCCTGAGAAATATTTTTAGTTCAAAACAAAAAAAAACAAAAAAAATTTGGCCTGACCCCTAAGAAGTTCGGCCTGACCCCTAAAAAGTTCGGCCGAACCCCTAAATCTCTCCAGCCCTCGATCTCAACTACATTTTTACTCACCCCCAACCTTGGGAAATATTTTGAGTTCAAAACAAAAAAAAACAAAAAAATTTGGCCTGACCCCTAAAAAGTTCGGCCTTACCCCTAAAAAGTTCGGCCTGACCCCTAAAATTTTCCACGACCCCTCAATCTCTCCAGCCCCTCATCCCAACTAATTTTTCACTCTCCCCACCCTGAGAAATATTTTGAGTTCAAAACAAAAAAAAAAGAAAAAAATTTGGCCTGACCCCTAAAAAGGTTGGGCTTGACCCTAAAAAGTTCGGCCTGACCCCTTAATCACTTTAAGCCCCCCCAACTTTTTTTTTTAAACGTGAGTTATCGCTCTTCCTTAGCTATCCTTTAACAACATTCCGGGGGGGGCCGTTATACTTTAGAAGCACCAATATTTGTAGGGACCATTATAATTAAGAAGCACCAACATTCCTGGGGTGAGACCGTTATACTTCAGAAGCACCAATATTTCTAGGGACCGTTATACTATAGAATCACCAACATTCCTGACGGGCCGTGATACTTTAGAAGCACCACCCCTGGTCTCTATACTGGAGAAGCACCCATTGTCCCTATTCTGCAGTAGCTTCCGGGTCCTACAATGTAGAAGCACCCCTGGTGCTGGGTTATATACTGTAGAAGCACCCCTGGTCCCTTTACTGAAGAAGCACCCATGGTCCTTTTTCTGCAGAGGCCTCTATGTTCTAATATTGTAGAATCACCTCCAGGACTGGGTCCTATACTGTAGAAGCACCTCTGGTCCCTATTCTGTAGAAGCACCTTTGTCCCTATTCTGTAGAAGCCTCTGGGTTCTATATGGTAGATGCACCCCCAGTTCTGGGTCCTGTACTGTAGAAGAACCCATGGTCCCTATTCTGCAGAAGCCTCCAGGTCCTATATTGTTGAAGCACCACCGGTTCTGGGCCTTTTTTATACATATATAGAGTGGTTATGACCCAACGGGTCACTGGTAACATGTACTGGTTAAATTCTTTTTTTCTGTTTTTATACATATATAGAGTGATTATGACCCAACGCGTCACTGTAAACGTGTACTTGTTAAATTCTTCTTTTTTTTCTTTTTTTATACATATATAGAGTGGTTATGACTCAACGGGTCAGTGTAAACGTGTACTTGTTAAATTATTCTTTTTTTATACATATATAGAGTGATTATGACCCAACGGGTCACTGTAAACGTGTACTTGTTAAATTCTTCTTTTTTTCTTTTTTTATACATATATAGAGTTGTTATAACTCAACGGGTCACTGTAAACGTGTACTTGTTAAATTCTTCTTTTTTTCTTTTTTTATACATATATAGAGTGGTTATGACCCAA
Organism: Sepiola atlantica; assembly: GCA_963556195.1. Classification (NCBI taxonomy): domain Eukaryota; kingdom Metazoa; phylum Mollusca; class Cephalopoda; order Sepiida; family Sepiolidae; genus Sepiola; species Sepiola atlantica. Next base: position 172,716,886 of record OY744520.1, on the reverse strand, counting down.
CGGGTCACTGTAAACGTGTACTTGTTAAATTCTTCTTTTTTTCTTTTTTATACATATATAGAGTGGTTATGACCCAACGGGTCACTTTAAACGTGTACTTGTTAAATTCTTCTTTTTTCTTTTTTTATACATATATAGAGTGGTTATGACCCAACGGTCACTGTAAACGTGTACTTGTTAAATTCTTCTTTTTTTACTTTTTTTATACATATATAGAGTGGTTATGACCCAACGGGTCACTGTATACGTGTACTTGTTAAATTCTTCTTTTTTTCTTTTTTTATACATATATAGAGTGGTTATGACCCAACGGGTCACTGTAAACGTGTACTTGTTTAATTATTCTTTTTTCTTTTTTTATACATATATAGAGTGGTTATGACTCACCGGGTCACTGTAAACGTGTACTTGTTAAATTCTGATTTTTTCTTTTTTTATACATATATAGAGTGGTTATGACCCAACGGGTCAGTGTAAACGTGTACTTGTTAAATTCTTCTTTTTTCTTTTTTATACATATATAGAGTGGTTATGACTCAACGGGGCACTGTAAACGTGTTCTTGTTAAATTCTTTTTTTCTTTTTTATACATATATAGAGTGGTTATGACTCAACGGGTCATTGTAAACGTGTACTTGTTAAATTCTTCTTTTTTCTTTTTTTATACATATATAGAGTGGTTATGACTCAACGGGTCACTGTAAACGTGTACTTGTTAAATTCTTCTTTTTTCTTTTTTATACATATATAGAGTGGTTATGACTCAACGGGGCACTGTAAACGTGTACTTGTTGAATTCTTCTTTTTTCTTTTTTTATACATATATAGAGTGGTTATGACTCAACGGGTCAGTGTAAACGTGTACTTGTTAAATTCTTCTTTTTTCTTTTTTATACATATATAGAGTGGTTATGACTCAACGGGTCAGTGTAAACGTGTACTTGTTAAATTCTTCTTTTTTCTTTTTTATACATATATAGAGTGGTTATGACTTAACGGGTCAGTGTAAACGTGTACTTGTTAAATTCTTCTTTTTTCTTTTTTATACATATATAGAGTGGTTATGACTCAACGGGGCACTGTAAACGTGTTCTTGTTAAATTCTTCTTTTTTCTTGTTTATACATATATAGAGTGGTTATGACTCAACGGGTCAGTGTAAACGTGTACTTGTTAAATTCTTCTTTTTTTCTTTTTTATACATATATAGAGTGGTTATGACTCAACGGGTCAGTGTAAACGTGTACTTGTTAAATTCTTCTTTTTTCTTTTTTATACATATATAGAGTGGTTATGACTCAACGGGGCACTGTAAACGTGTTCTTGTTAAATTCTTCTTTTTTCTTTTTTATACATATATAGAGTGGTTATGACTCAACGGGGCACTGTAAACGTGTTCTTGTTAAATTCTTTTTTCTTTTTTTATACATATATAGAGTGGTTATGACTCAACGGGTCAGTGTAAACGTGTACTTGTTAAATTCTTCTTTTTTCTTTTTTATACATATATAGAGTGGTTATGACCCAACGGGTCACTGTAAACGTGTACTTGTTTAATTATTCTTTTTTCTTTTTTTATACATATATAGAGTGGTTATGACTCACCGGGTCACTGTAAACGTGTACTTGTTAAATTCTTATTTTTTCTTTTTTTATACATATATAGAGTGGTTATGACCCAACGGGTCAGTGTAAACGTGTACTTGTTAAATTCTTCTTTTTTCTTTTTTATACATATATAGAGTGGTTATGACTCAACGGGGCACTGTAAACGTGTTCTTGTTAAATTCTTTTTTTCTTTTTTATATATATATAGAGTGGTTATGACTCAACGGGTCATTGTAAACGTGTACTTGTTAAATTCTTCTTTTTTCTTTTTTTATACATATATAGAGTGGTTATGACTCAACGGGTCACTGTAAACGTGTACTTGTTAAATTCTTCTTTTTTCTTTTTTATACATATATAGAGTGGTTATGACTCAACGGGGCACTGTAAACGTGTACTTGTTGAATTCTTCTTTTTTCTTTTTTATACATATATAGAGTGGTTATGACTCAACGGGTCAGTGTAAACGTGTACTTGTTAAATTCTTCTTTTTTCTTTTTTATACATATATAGAGTGGTTATGACTTAACGGGTCAGTGTAAACGTGTACTTGTTAAATTCTTCTTTTTTCTTTTTTATACATATATAGAGTGGTTATGACTCAACGGGGCACTGTAAACGTGTTCTTGTTAAATTCTTCTTTTTTCTTGTTTATACATATATAGAGTGGTTATGACTCAACGGGTCAGTGTAAACGTGTACTTGTTAAATTCTTCTTTTTTTCTTTTTTATACATATATAGAGTGGTTATGACTCAACGGGTCAGTGTAAACGTGTACTTGTTAAATTCTTCTTTTTTCTTTTTTATACATATATAGAGTGGTTATGACTCAACGGGGCACTGTAAACGTGTTCTTGTTAAATTCTTCTTTTTTCTTTTTTATACATATATAGAGTGGTTATGACTCAACGGGGCACTGTAAACGTGTTCTTGTTAAATTCTTTTTTCTTTTTTTGATACATATATAGAGTGGTTATGACTCAACGGGTCAGTGTAAACGTGTACTTGTTAAATTCTTCTTTTTTCTTTTTTATACATATATAGAGTGGTTATGACTCAACGGGGCACTGTAAACGTGTACTTGTTAAATTCTTCTTTTTTCTTTTTTATACATATAGAGAGTGGTTATGACTCAACGGGGCACTGTAAACGTGTACTTGTTAAATTCTTTTTTTTTCTTTTTTATACATATATAGAGTGGTTATGACTCAACGGGGCACTGTAAACGTGTACTTGTTAAATTCTTCTTTTTTCTTTTTTTATACATATATAGAGTGGTTATGACTCAACGGGTCAGTGTAAACGTGTACTTGTTAAATTCTTCTTTTTTCTTTTTTATACATATATAGAGTGGTTATGACTCAACGGGGCACTGTAAACGTGTACTTGTTAAATTCTTCTTTTTTCTTTTTTATACATATATAGAGTGGTTATGACTCAACGGGGCACTGTAAACGTGTTCTTGTTAAATTCTTCTTTTTTCTTTTTTATACATATATAGAGTGGTTATGACTCAACGGGTCAGTGTAAACGTGTACTTGTTAAATTCTTCTTTTTTTCTTTTGTATACATATATAGAGTTGTTATGACTCAACGGGTCAGTATAAACGTGTACTTGTTAAATTCTTCTTTTTTCTTTTTTATACATATATAGAGTGGTTATGACTCAACGGGGCACTGTAAACGTGTTCTTGTTAAATTCTTCTTTTTTCTTTTTTATACATATATAGAGTGGTTATGACTCAACGGGGCACTGTAAACGTGTTCTTGTTAAATTCTTTTTTCTTTTTTTATACATATATAGAGTGGTTATGACTCAACGGGTCAGTGTAAACGTGTACTTGTTAAATTCTTCTTTTTTCTTTTTTATACATATATAGAGTGGTTATGACTCAACGGGGCACTGTAAACGTGTACTTGTTTAATTATTCTTTTTTCTTTTTTATACATATATAGAGTGGTTATGACTCAACGGGTCAGTGTAAACGTGTACTTGTTAAATTCTTCTTTTTTTACTTTTTTTATACATATATAGAGTGGTTATGACCCAACGGGTCACTGTAAATGTGTACTTGTTAAATTCTTCTTTTTTTCTTTTTTTATACATATATAGAGTGGTTATGACCCAACGGGTCAGTGTAAACGTGTACTTGTTAAATTCTTTTTTTCTTTTTTATACATATATAGAGTGGTTATGACTCAACGGGTCAGTGTAAACGTGTACTTGTTAAATTCTTCTTTTTTCTTTTTTATACATATATAGAGTGGTTATGACTCAACGGGGCACTGTAAACGTGTACTTGTTAAATTCTTCTTTTTTCTTTTTTATACATATATAGAGTGGTTATGACTCAACGGGTCAGTGTAAACGTGTTCTTGTGAAATTCTTCTTTTTTCTTTTTTATACATATATAGAGTGGTTATGACTCAACGGGTCAGTGTAAACGTGTACTTGTTAAATTCTTCTTTTTTTCTTTTTATACATATATAGAGTGGTTATGACTCAACGGGTCAGTGTAAACGTGTACTTGTTAAATTCTTCTTTTTTCTTTTTTATACATATATAGAGTGGTTATGACTCAACGGGGCACTGTAAACGTGTTCTTGTTAACTTCTTTTTTCTTTTTTATACATATATAGAGTGGTTATGACTCAACGGGGCACTGTAAACGTGTTGTTAAATTCTTTTTTCTTTTTTTATACATATATAGAGTGGTTATGACTCAACGGGTCAGTGTAAACGTGTACTTGTTAAATTCTTCTTTTTTCTTTTTTATACATATATAGAGTGGTTATGACTCAACGGGGCACTGTAAACGTGTACTTGTTAAATTCTTCTTTTTTCTTTTTTATACATATATAGAGTGGTTATGACTCAACGGGTCAGTGTAAACGTGTTCTTGTTAAATTCTTTTTTTTTCTTTTTTATACATATATAGAGTGGTTATGACTCAACGGGTCAGTGTAAACGTGTACTTGTTAAATTCTTCTTTTTTCTTTTTTTATACATATATAGAGTGGTTATGACTCAACGGGTCAGTGTAAACGTGTACTTGTTAAATTCTTCTTTTTTCTTTTTTATACATATATAGAGTGGTTATGACTAAACGGGTCAGTGTAAACGTGTACTTGTTAAATTCTGCTTTTTTCTTTTTTATACATATATAGAGTGGTTATGACTCAACGGGGCACTGTAAACGTGTTCTTGTTAAATTCTTTTTTCTTTTTTTATACATATATAGAGTGGTTATGACTCAACGGGTCAGTGTAAACGTGTACTTGTTAAATTCTTCTTTTTTCTTTTTTATACATATATAGAGTGGTTATGACTCAACGGGGCACTGTAAACGTGTACTTGTTAAATTCTTCTTTTTTCTTTTTTATACATATATAGAGTGGTTATGACTCAACGGGTCAGTGTAAACGTGTACTTGTTAAATTCTGCTTTTTTCTTTTTTATACATATATAGAGTGGTTATGACTCAACGGGTCAGTGTAAACGTGTACTTGTTAAATTCTTTTTTTTTTCTTTTTTTATACATATATAGAGTGGTTATGACTCAACGGGGCACTGTAAACGTGTACTTGTTAAATTCTTCTTTTTTCTTTTTTATACATATATAGAGTGGTTATGACTCAACGGGGCACTGTAAACGTGTTCTTGTTAAATTCTTCTTTTTTTTTTAATACATATATAGAGTGGTTATGACTCAACGGGTCAGTGTAAACGTGTACTTGTTAAATTCTTCTTTTTTTCTTTTGTATACATATATAGAGTTGTTATGACTCAACGGGTCAGTATAAACGTGTACTTGTTAAATTCTTCTTTTTTCTTTTTTATACATATATAGAGTGGTTATGACTCAACGTGGCACTGTAAACGTGTTCTTGTTAAATTCTTCTTTTTTCTTTTTTATACATATATAGAGTGGTTATGACTCAACGGGGCACTGTAAACGTGTTCTTGTTAAATTCTTTTTTCTTTTTTTATACATATATAGAGTGGTTATGACTCAACGGGTCAGTGTAAACGTGTACTTGTTAAATTCTTCTTTTTTCTTTTTTATACATATATAGAGTGGTTATGACTCAACGGGGCACTGTAAACGTGTACTTGTTTAATTATTCTTTTTTCTTTTTTATACATATATAGAGTGGTTATGACTCAACGGGTCAGTGTAAACGTGTTCTTGTTAAATTCTTCTTTTTTCTTTTTTTATACATATATAGAGTGGTTATGACTCAACGGGTCAGTGTAAACGTGTACTTGTTAAATTCTTCTTTTTTCTTTTTTATACATATATAGAGTGGTTATGACTCAACGGGTCAGTGTAAACGTGTACTTGTTAAATTCTTCTTTTTTCTTTTTCATACATATATAGAGTGGTTATGACTCAACGGGTCAGTGTAAACGTGTACTTGTTAAATTCTTCTTTTTTCTTTTTTATACATATATAGAGTGGTTATGACTCAACGGGTCAGTGTAAACGTGTTCTTGTTAAATTCTTTTTTTTTCTTTTTTATACATATATAGAGTGGTTATGACTCAACGGGGCACTGTAAACGTGTACTTGTTAAATTCTTCTTTTTTCTTTTTTATACATATATAGAGTGGTTATGACTCAACGGGTCAGTGTAAACGTGTACATGTTAAATTCTTCTTTTTTCTTTTTTATACATATATAGAGTGGTTATGACTCAACGGGTCAGTGTAAACGTGTACTTGTTAAATTCTTCTTTTTTCTTTTTTATACATATATAGAGTGGTTATGACTCAACGGGGCACTGTAAACGTGTACTTGTTAAATTCTTCTTTTTTCTTTTTTATACATATATAGAGTGGTTATGACTCAACGGGTCAGTGTAAACGTGTACTTGTTAAATTCTTCTTTTTTTCTTTTTTATACATATATAGAGTGGTTATGACTCAACGGGTCAGTGTAAACGTGTACTTGTTAAATTCTTCTTTTTTCTTTTTTATACATATATAGAGTGGTTATGACTCAACGGGGCACTGTAAACGTGTACTTGTTAAATTCTTCTTTTTTCTTTTTTATACATATATAGAGTGGTTATGACTCAACGGGTCAGTGTAAACGTGTACTTGTTAAATTCTTCTTTTTTTCTTTTTTATACATATATAGAGTGGTTATGACTCAACGGGTCAGTGTAAACGTGTACTTGTTAAATTCTTCTTTTTTCTTTTTTATACATATATAGAGTGGTTATGACTCAACGGGGCACTGTAAACGTGTTCTTGTTAAATTCTTCTTTTTTCTTGTTTATACATATATAGAGTGGTTATGACTCAACGGGGCACTGTAAACGTGTTCTTGTTAAATTCTTTTTTCTTTTTTTATACATATATAGAGTGGTTATGACTCAACGGGTCAGTGTAAACGTGTACTTGTTAAATTCTTCTTTTTTCTTTTTTATACATATATAGAGTGGTTATGACTCAACGGGTCAGTGTAAACGTGTACTTGTTAAATTCTTCTTTTTTCTTTTTTATACATATATAGAGTGGTTATGACTCAACGGGTCAGTGTAAACGTGTACTTGTTAAATTCTTCTTTTTTCTTTTTTATACATATATAGAGTGGTTATGACTCAACGGGGCACTGTAAACGTGTTCTTGTTAAATTCTTCTTTTTTCTTTTTTATACATATATAGAGTGGTTATGACTCAACGGGTCAGTGTAAACGTGTACTTGTTAAATTCTTCTTTTTTTCTTTTTTATACATATATAGAGTGGTTATGACTCAACGGGTCAGTGTAAATCCTTTCTCCTTCTGATCTGCGAAATAATCCAAAGGAGAACGAAGATGGCGTTAAAATATTGTCCAAACCTATCACTACAGTAGCTCTATCTAGGACATTGAGCACTTTTTTCCCGGACAACGCCGAGTACTTTGAAAATCAGAGAGGCCTCCTGGGGACTACTGAAATCAATTAGGTATCCTCCCTCCTTTTCATCTGCAAAATTGTCCAAAGGGGAACAAAGATGGCGTTAAAATATGTTCTAAACCTATCACTACAGTAGCTCTATCTAGGATATTGAGCACTTTTCTCCCGGACAACGCCGAGTACTTTGAAAATCGAGGAGGCTTCATGAGCACTCTTGAAATTACTTAGGTATCCTTTCTCCTGCTGATCTGTGAAATAGTCGAAAGGGGAACGAAGATGGCGTTAAAATATTTTCCAAACCTATCACTACAGTAGCTCTATCTAGGACATTGAGCACTTTTCTCCCGGACAACGCCGAGTACTTTGATAATCAAGGAGGCCTCCTGGAGACTACTGAAATCACTGAGGTATCCTCTCTCCTTCTGATCTGCGAAATAGTCCAAAGGGGAACGAAGATGGCGTTAAAATATTTTACAAACCTATCACTACAGTAGCTCTATCTAGGATATTGAGCACTTTTCTCCCGGACAACGCCGAGTACTTTGAAAATCGAGGAGGCTTCATGAACCCACATGAAATACCTTAGGTATCCTCTCTCCTTCTGATCTGCGAAATAGTCCAAAGGGGAACGAAGATGGCGTTAAAATATTTTCCAAAACCTATCACTACAGTAGCTCTATCTAGGACATTGAGCACTTTTCTCCCGGACAACGCCGAGTACTTTGATAATCAAGGAGGCCTCCTGGGGACTACTGAAATCACTTAGGTATCCTCTCCCCATTCTGATCTGCGAAATAGTCCAAAGGGGAACGAAGATGGCGTTAAAATATTTTCCAAACCTATCACTACAGTAGCTCTATCTAGGATATTGAGTACTTTTCTCCCGGACAACGCCGAGTATTTCAAAATCAAAGAGGCCTCCTGAGCACTACTGAAATAACTCTTATCGATTACCACATCCTTTTCAGCGTAGATGCTGTTAAAATATTATCCAAACCTATCACTACAGTAGCTCTATCTAGGACATTGAGCACTTTTCTCCCGGACAACGCCGAGTACTTTGATAATCAAGGAGGCCTCCTTGAGACTACTGAAATCACTGAGGTATCCTCTCTCCTTCTGATCTGCGAAATAGTCCAAAGGGGAACGAAGATGGCGTTAAAATATTTTCCAAACCTATCACTACAGTAGCTCTATCTAGGATATTGAGCACTTTTCTCCCGGACAACGCCGAGTACTTAGAAAATCAAGGAGGCTTCATGAACCCACATGAAATACCTTAGGTATCCTCTCTCCTTCTGATCTGCGAAATAGTCCAAAGCACTCCTGAAATCACTTAGGTATCATAATAGTGCATCATGACAACGGAACCGATACGACCCTACCTCAACACTTCTCAAAAAAGGAGGAGATAATGCATGGGATGAGTGCATCATGACAACGGAACCGATACGACCCTACCTCAACACTTCTCAAGAAAGGAGGAGATAATGCATGGGAATAGTGCATCATGACAACGGACCCGATACGACCCTACCTCAACACTTCTCAAAAAAGGAGGAGATAATGCATGGGAATAGTGAATCATGACAACGGAACCGATACGACCCTACCTCAACACTTCTAAAAAAAGGAGGAGATAATGCATGGGATGAGAGCATCATGACAACGGAACCGATACGACCCTACCTCAACATTTCTCAAAAAAGGAGGAGATAATGCATGGGATGAGGGCATCATGACAACGGAACCGATACGACCCTACCTCAACATTTCTCAAAAAAAGGAGGAGGTAATGCATGGGATCAGTGCATCATGACAACGGAACCGATACTACCCTACCTCAACACTTCTCAAGAAAGGAGGAGGTAATGCTCACACCAGCGAATACCGTAACCCCCCCCCCCTTCCAATTTGGCCTGAAAGGAGGAGGTAATTCCTATCATGATAACAGAACGGCCACAGGGAGGGAGGGGGGAGGAAAATATTAGCGTCTATTAATAATTATGAAAGAAAGTGTGAGAGGGAAAAAAAACTGCCACTCTCTGACGTCATGATGACCTGATATAACCGGACACAATTTAGGTCAAGACCGGGTACATCCGGCAAGGGATTATGGGACAGGTGCGGATGTGATTGAGCAACCCTTGTTTCACTACACACTCTTAACGTAGGATTCCTATGTTGTTATTGATGCATCCGGACAGAAGTTATTGGATGATCTGATAGAACCGGACACAATTTAGGGCAAGACCGGGTACATCCGGCAAGGGATTATGGGATGTTTACAATGACTCTGCATTTTTATCGGATTAGTACATAAATACATTAGATTATTTCGAATTTAGTACATATTAACGTTGCAATTTCGTGTAAAATACGAAAAAAACTGCTACCTTTTGTCGGAAAGTGGTCCGGTTGACTGTCAGCGAGTGAATCGTTATTTGCGATTTTGAGATATTATGATCCCAGGATATGTACGGTGCTGAAGATATAAACTTTTTGACATGTCGTCGGGTAGTTTTTGAGGAGAAGCTTCACATACAGACATACATACATACATACATACATACATACATATAGACAAGTGCCCTTTATATAAGAGATGATAATATTCCCCCCCCCCCCTCCGTCCCTGTGGCCGTTCTGTTATCATGATAGGAATTACCTCCTCCTTTCAGGCCAAATTGGGGGGGGGGTACGGTATTCGCCGGTGTGAGCATTACCTCCTCCTTTTTTGAGAAGTGTAGGGGTAGGGTAGTATCGGTTCCCTTGTCATGATGCACTGATCACATGCATTACCTCCTTCTTTTTTGAGAAGTGTAGATGTAGAATAATATCGGTTCCGTTATCATGATGTGCTCATCCCATGAATTACCTCCTCCTTCTTTGAGAAGTGTAGGGGTAGGGTCGTATCGGTTCCGTTGTCATGATGCCCTCATCCCATGCATTATCTCCTCCTTTTTTGAGAAGTGTTGAGGTAGGGTCGTATCGCTTCCGTTGTCATGATGCCCTCATCCCATGCATTATCTCCTCCTTTTTTGAGAAGTGTTGAGGTAGGGTCGTATCGGTTCCGTTGTCATGATGCCCTCATCCCATGCATTATCTCCTCCTTTTTTGAGAAGTGTTGAGGTAGGGTCGTATCGGTTCCGTTGTCATGATGCCCTCATCCCATGCATTATCTCCTCCTTTTTTGAGAAGTGTTGAGGTAGGGTCGTATCGGTTCCGTTGTCATGATGCACTATTCCCATGCATTACCTCCTCCTTTTTTGAGAAGTGTAGAGGTAGGGTCGTATCGGTTCCGTTGTCATGATGCACTATTCCCATGCATTACCTCCTCCTTTTTTGAGCAGTGTAGAGGTAGGGTGTGTGGGTACCCTGCGACCTGACGAAGTATGTGTGGGTACCCTGCTGCCTGACGAAGTATGTGTGGGTACCCTGCTGCCTGACGAAGTATTTGTGGGTACCCTGCGACCGCACGAAGTATGTGTAGGCACCCTGCGACCGGACGAAGTATGTGTGAGTACCCTGCGACCGCACAAAGTATGTGTGAGTACCCTGCGACCGCACGAAGTATTTGTGGGTACCCTGCGACCGCACGAAGTATGTGTGGGTACCCTGCTGCCTGACGAAGTATGTGTGGGTACCCTGCTGCCTGACGAAGTATTTGTGGGTACCCTGCGACCGCACGAAGTATGTATAGGTACCCTGCGACCGGACGAAGTATGTGTGGGTACCCTGCTGCCTGACGAAGTATGTGTGGGTACCCTGCGACCGCACGAAGTATGTGTGGGTACCCTGCGACCGGACGAAGTATGTATAGGTACCCTGCGACCGCACGAAGTATGTGTGGGTACCCTGCGACCGGACGAAGTATGTGTGGGTACCTTGCGACCGCACAAAGTATTTGTGGGTACCCTGCGACCGCACGAAGTATGTGTGGGTACCCTGCTGCCTGACGAAGTATGTGTGGGTACCCTGCGACCGCACGAAGTATGTGTGGGTACCCTGCGACCGGACGAAGTATGTATAGGTACCCTGCGACCGCACGAAGTATGTGTGGGTACCCTGCGACCGGACGAAGTATGTGAGGGTACCCTGCGACCGCACAAAGTATGTGTGGGTACCCTGCGACCGGACGAAGTATTTGTGGGTACCCTGCTGCCTGACGAAGTATGTGTGGGTACCCTGCGACCGCACGAAGTATGTGTGGGTACCCTGCTGCCTGACGAAGTATGTGTGGGTACCCTGCGACCGCACGAAGTATGTGTGGGTACCCTGCGACCGGACGAAGTATGTATAGGTACCCTGCGACCGCACGAAGTATGTGTGGGTACCCTGCGACCGGACGAAGTATGTGTGAGTACCCTGCGACCGCACGAAGTATTTGTGGGTACCCTGCGACCGCACGAAGTATGTGTGGGTACCCTGCTGCCTGACGAAATATGTGTGGGTACCCTGCGACCGCACGAAGTATGTATAGGTACCCTGCGACTGCACGAAGTATGTGTGGGTACCCTGCGACCGGACGAAGTATGTATAGGTACCCTGCGACCGCACGAAGTATGTGTAGGCACCCTGCGACCGAACGAAGTATGTGTGGGTACCCTGCTGCCTGACGAAGTATGTGTGGGTACCCTGCGACCGGACGAAGTATGTGAGGGTACCCTGCGACCGCACAAAGTATGTGTGGGTACCCTGCGACCGGACGAAGTATTTGTGGGTACCCTGCTGCCTGACGAAGTATGTGTGGGTACCCTGCGACCGCACGAAGTATGTGTGGGTACCCTGCGACCGGACGAAGTATGTATAGGTACCCTGCGACCGCACGAAGTATGTGTGGGTACCCTGCGACCGGACGAAGTATGTGTGAGTACCCTGCGACCGCACGAAGTATTTGTGGGTACCCTGCGACCGCACGAAGTATGTGTGGGTACCCTGCTGCCTGACGAAGTATGTGTGGGTACCCTGCGACCGCACGAAGTATGTGTGGGTACCCTGCGACCGGACGAAGTATGTATAGGTACCCTGCGACCGCACGAAGTATGTGTGGGTACCCTGCGACCGGACGAAGTATGTGTGAGTACCCTGCGACCGCACGAAGTATTTGTGGGTACCCTGCGACCGCACGAAGTATGTGTGGGTACCCTGCTGCCTGACGAAGTATGTGTGGGTACCCTGCGACCGCACGAAGTATTTGTGGGTACCCTGCGACCGCACGAAGTATGTATAGGTACCCTGCGACTGCACGAAGTATGTGTGGGTACCCTGCGACCGGACGAAGTATGTATAGGTACCCTGCGACCGCACGAAGTATGTGTAGGCACCCTGCGACCGAACGAAGTATGTGTGGGTACCCTGCTGCCTGACGAAGTATGTGTGGGTACCCTGCGACCGCACGAAGTATGTGTGGGTACCCTGCGACCGCACGAAGTATGTGTGGGTACCCTGCTGCCTGACGAAGTATGTGTGGGTACCCTGCGACCGCACAAAGTATGTGTGGGTACCCTGCGACCGGACGAAGTATGTATAGGTACCCTGCGACCGCACGAAGTATGTGTGGGTACCCTGCGACCGGACGAAGTATGTGTGAGTACCCTGCGACCGCACGAAGTATTTGTGGGTACCCTGCGACCGCACGAAGTATGTGTGGGTACCTTGCTGCCTGACGAAGTATGTGTGAGTACCCATCGACCGCACGAAGTATGTGTTGGTACCCTGCGACCGCACGAAGTATGTATAGGTACCCTGCGACCGCACGAAGTATGTGTGGGTACCCTGCGACCGGACGAAGTATGTGTGAGTACCCTGCGACCGCACAAAGTATGTGTGAGTACCCTGCGACCGCACGAAGTATTTGTGGGTACCCTGCGACCGCACGAAGTATGTGTGGGTACCCTGCTGCCTGACGAAGTATGTGTGGGTACCCTGCTGCCTGACGAAGTATTTGTGGGTACCCTGCGACCGCACGAAGTATGTGTAGGCACCCTGCGACCGAACAAAGTATGTGTGGGTACCCTGCTGCCTGACGAAGTATGTGTGGGTACCCTGCGACCGCACGAAGTATGTGTGGGTACCCTGCGACCGGACAAAGTATGTATAGGTACGCTGCGACCGCACGAAGTATGTATAGGTACCCTGCGACCGGACGAAGTATGTGTGGGTACCCTGCGACCGGACGAAGTATGTGTGGGTACCCTGCGACCGGACGAAGTATGTGTGGGTACCCTGCTGCCTGACGAAGTATGTGTGGGTACCCTGCGACCGCACGAAGTATGTGTGGGTACCCTGCGACCGGACGAAGTATGTGTGGGTACCTTGCGACCGCACAAAGTATTTGTGGGTACCCTGCGACCGCACGAAGTATGTGTGGGTACCCTGCTGCCTGACGAAGTATGTGTGGGTACCCTGCGACCGCACGAAGTATGTGTGGGTACCCTGCGACCGGACGAAGTATGTATAGGTACCCTGCGACCGCACGAAGTATGTGTGGGTACCCTGCGACCGGACGAAGTATGTGAGGGTACCCTGCGACCGCACAAAGTATGTGTGGGTACCCTGCGACCGGACGAAGTATTTGTGGGTACCCTGCTGCCTGACGAAGTATGTGTGTGTACCATGCGACCGCACGAAGTATGTGTGGGTACCCTGCGACCGGACGAAGTATGTGTAGGTACCCTGCGACCGCACAAAGTATGTGTGGGTACCCTGCGACCGCACAAAGTATGTGTGTGTACCCTGCGACCGGACGAAGTATGTATAGGTACCCTGCGACCGCACGAAGTATGTGTGGGTACCCTGCGACCGGACGAAGTATGTGTGAGTACCCTGCGACCGCACGAAGTATTTGTGGGTACCCTGCGACCGCACGAAGTATGTGTGGGTACCCTGCTGCCTGACGAAGTATGTGTGGGTACCCTGCGACCGCACGAAGTATGTGTGGGTACCCTGCGACCGGACGAAGTATGTATAGGTACCCTGCGACCGCACGAAGTATGTGTGTGTACCCTGCGACCGGACGAAGTATGTGTGAGTACCCTGCGACCGCACGAAGTATTTGTGGGTACCCTGCGACCGCACGAAGTATGTGTGGGTACCCTGCTGCCTGACGAAGTATGTGTGGGTACCCTGCGACCGCACGAAGTATTTGTGGGTACCCTGCGACCGCACGAAGTATGTATAGGTACCCTGCGACTGCACGAAGTATGTGTGGGTACCCTGCGACCGGACGAAGTATGTATAGGTACCCTGCGACCGCACGAAGTATGTGTAGGCACCCTGCGACCGAACGAAGTATGTGTGGGTACCCTGCTGCCTGACGAAGTATGTGTGGGTACCCTGCGACCGCACGAAGTATGTGTGGGTACCCTGCGACCGCACGAAGTATGTGTGGGTACCCTGCTGCCTGACGAAGTATGTGTGGGTACCCTGCGACCGCACAAAGTATGTGTGGGTACCCTGCGACCGGACGAAGTATGTATAGGTACCCTGCGACCGCACGAAGTATGTGTGGGTACCCTGCGACCGGACGAAGTATGTGTGAGTACCCTGCGACCGCACGAAGTATTTGTGGGTACCCTGCGACCGCACGAAGTATGTGTGGGTACCATTGCTGCCTGACGAAGTATGTGTGGGTACCCATCGACCGCACGAAGTATGTGTTGGTACCCTGCGACCGCACGAAGTATGTATAGGTACCCTGCGACCGCACGAAGTATGTGTGGGTACCCTGCGACCGGACGAAGTATGTGTGAGTACCCTGCGACCGCACGAAGTATGTGTGGGTACGCTGACGTCAGAGAGTGGCAGGAAGAAATTCACTCACACTACAACCATTTTTTTCTTTCTTTCTTTTTTCCCGCTCACTCCCACACTTTCTTTCTTACTTATTAATAGACGCTAATATCCCCCCCTTCTCTATGGCCGTTCTGTTATCATGATAGGCATTCCCTCCTCCTTTCGGGGGGGGGGTGTCGGCATTCGCCGGTGTGAGCGCTTCAGGTGAAATTTGGGGGAGGGGGAGTGTCGGCATTCGCCGGTGTGAGCGTTTCAGGCCAAATCTGGCGAGGGGGAATGTCGGCATTCGGCGGCTCAGGCCAATCTGGGGAGGGGAGGAGGGAAATGTTGGCATTCGGCGGTATGAACGATCGCCTGTGGGGCGCCTCAGGCGAAATTTGGGGATGGGGCGTATTGGCATACGCCGGTGAGGCAGGCGAAATTTGGGGGAGGGGGAGTGTCGGTATTCGCCGGTGTCAGCGCCTCAGGCGAAATTTGGGGGGAGTCGTCGGTGAGACAGATCCCGACCTTGGCGGTATATCAACCGGTACTTTAGGGGAGAGGAAGTGAGCTAAAGGAAAAGGGATTAAAAAATAAAATGATAATCTGATTTTTGATTCGACAGTGTAAGATCGACACCTATCGGATAGGACTAGATATACACTTGATCTCAAGGCAATAATGCCGAGAACAGATACTACACTTTGATATTAGCCAAAAGGCCGAGAAACATCCGAAATTCAACTATTTATCAACTTTCCGACAAAAGGTAGCAGTTTTTTCGTATTTTACACCACTTTTTCAACGTTAATATGTAGTAAATTCGAAATAATCTAATGTATTTATGTACTAATCCGATAAAAATGCAGAGTCACTGTAAACATCCCATAATCCCTTGCCGGATGTACCCGGTCTTGCCCGACATTCAGCCCGGTTGTATCAGATCATCCAATAACTTCTGTCCGGATAAATCAATAACAACATAGGAATCCTACGTTATAAGTGTGTAGTGAAACAAGGGTTGCTCAATCACATCCGCAACTGTCCAATAATCCCTTGCTGGATGTACCCGGTCTTGCCCTAAATTGTGTCCGGTTATATCAGGTCATAGTACTCGGCGTTGTCCGGGAAAAAAGTGCTCAATGTCCTAGATAGAGCTACTGTAGAGATAGGTTTGGAAAATATTTTAACAGCATCTACGCTGAAAAGGATGGGGGAATCGATAAGAGTTATTTCAGTAGTGTTCAGGAGGCCTCTTTGATTTTCAAAGTACTCGGCGTTGTCCGGGAAAAAAGTGCTCAATGTCCTAGATAGACCTACTGTAGTGATAGGTTTGCATAATATCTTAACAGCATCTACGCTGAAAAGGATGGGGGATCGATAAGAGTTATTTCAGTAGTGCTCAGGAGGCCTCTTTGATTTTCAAATACTCGGCGTTGTCCGGGAGAAAAGTGCTCAATGTCCTAGATAGAGCTACTGTAGTGATAGGTTTGGAAAATATTTTAAAGCCATCTTCGTTCCCCTTTGGACTATTTGGCAGATCAAAAAGAGGGATACCTAAGTTATTTCAGTAGTCCTCAGGAGGCCTCCTTTGTTATCAAAGTACTCAGCGTTGTCCGGGAGAAAAGCGCTCAATGTCCTAGATAGAGCTACTGTAGTGATAGGTTTGGAAAATATTTTAACGCTATCTTCGTTCCCCTTTGGACTATTTGGCAGATCAGAAGGAGAGAGGATACCTATGTGATTTCAGTAGTCCTCAGGAGGCCTCCTTGATTATCAAAGTACTCGGCGTTGTCCGGGAGAAAAGTGCTCAATATCCTAGATAGAGCTACTGTAGTGATAGGTTTGGAAAATATTTTAACGCCATCTTCGTTCCCCTTTGGACTATTTGGCAGATCAGAAGGAGAGAGGATACCTAAGTAATTTCAGTAGTCCTCAGGAGGCCTCCTTGATTATCAAAGTACTCGACGTTGTCCGGGAGAAAAGTGCTCAATGTCCTAGATAGAGCTACTGTAGTGATAGGTTTGGAAAATATTTTAACGCTATCTTCGTTCCCCTTTGGACTATTTCGCAGATCAGAAGGAGAGAGGATTCCTAAGTGATTTCAGTAGTCCTCAGGACGCCTCCTTGATTATCAAAGTACTCGGCGTTGTCCGGGAGAAAAGTGCTCAATGTCCTAGATAGAGCTACTGTAGTGATAGGTTGGGATAATATTTTAACAGCATCTACGCTGAAAAGGATAGGGGAATCAATAAGAGTTATTTCAGTAGTGCTCAGGAGGCGTCTTTGATTTTCAAATACTCGGCGTTGTCCGGGAGAAAAGTGCTGAATGTCCTTAATAGAGATACTGTAGTGATAGGTTTTGAAAATATTTTAACGCCATCTTCGTTCCCCTTTGGACTATTTGGCAGATCAGAAGGAGAGAGGATACCTAAGTTATTTCAGTAGTCCTCAGGAGGCCTCCTTTGATTTTCAAAGTACTCGGCGTTGTCCGGGAGAAAATTGCTCAATGTCCTAGATAGAGCTACTGTAGTGATAGGTTTGGATAATATTTTAACAGCATCTACGCTGAAAAGGATGGGGGAATCGATATAAGTTATTACAGTAGTTCTCAGGAGGCGTCTTTGATTATCAAAGTACTCGGCGTTGTCCGGGAGAAAAGTGTTCAATATCCTAGATAGAGCTACTGTAGTGATAGGTTTGGAAAATATTTTAACGCCATCTTCGTTCCCCTTTGGACTATTTGGCAGATCAGAAGGAGAGAGGATACCTAAGTGATTTCAGTAGTGCTCAGGAGGCCTCCTTGATTTTCAAAGTACTCGGCGTTGTCCGGGAGAAAATTGCTGAATGTCCTAGATAGAGCTACTGTAGTGATAGGTTAGGATAATATTTTAACAGCATCTACGCTGAAAAGGATGGGGGAATCGATAAGAGTTATTTAAGGAGTGCTCATGAGGCCTCCTTGATTTAAAAATTACTCGGTGTTGTCCGGGAGAAAAGTGCTCAATATCCTAGATAGAGCTACTGTAGTGATAGGTTTGGAAAATATTTTAACGCCATCTTCGTTCCCCTTTGGACTATTTATCAGATCAAAACGAGGGATACCTAAGTGATTTCAGTAGTGCTCAGGAGGCCTCCTTGATTTTCAAAGTATTTGGCGTTGTCCAGGAGAAAAGTGTTCAATGTCCTTGATCGAGCTACTGTAGTGATAGGTTTGGATAATATTTTAACGCTATCTTCGTTCCCCTTTGGACTATTTGGCAGATCAGAAGGAGAGAGGATACCTATGTGATTTCAGTAGTCCTCAGGAGGCCTCCTTGATTTTCAAAGTACTCGGCGTTGTCCGGCAGAAAAGTGCTCAATATCCTAAATGGAGCTACTGTAGTGATAGGTTTGGAAAATATTTTAATGCCATCTTCGTTTCCCTTTGGACTATTTGGCAGATCAGAAGGAGAGAGGATACCTAAGTTATTTCAGTAGTGCTCATGAGGCCTCTTTTATTTTTAAAGTACTCGGCGTTGTCCGGGAGAAAATTGTTCAATGTCCTAGATAGAGCTACTGTAGTGATAGGTTTGGATAATATTTTAAGAGCATCTACGCTGAAAACCTATTTAGCATTCGCACCGCGACAGCAATAGGTACATATTTAGCATTCAGCGGTGGCGATAGGAAGTATATAGCATTTGCACATGGGCGGCAATAAATACGTATATAGCATGCGCATCGGGAGTATAAAAAAAATTGGGGGGGAGGCAAAACATTTATTTTGTCTTTTATCTTTTTCATTGAAAATATTTATGTGTATGGGGAGACTGAAAAAAAAAATTTTCGGGGGAGGGGGCTAAAAAATTTTTTTTATTTTCTTTTTTAAAATAAAAATATTTCTATGTATGGGGGGAACATAACATTTTTGGGGTGTAAGGGCGTCAAAAATTTTTCTTTTTTTTTTCCTTTAAATTAAAAATATTTCTAAATATGTGGGAGGATAGAAAAAAAATTTTCTTGTGAGGAGGCAAAAAAATGTATTTTTTTCTGTTTGTAACTAAAAATATTTATATTTATGATAGTGACAATACATAAATGAACACTATTTTGTTTTTCTAACACGATAGGGCCGAATAAATATAAGTTCTTACGTATGCGAACTGGGCTGGAGATTGGTACATATATAGTATGTGTACCCTTGCAAGGATAGGTAAGTATGTAGTATGCGCACCAGAGCCGCGATAGGTACGAATATAGTATGCACACCGGGTCGGCGATAGGTTTATATATAGTATGTGTACCGGGGTGGCAATAGGTACTATATAGTAGTGCATAGGGGTGGCTATAGCTACGTATTTAGCATTCGCACTGGGGTTGCGATAGGTATGTATTCAGCAATCGCACCGGGGTGGCGATATGTACATATTTAGTATTCGCACTGGGGCAGTGATAGGTACATATGGTGTATGAACACCTGGGCGGCAATATGTACGTATTTAGCATTCATCCCTGGGCGGAGATAGGTACTTATTTAGCATTCAGCGGTGGCGATAGGTACGTATATAGCATGTGCACATGGGCGGCAATAAGTACGTGATAGGTATGTATTATGCATGCGCACTGGGGCAGCGATCGGTTCATATATAGCACGCGCACCGGGGCAGCAGTAGGTACGTATATAGCACGCGCACCGGGGCGGCGAAAGGTACGTATTTAGCATTCACACCGGGGCGGCGATAGGTATGTATTTAGCATTCGCACCGGGGCGGCGATAGGTATGTATTTAGCATTCGCACCGGGGCGGCGATAGGTATGTATTTAGCATTCGGACCGGGGCGGCGACAGGTATGTATTTAGCATTCACACCGGGGCGGCGATAGGTATGTATTTAGCATTCGCACCGGGGTGGCGATATGTACGTATTTAGCTTCCGCACCAGGGCGGCGATAGGTACGTATTTAGAATTCACACAGGAGCCACGATAGGTACGTATTTAGAAATCACACTAGGGCGGCGATATGTATGTATTTAGCATTCGTACCGGGGCGGTGATATGTACATATTTAGCTTCCACACCGGGGCGGCGATAGGTACGTATTCAGAATTCAGGGGTGGCGATAGCTACGTATATAGCATGTACACATGGGCAGCAATAAGTACGTACATAGCATGCGCACCGGGGCGGCGATCAGTACATATATAGCACGTGCGCCGGGGCGGCAATAGGTACGTATATAGCACGTGCAGCGAATATAGCACCAGAACGGCGAAAGGTATGTATTTCGCATTTGCACCAGGGTGGTGATAGGTACGTATTTAGCATTCGCACCGGGGCGGCTATAGGTACGTATTTAGCATTCACACCAGGGCGGCTATAGGTACGTATTTAGCATTCGCATCTGGTCGGCGATAGGTACGTATTTAGCATTCGCACCAAAGTGGTGATAGGTACGTATTTAGAAATTCGCACCAATGCGGCAATATGTACATATTAATTATTCCCACTAGGGCAGCGATAGGTACTTATGTAGCATGCACACCGGGGCGGCGATAGGTACTATTTAGCATTCGCAACGGGGCGGCGATAGGTACTTAAATAGTATCTGAACTGGGGCGGCGATAGGTACGTATATAGTATGTACACTGGGGCGGCGATAGGTACGTATATAGTATGCGCACCGGGGTGATGATAGATACGTATATAGCATAAACACCGGAGTGGAGATAAGTACCTATATAGAAGGCGCAGATAGAGGTGTTACTTTTTATAGAAATATATCATACTATTGCCCTGGGCAACGTAGGAGAAATTGTGGGGAAAGAACAGCTTTCGCAAAAGGCAAAATTAGAAAGTAGCGGTGAAATGCGGCGACCAGGGAAGAAAAAGGTAGAAAGATAAAGAGACGGCTATAGAGAAGGTGGGGGGGGGGAGAAATAGAAGTTTGTATATAAAGATGTTACACACACGATTTTTCTTCAATTATATGTTTTAATGACCCCGAGCAACGCCGGGTAGCCCCGCTAGTATATATATATAAGGTTGTTTTACAACGAAAATTCGTGAGAAAAAAAATTAAATAAATGGATTTTTCATTTAAAATTGCACGATTGTTTGATTGTCAAAATATTTCCTTTCCTTACTTAAAAAAAGCGCCAATCAGCATATAACATCGCCAGGACTAAACATAACGTCGTAAGAACATGACGTATTTTCGACCCCTCAGGGTTAATACCACCAATATGAGGAGTAAGAATAGAAAAAAAACACACTATAAGACAGTCTCGCTTGACAATATTGTTTTACAACGAAAATTCGCGAAAAAAAATTAAATAAATGAATTTTTCATTTAAAATTGCACGATTGTTTGATTTTCAAAATATTCTACTTTAATATATATATATATATATATATATATATATATATATATATATATATATATATATATATATATATATTCGATAAAAAATCAAAAAATAACGTTCCAACGTAATGGAAAATGGAAAAAAGAAAAAACAAAAAACAATCATTCATGTATTCATCAACATTTTGTCTTTATTCTAAGATTTCCTCTGGATGATTGCTGTGATTTAGATCCAGGCTAGCCAATTCACACTACAATCTCAACATAACTTTACACATAATATCGATAATAAAATAAATATGTAGCTAAATCAAAATCAAAATAACTAAAAAAAACATCCATTTCATTTCATGAACTTTTACGCATTTCAAATTCTAAGGGTATATTTTGTTCGAAAAAAGAAAAAAAACATTCCTTTCACGTCATAGGTTGCACTACATTTTTCAAATATTCTAATGACTATTTCTTCAAATAAACCATCCCGAGGAAGTATTGAAATAAATGATACTTTTGGTTTTCCTTTTTTAATTTTCCATATATATATATATATATATATATATATATATATATATATATATATATATATTACCGAAGAGTTATGTAGATTCTTTAAAACAATTCGCAAATAACAAAAACATCATCATATCACCTTCAGATAAAGGTGGCGATATAGTAATTATGGAGAAGAACTTATATTTAAGAGAAAATATTTACACTACTATTAACAAATCTTTCAAAAAACTGATAAGAAAAGGAAATCATATATTGAAACCCACCCCATTATTCCCACATTAAACGGCCTCCCCATAACTCATAAACCAGGTATCCCTATGCGCCCCCTAATATCTGGTATCGGTAGCATAACGCATAACATCGCACAAGCCATAGTCAATATTCTAACCCTAACCACTAATAGACACAATCAACACTTCCTATATAAAAAAAACTCGGGAGACTTATTAAACAAAGTAAAAAAAAACATTAATGTACAAAACAAAACTATATACAACTTAGACGTAATGTCTTTACACACTAATGTCCCCATTAAAAAGTGTTTAAATTTACCCCATATGCACCTAAAAAAGATCAACATCAACTTACCGTTTCCTCTCAAGACTTTAATAGACATAATAAGACTTATCACTGACATGATGTATTTTCAATTTGACAATATTTTCTATAAGCAAAAGTTAGGACTCCCTATAGGCAACCCTATGAGTGGAGTACTAGCCTTCCTATTCTTGAAATTCCTAGAGTCTGGCGCTTTCAAATTTAGATTACCCTCAAACACTGAATTCTTTAGATATGTTGAAGACATTCTAATTTTTTTTACCCGAAGACACACTAATTGAAAATCTAAACACAGTCGAACCCTTCATAAAGTTTACTTATGAAACAGAGAAAAATAACTCGATACCATTTCTAGACACACTTATAATAAAATCCAACAATAATCTATCCTTTTTAGGCCATCGCAAAACCACACACAAAAATGACTATATACATTTTTATTAACAACATAACAAAAAATAAAAACGGGCATGATATCGTTTTATTTTCTATGTTTTTTCGGAATCTGTAGTCTACAATATCTAGACGAAGAATTCAAATACATCACAAATTCACTGAAAACATTGCAATACCCCACATATTTAATATTAAATGCAAAGAAAAAATCCCCACAAATATTTTTCAATAAGAATAAAACAAAATGTCACACACCGAGCACTTCTCTCATAAACTAACATAATCTCTTACCTACCCATGTTACTAATACAACAATGTGCAACAATAAAATAGAAATTCCGACAATATAAACTACATCACAAACTATAAAGCAAACATTTAAAAAACATTTTAAAAAACATCTAATGCTGATAGATATACTATCCCATGCAGTAATTGTCATCAGATATACGTGATGGAAATTCAACGAAAACTAAAGAAAAGACTTGGTGAACATAAAAGATATATAAAAATAACAATTCTCTGAACGCATTTTTATCCCATGCATTACAAGCAGTACTCCTTTTAACTTTTAACATGCTAGACTCGTTAAATTAATTTTACATACATCTCGGAGAAGACTTCTTGAATCAGCACTCATTATAAACTCTAACATAATTAAACAACGTAATCGATTCTACAATATATCTCCTTTAATCAGCAAACTTATTCTATCCGAACAAAACTTGACAACATAACTTTACACATAATATGTATAATAAAATAAATAAATTACAAAACGAAAATAAAAATAAATAAATAAAAAAACATCCATTTAATTTCATAAACATTTTAAGCATTTCAAATTCTAACGGCTCTATTTTGTTCGAGAAAAGAACAAAACCATTCCTTTCACGTCATATGTCGCACTACATTTTTTAAATTCTAACGATTATATCTTCTAATCAACCATCCCGTGGAAGTAGTGAAATAAATAATATATTTGGTTTTCTTTTTTTCATTTTCCATATATATAGCCAGTGTCGTATGATAGCGCAGGGGTAGAGGCGCTGATCGTCAGCTCGACGTTGAATTTCAATCCCGTCTTGAGGCATTAGCTGGTCTAGCCGCACTAGAAAAGCTGTGATACAGCGAAACAGTCTGTATATATATATATATATATATATATATATATATATATATATATATATATATATATATATATATGTGTGTGTGTGTGTGTGTGTGTGTGTGTGAATTAATTATTAATATATTAATTGATATACTAACGGGACCCGTGTAAATTACACGAAATGATGTTTTTAATACTAATTATCTTGTTCCTAACCTATACATGCTTGAATAAAATATAAGATTTGGACTTGTATATTTATTTAAAAATAGAAAACTTCTTTATGTACAATATTTCTAGTGAAGGTAATATTTCGACGACTAAACCTGACTTTGTAAATGTTTTCGATTAAATTAAATTTGGCTCCCATTCATGAATATTTATTTACTCCTCTCCAGGAGTTAGGCACAAGGCCAGTTTTATCTTACTCCCACAAGTAAGATGTGACCCAAGGTCGGGTCGGGAAAGTGGGGTTTGAAAAGCCAGCGCTCGAGAAGGTGAGCACTCTGGCCATTAAAAATGGCCTGGGCAGCCCCGTTGGCATTCCCCTGTAGGGGCGCCCCAGGCAGTAAGCAATAAACTTACTCCTCCTCAAAGACGGGAGGCGAAGCCTGTGAGGGTGGACTTCCTAGAACTGCACAGGACAGACCCATAGACCGGCGTAAATCAAGAATCGAAGGCCAAGACAATACCAGTCTATGGGGTGCAGTATCCATCGGAACAGATACTACACTTTGATCTTAGCCAAAAGGCAAGCCAACATACAAAGATTCGGAAGGTCGTTGCTTTTGATGTAAACATGACACACAAAATCACACACGCTATTGTATTAATATGTGTCTTCCCGGTCGTCCCCTCCTTACCTCTCTTCCCCTTCCCCTCGAAATGTAGAAAACATCTTAGAGGTTGGTTGGGATCGAACTATAAACCAGTCGGGCCGAAATCAAAAATACTACGTCGCTAACCGTTGCGCCAAAGGGAAATACTTGAAAATGTTTCGAAAATTAGGCGAGTTGAATGTTTTTCAAAATCTAGGTGCGGCACGCATGCGCAGAGCTTTTGCCGGAAGCGTGACACACGAACACACACGCTATCGTATTAATATATAGATTATTATTATACATTAACACATTATTCCCAGCCCCTTTATCTTATTTTTCTTCCACTCCCCCTCCCTTCTACAACATTTCTTTATGCGACCTTAATATTTAACCCTCCCTCTCTCCTGTTTCGATAACCACCTGACCTCAGTAAACATAACTTCGACCGCGACCAATTTCCTCTCACACCTTCCACAGTTAATTACGTTCTCCAACTGCTACCATCTATTTGATCCCATAATTTATATTTTCATAAGCGACCTTTTGGGCTTACATGACACGCTTTCCCTCCTTATCCAGAATGGTTTTTATAACTCCTACTCCTGCCAATAGTTTCCCCCTACAACTTACACAGTTAACTTAATTTATCCCACTGCTACCATCAATTTGAGCTCATATTTTATCTTTTTGTAAGCGGCCTTTTCGGCTAAATTCCTTCTACTGCTACTTTCTATCACAAACGGACCAAACTTTTCAAATATTTGTACTTGCGTGCTATTACTTGACACCAATCATCCCGAAGAAGTCTAGAAATAAAGACGAAACGTTGATGAATACATAATTTTTTTTCTTTTTAATTTTCCACATATATATTTATATGTGTACATATATATTCATATATATATATATATATATGTATATATACATATATTAATATAATTAATTTTTATAAATATATATGCATTATCAACAAACATATCCGTTTAATATTCACTAACAATCATCAGTGTGGTTCATATAACAATACCGCAGGTCGAAAGATTTGGACAGTGGACCACAGTAACTTTAATCCAACATTCTGAACCACTCGGTCACTTCAACAGCTATAGTAAATATCAGAGAAATAAACCCTATATTTTATTTACGAATGTAGTAAGTCTCAGGAAGAGTTCGATCAGTTTAGACATATAACAGGAAAATCAACCTTAAAAGCAGCAGACAGTGTACACACAAAAAGGCTCGATATCCATTCATATCCAGCTTATAGCAATCATTATAATACTATAGGCATTATATATATATATATATATATGTATATATATATATATATATATATATATATATATATATATATATATATATATATAAAGGATTTTATTAATATAATTTATATTAACTCCGCACTTAGTTTCGTATTCAAGCGAAGTAAATATTAACGCACAATACTAATGAAGTAAATGTTCCAATGAAAGTTATTTTTTGAGTTGAGTTAAGTATTTTATAGATAAACGATAAGCATCACTTGCTAAAATATAAGAATTAAACTAAATTAAAATTGCTGGAATGGGCTACGCTATTTATGCTGATAACTCTGAATTGTTGATTCAAGATGGCGGAACTCTGAGGGTCGCATGTAGATTCAAGGTTTTTCTTCTGAACGTTTTTCTTCAGTGCCAAAATACGTTGTAATATTTCAAATTATGAACTTTTAATGTACTTTTTCTGATGAGCTTTGAGTGAACAGATCCAATATTAACATTATAATGCTGTTTAGTTTACTTTAACGAAACTATTCGTAGTATAATTTACACTGAAGGATGTTGGTTTTGAAAAATGTTTTGTAAAAAAAAAAAAATCTTGTTTTTTGGAATGTAATTGAACCTTTGCTTTATATATATATATATATATATATATATATATATATATATATATATATATATATATATATATATATATATAAATGTGTCTATATAGTAATGGTTCCCCACTTCCCAAGGCAAAAAGTCACTGGAAAATAAGCTTCGTATGGTTTTCAATAAGATGATGGAGCAGTACTATGAAAGGATTGAGAACTCTGATTTTTTTACATAACGATATGACAGATATTTGTTTATATTGGGCTTGAAAGCGACCATGTTGTAGTCTGTAGGAAACATTCCCACAGTAACGTGTTTCACGAGTTAGAGATTCTTGGAAAGAAGAAATGAGAGTTTTTTTTGTAGTGTTAGTAGTGTAGGAAGACGAATTTTTGCCAAGAAGGTTTTTATAGATTTGAATACAAATTCAAATTTTTATTATGTATTCGAATGTTTAAAGACAGTAAGGATTTCTTTAATACACTTCTGATGTGCATTCACACAGTTTTACATAAATTCAACATATTTTTTATCTTTCGATTTGATTGTGTAATAAATCTTAGTTTGCGCCATGAATAGAATGGCTGCAATAGAACCATGCTTTCGGATTGGCTAGTAATGTTCACGTTCCTGGCAGCTGTCCGCTTATTGGCCAATCAGAATCTAGGAAGAACGAACATCCGGCACCAAACTGATATATCTGGAAGATAAGCGCCATTTTGAAACGGGTGGCAGACAAGCAGAGGCGTTTATGTTTTCAAGATAGCAACCCGAGAGTTAAAAATAACCATCAAAATGAAGACAAAATGGAGGGAACAAATAGATAGTTAGATAACCTCCAACATAATGGCTGCTTCTAGCCCATAACTAGATACACTGGAGAATGTCAAGGTTCCTGTGTCTTGATAACACCGTTTTTGCTTCTTCTTCTTCTTCTTCTTCTTCTTCTTCTTCTTCTTCTTCTTCTTCTTCTTCTTCTTCTTCTTCTTCTTCTAGCCACGTCCATGCATCTTAACAAGAGGCTGTGTCCGCCAGTCAGTCAGTTGGTCGCTCCGTTGGTCTGTCAAGCATAAATAGAAAATACCATTTCCATCGCTAAACCGACAGTTTGAACATCCGCTTCTTTATTTTTTCATTAACTACTAGCCGTATCTACCCGGCGTTGTCCGGGATGCATTAATGCCGTTTTAGTTTAAATTGTAGAAAAGTAACGAAGAGATGGAAAAGAGCTCTAAATTAGAGGAAATGTCATATTCTTACTTTTAAGTTAAAATAGGAATCATCTCCCTTAAATTTAGAGCCTTTTAATTAATTATATAAAAATTGTCTCCATTGTAATAATTTTCCTCGTCGTAATAATTTATTTACGGCATTAAAATGGAGTGAAGTATACTATTTTAGTTTAAAGAACATTCATCAAGGATAAAAACGAAGAAACCGCTTGTCAGAATCAACTATCAATTTGGCAAATGTATTGCTACTTAGGTCTAACGTAGAAAATCCGACAAGATAACTTTATATATTTGACTACATCAAACGTAAGGACCCTGTGCACTTCTGCTTTCAACCCACTACTAAAAATGTTATTCCAATTTTTTTAATTTCAAGTTTCCAATTATAAATAAAGCAAAATGTAAATAAAGCAAAATTTCGTTTTTTCTGTTTATGGATATCCTATGCAAATTCTGTTTATGGATATCATATGCAAATTCTGTTTATGGATATCCTATGCAAATTCTGTTTATGGATATCCTATGCAAATTCTGTTTATGGATATCCTATGCAAATTCTGTTTATGGATATCCTATGCAAATGCTGTTTATGGATATCCTATGCAAATGCTGTTTATGGATAACCTATGCAAATGCTGTTTATGGATATCCTATGCAAATGCTGTTTATGGATATCCTATGCAAATGCTGTTTATGGATATCCTATGCAAATGCTGTTTATTGATATCCTATGCAAATGCTGTTTATGGATATCCTATGCAAATGCTGTTTATGGATATCCTATGCAAATGCTGTTTATGGATATCCTATGCAAATGCTGTTTATGGATAACCTATGCAAATGCTGTTTATTGATATCCTATGCAAATGCTGTCTATGGATATCCTATGCAAATGCTGTTTATGGATATCCTATGCAAATGCTGTCTATGGATATCCTATGCAAATGCTGTTTATGGATATCCTATACAAATGCTGTTTATGGATAACCTATGCAAATGCTGTTTATGGATATCCTATGCAAATGCTGTTTATGGATAACCTATGCAAATGCTGTTTATGGATATCCTATGCAAATTCTGTTTATGGATATCCTATGCAAATGCTGTTTATGGATATCCTATGCAAATGCTGTTTATGGATATCCTATGCAAATGCTGTTTATAGATAACCTATGCAAATGCTGTTTATGGATATCCTATGCAAATTCTGTTTATGGATAACCTATGCAAATGCTGTTTATGGATATCCTATGCAAATGCTGTTTATGGATAACCTATGCAAATGCTGTTTATGGATATCCTATGCAAATGCTGTTTATGGATATCCTATGCAAATGCTGTCTATGGATATCCTATGCAAATGCTGTTTATGGATATCCTATGCAAATGCTGTTTATGGATAACCTATGCAAATGCTGTTTATGGATATCCTATGCAAATGCTGTTTATGGATAACCTATGCAAATGCTGTTTATGGATATCCTATGCAAATGCTGTTTATGGATAACCTATGCAAATGCTGTTTATGGATATCCTATGCAAATTCTGTTTATGGATATCCTATGCAAATGCTGTTTATGGATATCCTATGCAAATTCTGTTTATGGATATCCTATGCAAATGCTGTTTATAGATAACCTATGCAAATGCTGTTTATGGATATCCTATGCAAATTCTGTTTATGGATATCCTATGCAAATGCTGTTTATGGATATCCTATGCAAATGCTGTTTATGGATATCCTATGCAAATTCTGTTTATGGATATCCTATGCAAATGCTGTTTATGGATATCCTATGCAAATTCTGTTTATGGATATCCTATGCAAATGCTGTTTATGTATATTCTATGCAAATGTTGTTTATGGATATCCTATGCAAATGCTGTTTATGGATATCCTATGCAAATGCAGATATCAGCATATAATTGTAAAACTCCTCACGCAAAATTATGCCATCATTGGATTTCGCAAAAAAAAAAGTCTAACAAATTGTGATATCGGTCTTTGTTTTTAATTAAAGATACTGATGGAAAAACTGACCAAGTAAAATTTTAAATGCAGTCATATTACATGATTGATTGTCTTCGACTCCGGTTCAGAAATATAATCCAGCATTTTAGCTCGAAAAATACATTTTATAATATTCTAAGAAAACACTCACCACGAATTGTTTTTTTTTATACCAATGAGTCACCACTTTAAAGGCCAAAAGCCATTCAGTGTGTTAATGAAATAGATAGATCCTCGATTAAATGACGAACAATATTATGAGAGGATTGAAAATGAAAGAATGAAATGAACAAAGTTTGCTTACTTATGAGGACAGTTTATGACAAGTATTTGTTTACATTGGATCTGAAAACAACAATGTTGTAACCAGCAGAGAAACAATCCCGTAGTAACGCGTTCCACAGATATGACGTTCTTTGAAAGAAACACTGTTCAGATAAATGTCGTTAGGAGCACGGAGAAAGAAAGAAAAGTGTTTTGTCGCTGTGGTAAAAAGCCGAGGTCTTGCTGTGAATGTCTTACAAGAAATAACCAGAGATTGAAGCCGATGGCAGGCTTTAACGACAAAAGATCATAAGTATTTTGATTCCTTTGTAAATTTCGGTGTTCTCGTTGTACCAATTTCCGCTATGAAAAATGGTGTTCCTTTTTAGGGTATATTTCATGCACCATTGATGTACAGTTGTGGGAAAATTTGGCCTTTTTCCATTAGCGAGATTGCAGCTGTAATGTAATCTGCACAACCTAATCACATTTTCTCTAACAAAGAACATGCCAGTAATGGACATGTCTCCAAAAGTAACTTATAGGTTTGATGCAATGTCTAGCGTCAGAAGTAAGATAGATTAGTTCCGCAGAAAATTAGGGACAACCTTGAGGTCTTTTTATTTGGGTAATTATTGTAATTTTGAATAGACGTGGGGGAACATTTTCTAACGTTGCGAAACTTGTAAGGTTCAAAATGTCTTCTAGCATAGACATTTATTACAATCGTATAGGTTTTCCATCACACTGGAGTTGGATATAACCTTTTCGGTCGATAAGAATACCTGCTTGTTAAACGAGTCGGACTTCTTATAGCTCACGAAAATCGTGCCTCAGGGTGTCTGGTCTGCATGAAGTTTTCATCGTTGGTCGGAGCTATCCGTTAACTTGCAGGATTGGTGGTGTTTACCCCCGATACCGAGAGTGGCAAAGCTGAACGGTTGCATGCGAAGTCGAGGAAGGTTTGGCTCAGAACACAGAAAAGAATGCCAGAGAAGATACGTTGCCACTTTTATTCCATTGATTTGCGGTTCAGCGCTCGACACGTCTTATGTTATTGCCAATAAACTTACCTATTTCGCTACAATTTATGAAAAGAAAAATTTAATCTGGTTCAACAGTTTGCTAAGATGGAGACATTTTAAATAAACGCCTAAAAATCAGCTGGGGAGAATGACTCTCTATTTGATTAAATTTCGACGTTGCCATGTCGCTTTCATTTATTGTTCTAGTTTATAGACAATAGGAATATTTACAAAAGAAATTTGAACATAATGGATCTCGGACAACAGCGGGTCTGTACAGCTAGTAAATCATAAAGGACACATCTAACATTAAGCATGTGTTTATTTAGATGTGTACAAACTTTCGACTTACACGCGTCATTATCAGGGTATAAGAATTGCTTGTGGGTAGTCGCTATTTACTTGCCTCCCGCACGAGGGGAGGGTTATGTCAAAGTACCCCACACTCTTCGACACCGTGGGTATCTTGTCGGCCACTCACGCACAGGTGTTTGATATCCTGGTCGCGGTGCCAAGTATAACAGATACCCCACTCTGATCCTGCGTCACGGAGCCAGTAATAAACATGTACCCCGCTCGTCGTCTATGTATCGGTGCTCACACCTCTGGTTCTCTACACTAAGATCTTGCCAGACCGTGAACACTCTTTGGCCGATGATCGTCGTAGTGGCAATAAAAAAAGGGTATGTCGAATTTCCTCCGGTCGGGATGATGATGATGATGATGATGACGACGACGACGACGACGACGACGACGACGACGACGATGATGATGATGATGATGATGATGATGATGATGATGATGATGATGATGATGATGATGATGATGATGATGATGATGATGATGATGATGATGAGTTTGGTCGATCTCGTCTCTGTGAAGGCAAGGTTATTCAAGCAGAACAAATCAACAATAATGATGTAAACAACTTGGCGAATTTTTTTTGTATGAAATAATTATTAAACAATTAAAGGAAAGAATTGATTTTACATTAGCTCAATATCTACTGTATCGTAAAAACTGGCTTCCCTAGGTTGTCTCTTTGTGCGCGAATTCATTTACAACGATTATTTTCACAAGTTGGACTAATTAAGACATTAATCTATGTCAAGAAAACGATGGCGGAGTTTGTTTTTGTCCGGCTTTCTTGTTCATAGTCGCACGGCACACGGGCTGATTTTGCGACTGGCGCCCTCGCCTGTCTCTGGGGAACTCACTCTGTCTCGACTCTCTCGACTCTTTTATTGAGAATGCGCTGACCTCTACGGGGAGCGGGGGCGAATTCTTGTCAGCATCCAATAAGATCACGCCACGAGAACAACAATGAGGGAGCAACGTGTCATAAGCGAAAAAAATGATAATAATTTTTAACAAAAAGAGTATATTTCATTTGGACCGAAAAACGATATGACCTAAATTGCAATTAACATTCGAGGGCAGAAAGGTTAATACGAAAACAATTAAAACCAAAATACGATTAGAATCGATTGAAATTGAGATGGGGAGTTCATTTACCAGGGCGATAAAACTATGTTTTTTAACCCTGTTCTTTGTTTATGCTGAAAACCTAATATGATGCTTGACTTGGAATAATCTCGTGGCTAATTCACACTAGCGCTGTATTCTAGGCCCTGCCCCTCGCAGGGCCTCTTAATATTGTTGCATCCCCTTAATATTGTCACAGTTAGACACAAGGTCAGTTTTTAATGTGAGGGAAATTTACCTCCCTTATAAAGATAATCTCAATTGGGACAAAAATAAAACTTGGGTCAGTCTAGAAAGAATTCTCCTTTACTGACTGAGGACAGAACAGATACTACACTTAGATCTTTGCCCAAGGTGAAAGTGAGTAGACCCTGTTCACTTGCCTACGAGAGCAAAAATATAAATTGCGTCAATCTATAAGGATTTCTCGTTAACTGATCGAGGACAGAATAGCTGAAGTGTAGTATCAGAACAGATACTACACTTTTGCTCCTAGTCAAAAAGTAGGTCGTCATGTACAATTTGAAGACTTGAATCATTTATTTATCTTATTTTAAATATGGACGCCAATTGACACGAGAATAACAAAATAGATAGCTTAGTTAATTACTAAATTAATTCAAGCATTTTTTTAATTTTTAATTTTTTAAATTTATTTTGATATATATATATAATGTTTCTTTTATCCTATATGTGAGGAATTGATAAGAAAAACAGTGTAAACCCATCGGCATTTCGATCAAGGCTTTGCGTGTATTTCTTTGTGAATTCCACTTCGTCACACAATAGAACAAGCTTATTGATTGGCTGATGGCTGTGTGACGACATTGCGGACTATCTATTCCCGCATATGCAGTCAGGTTCAATTTACTAGCTTTGGTGATTCGTTAGCGGCATCTTTTGCGTGAGAGAACTGACAAATTGCGTGAATTATTGTTAAGGATACTTGCATTTCTCCAATAGGCATAACGCATCACTCAATAAGTCCTGGACATGACATATAGATGACGCTCGTAATAATAAAATCCATATTATTTTTATAGAGTACTCACCTTCAAATGACACTTGTCAAAATTTGAACCCAATCGAGTTATTAATATACAGTGAAGCTACTATTTAAAATTTTCAAAACAACTGAAAAATCTAAATTTCGTGTATTTGTTACGTTATGAATAAAATTGAAAGTCTTTTACGACCACGCTTCTCGAAACCGAAACCTTAGAAGCGTTTTCAAAACTTTTTAACACTCGGGTTTTTAACATTAATTTTTAAGCCTTTAAACTGTCGACATTAAAAATTAAACTGTCCTTTCGTTTTTTATATAGAATTTTACACGCTTGTCGTTACCGCGTGGACCGATATGATCAGGGTGGGAGGTCTCTTTTAACGGGGACTTTTGTGGTGTACATTTATGCGAAGACCAAAAGTTATTACAAACATCTTAACTCCTTTTTTTAACAATTTTCTCAAACTCTTAATGCATTTTATATTTTACCTTATTTCATCTGGCCGTAATTTCACTCTTCGTCATCTAGTGGTTTACTGGTTGAACGTTGTGCCGTGATTTTTTCTTCGATTCTTCGTCTGGAAGTGATCTCTTTCTTGGTCGTCTAGTGGTTTAATGTTTTGCAGTGGGTTTTTTATGTTCTGAAAATGAACACTCTTGGGTACGACAAAAAAAGGCTTCGAACACATTTCGAGAAGTTCAGGAAGGTTTTATTTACCTTGAGTAACGCCTGAGAGAGAGTCGCTGTCTTCGACTGTTGTTAGTTTTTGGTTACCTTACTAAACTGCTAACTAGATAGATAGGTGGGTTTTTGCCTCATCTTAGAGACCCAGTCCTAAACTTTTCCGACTATCATATTTTTGGGACAAACCGTCCACTTTTCTTCCACAACAAATCGTTCTCGACAACTGTTCGCTTCGGCTACCATGGCGAACTGTCTCTTAGGACATCTGTTCCCTTTCGCTTCCATGACGGGACTGATCTCGATTGTCGCTTCGACAACAAGTCACCAACATAGTCCTTTGTGTTGTCATGAACGAACATCCCTACATTGTGTCTGACTTTTATTGACCCCAAATCTTTTGAAGTCAGCAATGCCCTGTCAAACCTATTATGATTTACAAAACGAACCATTCGTGGTAACAGACTTAATCATCCAAAATAGATGTCAGTTTAACCTGCACTGAATCAAACAAATTCACTCCGGTCAAAATTAATACTAGTTGACCTACACTCTTTTTAGAAATGCAGGGACCCTATAATCTAACATATTGACAAAGCATTGCTTTTTTATGGTAAAAATACTGTTCAAGATAAGTAATGGCTTAATAATTGTTATTCGGACGTTATTTCATCGCAAAGTTAAGAGTTAAGAGGTGGTATGCTGAATTTAAACGCGGTCATACAGATGCAAATGATGCTGTTGTCCCGGAATGCGTAAACAAAGTAAACGAACTAATTTGGGCCTATCGTAAATTTAAGTTACGTGAGATAACAGAGGATTTGAAGATATCTAGAGGCAGTATAGTCACCTTTTTGCATGTGCATTTGTCAATGAGAAAGCTGGGTTCAAAGGAAGTGCTGCGTTTTCACACAGTCGATCAATAACAACAACGCATCGAGGATTCAGAGAGTTGTTTGCAACTGTTTCAACGCAAGAAAAAGTTTTTGCGTCAATGGATGGAACATGGATCCATCACTTCAATCTAGAGTCAAATCATAAGTTATTTAAGTGAACAGTGGCAGGTGAATGCCGCTCAACCGACTACAGATGCAAACATCAGCATGCAAGGTTTTGGCCTTTGTATTTGATGATACGCAAGGTATTTTGTTTATCTGTTATCTTGAGAAAGAATGAGCCGTCAATAGTTAGCTATTGACGGCTCATTCAATATCGTTCATATTATATAGCATTATTGCCACGTTTGAAGGAAGAAATCGAAAAAAACGGCAACAAATGAAGAAGAAAAAGATGCCTTTTCACCAGTCAATGCACCGCATCACAAGGCGATTGCAACGATGATAAAATTACATGAATTGCACTTCGAATTACTTCCACACCCACCCTATTCTCCTGATTTTGCCTCCAGTGACAACTTGCTGTTTGAAAATTTCAAAAGAATGCTACAGAGAAAGAGATATTGGAAGCTGAAGTGTATTTTAAGGAGAAAGACAAATTGTTCTAAGAAAGACATCGAATTCTTAGAGAAGCATTGGAATTAGTGTATCACCTTAGAAAGAGACTATGTTCAATGATAAAGTCTAATTTTACCTAAAAACTGTATTGTTAGCCCCTGGACTTATCGAGTGATGTGTGATGCAGCTGTGAAAACTGTAATTTAAGAAAAGGGTTCACAGAAATACGCAGCGAGAATGTAAATAGGCAGACTATTTACAAACAAACAACATACTGAGGCAAAACGATAGGTTTAAATACGACAGCGACACCAGATGCATTTGAAATAAAAAGTGGTTGTTTCAAAAACACGGGTTATACGGAATATTACTGCTAACATATTACAAGTGAAATATATAATATATTTCTATTAAAACAAAGTTACAAGTTTATTTTATATTTCAAAAGTAAAAATTATTTCTTATCTACGAGAACAACAGACTTTAACGTCAGAAGTGATGACTTTAGGATTATTCTAAGGTGAAGACACTGAACAAAAATGGTCAATCTTACATCTAACCATTGTTTAATATTTATAGAAAGTTTTAACTCCTTGCCTCGTTGGCACTTTTAGGTCTAAATAAAACATTAGATAATAATCATGCTGAAATAATGACAAAGACGGTCTACTCTCTCTCCCCTCTCCCCCTCCCTTCTCTCTGTCTCTCTGTCTCTCTCTCTCTCTCTCTCTCTCTCTCTCTCTCTCTCTCTCTCTCTCTCTCTATCTCTCTCTCTCTCTCTCTCAGAGATAGATCTCCAAAGGCAGGGTTCGTTTGGTCACCGTATGTATCCCTTCGCCTAAAGGGACTGACATTTTTACTGACTGGATAACCATCCAAGTGTTGAGAGATCTACTATATTTTTACTCCCAAACTACGTAAGAACGCAAATTACTGATTATCTACTCTATTCATCTTGGCCTTTTGGCTAAGATCAAAGTGTAGTATCTGTTCCGATGGATACTGCACCCCATACTGGTGTTGTCTTGTCCTTCGGGTCTTGATTTACACCGGTCAATGGGTCTGTCCTGTGCAGTTCTGGGAGGTCCACCTTCCCAGGCTTTGCCTCCCCTCTTTCGGGAGGAGTAAGTTTATTGCTTACTGCCTGAGGCGCCCCTACCGGGGAATGCCGACGGGGCTGCCCAGGCAATTTTTAAACCCCACTTTCCTGACCCGACTTTGGGTCACATCTCACTTGTGGGAGTAAGATAAAAACTGGTCTTGTGCCTAACTCCTGGAGAGGAGTAATCAATACTCTATTCATATTTATCTATATTATTGTTATTTTAGCGATAACGATATTTTCTGTACATTTTCACTTTATAATTAGGGTATATATTTTGGTCAAGAATTATGCTGTGAGATTTTTGATATTTTACGATTATGATTCGTAGACAGCAAAACAGATGTTTATTTTATCAAATAAAAAACGAATCTGGTAGCAGCTACAAGTTTATTAAATTGCATCGAGGTCACGAAGATGATTTTGAATATATTACGCTGATTGGATACTTTCTAGAGTCATATTTCAATCATCGTCATCTGCGCCATTTTGTTTCTACCAATTCTTTTTTTCTCCTCATATTTCTTTTTTTACTTCCCATAATATTTTATTGCTTTTTCTTCCGCTTTCTTTTATTTCTGTTATCTATTAAATGTATTTCTCTATCAACCTGTCTTTTATCCATCCCCCAACCAATGTATTTTTCTTTTTTTTCTTCTCTGCTTTTTTCTATAGTCGTATGAAAATTTGAAGAGATGCCTAATTTACTGATCTGAAAGAGTTAACAACAGAGCCTTGAAGGTCATACACACGCAACAAGAAACCACGTCTTAGTAATTACGTGTTATATCGAAGTGTTAAATCTATCCATCGTAAGGTAATTTTATTTCGGCAACAATATTAACGAGCGAATTATTAGCCATTGCATATGTACTGACATCTTTACTCGTTTCTAGAAAATAGGAAATTATCAAAATTATCTTGATTGAAGCTGTATTTATGAAAACATTATACATTTCTAAAAAATACGAGAGGTGCTCACAAAGTGTCAAAATTGAAACTGTATTTACTAAAACAGAAATGAACGATCATTCAATTATTTAAAGTACGTTATGTGTTAAAAAAAAGTGTCGAAATTAAAGCTGCATTTACCAAAGTAGAAATGAACAGTGATTCAATTATTCGAATTATGTAAGCATTGAAGCCGTATTTACAAAGACAAAAATGAACGAAGATTCAATTATTTAAAGTAGATTATGTGTTCAAAAAAGAGTCCAAATTGAAGATTTAGTTACCAAGGCAGAAATGAATGGTGATTCAAATATTCAAAGTACGTGTGTTCAAAAAGTGTCAAAATTGTCACTTTATGTACCAAGACAGAAATGAACAGTAGTTCAATTATTCAAAGTACGTTATTGGCTCAAAAGATTTCTAAATTGAAACTGCATTTACGAATATGAACGATGATTAAATTACTCAAGCTGTGTCATCTGTTCAAAATGTTTTCAATCTGAAGCTTCATTTACCAATATAGAAATAAATGGTGATTCAATTTTTTAAAGTACGTTATGTGTTCAAAAAGTGTCCAAATTTAAGCTGCATTTACCAAGATAAAATGAATGAGGATTCAATTTTAGAAAGTACGTTATGTGTTAAAAAATTGTCCAAATTAAAGATGTATTTACCGAGACAAAAATGAACGATGGTTCAATTATTTAAAGTATATTATGTGCTAAAGGAAGGGTTTAAATTGAAGCTGAATTCACCAAGAAAAAATGAATGAGGATTCAATTTTTGAAAGTACGTTATGTGTTAAAAAATTGTCGAAATTAAAGATGTATTTACCAAGACAAAAATGAACGATGGTTCAATTATTTAAAGTATATTTTGTGCTAAAGGAAGGTTCCAAATTGAAGCTGAATTCACCAAGGCAAAAATGAACGATGATTCAATAGTTCAAAATACGATATATGCTGCAGAGGTGTAGTGATTTAAACTGTATCTACCAGACATTAGTGAACGATGCTTTAATTCTTTTTTAAAAAATCGAGATGTGCTCAAAAGAGTGTTCGGATTGTGAGATGTAGTTACCTAGAGGGAAATTAACGATGATTAAACTGTTTAAAATATGCAGATGTTCTCAAAACGTTGTCCGGTTGAGATTGCATTTAGAAAGTCAGAAATGAACGATGATTGGAACATATATTTTCTTCCAAATGTGATATACATGATTAAAACAGAATGGGTATTTAACAAACAAAAATCTATTAAAGTGAAATATTTTGAAAATTAAAAATCGTGCAATTTTAAATGAAAAATTCATTTATTTAATTTTTTTTTTTTGCAAGCTTTCGTTGTAGAACAACCTTGTCAGGCGAGACTGTCTTATAGTTTTTTCTTCTTTTTTTCCTCCTCATTTTGATGGTATTAACCCCGAAGGGTCGAATCACGACGCGAGCAGAAAGAGACGTCAAGTTCTTAAGACGTTAGGATAAGTGTAATCCTGGCGATGTTATGCGCAGATTGGCGCTTTTTTAAGTAAAGAAAATAAACAAAAATGTAACGAATCAATGGAATATATAGCGTTTATTAATCACATCTAGTGGTAGTGACGGTGGTTAAGTAGATAACGACACGGACTGACGACCTAGGCGTGCCAAGTTCGAATCCAGTCGATTCCATAATACCACTTTCACTTAGGGATACTGACAACCATTAAGTTGCCCCTCCTGCAAGAATGCCGACAACAGAACCAAATCGGTCAACAAAATTGAACCATTCTGATTCATACGAATTTACTTTATTATATTTAATGTCTTAGTGGCTTTATTTGGATTTCCACGTGTGGAGAACGCGTCGCAACATTCAATTTTGTCTTCGTTGTGCACATCTGAATTGGAGTTACTTGATGACTACAAACGCTTTTTTTTTTCAAATTTGATTATCTTAATTCAGAATATAATGACCGGTCGGTTGGTTGCTATGACCTTTCATCGTTTCATTGTTTGTTCTCTTTTTCGGGGCGGCACGAGGAAGAATGCCCCACATGGCCATCTATAGATTTGCATCGTGTTTCTCCAACATATACACATGACCTGCTTGGTTAATCACGGTTTAGTATTACTCAACGATCGTTTTACAATCTAACACGTAAACGGTTTTCGTTCAAAATATTTTTCCCTGTTATTCAACGCACTACTTCTGGTCGGCGAGTTTTTATCGGTGAAAACATCTCTGAAACTCCTAATTTGATATGTTCTAAAGCTGCTCCGGCATATTTCTTTTAATATCTTCCACGACGTTAAATCTTTTAGAATTTAGATATAATTTCAGTAGGTGGAAAATGGAGGCAAGTAAGCGTTGAGCATAAGGAGTGTGTAACATAAATAGCAAGGTTACGGAGTCGGAAGATATAGTGTCCGACTCCGACTCCTAATCTTAAGATTGCAACAAATTCTGACTCCGACTCCTATAATTACAAAATATCAAACTCCGACTCCTTATTTTAAAGTCTTCAAATATTAAGACTATCTGTTGATTCTTCGGTATTGAAAAATCCGACTCCGACACAATTAAACAGAGTAATGACTTCTACAATTTATCTCTTTTAATCAGTAAAATAATACTAAACGAAGAACTTAGATCCAGGCTATCTATTTTACACCGCATTCCCGACAAAACTATGTTTTTTTCTACTTCTTGTTAACATCTATATTAAAAAATAATAGTAATAAAAAATTTATTCCAATTTATGGAAGCATCACATATTTCGAATGTTAATATATGTGTTTAAAAATTAAAAAATCTTTTCACGTCATAGACGCATCGCGTATTTCGAAATTTTAACTCCTACATTTTTCTTCATATCAGCCATCTTGAGAAAGTCTTTAAACAATAAAGACGAAACGTTGAATAACATATAAACATTTTTCGACTTTCTATTTTTTAGTTGATTTATCTATGAATATGCAACGAAACTAATTTGGTCGAATATTTTGAGTAGGATTTGCGCGTGTTTTGCAGCATTTCAACTCTTTGGGGGGATTAAGGTTAGGGTTAGGTTATTTAATACAAAAACCTAATACCTATATGAAAGAATGAATTGTATACGAGTAATTAAACACACGCTGTTGTTTTAGGCATAGCTGGAAAGTGGCGTTCATATTTAGTATTATTCCTCCATAGTGCATCTAGTAGGTTTATCTGGATCTCCACGTGTGTACTCTGTCGTGACTGATATATTCTTCTTCATCCTCTTATTCTCTCTATTCTGGTGTTGCTTCTCGCCCATCGCACTCGGATCAATTGAAATATGCGGCTGATCTAGAAGTTGACCTGGATTCAGTTGTGGATTGGGGTACGAAATGGCTTGTTTCGTTTAAACTGGTTAAGACTCAGCTCGTGTTTTTCAATCGTAGGCGTGTCCCTTTTCTTCCTGAGATTCTCATAGATGGCTCTGCTTATGAAGAGAAATCGACTCTGAAACTTCCTCGTCTTTCTCTCTCATCAAGTCATTCTTGGAGTTCATACATTAGATTCATTGCTCTTTCTGCTTCTCGTAGAGTCGTTTCTCTCTA
Source organism: Sepiola atlantica (assembly GCA_963556195.1). Lineage (NCBI taxonomy): Eukaryota > Metazoa > Mollusca > Cephalopoda > Sepiida > Sepiolidae > Sepiola > Sepiola atlantica. The sequence goes on along the minus strand of OY744520.1, from coordinate 172,675,214 downwards.
TCGCTCCAAACATGTGTTCAAACCTGACGCGATTCTCTATCTCTAGAAATCTACTATCAGACCATGTATGGAGTACTGTTGTCATATTTAAACTGGTGAATCTCTGTCCCATTTGAGGGTTCTTGATAAGGTGCAGAAACGTATCTGCAATTTGATTGACCCTAACCTTTCTTCTTCTCTGCACCCTCTCTCACAGACGTGATGTTGCTAGTCTCAATCTTTTCTATGAATAATATTATGGCATGTGTTCTTCAGAATTGGGTGATATCTTCCCTGCTTATTTTGTTCCAGCTCGTTTGACTCGTTGGTCTAGTGGTCTCCATCAATTCGTATGTTGATACCCATTGTAATACAGCTTCCTATTCCAGTTGCTTCTTTCCAAGAACTGCAGGCTTGTGGAACTCTCTTCCTACTGAGTGTTTTCCTCCTACCTATAATCTTGGTCTTTTCAAGACTAAGGCCAATAGGCATCTCCTGTCTTTGCGATAATCATATTTGTTCTTGTTAGCTCCTT
>OY744520.1:172667200-172669700 GCA_963556195.1 Sepiola atlantica | reverse complement strand
CTAGACAAGGTCTGGACTTCTCATGAAAATTAATTCATATGGTATTACTGGACGAATATTTAATATGATCAGATCCTTCCTACCTAAAACAAAGATGCAGGTTGTCCTCGATGTCCGTTCATAAATGCAAGTGTACCTCAGGAATCCATCTTTGGACCTTTATTGTTCCTGATTTTCATAAACGACCTCCCTGATGACATTGTGTCTGAGATGGGTATATTTGCTGACGACACCACGCTCCACTCTCGTCATGTGAGTATAACGGGCTCGCGCATATTCGAGGCAATGGCTGAATCCTTAGAAAGTGACTTTCAGTCTGTAGTGGAATGAGGTCATAAATCGATGCTAACATTTAAGGCTGACAACTGCTTTCTTTCAACAGCTACAAGAAACCTCTTCAACCACCGATTACCATGGATAATAACACCCTACCCGAGAGTCCAACGTTCAAACTCCTCAGCCTAACATTCACAGGTAACATGAATTGGAACAAATACATAGAAGACATTGCCAAGGTTGCTGCAAAGAAAATGGGCTCCTTCTACCGTGCTGGTAAACTTCTCACACCTGTCAGTATCCTATACCTCTACAAAGCCACTATCCGCCCATGCATAGCGTATTATTGTCACATCTAGGATGGAGCATCAACCACTATGACAGGGTCCAAAAAAGAGTCTCCAATCTAATGGGTCCCGCACGGTCAACTAAGCTCAAACCTTTGTGTAATCGTCGCAATGTTGCTTCCCTGTGCTTGTTTTATAAGTACTTCAATAGAATGTCCTCTAATGAACTCGCGGCACTGGTTTCTCCTCGACGAAAATACACACGTCCAACCCAACAAGCAGCAAAGTATCACTCCTTCACTCTCGAGGCCTTCAGATACCAGAAAACTACTAGCTTCATCACTCCAACTGCCAGTCTTTGGAATTCCCTCCCTTTTCCCTGCTTCGCTGACTATACTAACATGCAGAAATTTAAATGTAATGTGAACAAACATCTTGCTGCACAACTCCCCACTTAGGATGCCCCTGTATGTATGGCCTCGAATTCACAGTAGCCCCTTATGTCTTCATGGCAATGTGCCGTGTTTGGGGGTGAATAAAAGTTTTTAAAAATCAGCCATTTATACTTTGGGTTAAGAGAAAATAAAAGCAGTCTGCGAGTTGACACACACACACACACACACATATATATATATATATATATATATATATATATATATATATATATATATATATATATATATATATATAGTCTAAAAGAAGCTTTTAGCCATTTTAAACAAAGAAAAACAATGCAGTTTTAATTCCCAGGGATACTAACTAAATCCAAAATATCGCAGCCTTAGCACCTGCATAAGTCGACTTACCACTGAAAAATTTACAAATAAAAAAGGGGATTCAAGTATATAACAGTTAAACAAAAACAAGGGACTTTAACTTGAACATGAAATATCAAAACAGGGATTATCAGCTGTTTACCATGTAACTGTTTCGGAGATTTAACAACAAGACAGTTATAAAATTCATGGCTCTTCAGTGGTGCTGATCAAATGACCACTTCCCCAATAATCAAATGTAGAAATAATTCAATTTTACTGTACTATATATATATGGGGGGGGGTGTTATGTATTATGTGTGTATATTCATGAATTTTGTTCCCTAAAAGTTCCATGATATTTTTAGCAATCGTAGGGAAACGATAAATTCGCCACACAAAGGAATGGATGAAGGAAGGAAAGAAAGGCGGAATTAAGGAAGGAGAGAAATCGTGAGAAGAAAGGAATAAATTTACAGACTGGAAAATAAAGAGAAGGAAGTCGCGAGAATAAGAAAAACATAAGATCATAGATAAGAAAGAAAGAAAGAAAGAAAGAAAGAAAGAAAGAAAGAAGCAGAGAATAAAGAAATTAACAGAATTCAGAAATGGTTGAAAAAATGAAAGAGAACTTGAAAAAGGAAAGAAAAAGTTAGTAGGTAAGAAGAAGAAGAAGAAGAAGAAGAAGAAGAGGAAGAAGAAGAAGAAGAAGAAGAAGAAGAAGAGGAAGAGGAAGAAGAAGAGGTAAAATATAAGATATAAAGAAAGAAAGAAAGAAAGAAAGAAAGAAAGAAAGAACGAACGAACGAAGGGAATTAACAGAATGTAGAAAATAAACAAAGTGACAGTTAGAGAGTGAGAAAGAAAAAAGAATGAAAACACTTTCAACTCACTCGTATCAAGTAAGTGAGGATATACGATAGTGTTCAAAAGAGACAAGCAAGTTGGTACCGGCAACACAGGTACGTCGGAATGTACCGACTGTAGTCTGGTTTGATCAGGTAGGTATGTAAGTAAGGGCAGCAGGTGATGGGGGTGTCTGTGGTTGGGAGTGGCGCGAAGTTATGTTGTTGGGCAAGGTAGCAAGGTGGGGGTGAGTGAGGAGGGGGGGGTCAACGCGTGGGGTGCGGTGGGGTAGCCTACCGCATACCTGGGCGATGAGTAACAGAGTAAAAATGGACC
>OY744520.1:172617200-172662200 GCA_963556195.1 Sepiola atlantica | reverse complement strand
TCGATAATTACATGTAAAATAAGTATTTATCTCAAAGCATTTCACTATATTATGAGAAAATAAACAATAAAGTCAATGTCCACCATGTTTGTTTATATAGTAAAGAATCATGAAAGGATGTTGAAGATCAGATATGTATTTTATGTAAGAAAAGTACGTACTAAAAATAATGGGACGTCTAAATACGAAATGAAAATTAAATTAAATAATATATTATTATTATTATTTATTATCGAAAAGCAAATAAAAAAAAGTATATTAAAATCAAATGTGTGTACATGCACATTACACACACATACGCAAGGTATGTAAACAACATTTTTTTTAGAAAAAACTTTCGAAGTATCACTCATTCTAATATGGTGCGAACTGTAGTTAGTACCTTCTTTCGAATGCTTGTCTTTTGGGCGAAGTGATGAATAACGAATTTAAATTGGCGACTAGAAATCAGGTTCGCATCAAATGAAAATGTATGACGTTTGTCACTTCGATAATTACGGGTTAACTATTTTTTTTTCATTAATTTATCTTAATATATTATACGTTTGTCACTTCGATAATTACGGGTTAACTATTTTTTTTTTATTAATTTATCTTAATATATTATACGTTTGTCACTTCGATAATTACGGGTTAACTATTTTTTTTTTATTAATTTATCTTAATATATTATACGTTTGTCACTTCGATAATTACGGGTTAACTATTTTTTTTTTATTAATTTATCTTAATATATTATACGTTTGTCACTTCGATAATTACGGGTTAACTATTTTTTTTTTATTAATTTATCTTAATATATTATACGTTTGTCACTTCGATAATTACGGGTTAACTATTTTTTTTTTATTAATTTATCTTAATATATTATACGTTTGTCACTTCGATAATTACGGGTTAACTATTTTTTTTTTATTAATTTATCTTAATATATAATACATTTGTCACTTCGATAATTACGGGTTAACTATTTTTTTTTTATTAATTTATCTTAATATATTATACGTTTGTCACTTCGATAATTACGGGTTAACTATTTTTTTTTTATTAATTTATCTTAATATATTATACGTTTGTCACTTCGATAATTACGGGTTAACTATTTTTTTTTTATTAATTTATCTTAATATATTATACGTTTGTCACTTCGATAATTACGGGTTAACTATTTTTTTTAATTAATTTATCTTAATATATTATACGTTTGTCACTTCGATAATTACGGGTTAACTATTTTTTTTTTATTAATTTATCTTAATATATTATACGTTTGTCACTTCGATAATTACGGGTTAACTATTTTTTTTATTAATTTATCTTAAAATAGTTTATTATATTAAAGGAAACAGAAACTGTACAGGAAATAATGTATTCTTCGTCGGATATATTTACATCAACACATTGATTTTATACCATAATTTAAGTGAAAATGTTGTTGTTTTTTTTTTAAATTGTTTGAAACTTTTTATATTTTAATATTTTCAAATTTATGCTAACCAGTAATTAAGTTATTTACTGTTTTTTTTATCCTCTGATGATGCTGATGATGAGAGCCTATCTTTGAAAATACATAGATTAAGGAAAAATATTTTTATATATAGGGAAACGAAAAATGAAAGCATGTTGAAGACACCATACGTTTTTCATGTAAGAAAAATACGTATTTTATAATAAAAAAATAATTGGATTTTAAAATGCGTAATAAAAATAAAATAATATGTTATTAATTTTTTATCGATGAAAAAATGTATTTTAATATTTTTATTAGACTGCGGAGTTAACGGTGTTGCTAAATTATTTATCTTATTAATATTTGAACCTGGTAATTTGAGTGACAGGAAGAGCACATGTGATTTAGGTGAAAAGTTCTCCGTCTCCTTATTTTATTCGTAACTATTCGAAAAAATTAAATATCGACCGTCGCTAAATACTGAAATCGATAAATGCGATTGAAAACATTCATGTAAAGATGAAAAGTGTGCACGGTGACAAGCAAGCAATATAACACTATTATCAGGGTTTTAGTCGAATAAAGATTACGTAAACCTGTCGACCACAGCGTATAACGTTGAGATCAAACATTGCGGCTGAAATGGATAGGCAGATAGATGAAGGTTGATCTAGGTAAACAAGTATTTTAGAAGCAAAATAGAAGCAAGAAGAAACCGATAATAAAATGGGATAGGCTAAATTGTTTGGCTTCAACTTAAGTATCTGCATGTCATTCAAAACGGTGTTTTCAGTCTTGCTGAGGCACTCGTTGTTTAGAGAACGTAAAAGGAAACCGATTACTGTTACACGTGGTGTCCGATGAACGGTTTCTGGGTTTGCATTCAAATTCTACACCCAAAAAAATATATATGTAAACACATTTATAAAATAAATAAATAAAATAAATAAAGAGGTTAACAACTTCGTAATCGAATAAAATGTGCAATAAAACAACCTTCGTTTTACAGACGCACTTCAAAGTGATATGACCCAGGCCAAAAAGAGGAAAAAACACATCGCGTATGATAGCATCAAACATAAACAACACATCCTGAATAAATAACGCTGCTTTGCAAAAGAATATGTATATTTTGAACTGTAGCAAGCACATGGGGATGAGTTTTTAAACGCATTTTGATGTGGTAAATTCTAATTTCAATACAGTTTTGCTCTATAGCGTCTAGTTTTCTTGTCTTTCTCATAACCCATTTTTATAATCATAATATAATGCGTTATAATGCGTTAATATTTAAACATGCACATTATACAAAAGAAAACATAACGTACATAAAATTGGTTTATATTAAAGATTTTCCTCCGTAGTAAGCATGTTAATATACGTTTTTTAACTAATTTTCTCATTTTTAATATATATATATCTATATATATATATATATATATATATATATATATATATATATATATATATATATACATAGACAAACATTATTAAATTACACGGAGTGTTTTTGCTTGATAAGACTTTCTTTATTTTTTTAAATTTTCCGAATAGTCCATTTAGTATTTCGATGAAATTGGTGTATGTAAGTTCCGTTGGTTTTTTGCTCCATATTTTTTTCCTTTTTCGCGAGTACTTTCAATTTGATGCGTCAAATCATCTTCAGGCGGAACGAGTCGAAGATAGTTATGTATTTTGAAAATGTGAAAAAATTAAAATAAAAAAACCATGGTTATTGGAATATAAAATGAACCTGACTTCTCTCTCTCTCTCTCTCTCTTTCTTTCTTTCTTTCTCTCTCTCTCTCTCTCTCTCTCTCTCTCTCTATATATATATATATATATATATATATATATATATATATATATATTCATATATTTTATTATCTATGTACGTATATATTCAATGTTCGTATATATATACGTTTGCGTTTCGATCCCGGCTTGAGGCACTAACTGGTCTAGCCGCACTGATGAGCTGTGAAACAGCGAAACAGTCTGTATGTGGATGACTATATATATATATATATATATATACATATATATATATATACATACACATATATATATATACACATATACATACATATATATATATATATATATATATATGTATATGTGTATATATATGTGTGTATGTACATGGACGGCGGCACCGGGGGGGGGGGCAGGAGGTGGGGGGTTCAGGAGGGGGGGGGGGCTACAGCCCACTACCCCCCACTTTTTAACTTGGCCCCCCACTTTTTAACTTGGCCCCCCACTTTACGGTCACTAATAATGAAGTTATATAGGCATGTGTTTAACCGGGCCCCCCCTTTTTAGGAGAGCCCCCCCCCACTTTTATAACTGTGTCGCCGGTCCTGACGTATATATATATATATATATATATATATATATATATATATATATATATATAGTCATCCACATACAGACTGTATCGCTGTTTCACAGCTCATCAGTGCCGCTAGACCAGTTAGTGCCTCAAGCCGGGATCGAAACGCAAACGTATATATATACGAACATATCAAAGCTACACATCCATTAAAATATTTTGATCATTAGCTTTAATAAGCTACGATACAATCGGGCCAATAAAACATGTTACACCTGACACCCTGCTCTATTATTTTACACGTATCTACAACAACCCTTTTCTCTCTCTCTCTTTTTCTTTCTCTCTCTCTCTCTCTCTCTCTCTCTCTCTCTCTCTATGTGTTTACTAACAGTCGAAGATAATAAAGACAGAAAATAATTTGTTTTTAATTTAATCGTACATTGTAAAGCAAAAAGAATATCACTACAAGTAACAATACAATTTAAATCGTACTTGGAGAGTGAACGATAGAAAGAGGGAGTGGGGAAGATAGAGCGACCAGAAAGAGAGTCATTTTGGATTTTGTCTTCATATGTATCTGGCTTGGTATAATCACTGTTTGCCGATTCAAACAATCAAATCCGAACTCTATGAGTGATCCATTTGTCTAATATATATATATATATATATATATATATATATATATATATATATATATATATAATTATTTGTTTTATTTATTATCTATGTACGTATATGTTTCGTCCTTTATAATCGGAACTCATCAGCATCGAGATATACCTATTCACTACTAGTCATGCGATTCGAAACCCCGGACTCCGAGCATTTTACAACTCAAACCCCGTCATCTAGAACTACTGGACCACCGCTGAATAGCAAATAAACAGTGTTAATTTGAGCATTTTATTTTATTTTGGCCTCATAAGAGCGTTCAACTTAATGAAAGGAACGATGCATATATATATATATATATATATATATATATATATATATATATATATATATATATATATATATATATATATGTGTATGTGTGCGTGTGGGGTGTGTGCATGCGTGTGTGTGTGAGTTTGTATATATGTGTGGTTGGGTCCCATTTGCTCTAGTATATGTATATATATAAATATATATATATGTGTGTGTGTGCGTGTGTGTGTGTGTGCGTGCGTGCGTGTGTGTGCGTGTGTGTGTGTGCGTGCGTGTGTGTGTGCGTATGTATATATGTGTGGTTGTGTAAGTAAATAATTAATTCAAGTGCTTTATATAACAGCGACATATTTTATTTTCAACGTAAGAATTTATTTCATTTTAATTTAATTTCGTATATTTTATTTTATTAGTCTACACGTATTTATATTTTTTCTTTGCTCAAACCTTTCGTAATCGCAATAAGTCATTAATATAATTACCCTTACAAACAAAAAAAAAACGAAAAGAAAAGGAAACAAAGCCAAAAGTCGGAATCATACCACAGTGGCTAATCTGGCCATTTTAAATGGCATAACAAATTCCACAAAATATTTTGCTGATACGCAAATATTTTAATTGCTTTTATTAGAATTAATGACTTTTGTTTCACTTTTCATATTTGTCCATACAAACAATTTCAGCCGATACAAATACTAAACATCTACGAAGTCGTAAGGTTAAGGATCGAAACACTCAGTGTCTGATTCTATTCAAGACCGGAACTAAAAAGTGCGGGTCCCAATTCCAAACATGTTAGCGGGAACCTCTATCATACTGTTGTGAAGAAGGCAAGTCGAGGTTGGGTTAAGATAACAAGTGTATTAACATAAAAGGTACAAAGGTAAGGAAACTGACTGGCACTCGGCTAGACAGTTACAATACTGTCCTTTTCCTCCCTGGTGATTGTCTACTCTCACTATTTATAGTGAGAACCGGTGTAGTTTCTCTTCTGTTAGAACGGCCGGTGTAACACATACTGAAACTAAAAAGTGATGATTCATGCTTCATGCAGTATTCTAGTTTCACCCAAACATCCCTGAGGACTTTAGGCTTCGACATTAGTAACGAAATTGAAAAGTCATATGAAAGTCTTAATGGTTTATTGAAAATCCAGATAGTTACTTAAATGCTATCATGTGTTGAAGTCATTTGGAACAGGTCAGTCTCAGCTATTGTATTTTTTTAACTAAACGATTACTATGAACTGAAATAAACAAAACAAATAAACGTACGTTTACCAAATAAAACATTGAAATATAGATATATACAATGACAACGGGCTGAATAATTACACTGATTTTACGATATCAAGAATCTTTATGCACAAGTGAGACTCATTAATTCATTGAGTGCGTGTGCGGCGCTTCATGCTGTCGTGATGTTCGATTTTGCGAACTCTGTCTAATTGTCTTAACACCGGCCCGTATCATATAACTGATAAGTAAGTTTACACTGGGTGTGTTTGCGCACGCGCTCGCGCGTGTGTGTGTAAACACACATTCATTCTTCTTCTCGGTTGTTTATCATATAGAATAGCAAAAATAATAAGCGCACGTAGCTCACATATATTTGCTAGTATAACATTTTTCTAAGAAAATAAAACTCTGTGAATATAAAGTAATATCCTTGAGAACTGTGCCGTAGCTTTGGTTACTTACATACAGATGCAAAGCTCTACTATATTTTCCATATTCCTTATTCATTCTAATAATTTTTTTATTATGTACAAATTCATGTAGTTCGATAATATTGCTTGTAAATATTAGGCATTTGATGGAACTCCAAGGGCAACCAATAAACTCGTCGCCAACACAAAAGATTGTATAAAAATATACTATTTATTTACAGAGAAGGTAAATGTACAAAAGTACAGAAATCCAGGATTATAAGATAGTTATTTGGTAAAGGGTTGTACTTAATAATATTTAACAATATTTAGCAAAGAACAAGCAATCAGATGTAATAAAATGAAATATATATTACTTATATTTGAGTGAAGTTCATATAAACTCCGGATAATAGTATACCATTGAAAATATAACAGAATGTTCATTTATTCTGAAAGTTCAAATGAATGTTGTCCAATTATATTTTGGCGCAAATCAGCGGTAGATAAATTATTCCAGTGAAGTGGCGTAAAAATGTTCTTTAATCTTGGAACAGAAACTGTTTGTCGTCAGAAATTATTTTTAGCGTGTTCGTCGTGTGAAATATAATCCAAAATGTTGATATTTCTTTATGAGAGAATAGAATGCCATTTTTATTTCGAAATTCTAGATGGTGGCTGGTTGAATTGACTTGGGCTGTAAAGTTCAACATGGTTGCCGCATCATATATTTTATGTGACATACGCGATAAGAATTTATAACTTCGAAAAAATTAGATTTCTTTCGTGATGATCCAAATTTGTCGCGAAATTGGACACTTGTTTGAAAATTCTATTTCTTATTGAATTGATCAAGGTCCTTTGAAAAGGAGCTTGATAAATTCAATAAGAAATAGCTAGTCTCAGTTTGTCAGATGAGTTCAAATTAATTGTTTCTTTCTGAAAAGAGATTTTGAATTGGAAACTGAAGTTAAAACTCTCTTTAGGTTGAAGTGGGCTGGTATGCGCGCATGTGTAGAAACGGTTTCAATATCGAACTTCAGACATGGTGTCTTAACCTCCACTTTTACATTGGCAGTTTTGACCAGTTGACGCTGCAGGCACTTGCCTTCAATTCAGACTGACTGAATTATTTCCTTTTGTTAGTGTTGTGGTTGCAAGGTTGAACAATAATTAGTGAGGAATACAATGAAGACGCAAACAACAAGGATAATGCAATAATAAGTGTATTAAAGAAAAGGTATAGTTACAGTATGTACAAATGAAGGTGTCGAGTCAGAGAGTCTTGGTGGGAGGACATGTACGCTCTTCGGCGTCACTTCCGGTGGCATTTAGGTAACACACACTAAGGCCAACCTAGGCTTGCCATTTATAGTGTAACGTTATTCGTATATGCAAATGAGTGGTTGCCACCACAACAGTTAGCATGGAAGGAAATCGTGTAAGAAGTGTGTTCATGTGTTGTTCCCTTTCTTTATCTCTTTCACCATCGGAGACAAAAAGAAACAAATGTGGAAGGTGAAGCAGTGCTTACTTTTGCCAATATATAATGTTTCATTTTTATAAAAAGGAAATATGATTTGAATGCATAGATTTTGTTTTAATATTTATTTGAAATTTACATATTTTCCAAGGGAAAACGCCGGTTTTATTAGTAACAGTTGAAACAGTAGAAGTAAATCTTCTATTCTCAATGTAAATTTTCTAAATTATATTTTTCCCTAATATAATTGTTGGGTACTATGAGAAAAAGAAAAAAAACTGTCCTCACCACGGAAACTACTACCTTCTACTGCTTGTTAAAAATACCCAAATAACAGATACAAACAAAATAATGTTAGTTCATAAAATAAAAATTATCTTTGAACAAATGAAGTGAGAATTACTTTTTTCTACAAAATCGACAGAGGAAGAAGCGATAATAAAAACTCCAGTTTCAAAACAAAAATGTCTACCTCCATAAAACGAGATGTAAAACCTCGAGAAATAATTGTTTGACATGATAAACAATGCCAGGTTTCGAATGCATCATAATATTAAAAAAAACATTTCTGAAAGTTGTGGAAAATATCCAAACATATATTCGTGGAAGCAGACAATCTTAATTAATTATCGAATGCATAAAAACAATTATAAAAACTGATAGCTGAAGAAGTACCCAAAACATTTTTAAGTGAAGGAGAATTGTATGAATACTATGAATTTTGAAGCCGCGAATTAAAACAGCAAAAGTTAAATGTGACACCGTTCATCACCTTAAAAGATCATAAAATAGATTCAATAACAAACAACAATGAAGGCTGATTAAGCGTAAATAAACAAGGAAGTCAGAGGTATGTCAAATTAAAACTAGAATAAATATCTAATAAATTAAGGACTGAGCTAAATGAAAAATGGAAGAATACGAAAACAACGCTTAACTGTTTTAATAACATCAAAAGAAAAAGTAACTGCTTCTTGCTAGAGTCCGTCGTAAAGTTCTGGAATATTTGTTGGCTTGGTTGCGTACAGTTTGGATTTGATGAATCCCAAAAAGAAAAAATCGCAGGGTGTGAGGTCGAGGTCGAAATGGCATATTCGGCGATCCGCGGCCCATCCATCGCTCTGGCAGTGTGTCATCAAGCCAGTTGCGCACTTGAAGGCGCCAATGGAGTGCGACACCTACCTGCATGAATAGCATCTCATTGTCCATTCCACTTTGCACAACATCAGGCAAGAACTCGTCTCACAGCATTGCCAAATATCGTTCGCTATTACAGAACTTACAGAAAGAATTCGGGCCGCCTTTAAAAAGATTATAGTCGAAATGCGACAGAAAGTTGCCCTTGAATATCGAGAAAGATTGAACAAAATCATTGGAAATGACAGAAATGACGTTGAAGTGCGTCACTAATTTTACGTGTGCTGTATTTCTCTGAAACTTTTGTCATAAAAAACTTGTAATTCCAATCTGTTCAGAAGTGGCTGAGTTATTACTATTTTAACCCCGCTCACAATAATTGGGGCACACAGACACACACACACACACACACACATATATATATATATATATATATATATATATATATATATATATATATATAAGGTTCATATTATATTCCAATAACCATGTTTTATTTTATTATTTTTATTTTTATTTTTTCATATTTCAAAAAAAACATAACATTTCTGTGAGACATATTATTTTTAATAATTATATATATATATATATATATATATATATAGAGAGAGAGAGAGAGAGAGAGAGAGAGAGACGTCTAAATTCTAACAATCCTCAAGGTATTACTAAGATATCTATAAATAAATCCATATCTCATAGATTATCTACAAATTCCAGTAAAGAAGACATTTGCAACGAAACAAAAACTGCATATGAAAATTCTTTTAAAAAGTGGCATTAATAAATAACTAAAATACAATGAAAGTATAGGTGAATTGAGACGATATAGAAGAATTGTTTCGTTTAACTTGTCATATAATTCATGTGTAAAAAGTTCGATCATTTGATGATAAGGTGGCATTTAAGACCACAAACGATGTTGCTGCAGATTCGCGTAGTAGTCTATGTCGGTTTATGGCAATAAATTAGAACATAATCGGTGCGTAATCGTATCAGTTGTTTCATCTGCAGCATCCATCTTGTGACCAGATCTGGATCGCCATTTTCCTTTCCATGACTTGGCATGAATGGATGAAGACGAACGACGCAAAATATTCATAATGCGATTTGATTTAATTCTGCCACATCAACAATATCCGTCCGGCTTGTTCTGTGGATTCCATTATAAATCCCCAGCATTACCCATCCCCCTTTCGCCCCATGTTTACCATATCGGAAGAGCGTTTAGTTACTCACATGTGTCTCTTTCATATATCTACTGACTTAACTTAAGTGTTGACTATTTCAAAATACCCTTTCTCTCATAGCACGCCACTTTGCTCCACCAATCATATTCTTTACAATCTCTTAGTCTCCCCCCTGAGTTTATAGCATCCGGATAAATGTTTATTCAGCAATTTTAATATGTTTATTTTATTTCTAGCCGTAAGTCGTCATGAACCTGGTATCATATTTTTACGTAATTGCTTCATTGAGAAACTGCTGACTGGTTATTATTTAGGTTAAATTATTCGGTCGACCAAGATTCGAAACAAGCTACGGAATGTAACTAATGTTAGCATTTTTTTTCTATGTATTAATTGATTCAGTAATTAATTAAAATATTATGTTTAGTTTATTTTATTTGTTTGTGTTTTCTTAACTTGTTTAACTTAGTAATTTTAATTTCTACTTTCGAAATGGACGAATCCGTTCTCCTGAGTGTAAATATATTTTTTATTTTTATGCTTCTTTAGAATAACCCCGCTATGAAAATAGCATCATTTTCTTTTTAACTAGTTGCATCTACCCGGCGTTGCTCGGTAGCAATATTGTAGTATTTATTTCTTTCCTTTTAGAAAATACTTTGTTCGCCTCGGAATTATTTTCAAATGACTGCCATCTTAAAAATTGAACGTAACTCTGTATTCGTCTGTACAGAGTTACTTATTTTTTTGATTGGAACAAAAAACAATTTAGAAAAGATTTTTTCTAAAATATTTTTTGTTATAACTAAAGAGAAGTAACTCTGTACAGACCAATACAGAGTTACGCCCTCTTTTTAGGATAGCGGCCATTTGAAAATAATTCCGACCTGGACAAAGTATTTTCTGGAAGAAAGTAAATTGAATTAGATTGTATTTTTTCTTAACAACATGTTGCAACGATCCACAGAAAAAAAACTGACGAACTCAAATCAAATAGTGATTCTGTAAGAAGAAAGCCACGATGACAAAAATACTAGAAACAGATTTGTAATGGCTATTCCAATAGTCATAAACTGTCAGAATATCAGTGCATTTCGATAGCAAATATTTTATTTGCGTGTTGTTTTTTTAAATTATTTTTATGGCATGATACTATTATGGAACTACCGTAGCACAAAACTTTCACTATTTTGACGTATGGGTGCATGAAACACTGGAAATAGAGTTCACAAAGCAGACAAATGTCAAAATATTGATTGTTTCGTGCTGCCTTAGTCAAATACGGATACAGGCAAGATGGCGTTACCCGTAATATTATATAGTATTTAATTTAGTTTTATAATTTTAATACAAAAAAAAACACTCTTTTTTTTCTCACCGAAATGCACCAATATGCTAAGAATGAATGACTACTAGAATAAAAAAAAGATATAATTGGGATGCGTTCATTCATAATTTCAATCTTTCTAGACGTACCAATGACCCATCGGGTCACAACCACAACCAATATTTATTATTATTATTATTATTATTATTATTATTATTATTATTATTATTATTGTTATTATTATTATTATTATTGTTATTATTATTATTATTATTATTATTATTATTATTATTATTATTATTATTATTATCATTATTATTATTATTATCATTATTATTATTATTATTATTATTATTATTATTATTATTATTATTATTATTATTATATACAAGTATCATTATGTTTCGGAATTTTTTAGATGAGGATTAATAATTTGGATTATTTGGATTATTCGAACTAGTGTTTTCATCTTGGATTTTATTGCCAAAACGTTTCGGCTGATGTAACCGCCGATCTTCGTCAGATACGTCTTGTTCAAGTCGGGAATCTTTATGCCGAACTCGAAAATCTTCATGTCGAACTCGGGAATCCGTACTAAATTTCGAACGGAACCCTTTATTTAATTCACGGTGGTAGCTTGCTGTCGTTTCTTCACTCATGGCCAGGTAGAAGTTGTAATTGTATTCTTAGTATAGCTTGTACTGAGGACACCCGTAGCACAACGGATATAAGTGCTAAGTAATAATAAGTTCTAAGTGACAGTGTTCTGGAGGTTGAAGGTTCAATCCTCAGTACGAGCGATACTAAGAATTATTTAAGACGTCTACACAGTCATGGCTGATTGAACGTAAACAAGATACCCTTGTTCTGTTCGAAATTGCGTACAGCTTCTCGAGTTCGACAAGACACACCTGAAGAAGGTCGGAGGTTACATCGACCGAAACGCCGTGAGAATAAAACTCAAGATGAGAACAGCGGTCCGAATAATCCAAATAAAAAGTATCATTGTTCTTTATTGTTTTTAAATAAAAGCAGAGAAGTTTATGATTTTGCGATCTAATTTACATACGGTTTTTATAATGTGTACATATACACGTATGTAAATTAGATGGCAACGCTGAAAAAAAGAGAGTAACTCTTTCTCTAAATGCTAACAGATACATTAAGAAATATTAGCGCGTGGTTGAATCAATATAGAGTCATAAGTGCGAGATAATGTCGGAATTTTCGTGGGTGTTAACGAAAAACCGCTCTAAACGATGGTTATGTTATCTAGGACAATTATCATAAAAAAATTATAACTAGAGATAAGGAATGGAATAATACAAGATGTTCGTAAAAGTTAAAATAAAGTTTTATTTACAAAAAAAAGGTAGCCTAGACTGCTTTTTTTTTCCAAAGCTGGAATAAATAAATTATTCCTGGATAACATGCAAAAAAAATAAGAATAAAAAAAATACAACATCAGTACTTCTGAACATTAAAGTTAGATACAACAAGAATTCGACACAATCAAGATAAGGAATAAATCCTTTTAAAACATGAACTTACTATAAAGTCCGTATTCTTACAAATCAATCAAAAGTCTCTTTTTTTCTTTACACCAAAGTTACAATCAAAAGAAATAAAATTAACAAACCGTGCTGAAGGCCGAACATAATTTCCACGATAAAAATAACTCTTTTTTTATTTTATCAAACGTCTGTCAGAAAGTTCTTTTCTTCTTCTTTTTCTTCAATAATTTTCTTTTAGCAAATCCAATGTAATATATACGTCACAAGAACAATACAATTTTCAAATAAACATAATACTTGCTATATTCCTCGTTTGTCTTGAAAGGCAATCACGCGCGAATGTACGGATACAGCTGGCACAGTTATATCTCTCAAATCGATCTGTGTTGCAAAGACGATCAATCTCTATGATTCTTAATCTCTGATTAGAATCTTCTCGACAGCAAAGTATTTCAATTCTCGGGAGCTAAGCTCTTCAACATAGGCAATTTCGTGCATGGAGTAAATCTTGTCTCGCTCACATTCTCCATCTCCTCATTTCAAGTATCTGGCTTGAAACAACTTCCCAAGGATAATATTCTTGACCGAGGGGAAAATATTTCATAAACAACAGGCAATTCTGCCAAGAGATATCATATCTCTTAAATTTCTTCAAGCAGAAATTCTTCACGAATTTAACGTCCCCATGTGGACGGAGAAACAGTTCGCAGGTCTTGATTTCCCAACGTTCAAATCTGTTCTAACTAAATTTCGCGCCGATACTTCAAGACACAACAATGCATCATTGCTAAAAATAGAAATCACGTGACACACCATGGCCTTCCCGGCATAACACCCACGCAATATCCATATGACCATCGACCTGCACGTAGGGCCCCCCTGACCCTTCAACAAAGGGAAGTAACCGTTGACTTACTTAGAAAAACATCTAGAAATTTCCACAAGAAATACGTAGATAGCTAAAAGAGAAATGGATAACTGGTTCGGTTGATTACAAATTACGTTTAATTAGTACGAGTAAAACAGTTTCTTTTTCAAACATAACTAAATGCCAGAACTAATGTATATTTTAGCATGTATTTTGTGTTGTTGAAATATATAGAGAAAATAGCCGTAGGGAAACAAACGTTGATTAACTCACATTTAGTATAATAACAAATGTTGGCAGACTATCGGCCAGCGCCTCTTATAGAGATGCGTGGATCCATCTAATACATTATCTGATTAATTAACCCCAACTTCCACTTTCTCCCCTCCTTCCTTTCCTCTGAATCTGTGTGTTTAGAGGTGAACATGTTATTTCAAAAATCATCGTAATCGACTGAAAGACAAACAAAGCCTCTTATAGAGACACGTGGACGCATCTAATAATATTCAGTCGCCATTTTTTTTACATGACGGTGTTATTGTAAAGCCTCAGCTTTATTTATTTTAATTTTTTCACGAAGCATCAAATATCGGAAGATGTTTACCAAACACGTATTCTTCTCCATGCTTATCTGACAAGTTCATAGTCGAACATCTACTATCTTACATTTGATGGCCTTTTTGGTCGCTATTCAAAGAGCAAGATAGATATAGATACAGTAGTCAGATCGAGGGGGGTCAGCCAGGGAGGAATTACACACACGGAGACTATCTTCATGTCCCAATTACTCAAAAAGTAATGATCGAGATCAGAAATAACCATTTATTTATTAGGATTCCTTTATCAGTCTGATTCATCTTACCAATTTCTGATACTTGTAAGGAATGAGTATCCAGTGGATTTAAAAACTGGCTCAGTCAGTTCTCACTATTGATGGAGTATCTCCAGTCAGTCTTGGAAATAGCCGAAGTAGATGCCACTTTGAAAGCTATCTTCTTTTCATTTACTTTAGGAAGTTTTTCAACTTTATTTTTGAAAATTTAAATTTTGTAAACCTAAGCCTTACCCTAACTTAGCCTTTCACATGTTTAACGTCGTTTGCCTTTTTACATTTTTGCGGCTTTCAAATCGTAAACCGCTTTGACCATTTCCGGGACTGACTCTGGATTAATTGTCGACACTCGGGACTAACTGGGTAAGTATTGAAATCCTATGGATACCCATTCTTTACAAGTACCCAATTTTCTTCAGATGGTCGAGCGCAGTTAAAATACTGACATCAAGTGTCTTAAAAAACTTAGATGTAAGTTTTGTTTAACGATTACTTTAAAATGGTAATCGGAGAAAGTGCATGGCCGTCCTCTACCTTCACCTTCAAGGCTCTCATTGTCACTACGTAATTTTTAAAACAAATTTCGTACTGCTCAATCACTTGTGGGTGTTTCTCTCCATTGTCCGTTGATATTGGCGTTTGTTTTGGGAAGCATTATGAGTGAGCTTGAACTCATGCAAGAAAGGTTTATGCATTTCTTTTTTATACTTACATTATTAAGAGCTTATTTGCAAGTGTAGAGAACGTTCCTTGTGCTGCACCGCGTAAGGGTCAGAGAGTATATAGAAATTCACAATGTTGCACGCGCCCTACGAACGTTCTACATAATGGAGGATATCTGGTTTGCCCAGATATCTTTAACTTACCTTGATAGGAAGAGAATTACGGCTACCCATGAGTAAAAAATAAAATACCTCATGTTTTGTATGATGTTACGTTTACGGGTTTTACATTGTTGTCCCTATTTACCTGCCTCTCTACGAGGGAAAAGTTAGAAACAGGGTCTGTTTTTAATGTAGGGATAATCCAGTTCCCCCAAAATAGGCACTCTGAGGTTGGACAAAATGTAAAAATTGTTTCAGTCTAGACGGATTTCTCCTTCACTTGCCGATAACAGAAAAGATGATATCCAGCATCAGAACAGATACTACATCTTAACTTCTGTAGTAATATTAATGTCAACTAAGATCGATATCTCTCTCCCCTCTCTCTCTCTCTCAGCCTCTTTCTCGCAACCCCCACCTCTCTCTCTCTCTCTCTCTCTCTCTCTCTCTCTATATATATATATATATATATATATATATATATATATATATATATATATATATATAATGATACGACGTTTTACGTAGGTAAAATATTAAATAAATATAATTGAATATTATTAGAAGCTCTTTTAAGTTAAATTAAAGTAAGAGCACTGTTAGAAAGATTAAAAATAGACATTCACCTGAAGGCCCAGTGCGAGACTCCGGCTCTGTCGTCGAGTCCTATCGAATTTCTTTATGTTTACACTTGACGCTTTCAGTGTTAAATACAACTTAATTTCTCCGTTATCACCTGACAATCTGACCTGGGGGACTAAAGCGAACGCTTACAGATTCAAGATGCCTCTGTGAACCGGGTTCGCGCCCTGTGGCCGTCCGAGATTATTTTTTCCCTGCGCTGATGTAAGTTGTAAGCTTGAAACGACGCTTTACGTAAGGTAAAATATTAAATAAATATAATTTAATATATATATATATATATATATAAATATAAATATAAGTTCAGTATCAAAACAGATATCACACCTGCATATAAATGTTTTAATTGTACTTAGATTTAGTTTCGTGTATTATTCGTTCCGATGATAAGTATTTTTTGGATAATTATTAAATAAAGAGCTGTAAAGAAAAATAAAGATTATATCCCAACAATTGTATTCTAAAGGAAATTATTGGAAAGTTATTAAAAAGTACATTTGAATTATTAAGCATGTGACATTTTGTATAAAACACTACAGAACTAGTGACGTAAATCAACTTTTTAAAGCGAGTCGAAAAGTCGAGCAATATCTTCCGAACTATCTAACAGAATTAGAAGCAGAGGAAACTACTTTATCACTTTTGGTTCCGCTGTTATCTTGTTCACATCCGGTTGGCAATGGACCTTTCAGTGTATGATCCAAAAGTACACCTAATTTAGAATAAAGTATAACAGATGTTATATATAGGCAAAGGGTAGTTTTTTTTGCAACGATTCTTCTTTTTGGGATTAATCTTCTTTTTGACATCACTGGAAGGTTTTAATTTTCACGGATCGAAACGAAAATAAATGGGTATAGACACCAATTTAAAAGCATACAGACAGCATCAAGAATTTAGACTAATTATGCAGCAAATTAGAAACAAAGAGGGGAGTAGTGGTATGGATCCATCGAATCAGTAGAAAACAATATTTGGGGATGCACAGCGGACCTCAAGTGGAATAAACGGGTTTAATATAACATGCAAGGAGAAACACATCACAAGGAATAGGAAAAACATTTATCTTTTTTTGTTAAACATAAAAACCATTATAAATTAGATGCTCTCTCACTGGAGAATCATAAAAAAGGTTATTAAAGTTCAAATGGCCTATTATTAGTCGTAGAGTAATTGGTTATTTTAGCTTTCGTAAGAAGCCCTATCAAGAACTATTTCTAATAATCTAGAAGTTATAGAAAAAGAACATAGGAAAATGTATTAACGGTCAAAGTATTTCGTACATTAGTATCTATAGGATTTATTTAGATTGGGACTCAAAACTTTAAATAGTCAGTCGGGGTATGTTGAAAAGAAATCAATACTGTGCTCGATCGCAAAAATGTGAGACCTAAAATGCAAATTATTTATTTATAAACTATACTTTACATATTCCAGAGACGTAACATGGTTTCATTGACATGGATCAAACTTTACTTTTCAGAAAAGACCGTTATAATCCATCCAAATTACGTAGCGACTCACGAAATGAAGACAGATTGAAAAATGGAATCTAACGATCACCGAGTTCATTATACATATATATATATATATATATATATATATATATATATATATATATATATATATATATATGTGTGTGTGTGTGTGTGTGTGGGTGTGTGTGTGTGTGTGTGTGTGCGTGTCTATATATATATATATATAAATATATACAGGATTATCTCATAAACTAATGAACAGATCATTGTGAATTCTAAAATATATATTATAGGCGACAGGGTGAGTAACATGGGCACATTTTTTTTGTACACTGTAACATTTAGGGGGTGCATGTGTATAAAGTTTCTCCTAAATTAATGAACAGATCATTATGAATTTTTAAATACAGGTGCTAGGCGTAATGGTGTATAATATGGGCTATATTTAGTTTGATTTAGTTTTATACAAAGTGGGAGGGTAAAAAGAGTGTAGAAGCCCTTGGTGAAAATTCAGATACCTCCGATATTTGTGAAATTTTAACAATATGTATTAGACATCAATTAATAAATATTCATCAGATTTCAGTTTCTCTCGCGTATTTAAAAAAAATAGGGGCATAGTGTGGGCACGACTTCCCATTTAAAAAGTTCATTTTTTTTTAGATCTGCATTAAATTTTATTCATATTAATTGGACACTAATTAAGCAAAATTCCCTGAATTTCAATTTCTTATTAAGACCATTTAGGCTTAAGCCTTAAATTTTAGACATTTTCTAGAATAAACATCATGTAATTGATTTTGATCAAAAGTGGAATAAAGATTCTAGACATGAAGTTTAGTATCATCATATATTGATTTTAATCTTCGTGGGGGGAAGAAAAGTTGTGCAAAACCTTTCTGTTCGGCGAATTCATTTTACCCGTCATGGGAGGGGGTAATCATCTAGTATATATATATAATTATAATTAAACCTATTTTATTAAATACTATAGATGAATTGGGTCTAGATACTTTTGCCCTCATCCCTTCTAATTTCCTAGTGAATTTTCTTGGGAACTGGACGATGTATCCACCATAATCGCTATTTACCGGAGTACTTTCTGATCCGTCAGGATCCATCATCAGGAGTGGTTATCAGAAAAGGTCAGCGGTGCTATGATATAATGTTTTCTGTTGTTGTTAGTTTGTTGTTGTTTTTTCACGAAATCCCGTGCTATTTACTATATTAGCAGAGTACTATGTTAGTGTTAAAGGCATTTAAGGATATTGTCACTATTATTAAAATCTATTTTGTTGATAGTTGAGTAGTTTATAATGAGTAGAGGTTCTGGTATAATTAAGTAAATTATACAATTTATGACATAATTAAAATTTTAAATATCATAATCAAGCTTCGACAATCAACACTTAACAATGTTGATCCATATGTACGCACGTTTCAGAAAATCATTTTATTATCGCGACTACATCAGAGTTCAATTCAGATAATTTCTTGTGGAAATATTCGCAATCAGTTCAAGAAAAAATAAATGTCCATATAGAGCAGGGGTGGGCGACCTCCGGCACGCGAAAACTTAGCGCCCGGCCCGCCACCCTGCTATGCTTTATTATTGCAATCCGGCCCGCGGATCTCCCAGTAAAACTCATATCATTTTGTGACATAGACGTAAAAGTAGGTTTCAATTAAGATTTAAAGTGGGATAAAACTGTATAAATATCAGCGAGCAATAATGCATGTTTATTTCATTTGTCTTTAACTATTAATTTCAAATCCTTGGCCTGAGATAATAATAGAAAAAGAGAAAGGGAGAAGCAAAGAGGAAACGAGAGACGAGGAAAGGGCATAAAACAGAGAACTTATGTGAGGTGTGTCAAAACGAATGCTGGATCAACTTGCTACTTCCCCCGTCATTATTTTTTATGATTCCAAAAGGGCTCTTCATCGGCGCCATTTATAACATCACATACAGAAGTCTCTTGAGAAAAATATCAGATTTGTAGAGTGTTCAATGTAATTTTTGTACAATTTATTCATGTAAACAAAATATAGTAATTCTGAGATTTCGTTTTTCACTCCGGCCCGCGATCTCCTTCCAAAAGTCTCATCTTGCCCTCACTCTGAAAAGGTTGCCCACCCCTGATATAGATGGAACAAATAAAACATTTTGTCACTAAAGAGGGGAGAAAAAACACGTGAAATTCATATGAAAATCACATTGCAGGATGGGTTTGTGCAAAGAAGAGCAGTGATTATAATAAAATCAGTTTCTAATCTTATTTTTGGTTAACTATTATTATTTTTTTTTGCTTAACTATTATTATTAGATTTACAGTCTTATTCTTATTTCCACGCCAACAGTACGGTCTTGTGCCAGATTTGGTAAATCTTCGCCCGTGCGGATATTTATACATATGTGTGTCCGCCTCTCTAATTAAAACACACAGATTTAGAAAGAATATTTGCTTTCTT
This sequence comes from Sepiola atlantica, assembly GCA_963556195.1. Taxonomy (NCBI): domain Eukaryota; kingdom Metazoa; phylum Mollusca; class Cephalopoda; order Sepiida; family Sepiolidae; genus Sepiola; species Sepiola atlantica. The sequence continues at coordinate 172,642,077 of OY744520.1, read as the reverse complement.
TTTTTCTCCCAACGTGGCAACTAACGGAGGTCATGATTGTATTTTACGGACGGAAACGAAGAAGCCGAAGAATTCGGTCAGCTCGAAATTGTTTGAAATCCTATCCACACGACGAGCAATGCGAAAGATATTCGTTTTTCGCCAAACTGTTAGTGGAAACCTGGCATCGTTTTCTTTTCTTTCAGGAGATTCTTACGACCAAACATTTTGGATTCTTTGTTCGTTAGATGCGAACACACAATCGTACGCATGACCACACGTATCTCCTACACGACACAGATACGCACAAATCAACGGATTCGTTCAAACGTAGGTGGGCGTACATCTTCATCCGTGCATAAGCGTAAAAATAAACTAATAAAGCTACGTTCCCACGTTTTGATATTCTAACAATTTCATTTGGTCGCGTGTTAATATTTCAGTATTAATCTTGGTTCTGGCTTTTGGCCTTTTGGCTAAGATCAAAGTGTAGTATCTGTTCCGATGGATACTTCACCCCATAGACCGGTATTGTCTTGTCCTTCGGGGCTTGATTTACGCCGGTCTATGGGATTGTCCTGTGCAGTTCTGGCAGGTCCACTCTCCCAGGCTTTGCTTCCCCTCTTTGGGGAGGAGTAAGTTAATTGCTTACTGCTTGAGGCGCCCCTACCGGGGAATGCCGACGGGGCTGCCCAGGCAATTTTTGATGGTCAGAGTGCTCACCTCTTGAGCGCTGGCTTTTCAACCCCCACTTTCCGACCCGACCTTGGGTCACATCTTACTTGTGGGAGTAGGATAAAACTGGCCTTGTGCCTAACTCCTGGAGAGGAGTAAATAATACTCCTATTGTGGGTAGGTGTTAAATAATGGCCTTTTGGCTAAGATCAAAGTGTAGTATCTGTTCCGATGGATACTGGTGTTGTCTTGGCTTGCGGGTCTTGATTTACGCCGGTCAATGGGTCTGTCCTGTGCAGTTCTAGGAGGTCCACCTTCCCAGGCTTTGCCTCCCCTCTTTGGGGATGAGTAAGTTTATGGCTTACTGCCTGAGGCGCCCTTACCGGGGAATGTCGACGGGGCTTCCCAGGCAATGTTTAAACCCCACTTTCCCGACCCGACCTTGGGTCACATCTTACTTGTGGGAGTAAGATAAATACTGGTCTTGTGCCTAACTCCTGGAGAGGAGTAAATCAATACTATTTTCATCTATGTTTTTATTTTAACAACGTGCAGACATATGGAATCTCCGACCTTCATCATGTTCAACGTTTCAACCTCGAGAATCGTTATGTCGAACTCGGGAATCTATATGGAATTTCGAACTGAAAACTTTATTTAATCCACGGGAGTAGATTGTTCTTGTTCCGTCATGCATGATCGAATAGAAGTGTTAAGTAATTTTTATTAATTCTTAGTTAGTATCGCCTGTAGTAAGGGTTAGAACCGATTGAAACATAACACCTTTATCCGTTGCGCGCCAGGTCCATGTCGATATTTTAGTATGAATTTTGGAAGCTTTAAACCTAATATTGTTTTTAGATGCGTATCATTACTACACACACACATCTCTCTCCACCCCTCTCTCTCTCTCTCTCTCTATATATATATATATATATATATATATATATATATATATATATATATATATATATAATTGTAATGGTATTGGGAGAGTTTCCTAGCAGAGTGCTCAATTATTAAAACAAAAGTAAAATTAACTTATTTATTATAAGAGCATAATATATATATATATATATATATATATATATATATATATATATATATATATATATATATATATATATATACTATTTCATGTATCCATTTCGTAGAAACCTGATAAAATGAATAAACAGATGGGCAGTGTGTCTAGTAAGATACACTCAGGCATCTGGATCAGAAGACTAGGACACTAATGACCATGCACAATGCACTAAACCCAAATGATGATATTGACCGACTTTACGTAAAAAGGAGAGAAGAGAGAAGATGACTAATAAGTATAGAAGAAAGTATGGATGACACAAAGAAGAGCTGTAAAAATACATAACCTATAACGCAGAAAGGCTGATCATTGTAGGAGAACACGTCTGGAAAATCAACAATACAGGAATCATTGAAACTGAAAAGAAAAAGACAAGAAAAGAAAATTGTGAGGAAAAGCACATGGACAATTCGTAAGACTACCCCGAGAAGAGACACACGACAACACCTGTGCATAGCTACAAAAATGTCACCTAGACAGAGAAACGGAATCGCTATTGACAGTGACAGAGATAAACGCGATCAGAACAAACTATACCAAAGCTCAGATAGACGAAACCATAGAAAACAGTATAGGTAGACTCTGTGGACAAAGAGACGAAACAATGAATCACATAATAGGTGAATGCAACAAACTAGCCCAAAACGAATAAAAGAAAAAACACGATTGCGTGGAAAAGGGAGTCAACTGGGAACAATGAAAATCACAAAATGCTTAAGGACATGAAGGTTCAAACAGACAAACTCATCTAAGCAAGAAAACCGAACGTGATAATAGTAAACAATGAGAAAAAAAACCTGCCAAATCTTAAGTTTCGACGTCACAGTAGTTTACAAGGTGAAGATCAAGGAGCCAGAAAAACGAAGCAAATACATGAAAATTGCTAGAGAACTGAAAGGAATATGGAACATGAAGAGAATTACTATTATATCAATCATTGTAAGGGCACTAGGAATAGTCCCGAAAAACAACTAGGAGAAATTGGAATAAAAGGGAAATAATGAGACTATATTGCAATGATGAAAACAGCCGAAATCTTAAGAAAAATCCATGAATGCAGAAACCAGCCAACATAACAAACAAACCCAAACCTGCCACAGATAATTTTAGATATAAAAAGAAAAAACATATAGAAATAACAAAGGGAAGTGAAAAATGCCAGAAATCCAATAAACTACCTCCCACTTCACACACAAAATAAATCAACAAACATACGGAAATTCCCTAGACCTATTCATCAATCAACTAAATCCCATCCATTCACTGTAGAGGTCCCCAGATGTCGGAAAGCTTTCTACTCAAATAGCTTCTTTCCTCGTGCTGCTGGCCTCTGGAAATCCCTCCCTGCCCCCTGTTTCCCCGACAGTACTGACATGCAGAAATTTAAAACTTATGTAAACAGACATCTCGCTGCGCAGATCCAAATTTAGGTTGACCCCCCCCCCTACCTTCTCCCTTTTTTCTTCTCAGTAGCCCCTTACGTCTACAGTGGCGGCCTGCCTTGTTTGGGGTGAACTATGTTTTAAAAAAAAGTGTCATACCTGTTTCGACTGGTTCCACTCAAAACTGTCGCTAATGGTCAAGGAGAATCAAAAGAACGAGAAGGGAGAGCACCAATCAGACCTCCACTGTAAAGATGGGGAGAGCATTGAGACCTTAGGGAGGCTTATTGCCACCCAAATTCTAAATAAGACCAATGGTCGTTGCTAGCGATGAATCAATACTAAACAGCTGTTGCGATAACACAACATGATTTGCAAGGGTTATTGAAAGAGGTGGAGAGTCCTTGAAATCTGGGGAGACTTGCTATTACTCAGATTCCAGGGCACACCATTTGTTATTGCCAGTAAGCAGTCACTGATAATGACATGCGTGAAAGCTCTGGTGAGTAAATAATAATAATAATAATAATAATAATAATAATAATAATAATAATAATAATAATAATAGCAACAAACACCAAACAGAAATAGCAAGAAACACCATAAGCTCACCCCCCCCAATAAATAAAAAATTATCAGCTCCCCCCCCCAAAAAAAAATTTTTTTTACCAGCCTAGGCTGACACCACACAAATATTTGCATAGGGTCAAGGAGGATGAGAAGACCGAGGAGGGACAGCACAAACCAGACCTCCACTGGAAGTGCAGAGATTGCTGGGACTTCGGGGAGGCTTACTGCCACTCAAACCCCAGAGAAGACAAATGGTCCTTACCAGCGAGAAATCGATGGTAAACGGCTGTTGTGATACTGCAAATTTATTTGCGGTGGTTATCGAAAAGAGGTGGAGAATGCTGGAAATCTGGGGAGGCTTGTTGTCACCCAGACTCCAGGGAATACCACCGGTTGTCGGTGAGCAATCACTGATGACCTGTGTGAAAACTCCTAGTGAGTAAATAATAATAATAATAATAATAATAATAATAATAATAATAATAATAATAATAATAATAATAATAATAATACCTTAGCATTTCGACCCCTCTTATTAAAAGATTAAAAATGAATACTCGAGAAGAACAAGAAAGTAAATTATATAGTAGAAGCATAATAGAAGAAAACAGATACTTGTTCAGTATCCCTAGTACGATAATCGTGACCTTTTATAAACTAGATTAAAGAAGAACTCAGGTACCAGGCCAAAGAACCAAGAAACTAGTGAACATGCGCAATGCATTACACCCGAATGGTTAATACTGACTGATTTTATGTAAAAAGGAAAGGAGTGGGAAAGCATAGGTAAATATAGAAGACTGCGTAAACGATGCGAAAAAAAGAAAAAGAAAAAGAAAATACAGAAAAGTTGATTACCGCCGCCAAACGCATCGGCAAGAATCACAATACGAAGTAAAGAAAAAACTAAATTTAGACTCTGTGGATAAAGAGATGAAATGGTAAATCACATCAAAATTAATGCAGCAAGCTTGTCCAAAAGGAATATAAAGAGATACATGACTGGGGTTGGAAAGATGGTCTACTAAGAACTATGCAAACGAATGCACTTTGAACCTCCAGGCAAATTATACAGATACAAACCGGATAGATATTGGAAAATGAAAAACATAAACCCTATGGGCCATCGAAATACAAACGGACAGTTTCATTCGTGAAAGATGATCGGAAATGATAAGAACTAATAAGAGTAAAAAGAGCCACCAAATAATAGATTTCGCCGTCCCAGCAGGTCAAAAGATGAAGCTCAACTAGACAGAAAAAAAACAAAGCAAATACATGCATCATCCAAGAGAATTGTACGAAATTCTTGTAAAAAACGAAAACAGCCGTAATACCAATAACTGTAGGAGCACTAGGAATTGTTTAGGAAAACATTGAAAAAAAAAAACTAGAAGAAACTGGAATCAAATGGAGAATTGACACCATAAAAAAACACATAAATAATGAAACAGCCAAAATCGAACGTAAATCAATACGTGTTGAACCGTCCTCAATCAAACTTTCTTTAGTTATCTTCTGCCCATTTCCCCCACTGTTTTCAATATCCTCGTGGCCGCTATCATCTTCACACGGACAATCCTTTTCAACATCATCATTTAGTGGCCCCGAGCCTTCATAAGCGATGACCCACCTATAAGTAAATAAAAAAGGGTATATTAAGACGAACCCAGGGGAATTGAACTTGCCAGAGTAAATATATATATATAAAAAACTATAATCTGATACACTCTCCCCTCTCCTCCAATAGGAAGTTTTATTTACTCCTCCCCAGGAGTTAGGCACAAGGCCAGTTTTATCTTACTCCCACAAGTAAGATGTGACCCAAGATCGGGTCGAGAAAGTGGGGTTTGAAAAGCCAGCGCTCGAGAGGTGAGCACTCTGGCCATTTAAAAATTGCCTGGGCAGCCCCGTCGGCATTCCCCGGTAGGGGCGCCTCAGACAGTAAGCAATAAACTTACTCCTCCCCAAAGAGGGGAGGCAAAGCTTGGGAGGGTGGACCTCCTAGAACTGCACAGGACAGGCGTGCAGTATCCATCGGAACAGATACTACACTTTGATCTTAGCCAAAAGGCCAAGATGGTGACACTAATAAATAGACGAGGACAGATATCACCATCCAAACCTCGACTGGGAGGGGGCGGGCAATACTGGAAGTCGGAGAAGACATAGTATCACTGAAATTCCAACGAAAGCCATCGACTGTTATCAAGGGTAATTCAATAATAAACAGCTAGTGCGAGAATCGAAAATGTGTTGCAATTGGGATCGAAAGTAGTAAAGAGTATTTGAAGTCTGGGGAGACTTTCTTTTTTACCTCAGACTCCAGGGAACACAACATGCAATAGATCACGGGTAAAGACTTGTTGAAGAACCCAAGTACTAATCAACTATAATAATATGTGTAAAAAAGACATCCAAATGCGCTACGGCATCGCGCCGATCGATGGCAAGATAGGTGAATAGCGGCTCTGTTTATTTGGACATGTGCCGAGGGTCGACGATTACACCGTGGCGAAACTTGCTTTCGTATTAGAAGTTGCCGAGAAGCGACCGAGAGGAAAGCCGATGATTAAATGGTCAGATGCTCTGCACAAAGATCTCTATAAAACCGGCGTTCACCTGGACTAAGCCTGCGATAATGCCAAATGGAGGCAAAAAGCCACTATTGCAACTCGGGATTAACGAAAAAATAAATTTAAAAATTAATAATAAGTTACGTGTTGTCTTTATTTCAATATAAATAAATATTGCGTAACTTTAAGGGAGGTAATTAAAAATAAAACATTAAGATCAGCTGATTCAAAATGAGGATTGTTTGCTGTCGCTTAAAAATACTTTAGACATACATTAGATTCGAAGTCGGCAATTGATATCGTAAAAACAACCGCCTTAGTAATGTGCACTCTGCCTATTCCCTTTTTGTCAACCAATCACATGTTTCTATTTGCGTACAAACAGGCAAACTCCAAAAAACATAACTTTTTAATAGCATATAGATAGATAGCTTTAAATAGCTCATTGTTTAAAGGGAAATACATTTCATTGATTCATTACTATCAAACCTTCGAGCTAACAACAGGTATGATTCTTCTCGGTCTCAGGAGGTTATCCTCACTGGAATTACCGCCTCCTTCAATCGCTTAAGGCGCCCCTACCTGCAATGCCAGCGTATCCAATCCGGGCTATTTTGAAAACCATCTAGTGCGCCCCTTCGGGGAAGCTGAATTCTTCACATTAAAAACTAACATCGTGTTATATCTAATCCTTTGGAGGGAGAATGTTTACCTGGTCTTTGGGCCGGGATCAACAAGATTTGGGTTTTCTTAAGTAATCAAATGTGGTATTGTGGTGACTTGGACGATTCTAGTTAAAAGTAGGATAGCCATTGTTATCACTTTATACCAAGGATGACCAACGGCATCCATATTCTCCAGACTTTTGGTGGCCTTGTGCCTAATTTGTTTTAAATCTAATCTTTTAATATTTTCTGCAAATAAATGATTCAAAGTGTAGTATCTGTTCTGTTTGGTCTCAGGAGACCACCTTACCAGGCATTACCTCCTTTGCGATAGGTTATTGATTTATTGCCGGTGAACTGACACGCCATTAACGAAGAATGCCGATGATGCATATCATGGCTGATGTTGTATCCATTCAGACTAACCCCTTTTGGGGGAGATCTGGATCCTCACAATAAACTAACCTTGTGTCCAACTTTGCCTCTGTGGGAGGTAGATAAACAATCTAAATTTTATCGTGATATAGAGCCTATTTTTATGCTTGATTTATTTCTCTGAAAATTTTTTGACGGATCGGTTTGTTTAGTAATAATAACACCGACAACCATACCAACAACAACCTAGTGGTAGCAGCAGCAGCAGTAGTAGTAGTAGTAGTAGTAGTAATAAAAACATCTTAAAAATGTGTTTATTACTGTGCATCACCATTTAGAACACAATATTTTATTATATTAGATGAGTGCATTGTGCCGTAAAAAACAAACAGATTGTGAGAAGGTTCAACCGATGGTGCCGAGGCGTGAGAAAATAACAATATTAAAACTGAAAGTTCAAAAGGCAAATATTTTCTTCTTTTTTCATGGAAATGCATGGTGGCCACAATGGTACGTGCTTAGTCAAATATGACTTTTGTATTGGGGTTCGAATCTGGCAGGAGTTGTTTCCTCCCATACTGATGATTTTAGGGGCATAAAACACATGTGTATATGGCTTAATTGGAAAGTAATATTTATTCAAAAATAATTGTATATATATATATATATATATATATATATATATATATATATATATATATATATATATATATATATATTTGACGTAGGTACAATATTAAAAATTTAAGTAAAATTAAAGTAAGGGCACTGTTGGAAAGATTAAAAATAGACATTCAACTGAAGCCCTAGTGCAAGATTCCAGCTCTGCCGTTGAATCCTATAGAATGTCTTGATATTTATACTCGCCGATTTCAGTATAAATATAACTTAATTTCTACGTTATCACGTGACAATCTCCTATTTATAGGACTAAAACGAACGCTTACAGATTCAATATTAAAAAAAAATTATTTATATATATAATAACACTCGGGTTCAAATCCAAACAAAGGGCCCCTATAGTTGACCTCCTGCGCCAAACTCTCTTCACTTTCTGTTTATGTTTGTCACTTTGGAAAATGGCGTCTCGTACGCTGCGTGAATTTCTCTACGATATTTCAACTTTTAATTTTAATTTTGTTATTTTTAAAAACTTAAAAAATTTTTTTACCAATTCTGGATTTCTACCAGCAAATTTTGCGGATATATACGTCCCAAACAAGTAAAAAGATGTTATCTCATGTTTTTTTAAAAATCTGTGAATCTAGGTCGTGTGATAAAATTTAAAATCTAAACAACAAAAAGTAAAAGTCTCTAGAAAATAAATATTCCCGTGAAGCGCAAGAGAATTCAAGTAACATAACGAATTTTATTTTTTTAAATTTTATTTTTATTTTTTATTATTATTATTATTATTATTATTATTATTATTATTATTATTATTATTATTATTATTATTATTATTATTATTATTATTATTATTATTATTATTATTATTATTATTATTATTACTGCTACTACTACTACTACTACTACTTCGTATATATAAATAATAGAAACGAAGGTAAACACTACCGAGCAACGTCCGGTGATATTTCGATTTATTCTATTGTTATTTGTTCATATTAGAAAACACACACACATATATATATATATATATATATATATATATATATATATATATATTGTTATATCCTAAATTACATAGGACATACTAAATTAAGAATACGCCGAGTGGTTTGCGCTTAACAGGGATCTGGTAGGAAGTAGAGACGTTGACTCTTCACTGCCGTCCAGATATCACTGCCCGTCTTATATACGTACTTTTGTATATAGTCAATACCTGATTACTTCCCTTTATGTTAGATCTTTACAACATATGACCTTTACAACATATATATATATGTAAAAATAAAAATAGAATAAAGAATAAGCAATTCAACAACTAACAAAAATAAACTCAAAAACTGAACGAAAATGGCCATATCTTAACGACCGAAATATCTCGGCAGTACTTTACAACATGAGTTTTTGAGTTTATTTTTGTTAGTTGTTGAACTGCTTATTCTTTATTCCATTTTTATTTTTACATATTGTCTTAAACATTGTTTCTTGTTTCTCATATATATATATATATATATATATATATATATATATATATATATATATATACATATATAATAGTAGTTAAGTAAATCACTGTAGAAAGTAAAGGTCTTTCAATCATTTAATCGATGTTTTGAAGCGTCGTAGTTTTTACAACTGTCTGTAGTTATTTGTAATAATAAAAATGTATAAACACTATTGTATTTGTTGTAATATTTGCCATTATTATGTTTTCCCATTTCCATATGTTTCATTGACTGACTTTACCTTATTATATACATATATAGCTAAATATCTCAATAAAACACAGCATACATTATATAACATCAGATACATACTAATAGACATTAAATTCACGTCCACATATGCCGGCAAACAAAAAGAATCAAAATGGGTATATAAACTAAGCACACACAAATCAGTTCTAAACGCTAACGGGGCGTTTTTTATAGGGTTTTTTTCAAATGGAGAAAGATCTCATTATGATCATGAAAAACTTACTCGTGTTTAACAAGAACATGATAGACACATCTACTTTGAAAATATATATCTTATATATAAAGTTATCTTGTCGGATAGTTTTTAAACCGACAATTCAAACGTTGCTTCTAATAAGTTATCTTTAATTTATTATTGTTGTACAATTTATTTTTAAAAGTACTTAGTCCGGCCCAGACAATTTGATAAAATTAAACATTTTTAACTAATCACTGAAAAATAAAAGTTGGCAAGGGGAATAACTCATATTTGTCATTGAAGAATATAATAAGAGTTGTATTTGTTACAAATAAAATGCTATTTCTTTTTCTGCATAAGTTTAAGAAATGTGCAAAGAAATAGAGATGAAAAACTAAAATTACTTCAGAATCAATTACATGATTTTAATTCTAGAAAATGTCTAAGATTTTAGGCTTAAGATTAAGAGGTCTTAACAAGTAATTAAAATTCAGGAAATCTTGCTTAATTGGTGTCTAATGACTATGGAATATTGCTTGAAATATTTGTTTTTTAAAATGGGAGGTTCTGCCCATATTATGCTCCCTAAAAAACCCTTTGAAATTTTCCAAATGATCTTAAATTTGGGGAATATTTGTTAATTGATGTATAATACCTATTGTTAAAATTTCCCCAAAATCAGAGGTATCTGAATTATCATGAAAGGTTTCCACTCCCTATTCGACCCCTTCGAATAAAACTAAATTAAACTAAATATAACCCATATTATACCCCTTACGCCTGGTAGATATGTTCCAAAATCAATAATTATTGGTTAATTAGTTCATGGGTTATTCCTGTACATAGAAATATATAAACATACCTAATTTTATATAAATAGAGATTTACAGACTTCAATGAGAAACAAATAACATACAAACTAAGTTTATTTCTTCTATTTGTAATTATGCACAAAACTGTTCTATTTACATTTCTTACAACATTAGTTTTGTAAAGTGAAATTTAACTTTCAAATTAAATTATCTACATTTATAAGAAAAAAAAATGTTTTCTCAGTATCCGTTTCAATTTTGAACACAATACAGAAATAAACTAATGAAAAAGTATTCGTTAATATTTTGAAAATATTGTTTTACCACACTGCACAAAGGACTAAAAGTTCTCGAGATTCTTACGGTCAATTATCGGCGAACGAAGCGTTTTGAGCTAATTAATGTAGTGTCGGTGATAGAAATCACATACTCGGTATTGTAAATGAATGTTCATAATTTCTATCCCGTCGATTACTCGGGATAATTAAGGAAGAGGTAAAACTGACCGACGGGGTGCTTCCACCCCGATAGTCTGTCAGCGCTTACATCACTTGCAATTAAAACACAATTAAGGTCTAATGATTATAACTTCGTTTATGGGGTCTTTTTTTAAACGGTTAAATAACATTAAATGTCACCTTCAAACTCAGAGATTTCTACTTCCGCTTCCGGTTTATTTTTGCTGACGAATGGCGACCGGTAAAAACTGGTTTATAAAAAACCGAGCCCGTTTTTTTTGCCTTGAACCCCTTACTTACAACACAACCAATTCTGTTTTCACTTTTGTATCAAATACTTACTAGACACCATCCTCGATTGTCTTCGGTCTTTCTGTAAAAGGGTTTGTCAGGAAAACCTGACATGAGGATACATTACCCCACAAGTAAACCCTGACCAAATATTCAAAATAACATAGTATTCGAAGCCCAAATAAGATCTCTTCGGTTTGGCTATGCACCAGCTTATACGAAGAATGGTGCACCTTCTCCTGGTGAGGTTACCTCAAGTAATAGCACTGAGCTGGATACTCCACTAGACTAGATGAATTCTTGTCCTGGAATCTGGTAAGGCCAAAAAAGATATCCTTATTCGCTATTTAAAATTGGCCATGTGGTTAAGGCGTTCGGATTTGAGTTGCAAAATACTTGTAATTCGGTGTTTCGAATCGCATGACCAGTAGTGAATAGTCATATCTCTATGCTGATGAGACCCGATTAAAAAGGACGAAACGTATACGTACATAGATAATAAACAATAACAAATATGTATTATTATTTGTCGCTTTTCGAAAAAGTAGAGCACTGTAAGTGTAGTATTAACACAGCATGACGTCACTAGCTTTAAAATGCATCGTTCCTCCCACTAAAGAAGAAGAACGCTCTAGACGTTAAGCCCGCCGATAAAGTGTTAAAATGATTACCGTTTATTCGCTATTTAAAATTGGCCGTGTGGTTAAGGCGTTCGGATTTGAGTTGCAAAATACTTTTAATCCGGGGTTTCGAATCGCATGACCGGTAGTGAATAGTCATATATCTATGCTGATGAGTCCCGATAAAAAAGGACGAGACGTATATATATGTGTGTGTGTGTGTGTGTTTCTGAGGCTTATCAGTACATTCATGTCCTGATTATGAACAAGAAGCAGTGATTTATCTCCAAAGAACTTAATCGCATTTTTTTATCAACACTTATAAATCCAGAGGTAAATATTAATTACATTCTTTAAATATTATTGAGTGAACATTTCAGGTCAAATTTCAGAAATGAATCTGTGCTATCAAATTACAAAAAAAACTAATCAGCATTTTATTAGGTCATCCGGAAAGTCACGAGCGATTTCGCACGGAATCAGTCGATCTCTCACTTTTGCCACTTTACATAAAGTTCAATGATAGATGATCAAAACGTTCACGCTCACGCATTTCGGTATTATTGTAGATGAACACCCTAAACTAAATCACCACTACCCGAACAAAAAAATGAGATTCTACTTTTTTAGGCGATTACGTGTGACCATCCTGTATAACTTGGCGGAAAGAAAGAAAAAAGTTTTTTAAAAACAAAACAATTATTTGAGAGTGAGATTACTTTCGCATATAAATTTAACGTAAATTGATCCCACATTTCCGAGCCGTTCTAGCGTTTTAGGGCAGTAACCAATTGTTGTTTTTTTTATGGGAGATAAATTCTGTGCGGATTTTTCTTTTAGGTTGTACATTTTTAGGCGATTATGTGTGATGTTATGTCCTTGCCAGTCGGGCTTAAGGTTAGTGGTAACAAAAAATTAGTTACAAGCTCTAAAAAGTTAGAATGGCCCGGAAATGGGAAATTATTTTACGTTAAATTTATATACGAAACAGATCCTCAACTTTAAATTCTAAAATAATTGCTTTTTTTTTTTTTTTTTCCTTCTTCTTTCAGAGTGTTCACACGTAATCGCCTAAAAAAGGTAAACTCTAATCTTTAGGGGGTGGTAGACATTTAGTTGAGTGTGTTAATCGGTAAATTTACACGCGTAAAAGCTCTGAAAACGGTGTAGAAACATCTATTAAAAAAATTCCGACAAAATATTGGCCTTCGCGTTTTCATAACGATTTCGCCGTTGATGATCCCCTTTAGTTTTGGGAAGAATGAAAGAAATCACACGGAGTAAGATATAGTGATCAGGGAGGTTGTTTTTCTTGGTAATGAAATGTCAGATATCCATGGCGTTGTAAACATGTGCATTGTCGTGATGGAGAAGATAAGATGTAAACAAAAGCATGTATAAAATAAGGATACATAGAAAAAATAAATCTCTGTCTATTTATTTATATCTCTGTCTCATATATATATAGACTCACCCTACATCTCTCCGACACTAGCTCTATATGCCAACACCTAAAAAAACATAATTGTACCCCCTCCCAATATAGAAACATCCTTGTTAACAATACCAAAATAATACACCACGATACCAATATCAAAAAATTAAAAATACTCGAAGCCCTCTACATAAAAACTAAACATCCCACAATTAATAATGTCAATTATGAAACTAGTCGCAACATTTAAAAGTGTCTAGCATAATAATTAACATTACCAAATTCTTAGCCATTAGGTAGTTATGCGTTTGAATTGTATGCACTTTCTTTAACGTCATCAATTTCTTAACGGTTTAAACGTCAAACTTTTAAATCTCTCATATGTGTAGAACGCCATCACGCTCTCATGTACATTTCAACTTTACAGACGCTTTTTCAAGTTATAAACTACTTGCCGTTATAATTCAAAAATGAGAACAACAGTAAAGTCATAATTTGTAAAGACACTAAAACTAATACCGCCTGAAGATGATTTGACGATTCAAATCGAAAGTACTTGCAAAAAAGAAAAAAGAATGGAACAAGAAACCCATGGATCATATTTACATCAATTTGACCGAAACATTAGATGGACAATTCGGAAAATTGAAAAAATTTTAAAAAAGTCGCATCAAACAAAACCACACCGTGTTATTTAATAATGTTTGCATAAATGAAAATATGCTGCCTAAATACACACAATATATATATATATATATATATATATATATATATATATATATATATATATATAAGTCTGTGGATACATATATCGTTATCCACATACATATGTTTCGTCTTTTCAATACACATGAATCTAGCTAGACGCATAAGACGCACCAATCCCGGGATTCAAACCCCAGATGTTAGTCACTATCTATGATGACACAGTCCAACGCTCAACTCTCTGGGCTAACTTGTTCTAACTGAAGCTGTAAATAGAAGAAATATACATCGCTCATAAACGCCATTTTGAATTCGTTTTATTTGTACTTTTTTACGATGTTGGTACCATAGAGGATTAAAGCCATTTTACGGATAAATCTTGCTTTATTCTTAAGTGGAAACCATCATTTTATCCACCAGAGTGTTCCACCCATAGAGGAGCGTATATAAATATATATTGATCTTTTTCCTCGTGTGAAGGTTTTTCTTTGTTTTTTTTTCTTCTTTATTTTTGCCCACAATGACCCACCGTGTTGTGTAGGTTTTTTTTTCAAGACTTTTCAATTTTCTTTGTGGATTTTTGTAGAAGATCTTGAGGTGTCAAATTCATATTATATTCCAATAACCATATTTTTATTTTATTATTTTTATTTTTTCACATTTTCAAAAACATAACATTTCTGTGATATATTTTTTACGGTCCGTTTCATTTGTCTTGTGCCAAACAACATTTTTATGGCAATATCGAAATGTGAAAAAATAAAAATAATAAAATAAAAACATGGTTATTTGAATATGATATGAACCTGACTTATATTTTTTCTGTTGTCACTAATTGACAATCATCGAGCTGAATCTTTTACGGAGACTGCAAAGTAAAAGGGCACTGATATGCTAATACATATATTGTCATTAATAATTATATATATATATATATATATATATATACAGAGAGAGAGAGAGAGAGAGAATATTAGGCTACATTCCAGTGACCAAGATTTTATTCATTTTACTGATCATCTTTTCAAATCAAAAACTTCGGTGTATTTTTACCGACCGTTTCGTTCACAGAAAAACATCCGTCATTAGTATGTCAATCCCAGATCTTTCATCTATGAACTCCTCAGAAACCAAAAAGTTTCCTTCCAACGAAACCATTATAATTGTTCAGAGGAAGCGAGAAAGCATTAAACAAGGCCGCGTTTCATCGTGATGGTGAATGTTTCGGTTAAAGCTAAATGCACTTGTACCCCCTCAATGAAAATACTCCCGACCCATCCGACTAGCAGCAAGATCCCACCCCTTCACTGTAGAGATCCTTTCTTAATTTGATATCTTATTTCCTCGAACTGTTTACATTTTGAATTCCGTGGCCGCTCTCTGTTTCCCGACCGTATAAACATGCAGAAATTTAAACAAACATCTTGCTGACCAACTCTCCACCTAGCTTTCGCCTTGATAAATCTGGCCCTTATCAAAGTAGCTCCTTGTGCCTCAGGAAAACAGTAAATTCAGACTGTGTGGACAAAGAGACGAAACAATAAATCATATAATAAGTGAATGTAGCAAACTTGCCCAAAAAGAATACAAGAACAGACATGACTGTGTTGGGAAAGTAATACACTGGGAACTGTGCAAACAATTGAATTTCGAATATGCAGACAAATGGTACAAACATAAACCAGAAACAGTACTGGAAAACGAAAAACACAAAATCCTCTGGGATATGGATATACAAACAGATAAACTCATACAAGCAAGGAGACCTGATGTTATTATAATAGACAAAAAGGAAAACTCTTATAAAATCGTAGACTTCGCCGTTCCAGCAGTCCACAGAGTGAAGATCAAAGACACAGAAAAACGAAGTAAATACACAGAACTAGCAGAAAACTGAAAGGAATACGGAGCATGAAGAAAGTTAGTATAATACCAATAATCGTAGGAGCACTAGGAACAATCCCAAAAAAAACTGGAGAAAAGACTGGGAGAAATTGGAATCAAATGGACCATCGAAACCATACAAAAGACGGCAATGATCAAAACAGCTGAAAATCCTCGAATGCGGAAACCAACACGGATAAGCTACAAAGGCTAACCAGTCACAAGGAATTTACAACAGGGAGAAAACAAAACCACACGAAGAACACCACAACAAGAACCAAGGAACAGAAACTGCAAGAAACAGCACTTAATAATCCCCCCCCCCAATAAATTACACCGGCCTCAGCTATCACTACACAAAAATGAATCAAAGAAACAGAAATTACAAGAAACACTATAAGCTCCTCCCTCTCCCCCGCAAAAAATAAAAAGAATTAAAAATTATTTTTTTTAAATAAGGAAAGAGAAAAGGAAAAAATTAAGGATTTTTTTTTTAAATTATTTTATTTATTTATTCATTTATTTATATATATATATATATATATATATAATTTTTTTTTTAAATGGTGCCGGCCTAGGCTGACACCAGACAAAATATTTGTAGAGGGTCGAGGAGAATGAGAAGACCGACGAGGGACAGCACAAACCAGACCATCACTGGAAAAGTGCAGAGAATGCTGGGACCTTGGGGAGGCTTATTGCCACCCAAATACCAGAGACGACCAATTGTCCTTACCAGCGAGAAATCAATGGTAAGAGTCTGTTGCGATACCGCATCGTTATCGAAAAGAGGTGAAGAATACTGGAAATTTGGGGAGGCTTGTTGTCACTCAGACTCCAGGAAATACCACTGGTTGTTATCGGTGAGCAGTCACTGACGATGATCTGTGTGAGAACTCCTAGTGAGTTCAAATAATAATAATAATAATAATAATAATAATAATAATAATAATAATAATAATAATAATAATGATGATGATGATGATGATGATGATGATGATGATGATGATGATGATGATGATGATGATGATGATGATGATGATGATGATGATGATGATGATGATGATGATGATGATGATGATGATGATGATGATGATGATGATGATGATGATGATGATGATGATGATGATGATGATGATGATGATGATGATGATGATGATGATGATGATGATGATGATGATGATGATGATGATGATGATGATGATGATGATGATGATGATGATGATGATGATGATGATGATGATGATGATGATGATGATGATGATGATGATGATGATGATGATGATGATGATGATGATGATGATGATGATGATGATGATGATGATGATGATGATGATGATGATGATGATGATGATGATGATGATGATGATGATGATGATGATGATGATGATGATGATGATGATGATGATGATGATGATGATGATGATGATGATGATGATGATGATGATGATGATGATGATGATGATGATGATGATGATGATGATGATGATGATGATGATGATGATGATGATGATGATGATGATGATGATGATGATGATGATGATGATGATGATGATGATGATGATGATGATGATGATGATGATGATGATGATGATGATGATGATGATGATGATGATGATGATGATGATGATGATGATGATGATGATGATGATGATGATGATGATGATGATGATGATGATGATGATGATGATGATGATGATGATGATGATGATGATGATGATGATGATGATGATGATGATGATGATGATGATGATGATGATGATGATGATGATGATGATGATGATGATGATGATGATGATGATGATGATGATGATGATGATGATGATGATGATGATGATGATGATGATGATAATTTATATACGAAAAATTAACTTACTGACGTAATTCTATAATGTTATATGAATATTAGCGTGAACACTGGCGAAGGGCAATTTTTTAGAGAAGTTGTACACTGGTATATAATCTATTATACAAAGGGCAGTTGTGTGACGCCGGTTCGTTTTGATTCGGCTTTTTTCGGCTGTTTACGTTTAGCTGCGTCGGCAGAAGTCGGTTGTGTCTGGTGCAAAAGCTGTACCAGTACCAATTCGTTTGTTTTGTTTAAGTTTACAGCAAAATTGTGTATATGTGTGTTTCTATCTGTCTACGCATCAGTTGTCAATGGTTCGCCTCTGAGCAAACCAAATTGTATATTTAGATTCAGCAGGTTCCCACAGATGTTTAGCTTGTTGTTTTTTTTTCTATTATAATAAGGTATAATAAAGGATTGGGTTATTTTGTTTAACGGCATATTAACCTTTATTTTTTTTTAAACAAATGTTTTACTTTTTTAAATGAATTCTGAGAAATAAGATTAGTTTTATTATTTAACCTATAAACAAGCAGAATGAATTTTTATTAGTTATGTTTAGCATATGTGATACCCACGCAATGTGGGTTAATCAGCTGATATTTACAATGAATAAAATAATAGTTTTCCACGAGTAGTAACACCAATATTCCATCACCTGTTGTCCAGTGCAGCCGTTCTCGGCCTTTTGGCAAAGATCAAAGTGTAGTATCTGTTCCGACGGATACTGCACCCCATAGACTGGTATTGTCTTGGCCTTCGGGGCTTGATTTACGCCAGTCTATGGGTCTTTCCTGTGCAGTTCTAGGAGGTCCACCCTCCCAGGCTTTGCCTCCCCTCTTTGGGGAGGAGTAAGTTTATTGCTTACTGCCTGAAGCGCCTCTACCGGGGAATGCCGACGGGGCTGCCCAGGCATTTTTTGTAGGCCAGAGTGCTCAAATTCTCGGGCGCTGGCTTTTCAAATCCTACTTTCCCGACCTTGTGTCATATCTTACCGCTGTGTGAGGTAGATAAATAACTTGTCCAATGTAGCGTCCGGAATTATTGCGTTCGCCCGTGCATGAAGTATTGTTGCCAAGTCTGGGCTGGTGCACTAACAACTAGCTCCTCATTCTTGGACGGGGTGCAAACAGAGTTTCGAATCTAATAGACCCCGCAATGTCTGCCAAGCTCCAGCCCCCGTCACATCGCAGCAGTGTTCAATTCCTAAGCTTATTTTACAAGTGTTTCCACGGAATGTGCTCCGCTGAACTTACTGTATTTGTACCTTCTTAACCAAAATACCCCCGACCAACCAGACTAGAAGCAAAATCCAACCCCTTCACTGCAGAGGTTCCTAGATGCCGGAATATTTTCTAGTCTGATAGCTTCTTTTCTTCGAATCGCCCACCTATTAAATTCTCTTCCTGCTCTCTGTTACCCTAGCCCTAACAGCATGCAGACATTTAAATGTAATATTAACAAACATCTGGCTGCCCAACTCGTCACCCAGCTGGTCCCCTATAAATACCATCCATGTTACAGTAACCTCTTACGCTTCAGTGGCCATATGTCTTGTTCGGGGTAAATAAATGTATTTAAAAAATTACGTTCAAAGTAGAACCAAGCCACGGAAATTCTTTTTATTAAATAGAAAAAAAATAGTTATTTTAAAGGCTGATACTTTCGACATATATATCATTTTCAAAGCGAGACTTCACCTTTTTCTTTTTTTTCTTCATTTTACTAGTACTAACACTAGGAGCACTAGACTTTGCCGTTACTAGCTCGGAAACCTACCAACCGCGACTAGGACGGCACTACACAAATCTGCTGGGCACACTACGTGCTGAACTCAAGCAGGCGGGACTAAGACCACTACGTACAGCGAAACAACTTCATTGCCTACGACAACTTGCGCATGACAAGGCCAGATGACCTGGAACTAGCATGGAGGATTGATTGCAGCTACGGGATGTCACACTGACTACCGTAGCCGCAGAACACAGTTTTAATAATAATAAATAAACCCTAGGAGCGATGGCTCTCCCGTGAGACAGAAAAGTATACGTCAGGTGTTGTTGACAAGAGTTCTACAAGTAAGGTCCGATGGTGATGTGTATAGCGTGGTTGGAGCTGTTTTTAATAAAATAAGTTTCCCTAAGAAGACCTTAGAATTATTTTGCATCGAAAGAAAAGAAAACTAGAATTGATATAAAAGGAAAAGGAAAATGTTATTTTTTCTTTCTCGGTATTTTGGGAGATAAAGAATCCTGTGTGTCGAGGATAGGAGCTATGACACCCCTCAATGTCGGTTGTTGTGTCAACAGATCCACCGACGATAGCAGAATGTGTAGCGAAATCTGGGCCATCTGCTTCCGATATGTTGCAAAAGCTAATAAGGCTTTTTTGCCGATAACGACGAAAAATATTAAAAACGAGTATGTCATGTTTTCCTATGTTAGGAAAACAAAGGCCAGTTAAATCGACAAGAAAGGCAGAATTGTTTTGTTTTTTTTCCAATATGTTGAAATGTGAATTCCTAATGCCATAGATAAAGAAAGAGCGATAAATTCGTCATAAGTCACCTGGTTTTCGTATGTCGCAAAACAATAGTTTTTTGGTGGGATAATGTGGAATTGTTGGATTAAAAGAGCTCAAACTTAAAATGGAGTTTGTTATCTTAGATTATGAACACTCAAAAGGAATTTAAACAAAATGTTTTGACACGGGAAGAAACCAGCCAACATTGAAAGGGGAAGAGGAAGGCTGTTTCCTTTGCCTCGAGGTTTGAGATATAAAAAGGGGAGAGTCAAAAATTGGTGATCCGCCAGGTTGTCACTGAATCACAAACCAGGGTTAAGCTGTTTTATATTCTCGGCGTTGAGTGGACATTGACATATTGAGACATCCTGCGCCTATGAGCTTAAAATCTTTTGCAAGAGATTAGAATTATTTTTGTGTCCAACTCACCTTTTCGACCACTCGGTAATATTTTTGATCTTTTGATAATGAGGGGTTCCACTCTCGAAAATTAAAGTTTACCTTTTCTGGAACTTTTTAAATTGCTTGACAGTTAAATTTGTCTATTTAATGCTCTGGTATTTAAACCGTTAAACCGTGAAATATTAATAAATTAATTTGAGATTTCATTCATATTTTCTCATTTATTTTTGTACATCTGTTTCACCTTCCGGTACCTATATCACATTGCTCCTGCCTCGGATTACGAACTTACATTTAAATATATATATATATATATATATATATATATATATATATATATATATATATATATATATATATATATATATATAATGATAGGTTACGTATTTGTTATTTTACTGTCGATAGTAACGGTGTTTTTATTTTGTCTACTTCCTAAGCGGTAAAGAGTAATGCAAAGGATTGCGTTTTTAGTCGCCCTTAACTTAATAGTAGGTATATATATATATATATATATATATATATATATATATATATATATATATATACATTTGTGTATGTAAAAATTCCCTCTCTCTCTCTCTCTCTCTATATATATATATATATATATATATATATATATATATATATATATATATATATATATATTAAAACCCCCAAAAAACAATAGAAATGCTTCACACATTTCAAACTGCATAAACATAAATATCTCAAATATCCTGGATATGCCATGTGCATTTTTCCATAAGTGATTAAAGAACGGATGTGAAAGAATGTGTGATTATGGCCACAAAAAATGTCTTTTTACGTCGAAGCAAGATACAACAAAGATTGGATGATTATTTTACATGAGACAAAGATATTTAGCCATTTTCCTCCATTTTCAACTGTGGCAGCTTTGTTTAGCATTTCTACTTCAATCACCTGTTATAGTTTCTTCCATGATCACCGCACGGTCTAACAGCTATTCTTCTTCAATCTCTTCAAATCCGAAGAATTCATGTTACCTACACTTTGTTCTTCAGCTATTCTCATAAATGGCAATTAGGACAGAACTGTGTGTGGGAAGACTGACATTTCACTTTTGTTGTTGTTAACATGTGCACTGCTGCAGGTCTAGTGTGGATGCATAAATGCATGCTGCAGACGACAGGAAGGTGGTGAGGAAAATATCTGGTTCGGGCTTCGACCACCCAAGAAATCGGCTGGGCGCTTTGGAAATAGTGGTTAACTCTAAAAAACCGATGTTCATACTGGGAGAGCGGACTACTCGAAATCTTACAGGATAAATGTCCACTCTAGATAAGAATCCCCTGGTTAGTAGGTGTTTATGTCCAATGAAAAAAGCAACCCGTAATTTTCAAGTAGGCTAGCTGTGTGTTCTACTCCAGATGACACTGATATTATATATATATATATATATATATATATATATATATATATATATATAAATGTGTGTGTGTATGTATATATGGGAAATAAAAAAAAACAAGAGATATTTTTTATATATTCATCAACGTTTCGTCTTTATTGTAAGACTTCCTCAGTATGATAATTTAAAGAAAAATGTCATGCAAGTACATCAAAATATTGGGTTGATAAGGAAAAGTAGTAGCTGTGGCTACTAAGAGCGCTGGACGAGGGTCGAGGCTGCGAGAAGTTAGTGAAATAAATATGGAAAGCTTTACTACTATGAAGCAAACATGTAGATAGTTCACCAGTAACGTGTGCACATTAAGATGATTCAAAATTAAGCATTAATTCCTGAACATAAAAATGGTAGAAATGTTAATTTCAAATACGAAGCGGGCTGCAAAGAGCATTGATATTAGCTATAAAATGATGACGCTATCAAAATTTAGTGATGTAAATAGTTTGTTGGTTTCAATATATATATATATATATATATATATATATATATATATATATATATATATATATATATATATATATATATATAAATGTGTGATGTGTGTGTATATATAATGTTTCTTTTGTTGCCACTTTGTTTACTTGCCTCCCCACAAGGGCAAATTAAGACACGAGGTCGTTAATGTGCGGAACCCCCAGCTCCCCCAAAAGGAGCACTCTGGTTTGGGGAAAAAACTAAAGTTGCTTCAGCCTAGAAGGATTTCTCTTCACTGACCGAGGACAGAAAACATAACGTGCAGTATCAGAACAGATACTACACTTTGCTTCAAGCCAAATACACTTCAAGCCAAAGCCCACGAGGCTAGAATAAATGCAGCAAATCACAAAGATACAAATGAGACTTTTACAGGATTCGAACATGCCCCTCCGAAGGAGAGATAACTTTTCACGAGTATCGCCTTCATTTTCAGATGTACTAGCTGACTTCGCCCCCTGCGCAATGTAATTCTTATTCACTACTTGAAGTCATTAAAACGAAATTAATCGATAAGAAAAAGAAGACAAAACTAATTGATAAGAAGACAAAACTAACCGATAAATAAAAGAAGACAAAACTGATACCATTATTAACTAAAACTTAAGCTCTCTCTCTCTCTCTCTCTCTCTATTTCTCTCTTTCTTTTGGGATGGCACGGTGGCTGAGTGGTTAACGACACGGACTGAGGACTTGGGTGTGTCGGGTTCGAATCCAGTTCGTTCCACAACAACACTTTCATCAAAACCCACACCTGACCTTGTGTCTAACCTCCTGAAGAGGAGGTAAAATAAAAATACTTAAGTTTGAAGAGTCAGCCACTCGAGGTAATATGGTAAAGGAGCAATCGCTCATGGATTCTTCATAAAATTTTTTTCTTCCCCTCTCTCTCTCTCTCTCTTTCTCTCTTTACTAATACCGCGAAATGCGCCGGACACACGTGCGTTAACTTTTATTATATAGAAAGATAACTCGTACCAATGTTAGAAGCAAATTGATTACGTTAAAAAGATTGTTACCCAATACACTATTTCCACTTTTCCGCAATTTTCAGAAAATTCTGTATAGGCAGTAAAAACTGTAGGGCATTTTATATGTTAACATCAATGATCAGCTTTCGATTCAAACAGTTTCCTTTTAGCAAGTATAACGTCCGAATTTGACTTCCTATCAACCAGACTAAGTGATTCAGCAAATTGTTTGTGCCCGACTCAGCGAAAGCTGAAACCGGAACACGTGGAAGATAAATATGAATATAATGAAGCGACATTTGAATTATTCAAAACTAAATACGTTATAGAATACCTAAGGCCAAACACGTAAGTACTTCTGCAAACATTCGCATTTCCTTAGCAAATATACGAATATACAATGTAGGCGAATAATTCTGACGGCAAGTGTATGTAAAAATAAACATCTAAATTATTATTGCGGTTTGTCGTTGACTGCAACCGTTGTTTATTTATGGTTTTATTTATGGTTCTTCTCGTGTCCGCATTATCGATACTTTATTTTCGTGTGAAAAGTCAACGTTCAGCCAACAGGAACGTTTTATGATGGCGGGAAAACTTGACAGTTATTTGCATTTCGTTTCGGAAAGAAAATCGTAAGCAGAAACATTTTTCTTAGAAAATGATGACGAATGATTATTTTCGCTGTCCCAATTTCAAACCTTGTTCGACAACAAGCCTGCAGTGCTCTAGTCTTTCACAAAGATTATCCTCCACTCTCTAATAAAGACCAACGTGTATTTATTTAAATATAAATATATGAAGAAAGAAATATATTTACTTTTATCTTGTCACGCTATAGGGAAACCATTTCAGGCGGTGAGGGGAAGCGAGAAAGCAAATAGCCAGTCAAGCAACCACATCAGACTTACTCCGCCGCCTGAAATGAATTTATATATGAAAAATCAAATTACTGACGTATGATTTTATATAGTGAAGCATTTTTACATCATTTTTTTTACATAGGGTACACACTAGTATATATATATATATATATATATATATATATATATATATATATATATATATATATATATATATATATATATATATATATATATGCGGTGTCTCTTTCTCTCTGTCCGTAGATGCAATTATAAATAAAGCCTTA
>OY744520.1:172597200-172609700 GCA_963556195.1 Sepiola atlantica | reverse complement strand
GCCAATTACGCAATCATCAGTATGGGAAGAGACACTACCTGCCGGTCACACGGTTCGAACTCCAATACGAAAGTCAGTAGTTGGAGCGCCTACCGATGTGTCCACCACGCGTCGCCGTAGAAATGGGATAGTAAATTAACGTCTAAATGACAAATTCAGCGGCCATGTCAGCAAGCCGTCAAGAGAACTCAGAAGGCGGGGGCCAAAGTATTGCATTACGCTATAAAGGACGGCTTGTTGTTAACTTACTTAAAGTGTTCAATCAAGCAAGCTTTTCGAATAATTATTTAAAAATAATATTTTCAAAGTAAGCGATATACACATGTGTTTCATGCCAAACCTGCAATCATCAGTATGGGATGGGACATTCCCTGTTGGTCGCACGGTTCGAACCCAATGCGATAGTCATATGTGACAATGTGTCCACCACGCATTGCCGTAGAAATGGGATATATATATATATATATATATATATATATATATGTGTGTGTGTGTGTGTGTGTGTGTGTGTGTGTGTGTGTGTGTATGTGTGTGTGTGTATATATACATTGGGCCCAGGTAAGATTGTTTGAATCAGGAAAACTGAGTATGCAAAACCAGTTACATTTCTTAAAATAAAACGACAATATCCAAAATTAGTCTCTTTCCGTTCGCTATAATTCTTTCTCTCCCTCACTCTCTCTCTCTCTTTCTCTTTCTTTCTCTCTCTCTCTCTCTCTCCCTCTCTCTCTCTCTTTCTCTTTGCTCCAGTTATGGGTTAAATAGTATTATTACTTTTAGTGATATTGCCTACTATTTATAATGGATAATTTTAATTATCTGTTTATAGTAAGTGGTATTACCTCTGACTGCTAATAAGCAGAGAGAGAGAGAGAGAGAGTAAGAGAAAGAGAAAGAGAGAGTACGAGCAAGAGAGAGAGAGAGATGACAGACGCTGTATAAAATAAGAGTAGGATGTTACACAACATACAGCAATAGAAGGTTAGAGTAATAGGCAGAAACGTAGTGAGAGATAGATGAATTGGTGAGTTAATTGCAAATTACGGCTAATTAGTAAAAATTAAATGGATGTTTCGTTCAAATATAACTTAATGCCAAAAGTAAAGAATATTTAACATGTATTTATGTGATTAAAATATATAAGGAAAAACGCATAAGAGAAACACACTTTGATGTGACTCAGCTTTAGTGTAATAATAGATATTTTATTATTTTATTTTTAAACGGTTCTTTGTTAGAATAGTGACGCCGTTGAAAAATACTGTCTTTGTTTTGTGATTTTTTTTAGTTATTTTTGGTTAAAGCAGAGCTGTAATCTATAAACTTGAATTTTAGACAGAAATTAATTTCGAAATGACGGTTTAAAGGCATTCAGGTTAACGTCTGCTTCTAAGCAATATTTTTTTTTATATCGTGCTACTAATGAAACTAAAATGAGTTTTGTTTTAAATACGTTTTTGTACAATTATTTGTATATAATAAACTCATACAAAAATCACGTTCTCTTTAAAAAACAAAACAAAAGAAAACAAATAGAGATGGAGTGTTTAGTGTTTCATTAATAAGTATTCCTCTTAAAACATTATGCACAAATTTGGTTCAATAACAAAAAATAAATGATCAGAATTTCAGAAAATAATCTACTATATATAATTAAGTCGGTCGGATCTTCAAGTTAGACCTACATAGCTTCCTTCCTAAGATATCAATATTTAATTTTAAATAGTTATTTCCTTTTTGTTATCGTTGTTCTATGTTGTTAAACAGAAAAAATGTAATTTGATTTAATATCATCTCTCTATATATATATTGAGGTTGTGCTAGCATAGGACAGTTAGATACAATATGCGCTAAGGTTTCTACGAGAGTTGCTATCCAAAGCTTAAGACCCAACCCTGGCCATGAAACGCAGTTACACCCCGCCAGATGTCAACCTGGTATTTACAACTGCCTTTGCATTCCATCAGGTATTTGCTATCCTTAGAGATGTTGCGTTCGCTATGGCTTACTGGAGATTCTCAACCCACTATGCCAATTGAACCGTGGCTGGGATTGTTGTTATTATTATCAATATCATCATCACCATTACAAAGTTTATCATTATTACTACTACAACTATTATTACATTCTATTTGCTATTTTTATTATTGTAAATATAATTTTTATTATGGCCTATTATTATTCTTTTTTCTTTTTCTTTTTTTTTAATAAACAAGGACGCTTTGCAATTAAATCAAATAATTTGCTAGCTGCGACAATTTCAATAGTGAGCGATCATCTGTAAACAACAAGTGGCAAAATTACTTCGTGTTATATAGAAATCCACGTGGAGAAGGTTATTATTATTATTATTATTATTATTAAGAAGAAGAAGAAGAAGAAGAAGAAGAAGAAGAAGAAGAAGAAGAAGAAAACAACGACAGAGAAAGGAGAAGATGGTAACCTCGCCACTGCGACTACAGAAATTCGATCAGCGGATTCTGCCGACGAAACGGACGGACTGTGGAGATGGAAAAAAAACCAGATACGCTACACAACCCTTGATTCACTATATAATTCTCGCGCATGCATACACTTACAGGTGGTGTTCATCGCCTCTCGATCTGAAAGGAGCCTTCTAATTTATTCTCACCCCACAGATTCCAAGATGAATGTCCCTAAGTGTCAATCGCCGAATGTAGCTTTTCTATTGTGGTTGACTTAGGCTTATTTGTATTAGTCACTAATGTGTTATAACTTTTAAAAATTAGATTAGCTCTGTTATATATATTTTTTTAATTCATAACATTGAGCACTCTGGAAACTAATGTTTAAATAAATGTTATTTCATTGGATTTTAAAACGTATTGTCCTATTTTCTTCGTGAACCATTTTCAAATTATATCCATCCCAGTTTCTTGATATCAATCTGCCCATCTAATCGTAAATTACTTTTTATCTGTCCCACATATTATTCAATATCTATAAGCATATTACATATCTAGAGTCATTCGCAGCTCACGTGATGACACCACCCCGCTCCTCTGTTTGTGTAATCTATTGTAGCTTTCACTTGTCTCGGGGGGCCACTCCCATTTTGATTTAGTACAAACTGCCAACTATTTCCTCTCATTCTTTCCCCTCTTACGTATGGACTATTTACAAATTCCTTCGGCTCCCGAGAATGAGTCATTTATCTCATCTTTATCGCTTTACACACACACACACACACACACACACACACACACACACACACAATATATATATATATATATATATATATATATATATATATATATATATATATATATATATATATATATATGGGAAATGAAAAAGGAAAAACCAAGAGATATTTTTGATATATTCATCAACGTTTCGTATTTATTGTAAGACTTCCTCATGATGATAATTTTAAGAAAAATGTCATGCAAGTACATCGAAATATTGGGTTGGCATGATGGGTTGATGAGGAAAAGTAATAGCCGTAGCTACTAAGAGCGCTGGACCAGGGCCCGGGCTGCGAGGAGTCAGCCAGTTTCTTTTGAATAATGTAAAGGGTTTTTTTTGTTTGGGGGGGGGGGGGCTATGATTTGAACATAATCATGATCCATAGTTATTAGACACCAATTAAGGGAGATTCCTTGAATTGCATTTTTTCGTTAAGACCCCTTTCAATGTAAATCTTAAATCTTAGACATTTTCTAAAATCAAAATCATGTAATGATTTTACTAAAGGTTGCAATAAGGATTCTAAACACATGGTTTAGTAGCACTATATGTTACTTTTAATCTTCATGAAAAGAACATCAAATAGGGGTCCAGGAATTACGAATTACTGAAGACTTTTACCTGATCATGACTGAAGGAATGAGAGCATGCTACACGCGTGGATTAAATAAAGAGTTCCGTTCGAAATTCCGTGCAGATTCCCGAGTTCGACAGAAACATTCCCGAGTTCGACAAGATACACCTGAAGAACTTCAGGGGTTACATCGGCCGAAACGTTGTGAGAATAACAGTCAAGATGAGACCAGTAGTCCGAATAATCCAAATTATACAAGTTAAAAATGTATGGCCACAAAATGGTTACGTATTATCTGCGTTCAATTTTTCTGTGACAAGTTAGTTTAAAAGAAATTAGTAATTCATTGTGTTAGGTCGTACAACAGGAAAAATAAATAAATAACATTTTATAATGAGAATTTGTTTTTTAAGGTTAATTATGTATAATAATAAAAATTTATTAGCCGAAATGAACTGGTTTACGGTATACAGTTAATGCAAACAAAGGTACTATTGTCAGATATGAGAATGTTTTGGTAGACACCTGATGGGGCAGGGAAATTAAAAATTTTCAGAGATTTCACATTTGTTTCCATCTCAGATTTTATATGAATAAAAATAGAATATTATTTAAATATGAGTAGTTATGAGTAATAACTTAAATAGTGTATTAATTGGAATGTAAATTTATATTTCCTGCTAAAAATCAAGACGGAGTCTTCTGAAAAATATTTGGATCAGGATAAAGTATTTTCGTAGAGGAATAAACTCGAAGCCGCAAGAAGAACGGTCTATTCAGAATGAAATATTGATTTTGTTGGACAGACGCTATCGACGACAAAAAGTGAAAATTAGACAAATTTACTTTATTATATCTATCTATCTCTCTCTCTCTCTCTCTCTCTCTCTCTCTCTCTATATATATATATATATATATATATATATATATATATATATATATATATATATTAAATTAAAGATAAGCGATGTATCGTTAAATAATAATCTATTGTGATTATATAAAGCTCAATATATTGAATAGAGCAATCAATTTAAGAGATTAAAGATGAGTATAAAAAAGTGTATAGATACAATATTTATTAAGATATCAGAAGTTCAAAGCAAAGAGTTTCATTATCCTTAAACCATGGGTTTTCAAAAACAAACTCTTTTCATCAGAAGATAGAACTCGGTAATGTAACTGTAGAGATTACCGGTAACATTTAACTTTGAAAATTAATACACATATACATACAAACAATAACAAAAAACTTTTGGCTGAGAGAAAACGTAAAGTGAAGGTAGTCACTGTAAAAAAAAGTACGTTTCCTCTCAGCCCAAAGTTTTTTTTGTTTTTTGTATATATATATGTGTGTGTGTGTGTGTGTGTGTGTGTGTGTGTGTGTGTGTGTGTTAATTTTCAAATTTAAATGTTACCGGTTATATTTACAGTTACATTTTCAAGTTTGATCCTCTGATGAAAAGAGTTAGTTTTTGAAACCCCATGAGTTAAGTATAATGAAACTTCTTGCTTTGAACTTCTGATGTCTTTAGTCGGAGTTCGCGCCCGTCGACCGTCGGGAATTAGCTTCCTCCACTGAAGATTGCGTAAACATGAAACATCGATGACTGTAAGTAATAAATAATTAATATAGTTTTATAAATATTATATATATATAATTATTTGTAAATAAATATTAATTTCGAAATAAACCCATATACACATGTGTTTCATGCAATCATCAGTATGGGAAGAGACAATCCCTGCCAGTAACACGGTTCGAACCTTAATACGAAAGTCATATTTGACTTAGTAGCCGATGCGCGATATATATATATATATATATATATATATATATATATATATATATATATATATATTTTTTAAGTTTTTTAAGTAAATAAATAATTTATTTAAAAAAAACAAATATCTGCGTTGTTCAGGTTTTCTAAATATTTTTTAAAAAAAATTCTCATTATTACCATTTCAGCAACGTTTCCAATGTGTGACTTTTCAAACTATATATATATATATATATATATATATATATATATATATATATATATATATATATATATATATATATGTGTGTGTGTGTGTGTGTGTGTGTGTGTGTATACAAAAAGATAAATGCAGAAAACGAAATAAATATGTGCGAATGACAAATCTATTTCATCTTCGATTGTTCAATGCAAGGTGTATTCGATGAAAACATGTTTATTTTTCTTTCCTTAAGCCAGGCTTTTCAAAGATTAAAATCTTATCATCAGATGAATTACATAGATGGATAAGTTGGCAAAGGAATAGCCAAAAATCGAAATTTGAAAAAATATTAAGTAATGGAAAGTAAAGGTGCGTTCATAAAATGTTATCAAAATTTAAAGTCTGTCCAGTTGGGTAAATGTCCGTTGACAAAGTGTTCGGTGACGAAAGATTTAAAAGATGCGTTAGAGATGGTCAAAATATAGTAAATCCAACAGAATGATTTTTAGTCCAATATATATATAAAGAGCACACATAATTAAATAAGCATAAGCCGTTTTAATGTTAATATAATTAGGTTAGGGTGAAAAACCTTTCGCATATTATTCATTTAGATGACATTAAAAACAATGGCAAGTTTTGTTGTCCACGTGAAACGCTGAAATAGAAAATTGGGCTGAAAAATCTAGTCACCTTCTTTATTAACAAATAGGAATATAATAACTAAGAACGAACGATAAGCTCCTTTCATAATTTGATAGATAAAAAAACATGTTTATAAACTTGAATTATAGTGCTTCCTTAGCTAGCCTCTTTCTCGACTTGTTTAGATGCAGACTATATTTTTCTAACCTAATTTTTATTTCGCCGAAGGGAGGCGCGATAGCGCTCTATCCCTTAATAGACTTCAAAAACGACCTATGCTAGAAATCTCATTTCTTTGATCAGTCATAACTCAAAAACCAATAAACCAAATTAGTTAAAACTTTGCACAAAATGTTCATTTGATAGGTTCTATAAGTGTGTACAATTTCAGCATCATTAGTCAAGGCAACCCAGAGATCCAGAAAGGTCAGGAGTGATTTTGTGTTAGACGTGTGTACGTACGTACGTGTGTGTGTGTGCCACCCTGTATCTCATCAACTATTTGATGGATTCAGCTGATTTTTGGCAGAGATAGAGGTTCTAGGGTCTAGTTGATGGTATTTTAATTTCAGTTTACCATATACCTTAGTTTTCCAGAAAATTAAAAAAAAACTTTAAAATTACCATTGTCTTGAGGCATAGCCTTTACAAAAGTAGTGACATTACATGATAAATGCCAGCATACTGAAATCATATGCCCTTAATAGTGTTAAGATGAAAATTCATATACACTAAATGTACAAAAGCAAGGTAATTCCCAAATTTTTACACTTTTATTGTCATTAAGGGTATGTATCAACATATCAACCAAACCATTTCATTATCACATATCTACAGTATAAATATCTATGCATGAGTGGATGAAGTGTGTTAGGTACGCTGAAGAAAAATTCATACAAGTAAAATACATAGACCTGTTGTACTCGCATACCCTTAATGATAATAAAAGTGTAAACATTTGGGAATTTCCTTGCTTTTGTACATTTAGTGTATATGAATTTTCATCTTAACCATATTAAGGGCATATGATTTCAGTATACTGGCATTTATCATGGAATATATATATATATATATATATATATATATATATATATATATATATATATATATATATATATATATATATATATATTCAAATACCGTACCTATAGGAATCTCCTTATCTCTCAAACAAATCTCAATATTGCTCATTTACATATTTATTTATTTTAAAGTGTCTAATAAATTTATATTTTCTAATATACATTTCTAATTTGTATTGCCATTTTTTCTGTACACACAATCGTTTTATCTACAGTATGATCATTTTAATTATTAATAACATTATTTAAAGCATTTTATAAAA
This sequence comes from Sepiola atlantica, assembly GCA_963556195.1. Lineage (NCBI taxonomy): Eukaryota > Metazoa > Mollusca > Cephalopoda > Sepiida > Sepiolidae > Sepiola > Sepiola atlantica. Next base: position 172,601,961 of record OY744520.1, on the reverse strand, counting down.
AAGGATAGCATTAAAAACTAATTAATTAATGTTAATATAGACGAAACTATTGCATATAGATAGCAGACATAAGCCAATGCAATTCCAAATTAATAATACTAAACATTAATTAATTATGAACGGTTTAAAAAATAGTTATACTAATTAGGCAGTCAAAAGGTTCTCTCAATCTTTTATCTTCACTATATATACAGAATATCAAGATAGTATGTTGTATTATTGATTTAAATAACAGTAACCCGTTTTGATTTTAATATAGGAGTGATAAATGAAAAAACTTTCGCGTTTATTCATTTATATATATATATATATATATATATATATATATATATATATATATATATATATATATACTTTTCCGTTTTTGATTAAAGTTCAGCAACCGATTGATAATGGTCGTATTTTAAACGACTGAAATATTTCGGTGGAACTATATAACATGAGTTTTCGAGTTTATTTTTTTTAGTTGTTTAATTGCTTATCTTTTATTCCATTTTTATTTTTACATTTTGTCCGAAACATTGTTTCTTTTTTCCTCATATATATATATATATATATATATATATATATATATATATATATATATATATATATATATATATATATATAGTATACTAGCTGATTAGTCTCCACAAAACAAGACCAAAAGCCACTGGAGGATAAGGGTTAATGAGAGTGTTTGTTTGGAAGATGAACAATCCTACAATACTATGAGAGGCTTAAACACGCTGAATGAAATGGACAAAATGTGATTACTTAGGAGGACAGCTCAAAAAGTATTTGTTTACATTTGACTTGAAGACGACGATGTGTACGTGTGTGCTTTCATACACTGAAAAAAGCTTCACGCAGAGTCATTGCTTGGAAACTGTTATTAATCAAGTAATGGCAATGTTCGAACACGAGTTTGCAGCGATCGTGAGCAATTAGATAAAGATTCGCGCGTGAGAAACGCAATTATATGGCAATAAATCGAATCTCTGGGCGTAAAAGTATGGAAGTGGGAAAAGTTGCTGTTGTCGTTGTTGTCCTGTCGCCATTGATCGTCGACATCTTGACGCCGTGCTTGCTGCTGATGAGAAAAGACTTACATATTCCCAGAAGACAATCTCGCTCACACAAACATGGCAAGGTGTAATATCTCCTGATAAAAACATACATAATAACAATACACTAAACGTAATTATCACACAAAACATCGAAGATGAGAATATATATATATATATATATATATATATATATATATATATATATTTCGGCAGCAAGTCGTCTATTATACGTGTCATTGAAGACTACGGAGTTTTCTTTCTTTGCGATCTTTCTGGTTAACTTCTCGACTCGGCGAGCGATTCGTCGGGTTTCCGGTGTCAATTGGTGGATTATGTTGTATCTTGGGCCATTTCTCTAGCGCTTTCGGTCTTCGCGACCGTCTCCAGGAGGCTATGCGTTATTGTTAGTAAAGAGCCGTATTTATGATTTTATTTTTGGTTATGTCTATTAATTTGCATATATATATATATATATATATATATATATATATATATATATATCTTTATTCTTTTATTAATTTTATTAATTTATTAATTTGTTTTTATTATTTTTATTTTATATATATATATATATATATATATATATATATATATATATATATATATATATATATATAATATTTGTTATTGTTTATTATCTATGTACGTATCTGTTTCTTCTTAAATAATTGAGACTCATCAGCATAGAGATATGACTATTCACTACCGGTCATGCGATTCGAAACCCCGGATTACGAGTATTTTGCACCTCAAATCCGACGCCTTAACCACTCGGCCAATTTTGAACAGCGATAATTTTAACACTTTATACGGCGACTTAACGTCTAGAGCGTTCGACTTTTTTAATGAAAGGAACGATGCATTTAAAGCTAGTGACGTCATGTTGTGTTAATACTACACTTACAGTGCTCTACTAGACGGGTTTTTCTAGGAGTTACAAATAATATATATATATATCACGTTGACACACCGGTTCCCGTTAGATCACCGAAGTTAAGCGACGTCGAGCCTGGCCAGTACTAAATGGTTGATCATTTGGGAATACCAGGTGCTGTATGTTCTCTCTGCTTATCTCGGCATTGTTTCCAGTCGTCTTGTATTACTACTTGCCATTTGAATCAAGCAATGCCGACTCAGGAGAGCGGTTGTTGGGATTGCGCAACCCTTGCAATTACAAATTCACGCGCTGGCAGCCCCTGGCGGGGCACTCATACGTCGAAATCGACGGGAGAGTCCATCATCACCCATCTAGTACTGACCAAGCTCAACGTATATATATATATATATATATATATATATATATATATATATATATATTATTATTACTAGAATCGTTTGGGGGAAGGCAAGGCTACCTCCTATATAGTTTTAAATAGGGACTAATCCCTCCCCCTAAACGCTAATATTTTAAATCAATATTTTTAAATAAACATTTACTCTTTTGCTTTCAACCAAATTATATCGAAGTTTTTGTTGGAGGGGGCAGATTCTCTCACGTCTAGTTTTAAATAAGGAGGTAAGCTGTCCTCTACAATATTTTTAAATAAATGTTTATTTTTTATTTATTCTGTTGTTTTTAAGCAAATAAATCGAATTTTGTACATATGGGGGTGGGGGGTAGGTTCGTGCCTCTATTGTTTGAAATAGGGACTATGCACCCTACTGTATTTTAAAATAAGTCACTTTACAGATGCAAAATAGGTAACAGTCAAGAAATTATAAAAACAAAACAAAAATAACAACAAATAACTTATACATAACGCAGTAGATTTTATCATCTATTGACTTGTATACTTTTAACGTGCTGAAACTATTTAAAAAAAACTATTGTAAAATTTTATTTCGTGCGAAGAAGTCATTACACACACGAGAAAAACAAATGGCCGCTTTTCGCTGAGCTATTATGGGGATTAATTTATAAAAAGTTGTAAATATAAGTTACTTATCCTCCCACTAATCCTAAGTATGGGTGGCAGAGTAAGTCATGATGATTACAACTTTTCAGAAATTAAGCGACAAGCGACCATTATTTCCCGTGGGTCGTGAATACAGCTTTTAAAAAAAGAAAAAAACATCAAATTTAACCAAATTATAAACAGTTTTAGCACTTTAAAAGTATACTAGTCAGTAGATAATTAAATTCTACTGCGTTTGGTATAAGGCATTCGTTATTATTTTTTGTTGTTTACTATTGCTAGGCTGCTAACTATTCTGCTCTTTTACAATATTACTCTCTAGTCTAAGTTGGAAAGGGGCCAGCCTCCTTCTCCTATTGTTTTAAATAGGGGCTACCCCAATATTGAAATTTAAGTTGCTTTTTTGTTGTTTTGTGATTAATTTAATGTATATATTCTAAATAAATCGTTATATTGTAAAACTTATTTTTCGCGGAAAAAAACAAAAAAAACAAAAAACAATTATTTTATAATACAGATTAGTGGATCAGTTTTGCATATACATTTAACGTCGAATAGAGCAGCACTTTGAATACCCACCACTGTCCGCCATCAATTGCAATCAAGGATTTGTTTCACGTGACTTAAATCAACCAATTAAAGTCAACCATTTGAAATGTAAGAAAAAACGTTTGATTTTAATATTTTTAAAATGAAAACAGTGCTTTTTTACTTCTGCTCTGAATATTTGCCGATTTTACAATATCTTTTCTATTCCGTTTATTTTATTTATACAAAATAGAATTAACGTTAACGTGCAGTATCTGTTCCGATACTATACTTTATTGCTCATTCTTAAGAGATTTCTCCTTAACTGACCGAGGACAGAAAAGATAAAGTATAGCATTATAGCAGATACTACACTTTAACGTTAATTCTATAAGAAAATACAAAAATAAAAATGAAACCGAAAAGAAAAAATGTTGTTAAATCGGCAAATATTTAAACCGATGGCAGAGTTAGACACTAAGTCTGTTTACAATGTAGGGAAATCCAGCTCCCAAAAAACGGGGCTCTGGAATTGGACAAAAATTGAAATTGACTCAGTCTAGAAAAACTTCTTTTTCACTGACCTAGGACAGGAATAATAAAGTATAGTACCAGAACTAACGTTAACGTTAATTCTATTTTGAAAAGTAAAAATTAAAATCGAAAATTAAACTGAAAAAAAAAATATTGTAAAATCGGCAAATATACAGAGCAGACGTAAAAAAAACAGCAGTTTTACATTTTTTAATATTCAAAGCCGGCATTTTTTCTTAAATTTCAAATAGTTGCATTGGATTGATTAATTTGATTCACGAGAGACAAATCCTCGATTATGATTGATGGCGGGCAGTGGCGAGCATAAAAAGTGCTGCCGCGTAAAATCAAGTTTTTACTTTTTAATGAGATTATGTGTTGTTTTAAAACTTTGCCGATCGGATTTTAGGTGAGTGGTATAAACATCAAGTTAACTGTCCTAAAAAAGATTATTTCAGCCATTTTTACAGTGCCATTTTCCCTGTGACTTTTCACCTGTGCCATTTCGACCTAAATTCATATTTATATATATAAACACACACACACACACACACACACACACACACACACACACACACATATATATATATATATATATATATATATATATATATATATATATATATATATATAGTAATCCAGGTTGTATAAAAATTCACAGGGTAGAAATCCAAAGGGAATCAAACCGGGCTTATAAAAGAGTGCTCAATAAAAATATAGAGCTATATTATGAA
>OY744520.1:172437200-172594700 GCA_963556195.1 Sepiola atlantica | reverse complement strand
AACATCACTCAGCTCTGTAGTTTTTGCGCTGAGCACTTTCATTATCATATGACCTAGAATGAAGCCTAGTGTTTTAGGTTTTTTTATCCTCACATTTCTAAGTTTAATAATCCTAAAGTAAACAGCAGAACTACAAATAGCCACAGAGAGAGTAGAAAGTTGACCTTGAGTTTATTTGGGGTCAGTCTCGTAACAATCACTCCCCCCTATTTTGTCATTTACTCCTTACATTTTATAGGCGATGTTTCTGACAAACAAGTAACAATTGCTGTTTTCTGGGTCGACTGTTGTTTTGAGAGTGCTGTATATAAAGATTTCCTATCCTCTCATAGTATTATTTACTCCTCTCCAGGAGTTAGGCACAAGGCCAGTTTTATCCTACTCCCACAAGTAAGATGTGACCCAAGGTCGGGTCGGAAAGTGGGGGTTGAAAAGCCAGCGCCCAAGAGGTGAGCACTCTGACCATCAAAAATTGCCTGGCCAGCCCCGTCGGCATTCCCCGGTAGGGGCGCCTCAGGCAGTAAGCAATAAACTTACTCCTCCCCAAAGAGGGGAGGCGAAGCCTGGGAGGGTGGACCTCCTAGAACTGCACAGGACAGACCCATAGACCGGCGTAAATCAAGCCCCGAAGGCCAAGACAATACCAGTCCATGGGGTGTAGTATCCATCGGAACAGATACTACACTTTGATCTTGGCCAAAAAATCCTCTCATAGTATACATATTCAACCGTCGATCTATCTATTTCTATAGACCCTTATCCTCGAGTAATTTTTAGCCTTGATAAGTTGTGACTAATTAGTGAAAATAAAAACGACAGACAGACGGACGGACAAACGTGCGTCTCTTGTATCGGTATAGATATACTTTTATGTCCGTCGTTATGAACACTCTTTAAAAATCCCGTCTCTAAATAATGTAAAATGATCAAAGACAATAAAGATCATTTTGAGGAATGGGCGAGAGGTAAAGGGGGAGATAATGGAAGATACGGGGAGGGAGAAAGGTGGGGGGGGGCAGATGGGATGTGCGACTGGAAAAAGGTCAAACAGATTGACCATTACGAATTGATACGAAAATAAAATAAAACTTCCAGCGTTAACCCTATCCCCCCCCCCCAACCCCCATCCCCACTCTACATCTTTCTGAATACCTCACTGTTTAGCGGTTTCAAATCTTGTCTGACATTTTTAAGACCGGGGCTTGGAGAATAAAAACATATTGGATGTTAGAATTATGTGGTTTCACCCCCCCCTCCCCCACCCACCCACTAGGCGATAACGGTTTGCGAGTGATTTTACGTTTTTTCAACGATTTCAAATCTGTTATTTCATTTATTTTTTCATTGGCATTTGTCAATAAAATGTTGAAAATATCGAATACAAATGTGACATATTGTTTTGTCGAACGTTGAATTATGTATTTAAACATCATAATTTTTAGACGTGGTCAAATCTTTTTTAATGCCTTTAAAATACAGATAAAATTATCTTCTATCAATTTAAAATGGAGAGTAAAAGAAGAACCTGTGGATGTACTCTCGACAGACTCGTAACTCTCGCTTCTCCTAACATGCCCATTAGCCCTCACTTTCCAATAGCGATGTTTCTGACAAAGGTGGAAGCAGACGCTGTTCCTTGAGTCGGTTGTTGGTTAGTTTTAACCGTACGTAGAAATGACCTGAGTATAATTTTCTTTCATCTATCTTTGTTGCCATGTCACTGATAAGGGTGCTGCAGATAACCCTTTTATCTGGGCTCACGTTATCTGCCTGATTGTCCAAGGACCCGAACGTTCGAGTAACTCCAAAGGAAGCTGTCCTATCTGCAGGTGCAAAATACCGAGGCTGATGTATTGTCAGTAGTTTCCGCTGCGGCTTCTCGATGCCATATTGGTTTGAATTGCTACGGCTTTTCTTTATTGAATCTGCTTACTCATTCTCACTACGTTTCGTCCTCCAACCTATCCACTTATCTCTTCCACAAACTTTACAAATCGCAATATCAAAAGTTCTGAAGAAAAACATACGCTTAAACCCAGTTCCCCAAATCTTAACGTGGATCTCTACTATCAGGTCTTGTTTTCCGACATTAGGGGTCTACGTTCCAACTTTACAGAATTTAGAATCCACTTGCAGGAGACCAATCCGGACTTATTTTCCTGTGTGAAACTGCCATTAGCTTATCAGCTTCTACGATGATTTAATGATTCCAGGCCACTCGAACATGATATTCAAACCCGACACTCATGATCGCCATGAACATGACATTTGCACCTACATTAGAGGTGGCTTTCCATGTGGTAGAGACATCTCCAACGAAGACCCTAAATTGTTTCCGTGTAGCACTTACTTATAGTACCGCATTCATCTTTCCTTTCTATACCCCCCCCCCCACAATGACGGGGTTACTATCTTTGAGAGTATCTATGAGAAAATTTACCATATCCTGTCTGTTTAACATTTTGCCAGCCTGTGTCTGTGGTGACTTTAATATTCACAATATTGAATGGCTAGTCAACTTAAAAATACCGATGATGAAGAGAGGTTTCATGATTTTTCCCTTGTTTATCATCTAACAAAGATTGTTGGCAAACCTACTCGCATCATTTTTCAAGTTTTCTGAATCCTTTCCTGACTACTTGTCTTGAACAATGCTCATCCACTGTTCTGTCTTTGCTGTGACCTTCTGATCACTCAGTTGTCCTAATTAAGATCAAAACAAAGTGCAAAAAGCCCCCTGATACTCCTTTCCATCGCACAGTGTATCGATACTCGATGACTGACTGGGACAGCCTCAGATCTTTCATATCAGAAATGCCTCTGAACTCTATTCTTGAAAAGAATGTATCCTGTATAAAATTCTATATAACTGATTGGTATTTAGAGCTTCATACTCTCCAAGAAATTCCAACAGAAACCAAACAACGAGCCTTGGTACACCCCTAAATGAGTCACTGCCATTACTCACAGAAATCACTATTTCAATTGCTTTTAAAGAAATAGATGCTTCAAAACCAAAGCTTTCTTTAGGGCTGCTCGGAACCACTACAAAAAGGTTATAAAAGACGCGATAGAGTCCTATACCCAATTTGATAACTCTAGAGTGGCTGAGGAGATTCTAAGTTCTTAAAAGTGTTGGTGAATAATAAACAGGATCCTGAACAGATGTATGACCTCAATTTCTATCATCATCAATGAACCAAAAGTGATTTCTTCAGCATCTGATAAAGCCAAACTTTTTGTAAAATACGTTGCATCAAATTCCACCCTTTGCAATCAGGGCCGCCTACCGCCTGAATGTTTCCCTATGACGGTAAACACTCTTAGATACATCTATATATATGTCCTTAATGTTGCCAACCTTGTCAAGAACCTAGATGCCAGCAAAACTACCGGCCCTGGCAATATTCCAATCATAGTGCTTAAGAAGCTGTAACCGGAACTAGCTCCTGTTCTTACAAATCTGTTCAATCGTTGCTTAAAGGAGAAATGCTTCCCATCATCTTGGAAAACTTCGTCAGTCTGACCAGTATTTAAAAATACTGGAGATCGATCTTCTGCATTTCAGTAGAGACCAATCAGTCTCCTGTGCGTAATGAATAAATTGTTTAAATCTGTAATTAATCAAACAGTTGTTAACCACCTCAGCAAAAACAATCTATTCAGTGACATGCAATATTGATTTCGTCCTGCAAGATGAACTGCTGATGTGCTGACTATAATATCGCACAGGATCAGTGAATCTATTGATGGAGACAATCGCCCTTGATATATTAAATTCCTTTGATAGGGTTTTACACAATGGTCTGCTTCCCAAGCTAGCTAATGGTCTTTTCAACCATTAAAAAATTATTTTTCTCTGGGGGTTTATAAAAGTAGTTGTTGATGGACAGAAAGCACGTCTTATCAATGCCAGCGTGTTCCAGGGATATATTCTGGGTCTATTTATGATCCCCAAACTCACATTCTAAGCTTATCCGTTGACATTTATGCAGATAGCACAACTATCTATGGCAGCACTACGAAGAGCAGTAATAATCAAAGTCTCTCTTTTTCTCTTTCTTCCGACCTGGGGCACGTAGTGCAATAGGGGAAAAGGTGGCTGGTTTCTATTAATATCTCTAAAACCAAGCTTCTCTGTTTTCATTACTAACGCTTCGAACCTCACTTTGTCCAAATTGAAATCTCTCTCTATCTCTCTCTCTCTCTCTCTCTATATATATATATATATATATATATATATATATATATATATATATATATATATATGTATATATATCCTAAACATAGACTCCCTACTCTCTCTGCATCTCTTCTACATATTCGTTATCTACTCTCTCTATATATATCTACTACACACTTCCTCTCCTTCTCTTCTATATACTCGTTATCGTTTGTCTCTCTTGCCTGTATTTCTCTATCATACATACACACACACACTCTCTCTCTCTCCCACTCTCTCTTGCACTGTTACAAATACGTCTCTTCTCTTCTTCTATACATAACACTTTTCTCTCACATCTCTCTCTATTATAGACACACTCTTCCTTCTCTTTCCCCTACTTCTCTGTCCTACACCCGTCCTCCCACCAAACTCTCTTTCTATCATGCCTTATTTTTCACAAATAGTAAATGTCGCCTCAAACTTTGAAATAGAAAAACTGTCTCTATCTCTATCTCTCTCTCTCTCTCTCTCTCTCTCTCTCTCTATATATATATATATATATATATATATATATATATATATATATATATATATATATATATATATATCTTTGAGGAAGCCCTCTGCTTTGATAAGTTCATAGGATTGACCTTCATTCCAGACCTAAGATAGAAAACTTACACCAAACCGTTGCTAAGGTCGCTGGAAAAATGGTTGGATCCTTCTACCGCTCCAGAAAGTATTTCACCCCTGACGCAATCCTTTACCTGTATAAGTGCCATATACGTCCTAAGATGGAGTATTGTTGGTTGCCACATATGGGGAGATGCTACTCAGGGTACCCTGTCCTACCTTAACAGTGAAATACCAACTTCGAAATCTGGTGGGGGCCCATCTTCTCTTCCCTACAGCTTGTTTCTCACAGAGGAGACGTTGTTAGTCTTTCTCTACTCTATCGTTATATTTATGGTAAGTGCTCGCCTGTGCTCTAATCTCTAGTCCCCTCTGTAAACTCGTATAACTACAACAACTGTAAAGAATGTTCCTTTCTTCCTCTGTCTACCTGAAACTAAACATAACTTCCATGAGCAAAGTTTCTTTCCAAGAACTATCCGTATGTGGAACACAATACTACGTGACCGCTTCCCAGCTGACGTCGTCGTTTTCAAGTCCAATGTTAACACATTCCTGTTGAGCCGTTCTCTTAAATAATCCAATTTCGAGTGTCTCGACCATTGTTACCAATCCTTACGTTCTTGTGTCACTGTCCCCCTGACAAACTCATTAACCCTTATCCTCGAGTGGCCTTTGGGCCTTGATAAGCGGTGACTCGTGTGTACATAAAGGAAATTCTTTTTTAAAATTTACTTTTAAATGGATTATTTAATGATGATTTAAACATAAGTTAAAATAAAATATGTTAGAGTTTACTATGTGAAATAAGTTCTGGGATGACCAAAGCTAGGCGCAACCGATACAGTCGGCGTATCGCATTATTATAAGTGACGCATTGCAAACTAATCGATAATAATTTTTAAATGATTAAAGTTTTTAAAAAATACTAATGAGTCACCACAAAAAGCCACGCGAGGATGGGAGTTAATAAGATGGATGGATGATTGTCAGTTTAATGATGAAGAATATTATGAGAGGATTGAAAATGATGAATGGCAGAGAGTTATGTCTATATGCAGAGGCTATACAATAGAGTGTGCAATTTGATTGGCAGAAATGTCAACCAAATAGAAGTTATAACAATACATTATTTTTTTGTCCAAAAGTTGTTGTTTTTTGTTTTGTTTTTCTTAATGCATTCTTTCGTTGAGAGAGAGAGAGGCGGAATGGGAAGAATATGGGATGTGCGACTGGGAAAAGGGTCAAACATTTTGACCATTACAAACTGATACGAAAACAAAATGAAGGTCCCAGTTTTACTCTTGCACTCCACTTCTTTAGAAATGTCTCACCGTTTAGCGGTTTCAAATCTTGTCTAACACTGTTAGGACCGGGATCTGGAAAAGGTCGGTGGGCATTGTTCAATTTTAGATTGAACATGAGAAGTGTGTCTTTTCTCATGCCTTATCTCTATCTACCCCTGACTAGGAGATTCCGGTTATCGGGTGTTTTCAATTTTAAATCATCCTCTTTCAACGATTGTAATTTTTAGATTTCTTTTTTATTCGTTCCATTGGTATTTGTCAATAAAAATGTTGAAAATATCGAATATGAATTAAATATATTGTTCATTACTTAATCATGCTTTAAAATTAAGTTAAAATGAAATATTTTATAGGTTACTACGTGAAATAAGCTCTGGGGTGATGGGGTGGTCAAAGCTAAGCGCATCCGATACAGTCGACGTATTGCATTATTAAGCAAGAAATAATAATTAAAATTTAAAAAAAATAGAACAAGTTCGATTCATTTTTAATTTCCGAATGAGTTATCACATATCAAAACTAAAAGCCACTCGAGGATAAAGGTTACCAGGAGAGATGGATTGTCAGTTGAAGGATTAGAGGATTGAAAATGATGAATGATAGATGGTAATTTTGAAAGGCAAAAGTTATACAATAGAGGACTCAACTTTGATAAAGTAATAAACGGAAACACACATAGACAGAGAGAGAGAGAGAGAGAGAGAGAGAGCGAGAGAGAGAGAGAGAGAGAGAGAGTAAAACGTTGACCTTGCATTTATTTGGGGTCAGTCTCGTAACTCTCGTTTCCCCCTATTTTGTCATTTACTTCTTACATTCCATGAGTAATGTTTCTGACAATGGGGAAAGAATTGCTGTTTACTCGATCGACTGCTGTTTTGAGAAAGTGGTATATGAAGATTTTCAATCCTCTCATAGTACAGGGTGGGCCAAAATAAGGGTCCTATCTTTAAATTTGAATAACTTGAATTTGAATAACTTCCACAAAATAAAAGTTAAACTCACCAAACTTTATGTGTGTGTAGACTGACCCTTCCGAGATTTTTTGAAATAAACAAAACAAATTTTAGCCGAAAAACACTTCTTAAAACTTACAAAAACTAAAGTATTGTTTTTTACACTGTTTTGAGTTTTTTAAGCAAAATTAATGTTTTCTAAATGAGGGTACGTTCCTTAGGGCTAATACGGCTCATGCTTGCTTCGGAAGGGGTCCTTTACTTATTCTAAAAAAAAAATTTTTTTTAAATCAATAAATAAAAAAGTTATGAATTTTTAAAAATAGGACCCTTATTTTTGCCCACCCTGTATATATCATCATTCAACCATCGATTCATCTATTTCATAAACCCTTATCCTCGAGTTATTTTTAGCCTTGATAAGTTGTAACTAATTATTGAAAATAAAAACAATAGAACGATAGACAGACGGACAGATGGACAAACGGGCGTCTCTTGTATTGTATGTCGAGATATTTTTTGTCCGTCGTGTTTAACACTCTTTAAAACTCCCGTTTCTAAATAATGTAAAACGACCAAAGACAATAAAGATCATTTCGGAAACGTGGCAAGGGGTAACGGGGGGGGGGGGGGGGGAGAATGAGAGAGAAAAGTTAGGGAGAAAAGATGGGAATGTGACTGGAAAAAGGTCAAATTACAGATTGACCATTACGAATTGATACGAAAACAAAATAAAAGTTCCAGCTCTACACCCTCCACCCACCATCTTTCTGAATTTCTAACTGTTTAGCGATTTCAAATCTTGTCTGACACTTTTAAGACCGGGGCCAGGAAAAAACCGGTGGACATTGTTCAATGTTATATTAGGCGTGAGAATGTTTTGTGTTCTCATGCCCCCACCCCCACCCCACTAGGCGATAACTGTTAGCGGGCGTTTTTACCTTTATTAATTCTCTTTCAGCGATTGTAATTTTTCAAATCTTTTTTTATTATTATTTATTATTTCATTGGCATTTGTCAATAAAAATGTTGAAAAAATCGAATACAAATTTTCTTATCTGACGCTTTTAAGACTGGGGCCTGGAAAAAGCCGGTGGACATCGTTCAATTTTATATAGAGCGTGAGAATTATGTGTTTTCTCATGCTTCATCCCCACCCACCCCGACTAGGCGATAACAGTCGGTGCGTGTTTTCAATTATGTATTTGTTGAGTTTTTAATTGCATTAATAATGTTCGTTATTCGTCTTTAAAAATAAATTCACATTCAATTTTTTTCTTGGTCATTTAAAATTTCAATCTATCATAAAATATTTCGTCTTTTTATTTTTGTTTTTGTTGGCCAAGTTAGAAAATATTTCTAGTATACATCCCTCTTGTTCGGCTAGAGTGCTCTTCCTCTGGTTTTTCAAATCCTCCCACTTTCCTGGCCTTGTGTATAATCTTCTCGCTGCCAGAAGGAGATAAATAACATACCTTACTATTATTTGTTTAGCCGTATGGACGTACTGAAACAAAATGATGCCATACTTTATGTATTGCTTATTTTGATTACATAATTCCTACAACACGGTTTTATGTGTTTGAATTACGAAGATTGAATCCATAATCCATTACTAATTGAGATTTTATATCTGTTTGTCTGAATTCAAAACTATACTATTACTTCTATTAAACTATATTATTACTTCTATTAAACTATACGATTACTTCTATTTAACTATACTATTACTTCTATTAAACTATACTATTACTTCTATTAAACTATACTATTCTATTAAACTATACTATTCCTTCTATTAAACTATACTATTACTTCTATTAAACAATACTATTACTTCTATTAAACTATACTATTACTTCTATTAAACTATACTATTCTATTAAACTATACTATTCCTTCTATTAAACTATACTATTACTTCTATTAAACAATACTATTACTTCTATTAAACTATACTATTCTATTAAACTATACCATTCCTTCTATTAAACTATACTATTACTTCTATTAAACTATACTATTACTTCTATTAAACTATACTATTCTATTAAACTATACCATTCCTTCTATTAAACTATACTATTACTTCTATTAAACTATACTATTCTATTAAACTATACTAATACTTCTATTAAACTATACTATTACTTCTATTAAACTATACTATTACTTCTATTAATTATACTATTTTACTATCTTTTTATGATCAATTCAGTATACTGTACTATTTCAGACTAATGTACTTTTTTTTCAATGCTTAATTCAGGGTTATGGTGTAGTATCTGTTCTGTTATAATTATACCATCCTCCCAGGCATTACCTCCTACTTTGGAAAGGGAGTACTGTAGAATATGCTCGTTCGTTATGATACCATCCTTCCAGGCATTACCTCTTCTTTAGGGAGGGAGCAGCATAGTATATTTCATTCGTCATGATACCATCCTCCAAGGCATTACCTCCTCATGTTTTGAGGGAGGCGTAGTGTAGTACATGTTCTGTAAGCATGATACCATTCTTCCCAGTGATTACCTTCTCTTTTGGGGAGTTGGGGGAGTGATATACTTGAAAATAAAATGCGATTTCTGGTTGTATATTTTTACTAGTGTTATTAACAAATCCTGCGTTCTCAACAATGTACATTAAGAAAGGAAATGAACAACAAGAGCATCATTAAACGTAAAGACTGTTAAATAACTAAGTCTAACATATAAAGTTATCTTGTCGGATTTTAAATATTGGTCCCAAATAAGCTGATATATCAACGTTTGATTCTGACTAGCGAATTTTCATTTTTATTGTACCATGTTATTGGCAGTATAATAATATACTTTGCTATAGTTTATTTAAAAATTATGTAGTCCCGGCCGGACAAGTAGTAAAATGGAAACATTTTTTGTTTATTATAACCCCAAAAAAATCGAAATCAGTAAGGTGGATAACTCATATTACATTGATAAATATAAAAAGAGCTATCTCTCTTACAACTAAAATTTTATCTTTTTTTCTGTATAAGTTTAAAAATGTGTTAAATAAAAATTATGAACTAAAATAACTTCATTGCTTCCCGGACTACGCTGGGTAGATATAACTAGTACCTTATATTCAAAAAATAGTATTTTTATAATCCACGTATACTGCATAGGTTTGCCAAGCCATTGCTACAAAAATTGTTTACTGACTTCAAATTATTCCTACTGTTGCTATGAAACATGTTCAGAGTTCATTAAAACGCTTCCATTAACCCAAGTAGTGAAAAATCCGGTTGAATATACACTGAATTACTTCCCTTGGTATTACACGGAAGCTGTTTATACATACAGATATTTAAACAGAGACACAATGTGTGTTACAGGGTAGCACAAATTAAATGCCACCCACCCATTGAATCATTAATAAAATTCACAATCCTTCCTACAATCTTTACTGCTACAAGATCAGGCTGTCTGAAGATACTTGCTTCCTGGCTAAAAATGCACCAAACATTGATGTTATTGTTTTTTTCCCATTCGTTTTGAAAAACTCAATCATGTTCTGCAAAGCAAACACAAAAACAACAATTTTCCCCCACAAAATAACAAAATCAAACACGATGAATAAATACTTAAATGTATAAAGAACTTGAAGCATTAAAACTTTTACTTTTACCAAAATAACCGGATTCGGCATTAAATAACCCGAAAATGATTAATATGTCGTAAAACAAAAATAACCACATCAAACACCATGAATAAATATTTGAAAATATAAAGAACTTGAAGCATTAAAACTTTTACCAAAATAACCGGATTTGGCATTAAATAACCCGAAAATGATTAATATGCCGTAAAACAAAAATAACCACATCAAACACCATGAATAAATATTTGAAAATATAAAGAACTTGAAGCATTAAAACTTTTACCAAAATAACCGGATTTGGCATTAAATAACCCGAAAATGATTAATATGCCGTAAAACAAAAATAACCACATCAAACACCATAAATAAATATTTGAAAATATAAAGAACTTGAAGCATTAAAACTTTTACCAAAATAACCGGATTTGGCATTAAATAACCCGAAAATGATTAATATGCCGTAAAACAAAAATAACCACATCAAACACCATGAATAAATATTTGAAAATATAAAGAACTTGAAGCATTAAAACTTTTACCAAAATAACCGGATTTGGCATTAAATAACCCGAAAATGATTAATATGCCGTAAAACAAAAATAACCACATCAAACACCATGAATAAATATTTGAAAATATAAAGAACTTGAAGCATTAAAACTTTTACCAAAATAACCGGATTTGGCATTAAATAACCCGAAAATGATTAATATGCCGTAAAACAAAAATAACCACATCAAACACCATGAATAAATATTTGAAAATATAAAGAACTTGAAGCATTAAAACTTTTACCAAAATAACCGGATTTGGTATTAAATAACCCGAAAATGATTAATATGCCGTAAAACAAAAATAACCACATCAAACACCATGAATAAATATTTGAAAATATAAAGAACTTGAAGCATTAAAACTTTTACCAAAATAACCGGATTTGGCATTAAATAACCCGAAAATGATTAATATGCCGTAAAACAAAAATAACCACATCAAACACCATAAATAAATATTTGAAAATATAAAGAACTTGAAGCATTAAAACTTTTACCAAAATAACCGGATTTGGCATTAAATAACCCGAAAATGATTAATATGCCGTAAAACAAAAATAACCACATCAAACACCATGAATAAATATTTGAAAATATAAAGAACTTGAAGCATTAAAACTTTTACCAAAATAACCGGATTTGGCATTAAATAACCCGAAAATGATTAATATGCCGTAAAACAAAAATAACCACATCAAACACCATGAATAAATATTTGAAAATATAAAGAACTTGAAGCATTAAAACCTTTACCAAAATAACCGGATTTGGCATTAAATAACCCGAAAATGATTAATATGCCGTAAAACAAAAATAACCACATCAAACACCATGAATAAATATTTGAAAATATAAAGAACTTGAAGCATTAAAACTTTTACCAAAATAACCGGATTTGGCATTAAATAACCCGAAAATGATTAATATGCCGTAAAACAAAAATAACCACATCAAACACCATAAATAAATATTTGAAAATATAAAGAACTTGAAGCATTAAAACTTTTACCAAAATAACCGGATTTGGCATTAAATAACCCGAAAATGATTAATATGCCGTAAAACAAAAATAACCACATCAAACACCATGAATAAATATTTGAAAATATAAAGAACTTGAAGCATTAAAACTTTTACCAAAATAACCGGATTTGGCATTAAATAACCCGAAAATGATTAATATGCCGTAAAACAAAAATAACCACATCAAACACCATGAATAAATATTTGAAAATATAAAGAACTTGAAGCATTAAAACCTTTACCAAAATAACCGGATTTGGCATTAAATAACCCGAAAATGATTAATATGCCGTAAAACAAAAATAACCACATCAAACACCATGAATAAATATTTGAAAATATAAAGAACTTGAAGCATTAAAACTTTTACCAAAATGACCAGATTCAGGATTAAATAACCCGAAAAGCGTTGATATGCCTCAAAACAACCAAACCAAACCTTTCTGCAATCTAACCATATTATGGCTGACTTGTCTATCAAGTTTCAGCCATAAATATTCAACATACTTTGTTTTATTGTCGTTCAATGATATGCTTTAAACGTGTACCTTTCCGTTGCAAGTACACCCGGGTAGGACTGGCTTTAGCTGTGATTTTCTTCTTGATTGTTTTAAAGACATTATCTTTGAAGTAACCTCACAGATAAAACAGCTTGGGATTTAAGGTCCGATGAATGTGAAGCCCATTCGGGATCATACCTCTTACTGATGAGACGATAACCAAAGTGCCCCCGTATATCATTGAACGGCGATAAAACTGTTAGACATTCATAACTGAAACTTGGTGGTCAAGTCAGTAATACACTGACGCTTATTTGTACTAAATATGGTTGCATTGCAGAAAAGAATTCCTTTTTGTTTTAGTAATCAGTCACCATTTATCAAGGCTGAAAAAACACTCGAGGATAAGGGTTAATGATATGGTTAGATTGACAGTTTAATGACGATGAATACTATGAGAGGATTGGTGATCTCTACATACCACCCACTGAAGTCAACAGCCGTCCAGAAAACAGAAATTCTACCCCATTTGGCAGAAACATCGCTCGTGGAATGTGAGGACTAAAGGACAAAAAGAAGGAAGCTAGGAATACGAACTCACCGAAAGCTTTCTATTCCAGCGGCTTCTTTCCAGATTTGTGGAACTTTCTTCCTGCTGACTGTTTTCCTCCTACCTGTAGTCATGGATTCGTTTTGTGGCATTTTGGAGAGGGGCCACCTTATATT
The DNA here is from genome assembly GCA_963556195.1 of Sepiola atlantica. Lineage (NCBI taxonomy): Eukaryota > Metazoa > Mollusca > Cephalopoda > Sepiida > Sepiolidae > Sepiola > Sepiola atlantica. The sequence goes on along the minus strand of OY744520.1, from coordinate 172,581,218 downwards.
ATGAGAGATAAGTAAACTTGGCTCAACAGTCTTTGTTTACCACGTATTCAACTCAACTAATAATGATCGGTATCTGTCTAGTTTTTTTAAAACACATCTACTTACATTCGCATTTTTTCCTCGGTTAAATAGAAATATCCAACTTATCTCAAAAGATCTTCATTTATTGTATCGTTTTCTATTTCTTTTCATTAGATTCATATCTTTAAACACTCTTATTTTTTCTGGCTTTACGCTAAGGGGCACGTGACATCATAACACGTGTGTTTGGGATTGTTTGCTTCGTTTCATTTCTTACTTTTATCATTTATTTTTTGTATTCTCAAATGAGCGAAACCAATCTCACTAACTTTATATCATTTGTACGTATTTTATATTAACTTTACGGTTTGCATTAGTTGAACTCTTCGGACTACTGTTCTCAACGTTTCGGCCGATCTAACCTCCAACCTCCTTCAGGTGCGTCTTTCTTCTCGAGCTGCGGAATCTTCATGTCGAACTCGGAAATCTCTACAGAAATGTTGAACAACTTTTTATGTGGACCCGTGACGCAACGGATAAAGTGCTAAGTAATTATCACTTCTAAATGACAGTCTTCTGGAGGGTGAAGGTTAAACCCCCAGTACGGGCGATACTAAGAATATAAGAAAGAATTACTTAAAACTTCTATCCTAACAAGAACAATATACCCCGTTGATTAAAAAAGGGGGTTCAGTTCGAAATTCCATGTAGATTCCACATATTCACGAATTCAAGAGGTCAGAGGTTACATCGGCAAAAACGTCATGAGAATAACATCTAAGATGAGACTAGTAGTCCGAATTATCTAAATAATACAAATTATAAATCTTCATCTAAAAATTTCCGAAAGATAACTTTACCTTTTAATTCAAAATTATATAATTGTCAGTTCGTTAAATATGCATTTGTTATTTAAACAAAATTATTTAATGAGATTTTGATTCGTGAATTCTGAAAATATCCAATCATATTTTAGATCGAGGGCCTCATTTTGTATCAGAAGAAAACAATGTATAACCCCTGTGCTAGGAGTCTATAGAAAAGCAAGGTTTGCAAACTCTCGAACCGCGTCTCCCATGCGACAACGCGACGTCCAGGACGACCTAAAATAATGTCGGGTTCAGCAGGGAAATACTGGTGGTATTTCGGGGTTTTTGATTCTTTCAGATTAAATGCTCTACCAAAGCTTGGGGGTCTCGTCCACCCTAATATTTAATGCATACCTGGAGGAACAATATATGGATTCATACGGTTCCAAAGGGCATTAGTAAAAACGGGGCATTAGTCTCAGTTCACGACTATAACCACTACGCTACGCTACATGACTCATAATTCATATTAAACAGATTTATTTTTCAAGAACTCATGTTTTTCATTGAATTATTCCGTCACGTATCACGACAGCAGAATCTATTAATATCATTGCTATAATATTATAACAAGACAGTAATATATATATATATATATATATATATATATATATATATATATATATATATATATATATATATAAATATATACATATATATATATAATATTTATAAATGAATATTAAATGATTAATATATATAGCAATTAAGCTACACAGAGGCTCCCGCGTTTCATCCCCAGGGGGGAATCTTCAGGCTAAAATTACGCTTCCCCGGGGGATAAAACGCGGGAGCCTCTGTGTAGCTTAATTGCCATAAATATATTTTCATACCTTACTACCTAGCTCTACTTACGTATCGAGCACTGTTGAAGTAAATGCTGAAAATTGATACATAAAAATTATATCTCCTTATAAAATTTTATGTGGACAAATGAAATACTAATATATATATATATATATATATATATATATATATATATTTATGAATACATATTAAATTATTAATTTATATATATACATTATAAGATTTAAATGTTACTACAGCTTAGAAGCGCCGTTGAAACGATAACTTTGAAATTTTAGAATCAGCGAACATGACGCGAGATTTTGTTAAACAAATGAAATATTTATTAAATCATTGTTTTAATCCAAATTTTCGGTTTTAAAAACGTTATTTATGGTACAGGCAATATTTTCCTTTTTTTTCTTTCTTTTTTCACAGTTGAAGTCTTACGAATTGGTCGATCTGTAGTGGAGCGCACTGAAACGCGTGTGTACGGTAATGAGATTTAAATTTTACTACAGCTTAGAAACGCGTTTCAGAGCAAAAAGAAACAGTATCTTCATAACACCAGAAAAGATATTTAATTCATATTTATATATATATATATATATATATATATATATATATATATATATATATATATATATATATTTCGGCAGCAAGTCGTTTATTATACGTGTAATTGAAGACTACGGAGTTTTCTTTCTTTGCGATCTTTCTGGTTAACTTCTCGACTCGACGAGCGATTCGTCAGGTTTCCGGTGTCAATTGATGTGTATACATATATATATATATATATATATATATATATATATATATATATATATATATATATCAGTTTTCACAAATAATTCAGTCAAAAATTACTTTTTCTTAAAAAAGGCAGTCATTTTTGATTGCACACAAATCTCTTTGTTAAACCCGGATATAAGAGAGCTGTCGGGACCGGAGAATAAGTCTCTTATATCCGAGTTCGCCTTCTAACAACAACAAAAAAAGAAACCATTTTTACGAATATTTTACGGATATGACTATAGTGAAGGTCATAGAAAGACTCACCAATGAGGTGAGAAAATTTAGCAACGTCTTTTGACTGGTTTACGACATCACACTGTCACTCAAAACAAACTCTCTTATATTGGGGAGGACGGGACCGGAGAAGAAGTATCTTATAGCAGGGTTTCTCTTATATCCGGGTCTCTTATATCGGGGTCTAACTTATAGACATTAACACAGGCTGTAATTTGGGACCAGAGACAATGTCTCTTATATTAGGGTTTCTCTTATATCCGGTGCTCTTATATCCGGGTTAAACTGTATGTATATATATATATATATATATATATATATATATATATATATATATATATATATATATATATATATAGGGCGTTTGGCATAACTTCGGGATTGTGTTCTATATGTGTAAATGACCATCTTTGTATAGAGGTTGCGTGTGTAATAGTACTCGATTACTAGTCTAAATTCTTTTGTAGTACATTTATTCTTCTGCGTATTTTCTAGTTTGTGCTGATCATATTTATTTACCCGTATTTTGTCTTTTGTATCTTGTTACCTGAAATAAGACGGGGCAACATTCGCAGGATGCCGACCTGCTCCTCATGTTAGCAATAAAAGGAGTCCCTGCCGATTATGACGTTCAGCTCTGTTTTCTGATCCCCACGGCTGTTATATTTATTTCATGTCATATTTCATAGTTGTGTTGTGCATTTGGCAACACCAGGACGGCATATTTTACCTGTGATCCAGTTGAAAAGATAGTAGTTATCTATCATAACAGTGCATAATATGTGAGAGGTTTACAATAAAGAACGTTGATCAGTATTAATTTCAATAACCTATAACTTGGAAACAAAGCGTTTCCTGATCTATATACACATATAGAAAATAATCTCGAAGTTATGTTATCAATATTCATACTCCACTTATTGACACCAACCCTGAGATCTCCGTTTGTTTATCCTTATTTGTAACCCATAAAACACTACCTTGCCTGGAAGCTTAAAGTTGGCAATGACTACTTTATTATACATCGAACTTTGACCGATTACCTTCATCTTGGATCCTTTTGATTGGCTACTTTTACCCTCACCTTTTCGCATTTCCCACGGACTTCTACGCACACAGAATGCACGAACTAAGCTGATCACTATGATTAGGCACTCGGCTTTTTAACGAAAACATCTAAACTCCTGATTACTTTGAGTAATTTTTGTTCAAAATGTATTTACTTTAACAGCATTTTTGTTTGACGGTGATGGTTCTAACTTTACGTTCCTCTAAGCCAAAAGTTTCTGTATATATATATATATATATATATATATATATATATATATGTTTATTAATTTTCAAAGTTAAATGTTACCGGTAATATTTACAGTTATATTACCGAGTTTTATCTTCTGATGAATAGAGTTTGTCTTTGAAAATCCATGGGTTAAAGATAATGACACTCCTTGCTTTTAAACTTCTGATGTCATAATAAATATTGTATTTCTACAATTTTGTATTCTCATCTTTCATCTTTTGCATATATATATATATATATATATATATATATATATATATATATATATAATATTAAATTATTTTAAATATTTTACCTACGTACGACGTCGTTTCGAGCTTATGGCTCTCATCAGCACAGGGAAATAACAATCTCAGACGGTCATAGGGCGCGAACCTCGTTCAGATACATCTTGAATCTGTCTCATTAGGCCACGGGGGATTGTCACACAATAACGGAGAAATTAAGTGATGTTTACCTGAAAGCGGCGAGTGTTAACACGTAAACATTCGATAGCACTCAACGACAGGATCGGAGCATTGCACTGAAGCTTTTAGTTGAATGTTTATTTTTAATCTTTCCGACAGTGCTCAACTTTCAATTTTACTTGGAAGGGGCTTATAATAATATTTAATTATTTTTAATATTTTACTTACGTACGACGTCGTTTCGAGCTTATGGCTCTCATCAGCGCAGCGCAGAGAAATAATCTCAGACGGTCATGTATATATATATATATATATATATATATATATAACTTCTTTGTGATATAGCAGGAAAAATCCCAGCAGAGTGTTCGATTAATTAAGAATTAAAGTTAAAAATTGAAAATTAAGAGCGTAATATTTATTTATTTTGGTACAGAAAAATGACTACAACATTCGTACCGTCGGTTTCAAGCACGGAAGAAATTAGCCATCCGGTTCTCTTCAGCTTCTGTTGTCACCTGTTTCGGAAATGTCCGAAACAGATGACAACAGGTACGAATGTTGTACTAATTTTTCTGTACCAAAATAAATAAATAAATAAATATATATATATATATATATATATATATATATATATATATATATATATATATATATATATATATATATATATATACATATATATATATATTTCCCGTTTTTCTTCGACCCACTCGGTCTTTTATTGTTGTCTTCTGATAATGAAAGTTTTTCTTTCGAAAATTTAAGATTACCCTTTGCCGAACTGTTACTTACCGGACAGTATTTACTATTTGGTATTTAATCAGTTTTCGTGAAATTATTAATAAATCGTTTTGAGTTTCACTTTCTCCCTGCGTTTATTTCTTTTCACTTTTCCATCTTACGGCAACCACATCGCATTGCTATAGCCTCGGACGACTAATCTGCACTTATATATATATATATATATATATATATATATATATATATATATATATATATATATATATATATATATATATATATATATATATATATATATAACTATTGACAGAAAAGAAAGAAAAACTTTTCACACTTTTTAAGGCAAATGCTTACGCGTATGGATTTGTGTAGTTAAAAATGGTTCGTGTATATTGAACGATAAATTATAGTGAATTGTGTTTAGTATTGTGAACGATCTGATGATAAACAATGTCTCATACGCTTCGCTTCTCGAAATATGTTTCACATACTTACTCTCGGAATTAAATTACACGTGAAAATGATGAGATAAAGTTCATTGACTCTTTCAACATGACTCTACTACAAGAAATAACGTTTACCATATATGGTCATGCAGAAATAATTTCACATCACCATCATTCTTACGTCACGATTATTGTATTTCCGTGCAGAATACAAAATGGACAAATACCGACCAATGACGATGATGCATGCGTGTATTATAAGCAACAAACCGGAACTACTTTTATCATTAAGCAGACTATCAAATAAATCCGCCCGTCGGCCGTCAATATTTCATAATGTCATGAATGCATATAAAGAGATGACAACATTCTTCTCTTTTTTAAACATCTTCTCATAAAATGAACGCACAAAGCTGTTTCTTATTTCTGTTTCTAGAGACAATGGATATAAGTTTATAGTCGAACAAGGTTGCGTAATCTATAACCGCATTTTTCTTTACCCGACATTGCTTATCAAAGATGACCGGAAGTAGTATTTGAATACAGCGGTAGTGACTGATTTTATTTCGGAATGTTTCCCTCTCCATATGTATAAAATGAAACAATATAATTAAAAATCAGTAATCAGTAATTTTTTAACCGGCGTTTTTATCATAATGTAAATTAAACATCTGATTTACTTTGGTAAACGCCAATTATTGTTATATAACTACATAACAAGATGTACCTACTCACTAATGTCATTTTAGTTAGAAATTTAAGATTTTTACAAATGATAATGTATAAGTCACGAAAGAATGGGTAAAAACTCAAAATATAAAAGGAGATGACTCATATTTTTATCTCTAAACTAAAATAGTCATAATCTCTTTTAGGTTTTGAGCTTTTTAGGTCATCATTGGAAATTATATTCATTGTAATAATTTGACGGAATAATTATTTTCAGGAAGAAACTGAAGCGAAGTAAACTTTTTGTAGTGTAAAGAAAACATTGCAAGGATCAAACAGAAAAGTTCGCAAGTCAGAATCAAACATCGATTTGTCATGTGCACAGAAATTTAGTTTTAACATGGAAAATCTGACAAGAAAACTTTATATATTAGATAATTTCATGTTAATAATCAGTATTAATGTCTTTCTTTTGTTGCCTGTTACTGAAAAGTTTGACTCGTTCTGAACTGTATTCCTCCTTCCGTAGGTCGAACGGACTGTTGTTATCTATATAGGTTTCACATGTCAGCTCTGGGAATTAAATGACACATGGAAATGATGAGAGAAAGTATATTGACTTTTTCAACATGACTCTACTACAGGAGATAACGACTACCATATATGGTTTGACAGAAATAATGTGACAGTATCTTCATTTTTTACTGTAAACGTGAATAAAGAAGAAATAAATAAAATAACTTCACTAAGTACACACCATATTGTCACTGGCATTGTATTTTCATGCAGAATATAAATGGGCAAGTTCCGACCACTCACGATGACGAAACCGGAACCGCTTTTATGATTCAGCTGACCTCCAAATAAATGCGTCTTTCAGCCGCAAAAATTTCACAGTTTCAAGCCGACAGGAAGCACTGTTGGAATAAGCGGAGAATGACTGATTTTATTTCGGAATATTCTCGCTCTCATATGTATAAAATAGAACAATATAATAAGAAATGAGTATATATCTATTTTTAACCTGCTTGTTTTTTCTACTGCTAATGTAAATAAGACATCCCATTTACTCTGGTAAACGCCATTTATTTTTATATCTTATATATAATATAAAGTGAAGGTAATCATTACTTTTACCGAAATTAATTATTTTTTAAAGAAATACCGTTGGAAAATTAGTAAAAAAAACAAACAATTTATTTTCCTGCACCTACTAATTTGTGACCTATTTGCGTTAAAATCACTATGAAATATTTAAAACTAGCGTTAACCAGGAAAATATATTAACTGAAGAAATTCCCGGTCCCACCGTTGAACTATTGTTGTTTAGTGCGAACGCAGACCCCACGAATTTAATGTAAACCATTGGGGGGGGGGGCACGTGAACGTTTAGTGGAAGTTTAACTGCCACCCCGGTCATAAGGTTAGTGTTGGGTTTAACAAAAGGGCATGTTTGCTTTAAAAAAGAGTAAGGGCGTTAAAAGTCAATTTCACCCAACAAATACATTAATCTTTTTATCGATTTATAAGAAAATTAATGTATTTGTTTTTTGGGGTTTTTTTTTCTTTTTTTTCTGGTTGTCCAGTGCATACGCTAACCCCAAAATGTGAATGTAAAACTGTTTTTTTGTTTTTTTTCGGTGGAGCGAGCACCCGGACTTATGGTGTGATTTAATTGGCAACCCGCATTTTTTTTGTGTGTGTGTGTTTTGCTTTAAAAAGATGCGTGGCCTTTAAAAGACAGTGTCAGCAAAATAAGAAAAAAAGACAAAGAGCATGCCTAACCAAAAACAAAAACGAAGGAAATACGTAAATACGTAAATGCATAAAATATCCAAATTCGATAACGGAGTGATTTTATTAAAAAAAGTGTTGAATGAAACCATGTAAATAAATCAGTGAGTGTTTTGTTTTTTTCGCTGCTTAATCCTATCTTATCCGGACAACCCCCAAAGTCCACACGTGTGTACTTCCAAGCTAACTAACTATTTCTCTCCCTCACTTGCTCTCTCTCTTTCTCTCTCTCTCTCTCTCCCTCTCTTTCTTTGTGCTATCTGACGTCATATCCGCTTCCAGTACACAGGAGGACGAACTGACATCTGAGTACAGTAAGCTGACACCGGCTGAACTTTATTTCTGGCTATTCTTAACTAACAGAATTATACTCGCCCAATGTTTTAAAACTGGACTACAGAAATTCGACCAGCTGATTTTGCCGCTGAAGCTACTTTAAAATCTCGTTTCACAACAAATGTAGCTTTTTTGGCGCTCTTGTATAAGCAGTAACCGATCTGAGGGAGATAACTCTGTTTTTCTTAACCGCCGCTATTCCGAATTCGCTTATACTTTGGCAAGGGAGATAACTGTTTATTAATAAAAAAACGTGTTACAGTTTTGCAATGCGTTAAAAACCCTAACCCTAAGCCCTAACCCGTTTAAAATAACTTTTAAGCACTTTTATTTACATGCCACAAATTGTATACACTTTATATAAACATAAAAAGAAAAGTTATGCTGCGATAAACAAAGTTATCTCCCTTGCCAACGTATAAGCGAATTCGGAATAACGGCGGCTAAGAAAAATAGAGTTATCTCCCTCAGATCGGTTACTGCTTATACAAGAGCCCCGCTTTTCAAAATCTAATATCCATAATTAACAATAACTAGATAGTAAAATAATAAAAGCATTCAACTGACAAGCCATATTAGTTACAGACAAACAATAGAATTATGATCATTAAAAGAAGAGGAGCTATCAGCGTGATGGTAGAAAACAGGATGAAGTTTTAAAATTGGCCGATGTTTGTCTAAATCAAGTGAAACATTGCACTCAAAAGCCATAATGGTAACAATTGTTCCCTCGGTTTTATTGCAGATGAACTTAACATTCTTCACACTTGGCCTTTTGGCCTTTTGGCTAAGATCAAAGTGTAGTATCTGTTCCGATGGATACTGCACGCCTGTCCTGTGCAGTTCTAGGAGGTCCACCCTCCCAGGCTTTGCCTCCCCTCTTTGGGGAGGAGTAAGTTTATTGCTTACTGTCTGAGGCGCCCCTACCGGGGAATGCCGACGGGGCTGCCCAGGCAATTTTTAAATGGCCAGAGTGCTCACCTCTCGAGCGCTGGCTTTTCAAACCCCACTTTCTCGACCCGATCTTGGGTCACATCTTACTTGTGGGAGTAAGATAAAACTGGCCTTGTGCCTAACTCCTGGGGATGAGTAAATAAAACACCTACGTACTATCCAATTTATACGATAACTAGAAATATACCCACACAAGACGGGTAAAATTAATTCCCCAAACCGAACAGTTTTGCACCACTTTTATGTCCTCTTACGAAGATTGAAATCAATGTATAATGCAACTTAACCTTACGTCTAGAATACTTATTCCAATTTTGATCAAAATCCATTATATGACTTTTATTTTTTTAAAAATGTCTAAAATTAAAAGCTTAATCTTAAGAGTTCTTAAGAAGAATTTGAAATTCAGGGAATCTTGCTTAATTTGTGTCTAATGACTATGCTTCAAATTTAATGCAAATCTGAAATATTTGAATTTTTAAATAGGACGTTGTGCCCATATTATGTCCCCTAAAAAACACTAACATACTCCAAAGAAACTGAAATATTTATTAATTGATGTATAATACCCATTGTTTAAATTTTACAAAAATTTTCCCATTCGTATAAAAGTAAATAAAAATTAACTATCGCCCAAATGACACACCCTTACTCCTAGCAGTTTTGTTCCAGAATCTATAATGATCGGTTAATTAGTTTAGGAATGAATTATGTACATCGAAATATATACACATAGACAGATCTCTTACTTTATACAAATAGAGGTTGTGTTTACCAAAATAAGTGACGTCATATGAGCAGATAATAAAAAATACACACGTACGCTCGAATAAATTTTGTCTTGCTTCAAGTGCATGGAATCTCGTTCCGGTTTCATAAATGAGCCAATCGTTTCAGAGTATATCAGCTTAGGATGCCGAGCCTTTTATTTTTTCAGGGAAAGTCCAATCCCAGAAAGATCTGAATGTGAAAACAGTCGATCCATTTCCCTTTGTGTGCAGCTTCATCAATTTAATCATTAACCCTTGTCTCTTTAAGTGAACATTACGAATACAGCCATTGAGCATTCGAGTAATTTGCATTAATGTAAACACAATAAACAGATAGAACTAAAGACGATGGTAAAATGTACATACATAAAGAAACCATCCGGGAATACGAAAAACATGTATTCCAGTCCACACGCTCTTTTCCATGTTGTCATTTTTTACCATTCTGTCAGATAGTTTCTATTTTCTTACCTCCCCACGAGAGCTGAGTTAGAAACAAGTGTCGTATTACTGCTGTGCTTAAAAAGAATGACAACACATTTTATTTACCTCCCCAGGAGGTTAGGCACAAGGCCAGTTTTATCTTACTCCCACAAGTAAGATGTGACCCAAGCTCGGGTCGGGAAAGTGGGGTTTGAAAAGCCAGCGCCCGAGAGCCAGCGCCCGAGAAGGTGAGCACTCTGGCCATTAAAAATTGCCTGAGCAGCCCCGTCGGCATTCCCCGGTAGCGGCGCCTCAGGCAGTAAGCAATAAACTTACTCCTCCCCAAAGAGGGGAGGCGAAGCCTGGGAGGGTGGACCTCCTAGAACTGCACAGGACAGACCCATAGACCGGCGTAAATCAAGCCCCGAAGGCCAAGACGATACCAGTTTATAGCGTGTATCAATGAAACTATATCGATATATCTCTATTGTCGTGTCGGTGAGGGATGTTGCGTTTGCAGGAGGAAGATGCACACACAGGAATTCGACGGTCGATCCTTATCGGCCCAAGCGTCAAACAACTATCGATATCAATTTTAAATTGTTATTATGTAACAATCTGTTACCACTTAAAAGACCCCATAGGATGGTGTGTTTTTTTTTAAAGTTAGTTCACCCCAAACAAGGCAAGTTTCCACTGTAGACGTAAGGGGCTGCTGAGAATTAGGGTGAAAGTTTAGGGAGCCATCCTCAATTGGGAGCTGTGCAGTCAGATGCTTGTTCACATTAGTTTTAAATTTCTGCATGTCGGTACAGTCGGGGAAACAGGGAGCAGAGAGAGAGTTCACAATGCTGGTAGCTCGAGGACAGAAGCTATTGAAGTAGAAGGCTCTCCGGCATCTGGGGACCTTCATGGTGAATGGATGGGATTTAGCTGATTTTCGGGTTGGTCGAGTGTATTTACGTTGAGGAGGCACCAGAGCAGAAAGTTTATCGGAGCACATTGCATTGAAGTACTTGTAAAACAAGCACAAGGATGGAAAATTGTGGCGATGGGACAAGGGCTGGAACTTAGTGGATAGTGAGAGATCTATTAGATTAGCGACTCTTTTGGGGACGTTGTCTAAGAGAGAGAGGGTAGTGGCTGGTGAACCAGCCCAGATGTGACAACAATACTCCATACATGGGCGAATGGTGACTTTGTAAAGATATAGGATACTGTCAAGTGTGAGGAGTTTACTAGCACGGTAGAAAGAGCCCACTTTCTTTGAAACAGCCTTGATAATATATTTTATGTATTTGTTCCAATTCATGTTACCTGTGAATGTTAGACCGATCATTGTCCTGTAGCCACGCGTCCCCCAAGAGCGTTTTATTTGAGATTTCAATCATTGCCAATGACCTTTAATAATTCAAAAATTTCTCTTTCTTTTGACACTCAATTTCATGCTGCTATTTCAATGTTAGGTGCATCCGATAATTATCTTATCTTTTGGCAATAGCCAGGTGCATCTCTTCTTGTCAACATGACTTTTCCGAACACGCAGCCTGAATATTTAACACGAGGACAATTTTTAATGTGGGGAAAAGTTCATGTGATATTCCAATAAACATGATTTCATTTTTTATTCTTATTTTTATTTTTATTTTTTGTTTTCGTCCAAAAATGACCAACTGTATAGTGTAGGTTTTTTTTTCAAGACATTTAAATCCAAGAATTTGTTATTCTTTGTGGATTTTTCTGATGATTTTGTAGTGTTGCAGAGATGATATTGACATAAAAAAGTGTTTTGGCTCACAGCAAATGAAACGGACCGTACAAAATACATATCACAGAAATGTAATGTTTTTTGAAAAAATAAAAATAAAATATAATAACATGGTTAATGGAATATAAAATGAACCTGACTTATATATACTCTGTTGTTAATAATTGACAATCATCGAGCTAAATCTTTTAAAGAGACTGCTAATTAAAAGACACTGATTGTATATGCTAATACATATATTGTCATAATTAATTATATATATATATATATATATATATATATATATATATATATATATATATATATATATAATGTGTGTGTATATTTTGGCAGCATGCTTTCATTTAGGCAAGCATTATTAAATAATACGGAGTGGTTTTAATTTTCCGAATAGTCCATTTAGTATTTCGGTCAAATTGGTGTATGTAAGTTACATGGGTTTCTTGTTACATTTTCTTCCCTTTTTCGCGAGTACTTTCGATTTTATTCTTTAAATCATTTTCAGACGGTGTTACTCTTGGTATCTTTTCAAATATGTCTTTACTGTCGAATTATTTTTAAAACGATTAGTAATTTACAACTATAAAACGAGCGTCTATAATATGGAGATGTTACATACAAATGTGATTACGTTCTAAGCGCGTGCAAGATTCAAAAGTATGATTGCTTAACGGCTAAACATTTGATTACGTCAATTACTATGCTAGACACTTTAAAATGTTGTGACTAGTTTTTTTAATTCACATTATTTGATGTGGGAGAGTTAATTTTTACGTAGAAGGCTTCAAGAGTCTTTAATCTTTTGATGTTGGTATCGTGGTGTATTATTTTAGTATTGTTACTATGATATGTCTATATTGAGAAGGCGGTAATCATGTTTTTTTAAGTGTTGACAAACAAAGCTAGTTTCGGAGTAATGTAAGCTAAGCCTTCGGGAAAGTGTTGTGGTAGTGAAACCGATGTAATAATTATTTTTATTATTTTTTTCGGAGTTCTATTCTCCCATGAGGCATTGAAACTGATGTATTACATTGGTTCATCCTAATGTATTTTAGGTATGCGAAGTGTTTTTGTCAACTACATGGTTTGATGTTTTCATTTTTTAATTATAAATTATGAATCTTATTTACATAATTACAGTTGATAGGGAATATGTAGCGATGTATTATATTTTTGATAACTTTTTCATCCAATTTAAAGTTCGAATGCATTTGGTTACAGTAGTATAAATTATTTAGCTGATTATTATTAGTATGGTCTAAGTTTCTCATCATTAATTCAATTTGTTCGTCTACAATATAATTGGGAAACTAACTATTAATTAGGAATTGCTTTATTTTTTTTTTTAATTCGTTAAACAATATTTTTTGCAGGGTTTGTAAAGACACCAAGACTAACATCGCTTGAAGATGAAGAATCAAATCGAAAGTACTCGCAGAAAAGGAAAGAAAAATGAAGCAAAAAACCCACCGGAACTTACATACACCAATTTGACCGAAATACTAAATGGACTATTCCGAAAATTGAAAGAAATTTAAAAAGTTTTATCAAGTAAAAGCACTCCGTGTTATTTACTAATGTTTGCCTAAATGAAAATATGTTTCCTAAATATATATTTTTTATCCCTTTTTGTTCTGTTTGCAGTCATTAAAACTGCCCATTTAAGGTAAAATTATCCCCTTTTTCCGAGCCATTCTAACTTTTCAGGGCATTTAACTACTTTTTTACCACTGAGACTAAATCGTAGAACCACACGCAATTGCTGTAAAGAGTAGAGAAAAAACAACGCATAGAATTTATCTCCCATGGCAAAAGAAAATTGGTTACTGCCCTAAAATGTTAGAATAGACAGGAAATAGTGTATCATTTTATGTTAAAATTATTTGCAAAACTGATTCCCCAATCTGTATTCGAAAATAATTGTCGTTTTTCTTTCCGCGAAAAATGATTAATACCATACATAATTTCTTTTGTCACTTCTTTAGTTTAGCTGTGAATCAGAAATCAATTTTAAAGAGTTACATTCACTCCCAACCCAATCAACTGGAAGTAATTAAGACTTTGAATTTTTTTATTCAATAATGGATCTTTATTTTTACCATTATTTTTTTAATGATAACTTTTCATTTTATAAAGTTTTAAATTATACCAAAAAAAATCACTGTTGACTGTTTGTTTGTTTGATAAAAATAGACAAACAATTCGTTTTTATAAAGTTTTAAATTATACCAAAAAAAATCACTGTTGACTATTCGTTTTATAAAAGTTTACATCATTAAATTAAAAAACACTGTTCGCTCTTATTATTGTTCACTCTATTAATTATTTTGGATAAACATTTCTAATTCTACATTACTTCCGGTAGATTGTCTGCCCTGTTTTCAAGATAGAAAACAAATAAATTCTGATTCACAGCTAAACTAAAGAAGTGTCTTTTTATGTATTTTTCGTTTTACCACCCGGACTTAGGGTTAGTAGTAAAAAACGTGCGTGTTATTTTTATGATGTAATCTTTAAAAGAATGCAGTATTTACAAAATACCGGAAAAATGTTTAAAAATGAAGTAAAAAAAACTTTTGTAAAGAAAGAAAAAATAGTCATTGATATTTGTAATAAAGATTAAATATAAAAAGTTTTTTAATTTTTAAAAATTAATTTATTTTTAGGTTGGTGGGCTTTTGTCGGTGTTTGGATTATTTTAGTGGGCTTTTGTCAGGTTGGCTTATGTCCGGTAGACTTTTGTCCACCGTAAAATAAGCCGCCTTGTTTGTTGTCAATTAGCAGGGCCCAACAAGAATCTCTCTTGTACCCAGCCATAGCCAACGTATATTACGTTGGCCACGACCAAGCCCTCGAGATAAAATTGTCTTTCGAGGCAAAGAATCAGAGTGGTCTTATTCAGTTTCAGGCCATCTTCCCAGGTATTACCTCCTCTTTCGGGAAATGGTGGGCAATGAACCGTCTGCTAATTACTGTTTTTTTCCGACCTCACAAATATGTAAAACTGATCCCCCAATCTGCATTCTAAAATAATTGTTGTTTTTTCTTTCCGCGAAAGATGAGTAATACAATACATACATTTTTTTTTCAAATGTATTTTTCGTTTTACCACCCGGATTTAGTAGTAAATGGGTGCGCGGCAGCACTTTTTTTCGCCGCCACATACCGCCACTAAACTCCACTAGCCCCCAGATTTCTCTAACGTGACTCATATGAACCAATCAATCGCAATTATTTAAAGATAGAGAATCATCTTCATTATTAGAAATAAGCATCGAATTGACATTTTAACCCCCCCCCCCTAGAATACAATTTTTTTTCGGTTTATTTTTATTTGGTTACTTTTCAAAATAGAATTAACGTTGATTCTTTTACTCGATACTTGAAAAGTAAAAAAATCAACGTTAATAATTCACTAGATAGAAAACAAAAATCTCCCCCAAAAATAAACACTAGATTTTAACTTCGTACCCGATATAAAACTTCTATGTTTTCTATATATTGGGGTATATTGAAGCGGTTAGCTTCCAAAAGGAGGCTATATTTTGTTTTGTAAGACAGAAATCATAAACTCAGTGTTAAATATTGTTTCTTCTTTAATTTATAATGGGTTTCTAAATAATAAAGTTCTTTGAGCACGGTTCTTAAACTGCAAAAGTACCGAGAAACGATTTAGTATAACATAAAAGATAATGCACTTAGTAAAACATCGAAAAGTTTTTAAAAATTCAACGTTAATTCTATTTTGAAAACTAACAAAATAAAGCTTTGGCCTACAAAAAATGCCTGGGCAGCCCCGTTGGCATTCCCCGGTAGGGGCGCCTTAGGCGATTAGCAATAAAATAAGCCCTTCTCAAAGGGTGAGAGGGCAAAGCTTGAGAAGGTGGACCTCCTAGAACTGCACAGGACCTCAGACTGGCGGAATCAAGACCTGAAGATCAACACAGTACCGGTCTACAGAATGTAGCATCCATCAGAACAGATACTGCAGTTTGATCTTAGTCAAAAAGCCAAGGTTTATGGAAGGGTCAATGGATCAATCTTACACAATTTGTAACAAATAATCAACTGTAAGGTAGTCGGCCTGCAGTGTTAGTCGTTACCGACTGAGCTAACTGACTGAACTTATGAAAGTCTTTCAAATTAACTCACTTAAACAATTCACTGAACGCGCTCGGTTGACTGTGGAACTCTTCACTCACGCGCAACCTAGCTAAAATATACGACCGTAGGGAGTATATTTTGGCTCGTCCTTTAAATATAATTAACGCAGTTTTTTTTAGTTATTCCACGCAAAACAAGGATGCTAAGGAAATTGCATAAATGTTTATTTCACACATAAATGAGTAATTAATGCATAAATTCGCCTTTATTTTCGTAATTGATTACAATTTTCCAATGAATGTTTGCTGAATAAATAACAACAAAAATTTTTTAAAAGGGGGCAAATATACTTTTTTTTTAAAAAACGGCTATTTTGCTCCTGAAAACTAAGGAAGTGCCAGAACGTGTGGCATCTGAGTTGCTCTTCTCTGATTTCTTTGGCCAGCCGAAAATAAGATCCCACAAAATTTCCCCGGAATATCAGATTTCGATTAATGTCCTTTTGGAATGCGATGCTAGATATTTGGGGAATTTTTTGTAGCGAAGAATAGACGTCGATTCCTATCATATTACCATTTTCCGTTCTATAGAACAATCTTGTGACATTTTAGGACGATAATTCCTCAGTTCACACAATATAAATGTCTGACAAGCTTATGTAGGTATGCATATCGACATCATGGTTGCGAAAAGTTGTTTTATATCGGTGGTAACGTTTCATTATATTATTGTTAGCGGTAGCTTTTTCATGGTATAAACCGACCAATTTGGCATAAGTGTTAGAGAGTTCGCTTTTGGGTCGAGAAACCTGGGTTCAAACTATCGATTGAGTCATGACAAAGACTAAAAATATTGTACTTGATGTCTCTTTGCTAAACACTCGTCATTGTTGAGGATCAAGGGTAAGTGAAATAATCCAGGGAAATGAATATCGCCCTCCCCTACATCACGGTATGAAAATCTAAAAGTGTTGAAAAGTTGTTTAAAATCGGTGGTAATTTTTAGTCATATTATTGTTCGTGGTAATTTCGTCGATGGTAACCGACCCATTTTGCATAATGGTTACAGTGTTCGCGTATGTGTCTGAAGACCGAGGTTCAATCCTTGGTTGAGTCAAACCAAAGATTCAGAAAATGGTACTTGATGCTTATTTGCTAAACACTCGCATTATAAGATGAGAATCATGGTAGGTGGAGCAATCCAGGGAAAGGATTAGGGCTCTTCCCTACATCATGGTGTTGTAGACCATTAAAAAGGAAGCCTTCGAGTCGCCCTCGACTACGGTCGACATATTTTATGTTACTATACAAGATATGATAGAAGATTATTAATGTCACATATTGAATGATTTTGTGTCAAATTCAGTTGGTGTGAATATCGAATGTTTTAGACGAAGTCAAGATGTAATCTCTCAAAATGTAATTTCTAAAAATGTAATCTTTCAAAATGTAATTCCTCAAAATGTAATTCCTAAATATGTAATCCCTCAAAATGTAATCCCTCAAAATGCAATTCCTCAAAATGTAATTCCTAAATATGTAATCCCTCAAAATGTAATCCCTCAAAATGTAATCTCTCAAAATGTAATTTCTCAAAATGTAATTCCTCAAAATGTAATTCCTAAATATGTAATCCCTCAAAATGTAATTTCTAAAAATGTAATCTTTCAAAATGTAATTCCTCAAAATGTAATTCCTAAATATGTAATCCCTCAAAATGTAATCCCTCAAAATGTAATTCCTCAAAATGTAATTCCTAAATATGTAATCCCTCAAAATGTAATCCCTCAAAATGTAATCTCTCAAAATGTAATCTTTCAAAATGTAATTCCTCAAAATGTAATTCCTAAATATGTAATCCCTCAAAATGTAATCCCTCAAAACGCAAATCATATGAATCAGCAAGGTTCGATTTTTTGTACTTGTTTTAATGTGTTCTGTTGGCATTCGTTTCTAACAAGTCACGGTACTCACGGGAGTGACCACGTGAATGTTGGTGAAAGTAGTACTGTGGATCCGACAGTACTCGAACATGGTCCGCCGTGTCCTCAGTCCACGTCGGCATCAACCTCATCACAGCCACCTCCCATTTGACCCCTGTGAGTTTATAAACAAACGGCTGATTTTCGAATGATTAGTACCTAATTAAATTATTTAAAAAAAAAAAAAACAATATATATCCATGTAGCATCGAAACGAAACACCCTCTCGTAATACCCGGTTATAGCAACGATAGCAATACTTATCGGCAAAAAAAAAACTAGTTCACATGCGTACTCGCGCACACATCCACGTACACTCACTAAACCCCCACCCCCTTAATAAATCAGGGAAGGTTTAATTTAAGCCGGTAGTCGCACGGAATGTCACGAATTTCGAATTTGCAAGACCCGATTATCGGCATATACAAAAGCTGGAATGGTTCGTGTAACTGAATCTTCATGTCTGCTATTGACATGGCGTTAAATCAGAAGTAATTACATGAAATTAAATACCTTTACTTGATTTTATATGATGGAAATATGTGTAATTAAATAGAATATATATATATATATATGTCTCTCTCTCTCTCTCTCTCTCTCTCTCTCTCTCTCTCTCTCTCTCTGTGTGTGGGTGTGTGTGTGTGTGTGTAATTTCCTAACCTAATGAACGGATCATTATACATTTTGGAATATATATTCTAAAGATACGGTGAGTAACATGAGGCACGTTATTTTTGTTTTGTAAATTTAGGAGGTGCATATATATATATATATATATATATATATATATATATATATATATATATATATATATATATATATATAAATAGTTAAATAAAAGTTAAATAAATGAAAGTTAAATTAATAAAAAGTTAAATAAATAAAAGTTAAATAAAAGTTAAATGAATAAAATAACCCCTTCTCAAAGGGTGAGAAGGCAAAACTTGAGAAGGTGGACCTCCTAGAACTGCACAGGACCTCAGACTGGCGGAATCCAAGACCTGAAGATCAACACAGTACCGGTCTACAGAATGTAGCATCCATCAGAACAGATACTGCAGTTTGATCTTAGTCAAAAAGCCAAGGTTTATGGGAGGGTCAATGGATCAATCTTACACAATTTGTAACAAATAATCAACTGTAAGGTAGTCGGCCTGCAGTGTTAGTCGTTACTGACTGAGCTAACTGACTGAACTTATGAAAGTCTTTCAAATTAACTCACTTAAACAATTCACTGAACGCAATCGGTTGACTGTGGAACTCTTCAATCACACGGCAACCTAGCTAAAATATACGACCGTAGGGAGTATATTTTGGCTCGTCCTTTAAATATAATTAACGAAGTTTTTTTTAGTTATATAGAATTATAAAAAGAAAAACTATACACACATTAAGGTTGTACACATAATAACTTATTTCGACCCCTTTAATTAGGTCTCCTCATATATATATATAGTTAAATAAAAGTTAAATAAATAAAAGTTAAATTAATAAAAAATTAAATAAATAAAAGTTAAATAAAAGTTAAATAAATAAATATATATATATATATATATATATATATATATATTTATTTAACTTTTATAGGGATAAGAGGGGGAAAGTAGCAACCCTAGTTGAAGTCAATATCCTTAATCATGCTTGCTTAAACAAAGCTGAGGGGGAGAAGATAACTAAATGCCAAGGTCTTATGTACGACATGAAAAGAAATTGGAATCTTGGGAAGATCTCTATTATTCCAGTTATTATATGAGCAACCGGGTTCATAAAAAAGAATTTCAAAAACTGCCTGGCGAATATACCCGGTAAACCAAGTGCAAGAGAGATACAAACAATTGCGCTTAAATAGACGGTTAGAATCTTTAAAAGATCTCTCGGTCGGAATCTCTGAAATAGTGGGTGAATGTTTGGAATCTGGTAGGGTGTCCTATCCACAGCAAAAACAAAAAGGTAAGAAAATTGTAAAAGAAAATACACATATATGCACATATATGCACATGTATACACCCCCAGTGCATACCTATGAATACAATTATATTAATTTAACTATACAATGACTTTGCTTAAAAGTTGTTGTTTTTTTTTAATTACGATAACTCTTAAAATACTATTAAGTGTATGGTCAATACAAATTCAATCCGATGGACATTATAAATCTAAACACTTATTCCACATACACTATCAAATCATCGTTACCTTAAAGTCATCCTTCCTTTTGCCACCAGTAATAAATGTAGTGTAGCAATCGGTCTCCATTTGGTTTCAAGAAATCACGAGGATAAACAGTGGCAGCACAATATGAAGCTTTGCTTTGGGCTGGATCGTGCGATGGCAAAACAATAAACACCAAATAAGGGACGCAACTCAATATTATTGGAATTATTATTAAGCGCAGTGAATTCTAAGTGCCCTGTGATTGGATGAAAATCAGCCAATCACAGACCACTGATTCAATCTTTGCAGAAAACCCAGGAGAGCGCCTTTTTTTAATTTAAATATCGGCCTCTTTTCTCCAGCCTCGCAGCCGTTGACATCGTTCTTCTCTGCTGTGTCAGGTTAGAGCAGGCACATGCTTTTTTAGCGTATATAATACGCACGAAGCCCTCTTGATGTTCTCAACTACTCTTCACAGCATCCTATTACAAGACCACTGGCATTTACAGTGAGTCCGCAAAGGCACTTCTTTTGCAAGCAACATTCTATTTCTTTCTTCTCTTTTTTTCATCTATATAAATGCCCTTTCTTTATCTACTCATGTTGTTTGTTATCTCTTTTCTTGTCTAGTCACGTTTTTATGCCACCAACATTTCTTCCAGCGGACTACAGTCTTCGTCCTTCATTTTAACGGGAAAAAATCCCAACAATATACAGATACCAAGAGATACAATTTCATCAAGTTCGATAATTAAGCGACAAATTACCATTGCTCAAGTAGTTATTAACCAACACCTCTCTGAAATTCAAAAACTTGAAAACAAACTGAGGTATACTATCAATGCTGATTAATGCACCGTAATCCAACAACGTATCGCTGAAATATATAAATTTGAACTTCTACATAGAACTATTATAAAAAAAATATACTTCCTAACAAAACAAAGAAGTACATTAACCTATCCGACCATGACCATGAACTCAGTGAACAGTAAAAGGAATTCCTTAACATCAGACCTAATTGACACTTGTTTGATGTATAGAATCATCAAAATAAAGAAAAACGAAATTAAACTATTATTTGGAAGCATTGTCAAATCAGAAAACAAACAGAAAATCACCACATATCCCGGAATGAAATATTTACTCAAAGCTGAAGCTATAAAATACAGGTTCGCTAAAAAATAACGATCCACTACAATCTTAACTCACAATCTAAAGAAACCACTAACGAACTTCAGTACTACCAAAATAACATTATTAAAAAAAAAGGTGATAAAACTAACATGCATGTTGTACTTAATAAATTGGATTATTTTACCAAATTACAAACACTTTTAGATGACCATACGAAAGTAAAAAATAACTATCAATCAACTCAAGACTCGGGTTAATGAACTTATTACAGCCAATAATGCTGTAAATGATAGCTATAAGCTCCTTAAAATGAGCATTACAAACCCGGTTACTTATAAGGTAATGTAAAACCCCATTAACCCAACTCCTCCTCCGTCCCATAATTTCGCAAGTTACAAACCCTATTTATTAATTAATTAAAACAATCAACAAACTTTTTATTTTTTATTTACCTCCCCAGGAGGTTAGGCACAAGGCCAGGTTTATCTTACTCCCACAAGGTAAGATGTGACCCAAGCTCGGGTCGGGAAAGTGGGGTTTGAAAAGCCAGCGTTCAAGAAGGTGAGCATTCTGGCCATTAAAAATTGCCTGGGCAGCCCCGTCGGCATTCCCCGGTAGGGGCGCCTCAGACAGTAAGCAATAAACTTACTCCTCCCCAAAGAGGGGAGGCAAAGCCTGGGAGGGTGCACCTCCTAGAACTGCACAGGACAGTACCTCAGACCGGCGGAATCAAGACCCGAAGGCCAAGACAATACCGGTCTACAGAGTGAGCATCCATCGGAACAGATACTACACTCTGATCTTAGCCAAAAGGCCAAGGAGGATTTTGTGTTGAAGTGAATTCAACTTTTAACAATCAACAAACTTATAATACCGTATTTACCAAGCCAATATAGCGTAAAGTCCACCCAAGAACTCATGCAGATTCTCCAAACTACAAAAGTCAATAATAAAATCATTGCTTCACTGTACGACGATAGTCTATTCGCTAATGCCTCAATTAATGAAACAATCGACATTATTATTGATAGCATATATAATAACCCATCCGTCCCTAATCTTAAAATCAATCCTAGGATACTTAAAGAGCTATTATTAATCTGCACAACCGAAGTCCCCTTCTACGACCATAAGGGAAACATTTACACACAAATTGATAATGTTTCTATGGCTTCCGTACTTAGGCCGACATTCAGCAATTTTTACATGTCTAATCTTTAAAACAAAATATTTAATACAATCATTAAACCCTCCATTTATGTCGTCCTCCCCCTAAAAAACATGAGCACCAACCAGACCTCCATTGAAATGATTAATTAGTCTAAAATTGTATTTTTTGTTATCTCGAAATTATTTTTTTAAAACTTGAAATTCGAACTTTAATCACGCCCGTCGTAATATAATGCAATGTCTTAATCTTTGAACGCCATGTTGCATTTTTAAAAATTCTCTTTTGCGCCTGACATCATTAAAATAAAGAAATACGTTTGAAAAAAAAAGGAACAAGTTAATGATTTCCAAGTGAATGAATAATCCTTAGAAGGGTAGCCGTGTTCTTGGCAGGGAAATAAAGTCACAATAGCAGGAACAAGTTAAATATGATTCCCAAGTGAATAAATAATCCCATGGAGTTGAGTCTCTGATTATAAATGGAAGCATGCGCGTTAAGTTACGGTTCACTCCCGGTCCTCGTTGATAGTGGAAGTAAGAACCACTATCAATGACGTCACCAGAAAATATCGACTTAGTTCACCAGCCTTAGTTTACTATTACGATGGGCATGGCTTGTCTCGGCATTGGTTCGAGTCGTCTTGGACTTTTCTTTGCCACTGGAATCAAGCGATATTGGTTCAAGAGAGGTGTGGTTGGAAATTGCGTCACTCTTGCTTCACTATAGGTTCCCTGCACGTGCCCCCCTAACAGAGTCTCTCGAGACGTAA
Source organism: Sepiola atlantica (assembly GCA_963556195.1). Classification (NCBI taxonomy): domain Eukaryota; kingdom Metazoa; phylum Mollusca; class Cephalopoda; order Sepiida; family Sepiolidae; genus Sepiola; species Sepiola atlantica. The sequence goes on along the minus strand of OY744520.1, from coordinate 172,557,586 downwards.
AAGAGGGCTCTAAAACTAATAATATGTTGAAATAAAAATAAAACACAGACATTGAAAGATCACACGAGCCCAAGGGAACTGAAACTGCCATACGCCCTCCGAAAACACATAGACACACATGAGTGATGGCACCAGCCTCGACTGGTACCACACAAAATGGTCGTGAAGCGTCAAGGAGGATGGAAAGATCAAAGAGGAAGAGCACCAACCAGACCTCCACTGGAAGGATGCAGAGAGTACTGGAACCTTGGAGAGACTTATTACCACTCAAATTCCAGAGAAAACCGGTGATCTTTGCTAATGAGAAATCAGTGGCTATTGGGATAACCCAAAATTATTTGCAACGGTTATCGAAAGAGGCGCAGATTGCCGAAAATATGGGGAGACTTGCTGTCACTCGAATTCTAGGGAACATCACTTGACATTATCAGTGAGCAATCACTGATAATGACCTCTATGAAAAGTCCCAGTGAGTAAAATAATAATAACGCATATATAGAGGAATAATGATGATAGTAATAATATTATTATAATTTCTTTAAACTGATGTCGCTAAACTATGAATCGCATTATAGAGGTTGCAATAAAAAATATATTCTAATGCATTTTTATTATTTTGAGCCTTTATCTTGTATATGTAGCTTGTACACGAGGTTACAATTGTAACTGTTACGAATGGCACGAATCACTCCATATCTTGTACATATCAAGACATCGACTACCACGTGTGATTCATCTAGAGAAGGAGAGAGAGGGGGGGGGGGCAAAAACACAGACAGATGCTTTGGCAACCGACTTCGCTATTTATTTTCTTTGGCAAAACGTCTTGCTTCTGTAGCCAGCCACACAAGAAGGTGCTAACAATTCGAACGATGAAAGCCGGGGTACGGTTTGCGGATGGGGGCGAGAGGGGTGGATAGATTTTCAGGGTGTTAGTCTAGTCCCAAGTGAGTCATTCGAAGGTTATTGTCGGGTGGCCAGACGCCTCTTTCTTCTTCCTCTTCTTCTTCTGAAAATTTGAACAAATCCGTTAATCCGACAGATATGGGGGGGGGGGGGGGCACAATGTTCCCGTATCAGCATATCAGGTCTAATGAGTGGTATACACACGCACTTGCAAACGGATAATTACATTCACACACACACACACACACACACACACACACACACACATATATATATATATATATATATATATATATATATATATATATATATATATATATATATATATATATATATATATATATACTAGAGATCATTCTCCGTCAAAAATGACGGGAAAAAATAAGTATGATTCGCCAGTGTTCGCAATCGCTATTTATCTAGATTTATTACTACAATATAAATATATAATCATAGAATTATGTAATTTAATTTTTGATATACAAATTATTATTATTTGTACTCACTAGGAGTTCTCACACAGATCATCGTCAGTGATTGCTCACCGACAACAACCAGTGGTATTTCCTGGAGTCTGAGTGACAACAAGTCTCCCCAGATTTCCAGTATTCTTTACCTCTTTTCGATAACGATGCGGTACCGCAACAGCCTCTTACCATTGATTTATCGCTGGTAAGGTCAATTGGTCTTCTCTGGGATGTGGGTGGCAATAAGCCTCCACAAGGTCCCAGTATTCTCTGCACTTTTCCAGTAGTGGTCTAGTTTGTGCTGTCCCTCCTCGGTTTTCTTATCCTCCTCGACATCATCATCATCATCATCATCATCATCATCATCATCATCATCATCATCATTTCTGATGAAATAAAGAAAAAACACCCACCGTTGGCTTTTAAAAAGTTTTTCAGGCGTAGGGGTTAGTCTGACTTGTTTGACTTGTCTGACTTGGTATTTGCTTTCTCGCTTCCCCACACCACTTAAAATGATTTCGACGGAGGACTAGAAATGAGCACGTGTTTCACTCGCTAACTTTGCGTGGCAGGATGGAAGTACATATATTCCATTACATACAAATAAATAGGGGGGTTATAGGCTGGGGGATTAATTATTTAAAATTCACTTAGAAAGAATTCTCACAAAAAGCTTCGAAAATTGAATTCAGTTTCCAACTTGCAAAGAAAATATAAGCTCAATATCCCTTTCACGATAAAAAAAGAGCTTATTATATATACGTCTTTTTATACGTATCTTTTTTTTTTAATTTGTTAACATAGTTCACCCCAGACAAGGCAGGCCGCCACTGTAGACGTAAGGGGTTACTGAGAAGAAAGAAAAGGGAGAAGGTGGGGGGGTCAACCTAAATTGGGATCTGCGCAGCGAGATGTCTGTTCACATTGGTTGTAAATTTCTGCATTTCAGTACCGTCGGGGAAACAGGGGGCAGGGAGGGAGTTCCAGAGGCCAGCAGCACGAGGAAAGAAGTAATTGTAGTAGAAAGCTCTCCGGCATCTAGGAACCTCCACAGCGAATGGATAGGATTTAGTCGATTGTCGAGTTGGTCTAGTGAATTTACGTCGAGGGGGCACCAGAGCAGCCAATTCATCGGAGCATAATCCATTGAAGTATTTGTAAAAAAAAGCACAAGGATGCTACATTGCGGCGATGAGACAGGGACTGGAGGTTGGTTGACAGTGAGGGGCCTATTAGGTTGGCGACTCTTTTTTTGGACCTTGTCAAGAAGGGAGAGACTAGTAGATGATGCACCAGCCCAGATGTGGCAACATTACGCCATGCATGGGCGGATGGTGGCTTTGTAGAGATACAGGATAATGTCAGGTGTGAGGAGTTTACTAGCACGGTAGAGGGAGCCAACCTTCTTTGCGGCAGCTAATTCCAAAAGAAAAAAGTTCATAGCAAATCAGTTTCCAATTGTTTCGAAATTATTTTAATGCGAACCCAGCATTTAAATAATCCAAGACTACAATATATCGTGTGTTTTTTTTTTTCATTTCTTACGAGAAGCTAAAAAACATATATATGTATATATTATTTATAGAAATTTGAAAACCAAAATGATGTATTGTTTTTAAATAGATAAAATCATTTATTTAAAGGCTGAGACTTTCAACAAATATGTCCTTTTCAAAGCAAGACTTCTAGTTTGTTTGTTTTTTCTTTTCATTTTACTGGTATTAACCATTGGAGAAATGATTCCCCAGTAGAAACAGAAAAATATACGTCAGGTGTTGATGACGAGAGATTTGAAGTAAAGCCTGGTATCGGCGTGTATACGTGGTTGGCGTTATTTTTTAATAAAAGTAGTTGGTCACATCTTAGGAAACATTATGTTTGTGTAGTATTATTTATAGAAATTTGAAAACCAAAATAATGTATTTTTTAGTAATAAAATTATTTATTTAAAGGCTGGGGCTGTTCGACGAATGTGTATTTTTCAATATATGTCAAGTGAATGTTAAAATAATTTTTTAAATACTGGATTGTTTTCCGTTAATTTTGGTTGCAAGATTTTTTTTATCTATAACAAGTAAGTATTTCCGAATGATTATGGCCTAAATATAGCCGAATGCGAAAAATATCACGAATACCAGTACCTCAAGGAAGACTTCAAAACAACATCGTCCCTGGATGGAAACCCATTATACGGCTTGCAGTAGGGGCTAATCAAACACAATCTAAAAAAGAATACGAAGACTCAATTGCTGTAAGATCAATATGCAGCGAAGAAACAGATAGCAGCCCTAAAAGAGACAACTTCAATTCTTAAAAGATCCCTCGGGTCTAAATATAACTAATAAAGAAGTTACTTGTTAGCCCTAGAAGTGTAGCAGACTGAAATAGGATCTATTTCTTCTCGTCCCCGGTGAGTAAATTGGTCATACGCTGACCAATCGGCTTGCAGGGCGTATTTATATCAACTGTCCCCTCACGGACTATTTTCTACCACCTTGTCAGTTGAAGAATTCAGCAGAGAGAAATCGGCCAGCAGCGAAGAAACATCTCTCTCCTCCCTTTCCCCTGCATCGTTCCAGCAGCAGCCATCTCGACTGGTAATATACAGGGTGGGCCAAAATAAGAGTCCTATCTTTAAATTTGAATAACTTAAATTTGAATAACTTCCACAAAATAAAAGTTAAACTCACCAAACTTTATGTGTGTGTAGACTGACCCTTCCGAGATTTTTTGAAATAAACAAAACAAATTTTAGCCGAAAAACACTTCTTAAAACTTACAAAAACTAAAGTATTGTTTTTTACACTGTTTTGAGTTTTTTAAGCAAAAATAATGTTTTCTAAATGAGGGTACGTTCCTTAGGGCTAATACGGCTCATGCTTGCTTCGGAAGGGGTCCTTTACTTATTCTAAAAAAAATCAACAAAAAAATCAATAAATAAAAAAGTTATGAATTTTTAAAAATAGGACCCTTATTTTTGCCCACCCTGTATTTGCTGACGACCCGGCAGCCTCTTTTCTTCACTGGGACACAGTTCCAACCCTCTGTTAAATAAACCCTTTTTTGTTGCCTGTTACTCGGTTGTTGTTCGTTCAATTCATTTCGTGCGATAAATGTAAAGAAGGGACCAACACCCCCTTCTATTACAGAAGGAGACTCCTTGATCTCTAAGAACTAAATGAGCTAAAAACCAACAGACAGAATAATCGGTTGATATAATAGATTGTAGTTAGAAAGCAGATATCTGGAGGAGTGGAGGGGGACGTTCGGATTTAACGGCTAAAACTGGAAATTCGTTCGTTTCGAGAGGAACAGAAAAGTTAATGGGGAACGGAAGTCAATCTGTCAGTTTTCAATCCAATTGGCCGGTGTTAAACATGCTTGATTGACTGTAGAAATTCGAGACGATAATCTACCCGAGGTTTCTGGTTTCCAAGCGCGCGGTAGGTGGTCGCGCTTTCTCGAATGGATAGACAAGAAATGGATCGACCGCAGACTCGAAAATAACAAGTTGATACACCATCTTCTTTTTAATCATTTTTTAACTCTAAATGAAAAAAAATATCATGTTTCGAAACTTTTTTAGATGAGGATTGACAATTTGTATTTATTTATCTACCCCCCACAGCGGTAAGATGTGACACAAAGTCGGGAAAGTGGGATTTGATAAGACAGCACTCGAGAAAGTGAGCACTCTGGCAATTTAAAAAATTGCCTGGGCAGCCCCGTCGGCATTCCATGATAGGGGCGCCTCAGGCAATTTGTAGTATTTTGATTTTTCAGACTACTATTCTAATCTTAGGTGTTATTCTAACAACGTTTTGGCCGATGTAACCTCCGACCTTCTTCAGGTGCATTTTGTCGAACTCGGGAATGTGTACAGAATTTCGAACAGAACCCTTTATCTAATTCATAGGGGTAGCTTGCTCTCGTTCTGTCAGCGAGGATCGGGTAGAAGTCCACAAGGCCCCGTGTCGCAACGGATAAAAGTGCTAAGTAATAATAAGTTCTTAGTGACGGTCTTCTGATGGTTGAATTTCCAATCTTAAGTGAGGGCTATACTAAGACTACAATTACGAATGACTTAAGACTTCTATCAGGTCATGGCTGACGGAACGAGAGCAAGCTACCCCGTGGATTAAGTAAACGGTTCCGTTCGAAATTCCGTACAGATTCCCGAGTTCGACATAAAGATTCCCGAGTTCGACAAGATGTAGTCCAAATAATCAAAATAATACAGAAAATAACATAATGTAAGGCATTTCATTATTCACTCTCTTTTAGGGGCGGCCTTAGGGCGTGTGGGCTCGATTCAAATTTTAAAAGAATGTTAAACGTTATATTTATATAAAGTTAGCTAGGTGTATATGGTTGTATATTTTTATGTGTAGGATTCTCTCTTAAACAAATTAAGCGATCATTATGAATGTTGGAACACAGCTGCTAGGCGTAAAGGTGGGTACTGTGGGATATATTTAGTTTTATTCAAATGGGGGCGTAAGCCCTTTGTGAAAATTCAGATACCTCTGAGTTTAGTGAAATTTTAACAATAGGTATCAGACATCAATTAATAAATATTCCCCAAAGTCTAATTTCTTTGCGGTATTTTGAAAGGGTTTTTAAGGAGCATAATATGTGCGTAACACATTCCATTTAGGAAATACAGATACTTAAAATGTTCATTAAAGTTGATTTAAATTTATAAAACACTAATTGAGCAAGGTCCCCTGAATTTTAATTACTTCTTAAGACTCCTTAAACTTGAGACATTTTCTAGAATCAAAAAAAAATTCTTTTATCAAAATTAGAATAAGGATTCTAGATATAAGGTTTAGTAACATTATATCTTGATTTTAATCTTTCTAAGAACCATAAAAGTTGTGCAAAACTTCTTTTCGAGGAAATAATTTTCCCCATCCTGGGACGGGTAATCTTCTGGTTCAATCTGAATATACAAATGTTGAACCATTTGTCGCATTGACAGTGAGATTAAAAGGCCAACTTCCTACCCACGATAGAAAACCAGCCTCCTCAATTACTCAGCTGTCTATACGCGAGCGACATCCAAACTTATTAGCCTATTCCTTTGCAAAACAAACACTTATTAAATGTTTTGAATTTTTATTTTTGAGATGAGGATTGATATGTATTATTTTGATTGTTCAAACTATTGCTCTCAAATTCTTTCAAATTCTGTGATGTACTTACGAAACGTTTCGTAAATACATCACAGAATTTGAAATTTGAATGACGATGGTGCGTGATAAAAAAAAAGTACAAAAACATTTTTCCACTATTCACCAATAACAGACATTGTCAAGATACACCTGAAGAAGGTCGAAGGTTATATCAGTCGAAACGTTGTGAGAACATCACTCAAGATGAGAACAATAGTCCGAACAATCCAAATAATACAACATTGATTAAAAATTCTTTTTTTTTGTTATCTTATTCGTTGATCATGAATGAATACTTAGTATTTCGGGTGTAAATAGTCTTTCATGTGCGATCCATTTATATCTGAGAGTTACGATTTTTTTGATTTCCTTAAGTTTCCAGGGCAACGCCTGGATACGGGTCCCGCTAGTATTATATATAAATATTTCATGGACAGAGAACTTTTAAAACGGATATTTTTAAGCATACTATATATTAAAGTCCAGATCCCTGTGCTTCAGCTGCATTGCCCTAACGCTGACCATTTCTTTCTCTCTACTTCTTCATCTGGCCCCTCTTAAAATCGAAACATGAATTCTTTCTTCTTCATCTAAGATATAGGCAAGATAATAAGAATCCCTTACGTGGATCCTAACCAATCTTATATTTTTGCTAAAAGCCGAAAGTTCTGATTGTTCCCTCATTTGTTTATCTCGGCTGTTCGCCATAGTCTGGTGAAAGAGATTGCACTTCGTGTCTAGAGATGTATTTTTATGTATCTTTATGTATCTTTATGTATCGTGAAAATATCTTGAAATCAAGACAAAACGTTGATGAATATATAAACAATTGTCGGTTTCCTCTATTTTTCATTTTCCATTACGCTGGATTATTATTTCTACACACACACACATCTCTCTCTCTCTCTCTCTCTCTGTCTCTCTCTCTCTCTCTCTCTCTCTCTATATATATATATATATATATATATATATATATATATATATATATATATATATATATATATATATGAAAATATTTGTTGTTGTTTATTATCTACGGACGTATACGTTTCATCTTTTTTCAATCAAGACTCTTCAGCGTAGAAGTTTGACTATTCACTACTGGTCACACGATTCGAAACCCTGGATTATAAGTATTTTTCAACTCCAACCCAACGTCTTAAACCTCGCGGCCAATATCTGAACGGCTGATAAACAGTGGTAGATTAAATACATTTATAAGCGGCGATGACATCGCAGGCATTCTACTTATATTAAGGAATGATGCATTATAAAGCAAATGACGTCACGCTGTATTTGCACTACTACTAAAGTGCTCTACTAATAATTAAGGAGCGACATATATATATATATATATATATATATATATATATATATATATATATATATATATATATATAGCATAGTTATTCACAAATAATTGTTTTACCGTATCACGACTTAGTGTGACTAGTCTTGGTGACTGTTCTAAGCTGAGGATCGACATCCAACCACTTGTACAGTAAGCATCAATATTCCCTGTATGCTATCTCACTCACCACAAAAGTAAGAGAAATTATGTTTTATATATTTTTAACATTAGCAATGGAACACTATTCTTAATTATGTTCTTTAAAATTATTGGGAAGAATTTCAAGGCACTACATAAATATAGTACAATATTTAATAAGAACGCGATTAGAATCTCATTCTCCACTATGCCTAACTTGGAACAGAGGATCATAGGGTCTAATTCAGTAAAAATCCAATTAGCGCAGGGATCAAATAACCTGACCTCCACCGACCCAGGTTGCAACTGCATAGATGCAAACTCATGCCCATTAAATGGTGCCTGTAAGCATGAGAGCGTCATTTATAAATGCACGATTGAGAGAAACCCTGCCTATAACATTATTGCTAATGTAAGTACTGCCGACACTAACCGAAACGGTACCAAAAATACGAATGACATAGGTGAAAGTGGTCATAATAGCAATAATGGACCGATTATATTCACTCCACCTACTAATGGTGCTGTTTACATAGGCTATACGGTGGGTCCATTTAAGGAACGGATCTCAAGACATATCTATACTTTCAGTAATAGACATCTTAAATCTGCATCGCTAGCTACCCATATGTGTGCTTTAAAGGACAGAAACATAGGCTACTACCTCAAATGAGAATTAATTTACAAAATTAGATCCTATAAACTTTTAGATGCGGACTTTAGATTATGTAAGGAAGAGGCTCTAATTTCAGAAAGCACAAAATCCGTTATTAAATAAAAAGGACGTAGTACTGTCCAATTGCATGCATAACATCTGGTACAAATATAACAACTTCAAAGTACCATAGTCGTGATTATGTCCCCTGTCTTTAATAAAAACCACAACTCCTAATGAAACCTCTTCTCCCCTTCTCAAACTTACGTTCTGAAAGTTAAATTGAAATACATTTTCCATTAGAAGATGAGGATAATAGATAATAGAGTTCCGGTTTCTCCTTCAGTTACCTTCTGCCGAATAGCCATGCCCTCATTAACTACCTCCACATCCGTACGTTTGACTTAGTTTATTAATGGTCTACCTTTCCTTAACTTACCCATATAATTTATTCACTTAACTTACTCATATACTTGTCTGTTCCTCTATCTCTACTCTATGGTCTTGTCAGTTTAACATCGAATACTTTTCAGGTTGCTTTACTGTCTGTGTTGACTTATCAATTCACCTCGGTGGTTAATGGACGCTCCCTCTAATTCTGCTGATTTTCGAGAATATTAGATTACGTTATTTCTACATGTTACGTATACGGTTATACTTATTCCGGTATTTAACGAACATAGTTCCTTATAGTGTGCCATTACTCAACAGGTCTGCTACAATTTCTTTAGCGAATCGACTTTAGAATTACTTCAATATACGTATATGTTTTTACACTACTTTGACTGTAGGTATGTGTGTATGTGCGTATGTCTGGAAAAGGCTCCTAAGATACTCGAAAGAACCTATAAAGTTTCCATTTTCTGAATTCTCCACCACTAAATTTGCTCGATCGTACACTCATTTTTTTCTTTTTCTTTTTTAAAAGTGACTTAAAAATATATCGAAGGATGGGAGCGACCGGTAAAAAGACAGCTTTTGACCGAGCAACTGCGGAATAGCAGCATTGTTAAACATTTGCCTACGAGGGTGTAAATGGAGCGGGTTTTTTACATTCAACGTTATTATGTAGTAATTTGAAAATAAATCAACGTAATATGTAGTAATTTTGCTGAATCATTCTTGCACACATGACTTCTTCTATTTAACTATTGTGTATATCATCATTCCTCTTCGAACACATATGGTTTATTAGTGCTGTGCAAGCCTCTTTAATTATATTTATGTGTTTCAGTAGTGCTCAGAAAACATAATTTTTCTTTTTCTCTTTTTTCTTTCTTTACAAAAAAAAGGAAATTTTTATACAAAGATAACGGTGGGAAATGGTTTTAATAGTGCTCTGTAGGCCTCTTTAATTTTAAAAGTGATCATTATCAGAGATAGGGCGGGTGTTTAATAAAAAAAAACATTCTGGCAAAATACGATGGACAGGAAGATTCCTACACCCGCGTCTATTTTTTTCTTTCCTTCCTTCCTTTCTTCCTCCTTTCCCTAAATACTCTCGCGTCTCCTTCCTTTCTTCCTCTTTCTCCCACCATACTTTCGCGTCTCCTTCTTTCCTTCCTTCCTTCCTTCCTTCTTTCCTATCTTCCTTTCTTCCTCCCCTCTCCTACTCCCACGTTTTCTTCTTTTTCTTCTTTAGCTCTTACTCCCACGTATTCTTCTTTCTTTCTTCTTTCTCTCCAAATCCTACGTTTTCATTCCCGTCTTTCTTCTTTCTCTCCAACTATAACTAACATTAATCCAACACTTGTGTGTTTAATTTTCACGTTAGGTATTCTTCTTTTTTTGTGTGTGAGGGGGGATTTTTGTAAGACGTTTTCTTTTCTTATTTGCATTTCCCTATTATAACCGCCCAGTCTTTCTCTCACATACACTTCCTCCTCTCTCTCTCTCTATCTCTCTCTCTCTCACACACATTATATATATATATATATATATATATATATATATATATATATATATATATATATATATATATATATATATATATATATATATATTCATTCAATTTCTAAAAAAAACGCGTTTAGATTTTTGCAGCCACTAACCATTAAAAAGATATGTACATTTCTTTCTGCTCACCATTTTCATACTGACGAATAACGTTCCTTTATTTAACTCACGACAGTTAAAATTCTTCGACATCAATTTCGAACACAGACCGGTGTAATATTTCAAATAACCTTTTTTATATATTTTACTCTGTATCTAAAAACTGCTACTAATAGTGTGATCTATTTGTGTTCTCTCGCCATTTTAATAATAGATATTATACATGTGGCCCATATCAAATAATCATATTTTCGTCTTTGACACTCATACTTGCTTCAAACAGTATTTACTGACCAACACCTCACATTTTTTTTTGCATTTCTAGCTCCATACGAAATTGGGATTTACGTGACTAAAATAGTAATTAATCAACACCTTAATTCACGCAATTCATATCAAAATTGATTTCATTTTTATTTTTTTTCATTATAACACAATATATATTTATCTTACGTGCCTAAACAAGGCTGTACATTCGTTACACATGTTTCATTTTCAGTCACATTTGACTCCCCATGAGGGCAGAGTTAGACACAACGTAAGTTTTTACTGTGTCGTAAAATCCACCAACATAAATGAACATTTCCGTTGTCTACAAAGATTTGCTTTCATTGACGGACTAGAGAATAGCTAACAGATCGAACAAACATCCCAGCCCGAAAGAAGTACCCTTTTTCATAATCTATTTTGGTTTCATATGTGACCTATTGGCGTTGTGTCAGCATTTTAATAATAGGTATTAGACACGGGTCCAATACCAAATAATCATAGTTTCGTCTTTTTAGACTCATACAGTATTTACTGACCGACACATCAGATTTGTTTTGCATTTCTAGCTCCATACGAAATTGGGATTTACGTGACTAAAATAGTAATTAATCAACACCTTAATTTGCGCAATTCAGATCAAAATTGCTTTCATTTTTTATTTTTAATTATTACACAATATATATTTATCATACTTGCATAAAATACAATTTACTTACGAATATCCCGGCCCAAAACAAGTAACTTTTCCCATAATCGACAGATTAAGCTTATATATATATATATATATATATATATATATATATATATATATATATATATATATATATATATATATAAAAGATAAGTTAATGCAATCGGTCCAACTAGATTCGAACTTGGTTTAGCCGATTTCATAGTCCGGTATTTAATGTGCAAATCTAATATCTATTGTAAACGATTCATTCAACACAAGTTGCTATTTGACTCATAGCTTTGTAGAAGTGCGTAATAAGGAGTTATGTACTAAGATTATCTTCCTTGAATAAGAATTTTCCAGTCTATAGATAACTATAAATAGTTATTTATGTTTGTACTTAACTAGAAGTGGATAAAGTTTGATAAAAGTGTGTGTTGTTAGAGTTATGATCTGTTTAATGCTGGATTGAATTTAAATAGTGCAACAAGGAAAGATGTGGGGTCTGTGGCATAATAATAGAGGGGAACTCATGCACATTTAAACACCCAACACAAACATTCACAATAAAAAAGACCTTAACTGCACCTCCAAGTAATATATATATATATATATATATATATATATATATATATATATATATATATATATATATATATATATATATATTAGGGGAGGTCGATTTTGAAACTGTAAATTATCGCACTCGAAGAAAGTTGCCAAATAATGTCAAAAGTTACCACAAGAAATATTTTTCTTCAAAATTTTGTATTTATTTGAGCATTGCAACTTTAAGATCAAATAAATCGAGATTTTTTATCACTGCCGAGATTTCACCGGCAGATGTGTCGCCTTAAATTAAACCCGGGTTTTAACAAAAAAAAGTAATACATTACTTAATAATAAATATTTTAAAGTTTATTATTATTTTTCTTAAGAAATTAAATGTACATATTCAAATTAAAAAGGAATAAAACACTATGATATTTAATGTTATATATAAATAATTATTTGTTTACATAGGCGTTTTATTTATTGGATATTTTTTATGGTATTCACCGGTTGAAAATTCATCGGGCGAATTTGACTTCCCGTGTTGATTGTCTGTTTAATTATCACACATATATATTGAATTGTCGAGCGCTGGCTTATCTAATCCCACTTTCCCGACCTTTTGTCACACCTTACCTTGTGGGAGTTAGATAAATAAAAACTAGTTCAGCCAGGGGGTTTTACCCCACCAAATAAACCGGTATCGTCCGGGCCTTTGGGTCTGGATTCACGCCCGTCTATTGGGGCTTGTCCGTCCTGTGCAGTTCTAGGAGGTGCATCTCCCAGGTTTTGCCTTCCCTCTTTGGGGAGGAGTAAGTTTATTGCTTACTGTCTGAGGCGGCCCTACCGGGGAATGCCGACGAAGCTGCCCAGGCAATTTTTAAATGGCCAGAGTGCTCACCTCTCGAGCACTGGCTTTCTCATCCCACTTTCCTGACCTTTTGTCAATCTTACCTTGTTGGGGGTAGATAAATAAAATCTAGTTCAGCCAGGGGTTTTTACCCCACCAAATAAACCGGTATCGTCCGGGCCTTTGGGTCTGGATTTACGCCCGTCTATTGGGGCTTGTCCGTCCTGTGCAATTCTAGGAGGTGCATCCTCCCAGGCTTTGCCTTTCCTCTTTGGGGAGGAGTAAGTTTATTGCTAACTGTCTGAGGCGCCCCTACAGGGGAATGCCGACGGGGCTGCCCAGTCAATTTTTTAATGGCCAGAGTGCTCACCTCTATAGCGCAGGGTTATCTAATCCCACTTTCCTGACCTTGTGTCACATCTTACCTTGTTGGAGGTAGATAAATAAAACTATTTCAGCCAGGAGTTTTTACCCCACCTAAAATATATGTATTGGAGTTGATGGGAGAATGGATAAGGACACATTGATGTATAAGGAAATTGTGGATGAAAATAGACAGAGAATTATGAAAAAAAACTAAGGGACCAGAACACCATTTAACTTTTACAAAAGAAACACCATGTGAAAGTAAATATCTGACACATAGAGTTCTTCCGAATAGTGGTGCAACAGGTGCTGTTCATGCAGATCAAGTGGTGGATGTTTTGCATGAATTCCACAGTGAGAACAGTATCAAGGCTATACTTGTTGACAACACTAATACCAACACAAGTTGCGATGGTGGAATGGTTGCAATTTTAGAAAAAAAACTTTTTAAAACTCTTCACACAATTGGTTGCTCTTTGCATCATAATGAACTACCTTTCAGAGCCCTTTTTAAAAACATAGATGGTTGCGCAAAGGGCCCTACAACATTCAGTAGCCCTCTGGGGAAATTATGCTCAAATGATTGATATGATTTACCCCAAATATCATTTTCCACTATTAGCAATCCTCTAGAGTCAATTTTTAAAATTGATGAAATACATGATCTTAGTTCTGACCAAAGACTCCTTTATGAATACACAGTAGGTATTTCTAGAGGTAAGGTTGACTCTAGATATGCCTCCTGGAAAATTGGTCCTTTAAACCAAGCAAGATGGTTAACTTTGGCCATCAGGCTTATGTGTTTATGGACTCGTGGTGCATACCCACAAAGGCACACAACAAAACTACACTATGTAGTAAAGTTTATTGTAAATGTGTATGCCACTTCTTGGTTTGAAATTAAAAGAAATAGTAAATTCCACAATCAGTAAGTGCACATTTTTAATATGATCCAGAGGATTAAGGAGCAGCCTCAGGAAATCCAAGATATCACATTTAGAAATATACAAGGTAATACATTTTGTTTACTGCCTGAAAACTTTCTATATTCCATGGTTAAATCTGAGGAGATTGAAGTAAGAGAAGAAACTTTAAAAAGAATTTTGGCCATTAGGTAAGTAATATTTATTCATATATCTCTGACTCAATTATTTATTCCAATTTATAGAATGATTTTTAAAGATTTTATCTAATTTCACCATAATTATTAAAGCAGTACAGATTGGAATTTTTTAATAATTCAATTAATTAATTTGTTCTTTCAGGAGTGAGGAGTCAACCAGAAAAAGATTAAAAAGAATACTACCTATTAATTTTAATGCCACACATTGGACACAGTTAATAGATTTAAAATTATGCGGCATTTTTGAACCACCAATGACGGAAGATTTTACTGAATCTGAACTTCGAGAATCGTTGATGAATGGAACCAAGCTTGACTTGCCAGATTTGCCCTCACATTCTCAGGGTGTGGAACGGGCAGTTAAGTTAATAACAGAAGCTTCACAAACTGTATATGGTTTTGAAGCAAGGCATCAACACATTACAGCCAAAGTTTTGAGTCAGAAATTGAGACCAGCATTTTTGTCTAAGGGGTCTTCTATGGAGCAATTTGACTCTCTATATTAAGCTTCATTAAAATAGTGTTAGGTTTTTCCTTATTTCTTTGCTTGTTATATTTTCACTAATAACAGAAAAAATCATTTTTTTAGGTATTCAAATATTACTGTTTAATTCATAACGTTAAAAGGTAGTTTACAAAAGCAGATACTGAAAATGAGGGGGGGGGGGCAAATTTTCAATTTGAAGATTTCTTTAATTCATATCATTTTTATAAAATAAAAGGACATTCCCTGCTTTTAAATGCTAAAACTATTTGGTTTTCACACCAATATTCAAGCAAATCTTGCAAAAACGAGGAATTTTCAGTATATTCTTGTCTACGATCTTTGATACCAAACGCTCAAAAAACCGCTGAAGTTTTTGATCTAATTTTTTGCATGAGTATTTAATAGGTCTATATACAACTTTCGGAACGTGCCTTTTTTTAATATTTAAAAAAAAGTGTAAAATCGACCTACCCTAATATATATATATATATATCAAATAAATGGGATATTTTTACTCTTTTGCTTCTGTGGTATATAATAAAAAGTGAGACCACATACAAATGTTAGTAAGTTCACTTGGTGAAGGAAATTAGTTTTTTCGAGTGTCTAATACTTTTTCGCTCTGCTGTTTTATTTATACGAATACAAAGAATATGTTTAGATTACTTTCTTTGGTTTTCTTTTTTAAACCTAACTTCTTATCCTCGAACATGGTTTATCACTCGAAACAATCCGTATCTTTTGAAAACAGTTATTAGAAAAACACAGCGAAAGAAAATGGCGGCGTGTTAGAAAAACACGGACCCACAGGTACTTTAACCCAGTCAGCTTATGAACAAAGGTTTCAGTTATTGCTTATTTTCTCATGTGTCTATCTGTATACTTTCGTTAGAAGTTTGCTTTTTCTGATAACAGAATCTTTTAAACGAGTCCAGACAACCACTGAAGAGTAGCGCCCTCTAACGGCGATGAAAAAGAAACAACAATGACGACGTCTTTGCTTCTAACCTACCTTTATTTCATGAAGGTACATAGTTTATTTTCAGATTTACGTTTAACATTGAGTTAAAGAACATCTGAAATAATTAAGATTCACTAGGACGGGATGTAGGATATATATATATATATATATATATATATATATATATATATATATATATATATATATATACATACATGCATACATACATACATACATACATATACATATACATACATATACATACATGTATTTAAATACATATGTTTAATTATGTATATATATACATACATATACATATATTTATATTTAAATACATATATGTATGTATGTATGTATGATGATTGTCACTTCTGTACAGAAGAAGGCCATCCCTACAAAGATTGCAATGTCCGATTGCGGCCGTGCATATAGTTCAGAAGGCCCGGTGTATTTTTATAGGTCTTAATCGCTGTGGGTCTTGTATGGATATCTGTACATGTAGATGGCCATGCTCTGCGTTTGTACGACACGTTGATCACACCTTCCTTCTACAAATTCTGGTTTCAGTGACAAGCCGAAGCAAGATAACTGAGAGACAATGTTGAACGCAGGTTTTATATCCAATTTATCGTCTCCTATATATGTATATATATATATATACATATATATACATATATATATATATATATATATATATATATAATATTTATATGTATATATATATATACACATACATATGCATATATATATACATGCATATATTATATACATTCATATATATATATATATATATGAAGATAACTTATTCACTTTGAATTCATATTTCTACATATTTATACGTATATGTGCATATACATATATATACGTACATATAAATATATATATACGCACATATACATATGCATACATATATACATATACATGTATATACATATATATATTGTAATGTAAAAAGAAGACACGAATAGAAAAACCTTTTCTAAGGCTTTATTCAATTAATTCAAAACTACAATGCCAACAAGGCAAGAGGCCAAGAACGTATATATGGTAAAAGAAAGAGAACGCATTTAAATTAAAAAGTCACGTGGACAAGAAAACCCAGTAATTTTACTTTAACGGAAATATATGCAAGTGCACGTAATCCATCTCGTAATCCCAAGGTGCTGAGTTCAATCCTGGGCAAATGCAGCTGAAGAAATATAATATACATAACATTCTCCCCCACTTGTAACAGAGATTGTTATCAGAAAGTTTTATAAATCCAGACGCTGGACTGGTTTGCGAATCCTGCTAGACCGGCGGGGAAGTAGTTCACTATCAGAAGCACCATATCTCTGGGAAGGTTGATTCTCTGAATTCTGATTCACTAATTCATTTTCTGTATAACTTTCCTTAGGTGAAGGAGTATTTGTGGAACTTGTATCAGGCAAAGGGCCCATGTCAGGTAGAGCGTTTTCAGCAGAATCTTGAGATCGACCCGAGCGTGGAAAACGTGCTAAATGTCTTAGTGCTACTGAATCTTCCCGGCCATCATGATATCGTATTCTTGCATGTGTAGGGTTAGCCTCGAGGAGTTCCACTACCTCAACGATCGGGTCATATTTACTCCTGTTACCAAATCGCTTTAATAACACCTCCCCAGGCTCACAGAGCCAAACAGGTAATGCAGTGCCAGTGGAAGAGCGCCTTTTAAAATTGAACATGCGTTCGTGAGGCGTAGCATTTGTGGAGGTGCATAGTAGAGAGCGAATAGTTTGTAAAACATCCTGTAGAACATCCTGCCAAGCGCTAATGGGTAACCGTTTTGATCCCAAAGCTAATAAGATGGTGTTCCAAATAATGCCGTTATAGCGCTCACATTGGCTGTTACCTCTTGGGTTATACGCAGTAGTGTTACTGGATCCAATTCCAAGTCGCAGCAAAAATTGTTTGAATTCCTCCGACATAAACGAAGTTCCTCGATCGGAATGGATGAATGAGGGAAGTCCAAAAATAGAAAAAATATTCACCAGGCACTGAATCGCGGTTTGAGAGGAGCAATCACGACAAGGGAAAGCAAACGGAAATCGACTGTATTCATCGACGACTGTAAATATGTAACGGCAACCTGATGAAGATGCCGGGATAGGTCCTTTGTAATCGACAGAAAGACGCTGGAATGGAGCAGTAGAACGGATAAGAATATTATTAGTAGAAGTAAAGAATTGGGGTTTTATTTTGGCGCAAGTAGTACATTGAGATGTCACACGTCGGATTTCATCAAGTGAATATGGCAAATTTTGTGACCTTACAAAATGCCAAAGGCGTTGTACTCCAGGATGTATTAAGGAATCATGAATTGATTTTAGTTCCTCCAAGGAAGAAACAGCAGCACCACATACTCTGGATAATGTGTCAGCGACAATATTTTCATTCCCGGCACGGTGTTTTATATCATATGAAAAGGGAAGAAGTTCATTTTTCCACCGTATAATTTTATCGTTTTTAATTTTTCCACGATTAGCAGGTTTAAACACAAAAGATACGGCTTGTTGATCAGTAATAATAGTAAAATGTTTCCCAACAATGAGATCTCTCCATTTACGAACACATTCGACTATGGCATATGCTTCTTTTTCGACTATATGAAGTCGCATTTCAGAGAGGTTTAACGACCGAGAAAAGAATGCTACAGGTCTCCCAGCTTGTAAAAGAGTGCCTCCGATAGCCTTTTCTGAGGCATCGGTTTCAATAATAAACGGCAATTCATCATCAATAACTTTTACGGATGATTCAGCAATGTCTTTCTTGAGTTTTTCGAAAGAATTTACAACTATAGGAGGCATAGGGAATTGTTTATTTTCGACCAGTGGACGAATTTTGTATGAATACTTAGGTATCCATTTCGCATAGTAAGCAAACATACCAAGACACCTTTTTAACGATTTTGAATCGAAAGGGGGAGGCATTTGCAAAAGAGGTCTCAAACGCTCTGGATCAGGTTGAAGAGTTCCGTTACAAATTTGGTATCCAAGCACGTTAATAGAACGAAGTGAAAACTTTGATTTTTCCCGGTTTATTTCGAGGTTGTATGTCGAGGCAGCTTTTAAGAAATACTCCAAATTGACGTCATGCTCCTCCTGGGTTTTACCGCAAATAGTTATATCATCTATATACGAGAAGGTTCCAGGTAATTTGTTATCAGAAATGAAAGAATTCATAAATCGTTGAAAGGCAGAAACCCCGTTTGTGACCCCCATGGGTATTCGTTTAAATTGGTACAGACGGTTTCCAGCCTGAAAGGCCGTATAGGGGCGATCTTCAGGGCAAATTTCAATCTGATAGTATGCTTTGGACAAGTCAATTATACTAAAGATACGATACTGGGCTATTTGGTCAACGAGATCCCCAATTCGTGGCAAGGGGTATGCATCAAGTAAGGTGAAACGGTTAATAGTTTGGGAGAAATCGACTACCAATCGTTTCTTTTTATTAGTTGACGAAGTCACAACAATTTGAGCGCGCCACGGAGAGTAACTTGGTTCAATTATATCATCCTCAAGCATTTGTAGAATTTCTTTTTCAATGAATCGAGAGTCCTCCGCACGGTAATTTCGGGACCCAGTAGCAATAGGTTTGCAATCACGGGTCAAGTTTCGGAACAATTTAACGGGTGCACAACTGATTTTGGTTAAAGCGCAGATTTTTAGAATATCCTGAGACCCTCCAAAAGAAATAGTGATACTCTGGTGTAGTTTTAAGAAGGGCACTCCGAGTATAATATCCATACAGGAATCAGGAAGTACTGTGAAGTCAATTTCTTTATATTCGTAACCATTGAAGATAACGTCCTCAGTACAATATTCAGATAGCTTGAGGGAAATGGCCGATGATGCCATGGAAATTACGGAATTCCGTTTAGAAGTAGACAGTTTCATTGTTTTAACAATACGAGCACTGATAAAGTTATCAGAACTGCCGGTGTCTATGAGAGCAGTTAATCGTTTACCCTTTAATTTTACAATTTTAGTAATAGGAGGGAACCTATCATCATCTTTAGCACGGGCTACTATAATAGCTGAGGTGGAACGTAAAGGTGTAGACATGGTAGAACGGCAAACTTTGGCAAAATGGCCGAGTTTGCCACAGTTTCGACATACTTTATCGCGGGCAGGACAGTGGCGGCGATCATCCTTAATGTGACGTTTCCCTTCGCAGTTGTAGCACTTTCCATGAGCAGGAAGGGCAGCAGACAATTGTACAGATTCACACTCCATAGGAGCAGTAATAGTGGTCTCCTCGACAGAATCAGTAAACACATTTTTAGTCGTGGTAGCAGCAACGGTAGGTCCAATCTGAGAAGCGTATGACTCAGCACGAAATTGAGCCTGTTCTAAAGCTCTAGCACATTGAGTAGCCTCCTTGAGATTTAACGTATCATTTTCAAGTAGTCTGGCACGTATTACGGAAGACCGGAGACCACGTATAAATGAATCACGGACAGATTCATCTCTGTAAGTAGTAGCAGTAACATCTTTGAAGCAACAGTCTGCGGCAAGTCGGTTCAAGGCCTGAAGGTACTGGTCTACAGACTCATTTTCCTGTTGTAGACGTGTAGAAAGCAAATGTCTAGCATGAATAACGCTTGGAGACTTATCATAAACACTTTTCAGCAATTCAACAGCATGTTCGAATCCAGAACAACCCTCGATAATGTCAGCAACGGTAGCACCAATGTTTAAATAAAGGACTTCGAGTTTGTCTGGATTTAAAGAAGCAATAGTAGATAAGTAATAAGTAAAATTACGGTACCATAGTCTCCAGAGCTTGCCAGCCTGAGGGTCTGCAGAAGATATATCAAACTTGTCCAGACAAATAATCTTATCCATGAGAAATTTAGTAAATGAATTAATTGAATAAATTGTAATGTAAAAAGAAGACACGAATAGAAAAACCTTTTCTAAGGCTTTATTCAATTAATTCAAAACTACAATGCAATATTTATTTATATAATTATTACATCCGTAACAATATATAAAATGTGGCACAAGGCCAAAAAAGGGGGAGGGGGCGGATAGGTCAACTCTAACTTAAAAACGGTCTCAACTTAGCTAGTTTCACTCGCGACCATCATTTACCAAAATACCACATTCATGCTATACATCCATCGCTATCACCATAAGAGTCCATACTATGAAAACCTACTTAAAACCCATATGAAAATATGCAACGGGGGAGGGACTAAAAATATATATATACAAAAATAAAATGAGAATATTTACATGAAAGAATAAATTGTTAGTAAAAAGCCCCCCGCTATCACTATGTGGCAGAGGTGCCGGTTTGCCGGTCGAAATCGAAAACTCGAAAAAATAAAGATTTGATGCGGGCCCCAACGCTTTATTTATACACACCTCCTTCGAAAATATCGAAGGGTGACCCGCATCCCGACAAATCGACAATCTGTCACCTAATTGGGGAGGGAAGGGGGATTTGATAAGGGGTAGAAAATAAAAAAGGGGTTGGGAAGAGGACAAAATAAAAGGGGGGGAGTAATGAAAACAATCACACCCTAGCTAAGTTGTTGAACTTAAAATTCAACAAAAAAATCTAACAATGAATAAATAAAATATACAGCTTAATCCTAACTTAGTTGAAATTTACGTTCGTTTTTCGAACCCAATATTCTGCCTAAGGCACGTCTAAGTACCACTCTAATCTAGCCCCAGCCGTTCTACACAGTCGCGCACCAGTCACCCATCTTTCACCAAAATCTGCCGGAGAGAGTCTCACCCTCTCGGCCCTAATGCGAGCTTTCAGATAATATTTGAAAATCGCAATAAGGTCGAGAGGAGTGTAGGTCTCAGCTCCGTAGACTGTCTTGCATCTCGTCTTCCAAATCGCAACTCTCATAACGGCTAGCAAGCTTAAAAAAGTTAAACGTTTTTGACTATCCATTGTCGGAGCCCAGTTGCTACACACATTAATGGGTTCCAGTTCAAAAGACGACACATTAAGTATACGAACCATGAAGCCTGAAACAAGCCTAATCAGCGGCACGACAATGCGACAATAAACGAAGGCGTGACTTACTGTCTCGTCCTCGTCGCCGCATCTAACACAAGTCGGAGAATTACTCAAGCGCGCTGAATGAAGCTTCTTACTGACCCAGAGTGCATTTCGAATCGTCAGCCAGGTCAGCGATGCCTCGTCGTTATCAAGACACCTTAACCCAGGCGCCCAAGGCCAGATTGAGCGACGCTCCCTCTTCGTCAAATCGAGCCCCTCAATCCTATCTTCACGAACGGTCCCCCTCACCATTACCCGATATAATGCCTTGCGGGACAACAGCAGAGTGTCAGAGAGGCCATCTGTCACTCTTAAAAGAAATTTCAATGCGCGTCTACATTCGCGATAGAAGGAGCACTCACCTCGGGGTAACCTATGTGCCTCCCCCTCGTCCAAGTGCACACTTCTCAAAGCCGGGAAGGCTTTCTTAGCGTCTTCCTTCCAGAAGACACCGTTCCCCTCACATTGTGTACTCATTCGGATTAGATAAAAGAGCCGAAGTGTGTGACATCGAATATCGATGCTCGGCATACCCAAACCGCCCTCAGAAGGATGAAGGTAACAAATCTCGCGACGGACCATATGGGCCCTTCCAATCCATAAAAAATTGAAAAGAGCCCTCTGCAACTCAAGCAGAGTATCCGACGGGAGTGGAAGTACTGAAAGACGATATAGGATAATCGGGTAAATGTGAGAAGCACATACATCCGATCTCCCCTTTAATGAAAGATTTCTACGGGTCCACAGACCCGCTGTAGCCCTTATCGATTTCAGGACCTCCGACCAATTTTTCTCCAGCTGAAGATCAGGACCAAACCAGACACCGAGTAGCTTGCAAGGTCCATCTGTCCAGCCAAAGGGTCCCTGCAAGGAAACACCCTTCCAGGCACCGATGCGTAAGCCAACAGACTTAACGCAGTTGATTTTGGCCCCTGTCACCGTTTCATATGTTCTGATTTCTCTGCCGACGACACTAATCTCGGTATTGCTCGTTACAAGCACTGTTACATCGTCGGCATAGGCAGAATACTTCAACGTGGTGCAAGCACCTGGCAAAGTAATTCCACGTAGGACCGGATTCACCCTTAGCCTGTTAAGGAAGGGTTCCAAAACAAGCACATAAAGCATCGGTGAAAGAGGGCACCCTTGACGAAGAGATCTGGATAATCTGAAAGCCTCCGACCTCACCCCATTCACTTCTACCCTAACACCGGGGTTCGCATACAAGAGGCGAATCCAAGAGCGGAACTGAGGACCAAAGCCGGCCACCGACAAAACAGCCTCCAAATACCGATGATCCACCCTATCAAATGCTTTGGACTGATCTAAATTGATCAGCGCGGCTTCAGTGTCGACTTTATCAATGATCAAGCGTATCGAATGCAAGTTATCCTGAATGGTCCGACCCTTTACAGCACAAGTCTGTTCAGGGCTAATAAGACCAGGCAAAACAAGTTGCAGACGATTAGCTAAGATCTTGGCCAAAATCTTTAACTCCGCATTAAGCATTGTTAAGGGCCGAAAGTTATCTAACCCATCCCCACCATTTTTGCTTTTGCGTATCAGCTTCACTAAACCCATGGTCAAGTACTGAGGAATATTCCCGTTCCTAAACCATGAATTAAACAAAACTGTCAGCAAGGGAACAAAAATGGGCGACATCCTCAAATACACTTCATAGGGCAGACCATCAATCCCAGGAGACCTGTCAAGGCCGACCCGCTTCAACGCTTCCTGAACTTCATCCTCTGTTATGCAACCTTCGCACCTAGCTGCTTCGGTCGCCTCAAGGCGAGAAAAGTCAGCCAAATAGGGGTCAAATTGTGCTAAAGACAGACCAGGTTCCCGAGTAAAAAGCTCCTGAAAATGAGAGCAGAAAGCCTCCAGAATACCTTCGTTTGTAGTCACGAGCCGCCCATCCGGTAATGAGACACGAGCGATATGACGATCAGCTGCATGGCGAAACTCCTCTGCACGCAGTTCAGCGGCCATGTTTGTTGCTTCCGCAGACATTCTTTTTAACCTATTCCTAATTACTAAAGCCTGATGTTCTTTGAAAGCCAAAGAATTCAGCTTAGCCTTAATTATAGTAACACTAGAGCTATCCCCCACCTCAATCGCCCTATCTAATCTAGACTCTAGTGCCACTTTAACTGCCCTAGTTGATAGGTTGAGCCGTCTGCTAAAATCGGCAGCAAAGGACCTAATCACTTTTTTAAAATGGCCCCACTTCCTATTCCCAAATACAGCCCCCGTCAATTCCCGCTGTAAGGTTAGTAGAAGCTGGTCCTGGAAGCCCTTCACGTCGAACAACGAAGTGTTGAGTTTCCAGTAACCATCTAATCTAGGCTTAGGTCTATCTAAGTTCACACGGACCCGAACGAGTCTATGGTCCGAGTAAACTATGTTATGGAGACTTGGACATTCAACTACCCCTACATCGACTCCCCTAATTAAGATCCGATCGATATAACTCGAGAGTTGCATCAAATCAGAACCGCGTCTAGCTGTCCAAGTCCATACCCTATCACGGGGCTTTTCATTCCGGAACTTGTCGATAAGATCAAACTTATCGAGAAAGTCCCGAAATATTAAAGCATCCCGATCAGTGTTAGTACCCCTAGGCCGATTACGATCTAAATCGGGATCCAGGACCGCGTTCCAGTCTCCCGCTAAAATGACCGTCCGAGTAGAACTCAAGAACGGCTCGATACGCCGAAAAAAGGAACGAAGCTCAGAATGGCTATTGGGAGCATAAACCCCAACGAGTCGAAATGCTTTCCCCTTTATGGTAATATCCAAAATACATAGTCTCCCTTCCGGATCCATGTAGCAAGGGTCACACGACGCATCTAAAGTCTTGCTTACCAGCCAAGAAACCCCCCTTGCGGAAGAATTAAAGTACGCTGAATAAACGTGAAAACGCTTAGCCAACGCACCCAAATGGTCCCCTGAAATCAGGTGGGTCTCTTGCAAGCAACATACATCCACTCCGAGGCGCTGAAGGTCAGTAGCGACACGAAACTTGCGATCATTTGCCCTCAGGCCCCGCACATTTAGACTTGCTAGATAGAGAGCCATAAAGATGCCTTAGGGTTGAGTTTGAGAAACGAACATAAAAGAGGTCAGAATACCGACGGCTCTCCCAAATGACTGCTTACCCATTTGGTCGTTAATTAGACCATCATAGGAGATGCCGCCAATATCCTGAGGATACGTTAGTTTAGCTATCCTATACAGGGAAGGGTGAATTTTGATAGGTAGCCTTCCAAAACAATCGTTTCTCATCTCCATCAATTCGCTGGATTTGAAAATGGCAAGAGGGGGGGCAAAATTGAAGGCCGAGTTCGCCTCCTCCAACATATCCCATAGAGCCTTTGCTTCAGATCTTTTTCTGATGACAGTAACCACTCTTGTTGCGTTAGGGAAGTTTTCGGGTTCTTCGATAGATAAGCCACCAACCTCATCGAATTTTAATAGATTGATGAGATTGGTGCTACGCAAATTTTTAGCTGTGTCAATTTGGACCTGGGTAACTTTACATATATCTCTTCCCGAGAGAAAAGTAGATTTTTTAAATCTCCTTTTCTCTAGGGAAGGACTCCTATGTCTTTTAGGAGTAGGAGGGGGCATGTCTTCCATGGGGGAAGGGGAGGGGGAGCTAGGCTCTATGGGAGACGCTGGAGAAGGTGCAGGGGAGGGTTGCTTTGAGGGGGATGCAGGTGGGGAGCTTCTGGGAGTATTAGCAGGGGACACAAAAGGCGAAGGTCTGGGGGATTTTTTCGGAACTTTTTGGGGACTCAGAGGGATTAATTTGTATGGTTTATCGCTTATAGGTCCAGTTATCGGAGGGGGCATTGATTTGGGGGTCTGAGGATTAGGGTTTTTTTTAGGGGCAGAGTCAGGAGTGGGCTTAGGGTTATTATTAACTTTTTTCAGCAATTTTTTTGCTTTAACGTAAGAGTCTTTTCCAGGGTCATTTTTCAACATTTCCTTTTCCCTTATCTCCTCCAAGGTTAGACGTCCCGGGGTTTTTTTTCCAGGTACAATGACCCATCCTTCCTTGTCAGTTACGTTCTCCTCGCTTTTCTTGGCTGTTGGTAGAGCCGGGAATTCCTCGTCGGTATCTTCGCTTTCGGAGATTATTTGATGTCCAATAACCAGTGGTGCATCTATGTGAGCTCCTGCTCTCGATTTTTTATTTGAAGCAGAAGTTGTCTTATTTGTCGCTTCCTTTTTTTTGGGACAATCCACTGTTAAGTGTCCCACCTCTTCGCAAAACCAACAAATAGGTCTGCGGCCTGTGAGTATTATTGGCAGTTTATCTTCTCCTATTAGTAGATAATAGGGTATTCCATCATACGATTTTTTGTCTACAAATATTTCGAAATTCCATACTCCCGAGAATTCCTCGTGATTTACGTCGGTGATTTCGCCAAATTTTAGTAAATAAGCGCCTATGTGCTCCCCCTTAACATGGAAGGGCACATTGAAAAAAGATACGGAAGAACGCCTTCTTCCCATGTACTCTGTTCTTAGTACATAATCTGGTGTTATTATTGGGGTTAAAGAAAGTCTGTTGCATGTGTCTTCATCCTGAAAAAGGGCCGACCAAGTATTGAAACCCTTAGATTTGATCAGTCGTTGCGGTTTGAAGTCGACCGTGTTAAGAAGTTTGAGTATTAATTCCGTAGAGGCTCTTATAGATTTTTTGATTCTTTTATCCATGACAAAAAGCGTCACCGTTCTTTTCTGGATTTCCTCCAGTTTCGGCAAATCGACCAGTAATCCAGTCTCTGTGACCATATGGGAACATTTTTTGGCATCCTCCACGAATTGTCGTACATCAATATGGACTTTCGGTGGTTTAGACCACTCAGAACTTTCTGAGTTCGGCGATTCCGTAGCCATCTTAGTTTGTAAGCACTAGAGGCTAGAAAAGAGAGAAAAAAAAAGTGGGGAAGAAAAAAAAAAAAGTGGGGAGAAAAAAAAACTCCGTGCTTCAAAAATAACGTAACAAAAAGTTCAACAATAACGAGAAAGTTCAAATATTAACAAGTAACAAAATAACGGGAAGTCCAACAATAAGAAATAACACGTAACAAACCAATAATCCGGCGCAAAGTAAATGTGTAGTCAGTAACAAGTGAAAATCACGAACGCAATTAGTTCAAAACTACAATGCAATATTTATTTATATAATTATTACATCCGTAACAATATATAAAATGTGGCACAAGGCCAAAAAAGGGGGAGGGGGCGGATAGGTCAACTCTAACTTAAAAACGGTCTCAACTTAGCTAGTTTCACTCGCGACCATCATTTACCAAAATACCACATTCATGCTATACATCCATCGCTATCACCATAAGAGTCCATACTATGAAAACCTACTTAAAACCCATATGAAAATATGCAACGGGGGAGGGACTAAAAATATATATATACAAAAATAAAATGAGAATATTTACATGAAAGAATAAATTGTTAGTAAAAAGCCCCCCGCTATCACTATGTGGCAGAGGTGCCGGTTTGCCGGTCGAAATCGAAAACTCGAAAAAATAAAGATTTGATGCGGGCCCCAACGCTTTATTTATACACACCTCCTTCGAAAATATCGAAGGGTGACCCGCATCCCGACAAATCGACAATCTGTCACCTAATTGGGGAGGGAAGGGGGATTTGATAAGGGGTAGAAAATAAAAAAGGGGTTGGGAAGAGGACAAAATAAAAGGGGGGGAGTAATGAAAACAATCACACCCTAGCTAAGTTGTTGAACTTAAAATTCAACAAAAAAATCTAACAATGAATAAATAAAATATACAGCTTAATCCTAACTTAGTTGAAATTTACGTTCGTTTTTCGAACCCAATATTCTGCCTAAGGCACGTCTAAGTACCACTCTAATCTAGCCCCAGCCGTTCTACACAGTCGCGCACCAGTCACCCATCTTTCACCAAAATCTGCCGGAGAGAGTCTCACCCTCTCGGCCCTAATGCGAGCTTTCAGATAATATTTGAAAATCGCAATAAGGTCGAGAGGAGTGTAGGTCTCAGCTCCGTAGACTGTCTTGCATCTCGTCTTCCAAATCGCAACTCTCATAACGGCTAGCAAGCTTAAAAAAGTTAAACGTTTTTGACTATCCATTGTCGGAGCCCAGTTGCTACACACATTAATGGGTTCCAGTTCAAAAGACGACACATTAAGTATACGAACCATGAAGCCTGAAACAAGCCTAATCAGCGGCACGACAATGCGACAATAAACGAAGGCGTGACTTACTGTCTCGTCCTCGTCGCCGCATCTAACACAAGTCGGAGAATTACTCAAGCGCGCTGAATGAAGCTTCTTACTGACCCAGAGTGCATTTCGAATCGTCAGCCAGGTCAGCGATGCCTCGTCGTTATCAAGACACCTTAACCCAGGCGCCCAAGGCCAGATTGAGCGACGCTCCCTCTTCGTCAAATCGAGCCCCTCAATCCTATCTTCACGAACGGTCCCCCTCACCATTACCCGATATAATGCCTTGCGGGACAACAGCAGAGTGTCAGAGAGGCCATCTGTCACTCTTAAAAGAAATTTCAATGCGCGTCTACATTCGCGATAGAAGGAGCACTCACCTCGGGGTAACCTATGTGCCTCCCCCTCGTCCAAGTGCACACTTCTCAAAGCCGGGAAGGCTTTCTTAGCGTCTTCCTTCCAGAAGACACCGTTCCCCTCACATTGTGTACTCATTCGGATTAGATAAAAGAGCCGAAGTGTGTGACATCGAATATCGATGCTCGGCATACCCAAACCGCCCTCAGAAGGATGAAGGTAACAAATCTCGCGACGGACCATATGGGCCCTTCCAATCCATAAAAAATTGAAAAGAGCCCTCTGCAACTCAAGCAGAGTATCCGACGGGAGTGGAAGTACTGAAAGACGATATAGGATAATCGGGTAAATGTGAGAAGCACATACATCCGATCTCCCCTTTAATGAAAGATTTCTACGGGTCCACAGACCCGCTGTAGCCCTTATCGATTTCAGGACCTCCGACCAATTTTTCTCCAGCTGAAGATCAGGACCAAACCAGACACCGAGTAGCTTGCAAGGTCCATCTGTCCAGCCAAAGGGTCCCTGCAAGGAAACACCCTTCCAGGCACCGATGCGTAAGCCAACAGACTTAACGCAGTTGATTTTGGCCCCTGTCACCGTTTCATATGTTCTGATTTCTCTGCCGACGACACTAATCTCGGTATTGCTCGTTACAAGCACTGTTACATCGTCGGCATAGGCAGAATACTTCAACGTGGTGCAAGCACCTGGCAAAGTAATTCCACGTAGGACCGGATTCACCCTTAGCCTGTTAAGGAAGGGTTCCAAAACAAGCACATAAAGCATCGGTGAAAGAGGGCACCCTTGACGAAGAGATCTGGATAATCTGAAAGCCTCCGACCTCACCCCATTCACTTCTACCCTAACACCGGGGTTCGCATACAAGAGGCGAATCCAAGAGCGGAACTGAGGACCAAAGCCGGCCACCGACAAAACAGCCTCCAAATACCGATGATCCACCCTATCAAATGCTTTGGACTGATCTAAATTGATCAGCGCGGCTTCAGTGTCGACTTTATCAATGATCAAGCGTATCGAATGCAAGTTATCCTGAATGGTCCGACCCTTTACAGCACAAGTCTGTTCAGGGCTAATAAGACCAGGCAAAACAAGTTGCAGACGATTAGCTAAGATCTTGGCCAAAATCTTTAACTCCGCATTAAGCATTGTTAAGGGCCGAAAGTTATCTAACCCATCCCCACCATTTTTGCTTTTGCGTATCAGCTTCACTAAACCCATGGTCAAGTACTGAGGAATATTCCCGTTCCTAAACCATGAATTAAACAAAACTGTCAGCAAGGGAACAAAAATGGGCGACATCCTCAAATACACTTCATAGGGCAGACCATCAATCCCAGGAGACCTGTCAAGGCCGACCCGCTTCAACGCTTCCTGAACTTCATCCTCTGTTATGCAACCTTCGCACCTAGCTGCTTCGGTCGCCTCAAGGCGAGAAAAGTCAGCCAAATAGGGGTCAAATTGTGCTAAAGACAGACCAGGTTCCCGAGTAAAAAGCTCCTGAAAATGAGAGCAGAAAGCCTCCAGAATACCTTCGTTTGTAGTCACGAGCCGCCCATCCGGTAATGAGACACGAGCGATATGACGATCAGCTGCATGGCGAAACTCCTCTGCACGCAGTTCAGCGGCCATGTTTGTTGCTTCCGCAGACATTCTTTTTAACCTATTCCTAATTACTAAAGCCTGATGTTCTTTGAAAGCCAAAGAATTCAGCTTAGCCTTAATTATAGTAACACTAGAGCTATCCCCCACCTCAATCGCCCTATCTAATCTAGACTCTAGTGCCACTTTAACTGCCCTAGTTGATAGGTTGAGCCGTCTGCTAAAATCGGCAGCAAAGGACCTAATCACTTTTTTAAAATGGCCCCACTTCCTATTCCCAAATACAGCCCCCGTCAATTCCCGCTGTAAGGTTAGTAGAAGCTGGTCCTGGAAGCCCTTCACGTCGAACAACGAAGTGTTGAGTTTCCAGTAACCATCTAATCTAGGCTTAGGTCTATCTAAGTTCACACGGACCCGAACGAGTCTATGGTCCGAGTAAACTATGTTATGGAGACTTGGACATTCAACTACCCCTACATCGACTCCCCTAATTAAGATCCGATCGATATAACTCGAGAGTTGCATCAAATCAGAACCGCGTCTAGCTGTCCAAGTCCATACCCTATCACGGGGCTTTTCATTCCGGAACTTGTCGATAAGATCAAACTTATCGAGAAAGTCCCGAAATATTAAAGCATCCCGATCAGTGTTAGTACCCCTAGGCCGATTACGATCTAAATCGGGATCCAGGACCGCGTTCCAGTCTCCCGCTAAAATGACCGTCCGAGTAGAACTCAAGAACGGCTCGATACGCCGAAAAAAGGAACGAAGCTCAGAATGGCTATTGGGAGCATAAACCCCAACGAGTCGAAATGCTTTCCCCTTTATGGTAATATCCAAAATACATAGTCTCCCTTCCGGATCCATGTAGCAAGGGTCACACGACGCATCTAAAGTCTTGCTTACCAGCCAAGAAACCCCCCTTGCGGAAGAATTAAAGTACGCTGAATAAACGTGAAAACGCTTAGCCAACGCACCCAAATGGTCCCCTGAAATCAGGTGGGTCTCTTGCAAGCAACATACATCCACTCCGAGGCGCTGAAGGTCAGTAGCGACACGAAACTTGCGATCATTTGCCCTCAGGCCCCGCACATTTAGACTTGCTAGATAGAGAGCCATAAAGATGCCTTAGGGTTGAGTTTGAGAAACGAACATAAAAGAGGTCAGAATACCGACGGCTCTCCCAAATGACTGCTTACCCATTTGGTCGTTAATTAGACCATCATAGGAGATGCCGCCAATATCCTGAGGATACGTTAGTTTAGCTATCCTATACAGGGAAGGGTGAATTTTGATAGGTAGCCTTCCAAAACAATCGTTTCTCATCTCCATCAATTCGCTGGATTTGAAAATGGCAAGAGGGGGGGCAAAATTGAAGGCCGAGTTCGCCTCCTCCAACATATCCCATAGAGCCTTTGCTTCAGATCTTTTTCTGATGACAGTAACCACTCTTGTTGCGTTAGGGAAGTTTTCGGGTTCTTCGATAGATAAGCCACCAACCTCATCGAATTTTAATAGATTGATGAGATTGGTGCTACGCAAATTTTTAGCTGTGTCAATTTGGACCTGGGTAACTTTACATATATCTCTTCCCGAGAGAAAAGTAGATTTTTTAAATCTCCTTTTCTCTAGGGAAGGACTCCTATGTCTTTTAGGAGTAGGAGGGGGCATGTCTTCCATGGGGGAAGGGGAGGGGGAGCTAGGCTCTATGGGAGACGCTGGAGAAGGTGCAGGGGAGGGTTGCTTTGAGGGGGATGCAGGTGGGGAGCTTCTGGGAGTATTAGCAGGGGACACAAAAGGCGAAGGTCTGGGGGATTTTTTCGGAACTTTTTGGGGACTCAGAGGGATTAATTTGTATGGTTTATCGCTTATAGGTCCAGTTATCGGAGGGGGCATTGATTTGGGGGTCTGAGGATTAGGGTTTTTTTTAGGGGCAGAGTCAGGAGTGGGCTTAGGGTTATTATTAACTTTTTTCAGCAATTTTTTTGCTTTAACGTAAGAGTCTTTTCCAGGGTCATTTTTCAACATTTCCTTTTCCCTTATCTCCTCCAAGGTTAGACGTCCCGGGGTTTTTTTTCCAGGTACAATGACCCATCCTTCCTTGTCAGTTACGTTCTCCTCGCTTTTCTTGGCTGTTGGTAGAGCCGGGAATTCCTCGTCGGTATCTTCGCTTTCGGAGATTATTTGATGTCCAATAACCAGTGGTGCATCTATGTGAGCTCCTGCTCTCGATTTTTTATTTGAAGCAGAAGTTGTCTTATTTGTCGCTTCCTTTTTTTTGGGACAATCCACTGTTAAGTGTCCCACCTCTTCGCAAAACCAACAAATAGGTCTGCGGCCTGTGAGTATTATTGGCAGTTTATCTTCTCCTATTAGTAGATAATAGGGTATTCCATCATACGATTTTTTGTCTACAAATATTTCGAAATTCCATACTCCCGAGAATTCCTCGTGATTTACGTCGGTGATTTCGCCAAATTTTAGTAAATAAGCGCCTATGTGCTCCCCCTTAACATGGAAGGGCACATTGAAAAAAGATACGGAAGAACGCCTTCTTCCCATGTACTCTGTTCTTAGTACATAATCTGGTGTTATTATTGGGGTTAAAGAAAGTCTGTTGCATGTGTCTTCATCCTGAAAAAGGGCCGACCAAGTATTGAAACCCTTAGATTTGATCAGTCGTTGCGGTTTGAAGTCGACCGTGTTAAGAAGTTTGAGTATTAATTCCGTAGAGGCTCTTATAGATTTTTTGATTCTTTTATCCATGACAAAAAGCGTCACCGTTCTTTTCTGGATTTCCTCCAGTTTCGGCAAATCGACCAGTAATCCAGTCTCTGTGACCATATGGGAACATTTTTTGGCATCCTCCACGAATTGTCGTACATCAATATGGACTTTCGGTGGTTTAGACCACTCAGAACTTTCTGAGTTCGGCGATTCCGTAGCCATCTTAGTTTGTAAGCACTAGAGGCTAGAAAAGAGAGAAAAAAAAAGTGGGGAAGAAAAAAAAAAAGTGGGGAGAAAAAAAAACTCCGTGCTTCAAAAATAACGTAACAAAAAGTTCAACAATAACGAGAAAGTTCAAATATTAACAAGTAACAAAATAACGGGAAGTCCAACAATAAGAAATAACACGTAACAAACCAATAATCCGGCGCAAAGTAAATGTGTAGTCAGTAACAAGTGAAAATCACGAACGCAATTAGTTCAAAACTACAATGCCAACAAGGCAAGAGGCCAAGAACGTATATATGGTAAAAGAAAGAGAACGCATTTAAATTAAAAAGTCACGTGGACAAGAAAACCCAGTAATTTTACTTTAACGGAAATATATGCAAGTGCACGTAATCCATCTCGTAATACCAAGGTGCTGAGTTCAATCCTGGGCAAATGCAGCTGAAGAAATATAATATACATAACATCCTCCAATATACATATATATACATATACATACATATACATATAGATGCAAATATATGCATGTACATACATATGAAAATATATATACATAGACATACATATATATGTATACATATGAATGCATACATATACATATGTATATACATATATATATTCATATACATATATATATATATACATATATATGTATATATATGTCAACTTTTCTATAATTTTTTAGAGTAGTTTAGAAGCTCATAAGTTGCCAAAAGACAGACAGACAAAATACCCAATAATAATTAAGATTTGTATCTTCCATATAAAGAAAAGTCAGTCGGTCGAATTTTGGTATTTATGACTTTATTTATAACAAATCAACACTTCATTCTGACTAGCCCATTATTTTTCATCGTTACACCATGTTCTTAACAAGAAAAATGTATTTAGGAGAAACTTCTCTCAGAATATACTTAATCCAATTCGGAAGATGCTAAAAGGAGGTCATTTTTCAATAATGACCAGCTGCTGCAGCTGACGACAATAATAAAGAAATTCTAGATTAATTTCTTAAAGAATTCTACATTCATCTCCTTAAACAATCATATTTGCTTAAAAGAAATATTTAATCATTTATTCTTTAAAATTGTATATCATAATAATAGGTACAATAATTTGAGTGCGAACATCTTATTGGATTGAAAATTGAAATGTGGTTTTAAAGAAATGATACAAGCGGCTGTCGTGAACTTATTAATTCTGAAGACTTCATTATTTTTATGTTAAGTTTCTTTTTAGTCGTTTTACTCCAAATATAATTATTATCATGTTTCTTTTTTAACACAAATAAAAACAAAAAAACTAAACACACAAGATGAAGTCCATTTCTAACATTTATATCAAATTTCTAGGTCATCTTCGTAAACATGTAATAATAGTGAAGGTGTTTATAAAAATGAATGTCAATGGGTCTGTACGGGGGAAAAGATTTTAGAGTCCATAATATGAAAGATAATTGTCCTCTTTGTAGGGAGCAGAGAAGATTTCATAATAACAGAATGTTCTTAGGAGAAAGTAAGTACTACGTAGGTGTTAGTTTAAAGGCTTTTTTGAATTTTAGTTTTTGCTTTAACATATTTGAACAATGGTTTACAGCTGTATTTCTAACAATCTTATTTTCGTGTTTCAACTTTTCTTTTACTTCTAGTGTTTCATATTCATTTTGTTTAGTAACAGCATTTTGATAATATTCTATACTTGGTATAATTCCAAATTTCCTCCAAGCTTTATCTTTTTCTTTCCTTTTTACGAGATAGACTCTTACTGCCCCACGGTAATTTTTCTGTTTGGAGAATTTTATAACTTCTAGAATATTTTCTATTATAGATTTTATTTTTCCATTTAATCCCTCTTACATTTCATTTACATCAGTTGTTTTCGAGCTAAAATTCCAATTGATATTTTCTCCTTTCTCTGACACAAAATCTTTTGTAATCTTAGACCAGTTCCTCTGTTTTCTGTTTATATAATCAAACTCTGCCTTAACTTCGATTTCAATACATGCATGATCAGATTTACCTAACGGTGCTTCCAAACTTACATCTCCTATTATGCATTCATCATTTGAAAAAATCTGATCCAATCTACCTTTTTCTAATCTATTTCCCACTAGTTTATATCTTATTTTAAACATGGTTCACCCCAGACAAGGCAGGCCGCCACTGTAGACGTAACGGGCTACTGGGAAAAAAGAAAAGGAGAGAAGGTTGGGGGGTCAGCCTAAATTGGGATCTGCGCAGCGAGATGTCTGTTTACATTAGTTTTAAATTTCTGCATGTCAGTACTGTCGGGGAAACAGGGGGCAGGGAGGGAGTCTCAGAGGCCAGCAGCACGAGGAAAGTAGCTATTTGAGTAGAAGGCCTTGGGGCATCTGGGGACCCCCACAGTGAATGGATGATATTTAGTTGATTGTCGAGTTAGTCTAGTGAATTTACGTCGAGGGGCACAAGAGTAGCCAATTCATCGGAGCATAATCCATTGAAGTATTTGTAAAACAAACATAAGGATGCTACATCGCGGCGATGGGACAGGGACTGGAGCTTGGTTGACAGTGAGGGACCTATTAGGTAGGCGACTCTTTTTTGGACCTTGTCAAGGAGGGAGAGACTAGTAGATGATGCACCAGCCCAGATGTGGCAACAATACTCCATGCATGGGCGGATGGTGGCTTTGTATAGATACAGGATAATGTCAGGTGTGAGGAGTTTACTAGCACGGTAGAGGGAGCCAACCTTCTTTGAGGCAGCCTTGGCAATGTCTTCAATGTATTTGTTCCAATTCATGTTACCTGTGAAGGTTAGGCGGAGGAGTTTGAATGATGAACTCTCAGGTAGTTTGTTATTTGCTATGGCAATCGGTGGTTGGAGAGACTTCTTGTAGTTGTTGTAGGAAAGTAGCTTTGTCTTTGCGGCATTAAAAGTTACCAACCACTTATGACCCCAATCCACTACAGCCTGGAGGTCATTTTCTAAAGATTCAGCCATTGCCTCAGATATGATCGCGTCTGTTTTACCAACATGGCGAGAGTAAAGCGTGGTGTCGTCGGCAAATAAACCAATCTCCGACTCTATGTCATCAGGGAGATCGTTTATATAGATTAGGAACAACAAAGCTCCAAGGATAGATCCCTGGGGTACACCTGCATTTATGTCATGTTGCTTAGATGAACGGCCATCGAGGACAACCTGGATTTTCTTTTGTTTAGGAAGGATCTTATTATATTAAGTAGTTGCCCAGTAATACCGTATGAGCGTATTTTCAGGAGAAGCCCTTTATGCCAAACCTTGTCAAAGGCCTTGGATATATCAAGCACTACTGCCCTAGCTTCACCTGCCTTGTCTAGTGTATGATACATGCGTTCAGAGATGACCGTTAGGATGTCTGCAGTAGATCGTGCTTGTCTAAATCCATACTGGCGGTCAGATAGAAGTTTAGCATTAACTAAGTGCCGTACTATTGCTAGATTTATTAAGGATTCAAAGATTTTGGCAAAGATCGGCAGTAGACTGATTGGGCGATAGTTCTGAAGGTCGGTTCTATTCCCAGAACTCTTGTAGACAGGTAGCACAGAGGCAATTTTCCAGCTATCGGGGAAGCAAGATTCAGCTAGGCATTTATTGAAGAGTTTGGAGAGGACAGGGGCCAGTTCAGCAGAACATTCTTTATTACTATTACAGGTATAAGATCAGGCCCACAAGCTTTAGACGTGTCAAGGTTTTTTATGATGTCTCTGACCTGGGATGGTAATACCTGTAAAATGCTCCATATGGCGTGCGTCTCAAATAGCCTCTGACAACGAAAGACCAACTCTTAGCCTTCACGTGGCGGAACTGCTTTTACTAATAAGAGAAAAGGGCGAAGGCGGGTCTCTGGCGCCTTAAAACCAGTTGCTTCGGGCAGATGGGGCGCGTTAACCTGGGATGGTAGCCCATCTAGGGGTCGGAAAACCCTGATTTCAAACCTCCACTGCCTTGTGGACGGGCATTCCCAGGTCCTCCATATCTTTTGCCCAGGCTCGCGTCCTGGAGAGGTCACCCCAGTGTCGCATTGCGGCAACACAACACGGGGAGACAGCAGTTACCGGTTAAAAAGTCCTGGCCAATTGGCGTCAGCTGGGACACCTTGGGTTGTCTTCTGTCGGTTGGGAGGAATCTTCGAATTCCATCTGGCCAGCTACCGCCCGCCTTAAGCTGGGCAGCCCCCAGTCAATAAGGTGTTGGCCCGCCACTGTCTGTCTACTTCAGTGGGTGCCTGGAGTGTAGGCCAAAAGCTGAAAAACGGACTGAAACCTTGCACCAATGAAACCAAAACTAAAGCCACCAGTGCTGAAACTGGCAACATGGAACGTCAGAACAATGTGTCCTGGCCTATCTGACGACCTCCCAAAAATTGATGACTCTAGGAAAACTGCAATCATAAATGGGGAACTAAAGAGACTGAACATAGACATAGCAGGACTGAAGGAGACACGACTCCCTGGCGATGGTAGCCTAAAAGAGAGAGACTACACTTTCTTCTGGCAGGGGCAGGAACCACATGAATATCGACTCTACGGGGTTGGATTTGCCGTCCGGAACTCCCTTCTACAAGCCATAGAAGCACCCTCCTCAGGCACAACAAGAATCCTCTCCCTCCGTCTCAACACCTCGTCTGGACCAGCGACTATTCTTACCGTTTATGTCCCCACACTCGTTTCTGCAACAGAGGCAAAGGACCTGTTCTACCAGGAACTTGAGGCAAAGATACAGCAGATCTCTGCAAAGGAGCAAATATTCCTACTCGGTGACTTTAACGCCCAGTGGGAGCAGACTACGCCTCTTGGCCCGTCCTTTGGGCCACTTCGGTGTCGGCAAGTTAAATGAAAACGGCCAGCGTCTCCTTGAGCTCTGCTCTTACTGTGACCTCTGCGTCACCAATACCTTCTTTCCGACTAAGCCCCATCTCAGGGTCTCGTGGAGACATCCCAGGTCTCGCCACTGGCATCAACTAGACTACGTCATTACTCGTAGGTCGCTCCTAGATCAAGTACTGGTTACGCGCAGCTTTCACAGCGCCGACTGTGACACAGACCATTCTCTGGTCGCTAGCAAGATACGCCTCCTCCCCAAACGTGCCCACCGATCAAAGCAGAAGCCCCTGCCTCGCATCAATACAGTCGGAACTGCTATGCCTGAGCTGCGTGAACGCTTCGCCAGGGCCATGGACAAAGCCCTAGAAGACTGTCCAATAAACAGTGTCACGCTGAGGTGGAACCACATCCGAGAGGCTATGTTTCAGACTGCTCTCGATACTTTCGGCAGGAAAGAAAGGAGGCAAGAAGACTGGTTTGAGGCGGGAGCTGCTGAGATCAAACCTGCCATAGAATGAGACCACTGTCACTGACTCAGCACTCGCGAAAACCAAATCACTTCCCAGAATGGACGAGCTGGACCCCACCCCCACCCCACCATGGAAGAGCTCAGCAAAGCCATCGACTCCCTAGCCAGCGGCAAGGCCTCAGGCAGCGATAACATCCCACCTGAGGTAGTAAAGTTGGCAAAGGGTAGCTCCCTCCTGGAGCACCTATATGGACTCTTGCTGCACTGCTGGGAGGAAGGAACTGTGCCCAAAGACATGCGCCACGCTAAGATCATCACGTTGTACAAGAACAAAGAAGAAAGAAGCGACTGCAACAATTACCGTGGCATATCACTGCTAAGCATTGTCGGCAAGGCCTACGCACGCGTCCTCCTCAACAGACTGCAAATTCTCGCTGACCGCGTCTACCCAGAGGCACAGTGTGGCTTTAGACTCGCCAGATCGACCATAGACATTGTTTTCTTCCATAAGACAACTCCAGGAGAAATGTCGCAAGCAGAGGCAGCCTCTCTATCTGGCCTTCATCGACCTGACCAAAGCTTTTGACTTGGTCAGCCGAGATGGACTGTTTGCCCTCCTTCAGCGGATTGGATGCCCGCCCAAGCTTCTGAGCCTAATCGTGTCCTTTCATGAAGACATGAAAGGGACCGTCCAATTTGATGGATCGAGCTCTGAACCGTTCCCGATCAAAAACGGTGTCAAACAGGGATGCGTTCTTGCCCCTGCGCTCTTCGGAATTTTCTTTTCCTTGCTCCTCTCGTACGCATTTGATGAGTTTGTTGACGGCGTGTTCATTCACACCAGGAGCAACGGTGGATTATTCAACATCGCACGTCTGCGAGCCAAAACGAGGGTTCAGAAGGTTTTCATCAGAGATCTCCTTTTTGCAGATGCTGCTGCCCTTGCTGCACACTCAGAGGAGGCCATGCAGCGTCTTGTTGACTGCTTTGCAGCTGCATGCAACGAGTTTGGACTGTCCATCAGTCTAAAGAAAACAGGGGTCATGTGCCAGAACGTTAGTGATGCTCCAAGCATCTCCATTGGTGAACACACCCTCATGGTTGTGGACGAGTTCACCTACCTCGGCTCGAAAATCGTAGACAGCCTTTCCCTTGACTCTGAGCTTAACACAAGGATCGGCAAGGCAGCAACAGCAATGGCAATGGCCCGCCTGATCAAACGAGTTTGGGAAAATGGTATACTGACTACCAACACAAAGATGCAAGTATACCGGGCAGTTGTGCTGAGTACCCTCCTCTATGGTAGTGAGGCATGAACACTCTACTCTCATCAGGAGCGCAGACTAAACGCCTTCCACTTTCGTTGCCTCCGCAGACTCCTCCGCATCACCTGGCAGAATCGAGTCACCAACATCGACGTCCTGGCCAAGGCAGGATTGCCCAGCATGTATGCTATGATGCGAGCTAGACGCCTCCGCTGGTTGGGCCACGTGCTCCGCATGAACGAAGGCTGCATCCTCAAAGACATGCTATTTGGAGAGCTTGCCACTGGCACAAGGCGTACTGGACGCCCCGCACTCCGCTACAAGGACGTCTGCAAGCGGGATCTTAAAGCTGGCGGACTCAACCCCTCTCAGCTCGAGACCACTGCCTTAAACCGCCAAGGTTGGCGAACCGTCATCCGGAACATCATCAGTGCAGCTGAGGAGAGGAGAAACCCGATGGAGGGAGAAGTGATCACGCAGGGCGCAAAAGACAAGAGTCGCCCCATCACATGCTCACTGTTAAAAAAACAGAAAGATGAGAAAAAAAGGACTACACAGCCTGTTGCAGCCCTGGGTACAATTCTGACCAAGACCACGACGCGCATCCCCCATGATCTCCCGAGATCGATGGAGCCAACAACAATTTTAGATTTTCCAGAAATCGCGAGTACCTAGTTTCTGTGACTGGATGCGTCTTTTTGTTAACTCATTATACCTTCTCTTTGCTTCGCCTATCACGGCCTTGCAATTATTTCTTGACTCTATAAATTTATGTCTATTAGTAGCTGACTTATGGCGGCCGAATTTACGGAATGCTTGTTGCCTCTCGGAAATGGCAGCTGCACATTCTGAAGTGAACCATTGAGGAGAGTGGGGCTTGCTAAAAAAATTTCGCATGGGGATATAGGCTTCAATGCCTGCTTTGACCCATTCAGTTAATTCGTTTGCACACTGGTTTGCAGGTAGTTAGGTTTCCCTCCATGGGGCGTCACTGATGTGATCTCTGATTGACTCAAAATCAGCCTGCTCGTAGTATCTCGTTGTTTTGAGTAACGGTTCATCAGCTTTTGGACGACTTTTTACGATGATATGTATCATTAGCACAATGTGATCAGCATTCCCGAGTGGACTATGAGCTTTCGTCACACAAGCCTCGGGCATTGAGGTCAAGAAGAGGTCTAGAAGTGCGGCTTGCTGGTCTACTCGATCGGGAATGCGGGTCGGAAAATCGACAGTCTGAGAGAGGGAGTGAGCTAGGGAGAAATTATACGTAGAGACGCCGGCTGCGTCAGTAAGGCTAGATAATCCCAACCAGTCACGGTGGTGTGTTTTACAATCCCTAAATACATGTATTTGGGCATTCGAGTCAATTAAGAGTGCTCTATCTATGCTTTCAGAGACAGAGTTTAGCAGTGTACAGTCCTGGGTCGACGGGGAGCGGTATAAGAAATATAAGTAACTGACGCTGTGATGTAAAGTCAATCTAAAGCACATGTAATCATGATCATCTGATTCTAACCTATGTTCTCTAGTCAGGGGGAGGGTGTTCTGAACATAAACTCCTAACCCGTGCATATATTTGTCAGAGTCTTTACGGTAGAGTGGGAGGTAGTCAGTCATGTCAAAGTGGTGTGAGAAGATTGAGGATTTAAGGTTAGTTTCACTAAGAGCTAGGATATCCGGGGAGTTTGTCAGGAGAAAGGTTTCTACGTCGTTGATGTTGGTTCTAAGTCCCCGGATATTTGTGAATGCGAGCCTCAAGGACGGAGGCGAAAGTGTTTTTTGTTGGGTGTCTGGTTTAGGTTTGCTTTTATTTCTTTGTAATGACATGTTTGGTTTGATTATAGAGTGGGTTGGCCAAGGTTGGTACTTGTTTGGTGCCAATAAGCTCACACAACCAGTCTATTAGTCACGACCTGGTCCATGGGGGATGTGGCCTCGGGAAAGCCCACCGGAGATAATTGCAGGGTAACTTTCCATGCGCGACATGGCACATACAACTACCCACGGTATTATCCATAAGCAAAGTTTATTTCCAAGAACTACTCGTGTGTAGAACATAATACTACCTGAGTATGCGTCCCAACTGACTACAACATGGTCGTCTTCAAGTCCAATATTAACAAATTCTTGTCGAGCCGTTCTCTTAAATAATCAAATTCTGACCCGTTTAAACCATCGTCTCCAATCCTCAATGTGTTGCCTTATCGTCCACCTGACAAACTCATTAACCTTTGGGACTTGATAAGCGGTGACTCATTAGTACAAAAAAGTTAGACACAAGGTCAGTTTTTCATATGAGGGACTATTCGAAAAAGCTGTGTCTACTTACTGCTTTCAGCCTGTTCGAAGATTGTTTCGAAACAAACCAATCATTTTTTTTATCGTTCGTTCGTTGTTCCTCATTGTACGAACATTTAACAGAAAATCGATCTTACTTTTGTTGTATTTCTTCTTAAGAAATTAAGATATCCACACTCCCGGGCAAT
Organism: Sepiola atlantica; assembly: GCA_963556195.1. NCBI lineage: Eukaryota > Metazoa > Mollusca > Cephalopoda > Sepiida > Sepiolidae > Sepiola > Sepiola atlantica. Next base: position 172,515,260 of record OY744520.1, on the reverse strand, counting down.
TCCGGCTAGGTACAGCTAGTAGTTTATAAAGATAGCTATGTGTATATGCTTATATATTTGCATGTACAGGATTCACTCCTAAACTAATTAACTGATCATTATGAATTTTCGACCACAGCTGCTAAGCGTAAGGCGTCCAAATGTGTGTTATATTTAGTTTAATTTAGTTTTATGCAAAGGGGGTATAAGGGCGTGGAAACTCTTTGTGAATATTCAGATACCGTCGATTTTTGTGGATTTTTAACAACAAGTATTAGGCATCAATTAATAAATATTCCGAATTTCAGTTTATTTTGAGTATTTTAAAGGGTTTTACGGGACATAATATGGGTACAACCTCCCAGTTGAAAACTCAAATATATCAGATTTACGTTGTATTTGATCTATAGTCGTTAGACACCAATTAAGCAAGATTCCTTGAATTCAATTTCTTCTGAAGTTTTAAATATTAGACATTTTCTAGCATCAAAATCATGTCATAAATGTTGATCAAAATTAGAATAAGGAGCCTACACATAAGGTTTAGTTTCATTATATCTTGATTTTAATTTCCGTAAGAAGCCATAAAAGTGGTTAAAATTGTTCTGTTCGGTGAATTAATTATTTTTAAGTTGATATATAAATTTCTGTTGAAAGGTCGGAACTTTAAATTTCTTTAAGGTTTTGAACGACGAGGATCGGACATTTACAAACTATATGCAAGCACGACATTGCGAGGTGAAATTGTATTCTTCCCTTCCGTCAAGCAAAGGGGACACATGATTTGTGGGGATATTTAATCTATGATAATTCATTCAAGGAATGTTACAAACCGGTCAACACCGGGTATTTCCGCTGATAATAATTAGAATTGGGTTTCCTTTTTCGTCGTCGTCGTCGTCGTCGTCATCTTTTGTGGTATACCTTTGGCAAACATGAAGTTAAAGGAAGGGGAGTTAAAGTGGGGGTAAAAATAAAAACAAAAAAGCTAAGCAGTACCCCTAATAAAGGTTCTCACTTTAGTGTTTGTGTTATTAACACTAATACAGATGTGCCCAATTCAGTTATAATAGAATAAACATAGCCATAACACTAATAAAGATGCGTCCAGTTCAGTTATCGTAGTATTAACATTGTCATAACACAAATAAATATGCGTCCAGTTCAGTTATAGTAATATTAACATAGCAATAACACTAATAAAGATGTGTTCAGTTCAGTTATTGTAGTATTAACATTGTCATAACACTAATAAAGATGCGTCCAGTTCAGTTATAGTAATATCTACATAGCCATAACACTAATAAAGATGTGTTCAGTTCAGTTATTGTAGTATTAATATTGTCATAACACTAATAAAAATGTGTCCAGTTCAGTTATAGCAATATTTACATAGCCATAACACTAATAAAGATGTGTTCAGTTCAGTTATTGTAGTATTAATATTGTCATAACACTAATAAAGATGCGTCCAGTTCAGTTATAGCAATATTTACATAGCAATAACACTAATAAAGATGTGTTCAGTTCAGTTATTGTAGTATTAATATTGTCATAACACTAATAAAGATGCGTCCAGTTCAGTTATAGTAATATTTACATAGACATAACACTAATAAAGATGTGTTCAGTTCAGTTATTGTGGTATTAATATTGTCATAACACTAATAAAGATGCGTCCAGTTCAGTTATAGTAATATTAACATAGACATAACACTAATAAAGATGTGTTCAGTTCAGTTATTGTGGTATTAACATTGTCATAACACTAATAAAGATGCGTCCAGTTCAGTTATAGCAATATTTACATAGCCATAACACTAATAAAGATGTGTTCAGTTCAGTTCAGTTATTGTAGTATTAATATTGCTATAAAACTAATAAAGATGCGCCCAGTTCAGTTATAGTTGTATTAGAATAGCCATAACACTAATAAAGATGCGTCCAGTTCAGTTATAGTAGTATTAGAATAGCTATAACACTAATAAAGATGCGTCCAGTTCAGTTATCGTAGTATTAGAATAGCCATAACACTAATAAAGATGCGTCCGGTTCAGTTATAGTAATATTAACATAGCCGTAACAGTAATAAAGATGCGTCCAGTTCAGTTATAGTAGTATTAGAAGCCATAATAGAAATAACGATATCGTTATAGTAGTACTAACAAGATCATAACACTAATAAAAATGCGTCCAATTAGAAAGTTAAAACGGATATAAAAAGGGTATGAGCTCCGGATCAACTGAAAGAATGAGTAAAGAACGATGCGATAAACGCCATCAGAAAACACTATGTAATTTTTTTTCTTCTTACTGTTTTATCTTCGATCAATAGCGTGTTACACGGGTGTCAAAGTTTTCCTGATATTTCGAGGATATAACATCCTTTCAAAGTTTCTCCATTTCAGATCAGCGTGTCTTTTTATGACTTTTTATCGCCTCGTTCCTCACCCATTCAGTTAACGTGATGCCCATACCTCTGCATTACTACAACCTTCTAAAACCTAGAACCCATCTTAAAATAAAATAATAAAACAATTCTTTTATTTATTTTTTCTTCAAATTGTTTTTATTAATGTTGAAATACTAATTTTTTATTTATTTTTATTGTTTGCTCGCATTTTTTTTCTGACAGAGATACCACTGAAAGATTTGCATTTTGTATGCAAAAAAAATACGTGACAAATGAGAAATTATTCTCAAAGCTATTTTCGTCATTTTTAATCTCAATCAGTAAAAAGTAAAAAACATTCCGCAAAAATTTTTCATGGGGAAACGTTATTATTTGTTTTGTTTTTTACCCAATTCTTGGATTTTTCATGGGGAAACGTTATTATTTGTTTTGTTTTTACCTAATTCTTGGATTTTTCATGGGGAAACGTTATTATTTGTTTTGTTTTTTACCCAATTCTTGGATTTTTCATGGGGAAACGTTATTATTTGTTTTGTTTTTTACCCAATTCTTGGATTTTTCATGGGGAAACGTTATTATTTGTTTTGTTTTTTACCCAATTCTTGGATTTTCCATGGGGAAACGTTATTATTTGTTTTGATTTTTACATAATTCTTGGATTTTTCATGGGGAAACGTTATTATTTGTTTTGTTTTTTACCCAATTCTTGGATTTTCCATGGGGAAACGTTATTATTTGTTTTGATTTTTACATAATTCTTGGATTTTTCATGGGGAAACGTTATTATTTGTTTTGTTTTTTACCCAATTCTTGGATTTTTCATGGGGAAACGTTATTATTTGTTTTGTTTTTTAACCAATTCTTGGATTTTTCATAGATATCTCGTATTTCGAATTTGTTTTGTGAAGGTACTAAAATATTTTTTTGATTATTATATTAATAACATTATGTTTTGAGGTTATCCTAGCTTACTGCAGCGTTCTTACATTTTATATTTGCTCGTCTTTATTAAAATTAGTCCTCTTATAAAATTACAGGTGATTCAAAAAGATGTATACATTTTATTATCGCAATCATTCCTCTGAAAATTAACCCAGGACACAGATAATATGATTTATCAGCTCCAATGCTTCTTTCGGATACCTCAATCGCTACTGCCATGAAGACAGGTTTGTCTCTCGTCGTACGGACCACCCTTGGCCTGCACATTCTCCAAGCCTATTCCCTTTAGATTATTTTCTGTGGCGATACCTAAAAGACAGGGTCTCTGCTAACAAACCCCAAACTATTGCTGCGCGCAAGAATAACAGAGATTAAGAGAATTCCCCATGATATGTTGGACAAGGCCATTACAAAGTGAGTCAGCGCCAAGGAATTTGGATCGAGTACATTAGCAACTATTGAGCTGTGTTTACAGAATGGTGGTATAATAGAAAAAACAACTCCTGCAACACAAAACTTACATGTCTGTAAGACAGGTCTATGAAGAAAATCAAGGGAGGCGCGAGAGCGCTCTATCCTTTAATAGACCTCACGAATGGCCTATGCTGGAAATCTCATTTCTTTGATAAATCATAACTCAAAAAACAATAAACCAAATTAGTTAAAACTTTGCACAAAATGCGTATTTGATAGGTTCTATAAGTGTGTAGAATTTCAGCATCAGTAGTCAAGGCAACCCAGAGATCCAGAAAGTTCAATCATGAAATCATGCTATCTGCGTGTACGTACGTACGTACGTACGTATGTGCCACCCTGTATCCTATCAACTATTTGATGGATTCAGCTGATTTTTGGCAGAGATAGAGGTTCTAGGGTCTAGTTGATGGCATTTTAATTTCAGTTTACCATATACCTTAGTTTTCCAGAAAATTCCAAAAAAACTTATGAGAAGGCATTGTATTGAGGCATAGCCTTTACAAAAGTAGTGACATTCCATGAAAAATGCCAGTATACTGAAATCATATGCCCTTAAGATGAAAATTCATATACACTAAATGCACAAAAGCAAGGAAATTCCCAAATTTTTACACTTTTATTGTCATTAAAGGTATGACTACATATCAACCAAGCCATTTCATTATCACATTACTACAGTATAAATCTCTATGCATGAGTGGATGAAGTGTGTGAGGTGCGCTGAAGAAAAATTCCTACCAGTAAAATACATAGCCCTGTTGTGCTCGCATACCCTTAATGACAATAAAAATTTAAAAATTTGAGAATTTCCTTGCTTTTGTACATTTAGTGTATATGAATTTTCATCTTAATCCTATTAAGGGCATATGATTTCAGTATACTGGCATTTATCATGGAATAATTGCAAAGTTTTCCTTTAAATAATAAATGCTACTTTATCACAAATGGTTAAATCGTTTGAGACCACCCTGCATATCGAACAATAAAAGTTAAAACTCGACTGAGTTGACCATTGTAAGTTGAAACGTCTGCATTTTTGCTGTTTATGACAATGATAGTTGATATCGTTTATGGCATCGTCGTGCCTGGTGGTTGTGTGATAAAGACCTGGCAATGTTACGAGATAAAACGGTTGGTTAGCAATATTACGAGATAAAATGTCCTGATAAATGTGGAACTCTCCTACTTTTCAATCCTATTGAATTTAATAAAGGCTTTTAATGTACGATAAGAAAAAGGATTCGTAATTTTGACAGGCGTGAAATTTAATACATCAGTTCTAACTGATAAGGCCATGAAAGAAAAAGGATGGATAGTTTGCGAGAAAGGGAGAAGAAATAGATGAAAAGGAATTTTAAGAAAAGGGAATCAAATGGAATGAGACACAAGAAGTCAGAGGAATGGAAGGGGAGATTCAAATATTGAAATATCTAATGAATAAAATGTTGGACGACTACCATGGCATTTAATAATCATATATATATATATATATATATATATATATATATATATATATATTTAGAGGTTTTAATCAGGAAAAGTGTGTTTGCAAAGCCAGTTAAATATAAATAAATAAAAAGTAGTCTTTCTCTCTTTCTTCCTTTCTGTCTCTCTCTTTCTGTCTGTCTGCCTCTCTCTCTCTCTCTCTTTCTGTCTGTCTGCCTCTCTCTCTCTCTCTCTCTCTCTTTCTGTCTGTCTGCCTCTCTCTCTCCCTCTCTCTCTTTCTGTCTGTCTGCCTCTCTCTCTCTCTCTCTTTCTGTCTGTCTGCCTCTCTCTCTCTCTCTCTCTCTATATATATATATATATATATATACATATATATATATATATATATATATATATATATATATATATATATATATATATATATATATATATATATCTCCAACTACGGGATAAATCGTTTTACTACGTGGAGTGATATTTACTTTTGTTGATGTAAATAATGGACTATTCTTATCTTGAGTTTTATAGATGATTTTATTACCTTTGACTGTTAATAAACAGATAGAGAGAGAGAGAGAGAGAGAGAGACGGTGCGAAAGTTATAGACACCGTATAAGATAAGCAATGTGGATCAAATAACATACAGTGACAGAGGATGAGAATGATAGAAAATTTAGTATGAAATGGGTTACTTGATGAATTAATTGCAAATTACGACTAATTAGAACAATTAAAAAAAGTTTTTTCAAATAATCCTAGAACTAAAAATATTTTAGCATGTATCTTTTGTCAAAATATATAGGAAAAAATTCTTAACGAAACAAACGTAGATCCACTCACTTTTGTGGCTAAAAAGAAAGTTTCTTTAGTCGCTACAAGTGAACAAAAATATCGAGCGTTTCTTGAAAGCTATAATTTAAACCTGAACATTTTGGGCCATTTTTTATCACATACCTTTAATTTTATTAAGTTTCTTCTTTTTTTTCTTGTTACGTTCCTGGTATTAATCAGAACGGCCTTATGTTTTTATCACTGTTCGTTATTCCGTTCGTCAGTTATTCTGTTAGTGCGTTATTTTGTTATTCCGTTAGTCTGTTATTCCGTTAGTCAATTATCCCGTTAGTTCGTTATTCCTTTAGTACGTTAGTTTGTCATTCAATTTATCCTTTATTCCGTTGTTCAGTAATTCCGTTCGTCTATTATTCTGTTATTCCGCCAGTTCGTTATTCTGTTAATCCGTGAATTCGTTATTCCGTTCGTCTATTATACAGTTAGTCCGCTGGTCCGTTAATCCGTTAGTGGTTAGCCAATCCGTTATTCCATTATTCCATTCGTCAGTTATTCCGTTAGATCGTTAAACTGTTTATACGTTAGTCCGTTCGTCAGTTATTTCGTTCGTTTATTAATCCGTCATTCCATTAGTCCGGTAGTCCGTTCGTCAATCCGTTATTTTATTATTTCGTTCGTCAATCCGTTATTCTGTTATTCCGTTAGTTTTCTGATTTTTCAAAATTACTTCATTCGTTTTTCACCAACACGACAGAAAGAGATTTAGAGAAATATGCTCCCCAGAGAACTAAAATTCCTTTAATGGCCCCAAATAGTAAGATTTTCTTAATATCTCAAATCTCCTTCGTTATCGTTCTTTTCGAAATACCTAAAAAGTCAGATATCTCAGTTCTCAACAGATTCAACACTGGAAGTGACCACCGTCTAGTACACACCTCGCTCTGCATCAACACCAAATTAGAGAGAGTAAAACTCATAAAAAATCCAAAAGACCAAACCATGATTTGCTATCTGTCAAAATACAAGCATTCCAACTGGAACTAGCTAACAGGTTCAAAGTACTGGAAGCAACAGTGTCAGGAAGAGATGTTGACACAACATGCGATGTTATCACCTCCACTATCTTATAAACGGTACTGGACACCGCTAGAAAAGACAAGCCACAAAACCTGGACAAGCTTTCAGCAGAGACCAAACAACTAATAGAAAAAAGAAGACAAATGAAAAGAGGAGGTACGAATATTCATAACATTGAAAATTCTGTAGTATGCAAGACTCTACGTCGCCGAATAAATGAAGAAATAAGGGATTACAATCAAGAAGAACAGCTAAAAGAGTTCAGAGACAACAAAGGTCTTTAGACTACTAAAAAAGAACAATATTTCGGGAGAAACAACATCATCGCATTGAATGAAGACGATGGCACCCTGACAACTGACTTAAACCGGTTAATCAGAAGATGGGAAGAGTTCTACACCGAGCTCTATAAAACCAGGAGACCCTCAAGATCAACCCTTTACAGCCAGTGAGAGGGCTGTTACGCTATCCTATCCAATACTAAAGTCCGACGTATAGTCTGCAATCAAACGACTAAGAAGAAATAAATCCCCAGGAGAAGATGGAATTGCGGCAGGCATTCTCCAAGATGAGGGTGAACCAACCGCAGAGATTCTCACCAGCATATACAACACATGCCTTAACGTAACAACTGGAAGAATGCATCAGTTACCATCTTCCACAGAAAAGGAGACTTGAAAGATATTAAAAACTACAGGCCAATAAGCCTACCTTCTGTTATTTACAAAGTATTCTCCTAAATTCTCCTCAAAAGAATGCAAAATACACTTGACAGAAACCTAGCCAGAGAACAAGCTGGTTTTCGATCTGGATTTCCCACCATGGACCACAATCAAGTTGTAAGCCAACTCCAAGAGAAAGCTAATGAGCCTGGTATACCATTTTGTTTCGCCTTTGTGGATTATGAAAAACGCATTTGACGCTATCGAATTCACCCCTATGTTCACAGTTTTGAAAAGTCAAGGAATTGACAGTGCTTACATCAACATGTATCAGGATTTTTACGACGGAGCGACAAAAACTTTAAAACTTGAACAGGATAGTGAAAAGATCAATATAGAAAGAGGTGCCAGACAAAGTGACAACAGTTCACCAAACCTCTTTACATCATGCTTGCAAGATTCGGTGATCAATAAAATTGACTGGATATGCAGAGGTATCAATATAAACGGAGAACACCTTGCTCATCTAGAATTTGCCGACAATATCATTGTCACAAGTCACAAACATCAAGAATTAGAAGAGATTCTTAACAACATTCACAATGCTAGTCGTATAGTTGGTCTCAAAATGCACACTGAAAATAACAAGGTCATGGTAAAGAAATATGCTACAAAAGTCCCAGTTACAGTGAAAGGTGAAAATGTTGAGTAAGTTGACAACTAAATCTACCTTGGGAAGATGGTGAGAAGCAACACTGATATCATTCTTGAAATCAAACGGCGAATCGCGCTTCGATAGACAGCCTTTTTTCTAAAGTAGACAACATCATGAAGAGTAGAAAGTCCACTATGAACATTAAACAAAAATGTTCAATGAATACACCATGAATGTTATGAGATATGGTAGCGAAACATGGGCACTTAATAATGCAGCGATAGAAAAGCTAACAGTGGTATAATGCAAAATGGAAGGTGATAGAATAAGAAACACCTGGATCAGACAGCAAACTGGAGTAAATGACACCATCACCATCATACGAACGGCAAAACATAGATGGGCAGGTCACCTTTCGAGATATACAGACAACAGGTGGACATACAGAGCAACAGAATTCAACCCGGGGCAATGGGAAAGACCTAGAGGAAGGCCAAAAACTCGGTGGAGAGACAACTATAATAGCCAACTAGGTCCTACCTGACCACGCCTAGCCAGGGATAAAACAAGATGGAAAGAAACCAGGGTGGTTTCCTCCTCCAGAAGTGATAAACAAAATGATGATGATGATGATGATGATGATGATGATGATGATGATGATGATGATGATGATGATGATGATGATGACACTCATTAGTTTTTTCCTCAAATTCAAACAAAACTTTTGATTGTTTATTCAAGCAGTAAATAAATTTCACTTAGGGACAACACATGTTTCATTTGTGCTCTTATTTTTCAATTACTTACTGCAAGCATCGCATTTACTAATTAATCAACGAACTTTATCTAATATATAAAGTAGAGTTTGTCTCTTTTTCTACGTTTGTCATCGATAGTTTTCTTCCTACAAAATCAATGTACTCGGGAAGATCAGGGTTTTTGTTTTTGTTTTTGTTTTTTGTCAATATAATGTACATTCTTTAAAACAATTTTTTTTAATTATTGAAAACCATTACTTTGTATTACTTTCGCATTAGCCATCTTTGAAGTGTGTTTTAATTATTAAACATCTTTGAAGTGACATCTTTGAAGTGTGTTTTAATTATTTAACATCTTTGAAGTAACATCTTTGAAGTAACATCTTTGAAGTAACATTTTTGAAGTGACATCTTTGAAGTAACATCTTTGAAGTGACATCTTTGAAGTGACATCTTTGAAGTGTGTTTTAATTATTTAACATCTTTGAAGTGACATCTTTGAAGTGACATCTTTGAAGTGTGTTTTAATTATTTAACATCTTTGAAGTGACATCTTTGAAGTGACATCTTTGAAGTGTGTTTTAATTATTTAACATCTTTGAAGTAACATCTTTGAAGTGACATCTTTGAAGTGTGTTTTAATTATTTAACATCTTTGAAGTGACATCTTTGAAGTGACATCTTTGAAGTGTGTTTTAATTATTTAACATCTTTGAAGTGACATCTTTGAAGTGTGTTTTAATTATTTAACATCTTTGAAGTAACATCTTTGAAGTAACATCTTTGAAGTAACATCTTTGAAGTGACATCTTTGAAGTAACATCTTTGAAGTGACATCTTTGAAGTAACATCTTTGAAGTAACATCTTTGAAGTAACATCTTTGAAGTGACATCTTTGAAGTAACATCTTTGAAGTAACATCTTTGAAGTAACATCTTTGAAGTAACATCTTTGAAGTAACATCTTTGAAGTAACATCTTTGAAGTGACATCTTTGAGGTGACATCTTTGAAGTGACATCTTTGAAGTAACGTCTTTGAAGTGACATCTTTGAAGTGACATCTTTGAAGTGCGTTTTAGTTATTTGCTCGCGGTGAGCTTTACTTCATCATCGCTTGAAAATTGTGTGTTATATATTTAAGTGGCCTTGAAGGACGCGGATAAGACGAAGGTTATCAGGGGGCCCAGAAGTTCAAATTTGCCAGACTTGGGAAAAGGTTGAAGGAATACGAAAAGCGAAAGTCAGGGTCAACTCGCCAACGATTTTATGACAGAGCTCTGTTCAAGCTAGGAGCATTCTGTTTGATTTGCCGCCATGTTTAATAACCTCAACACAAATATTTTTTGATAGATTCAATTATTTTTTTACTAGATAAAACAAAATTAATGCAGAGTTTAGATTTATGGGAAAAATCGCAGAGTTAATTTGACCTAAATTTTGAGTGAAAACTAAGCGAAATAGGGTAGATATTCTAACAGTCCCTATGTTATAATTGAACCAAAATAGAAAGAAATAAAGTCACAAAGTAGGCAGTAACTAAGATGACAAAATTAACCATTAAATGCTTTTTGTTTCAAATATGACACATTCCAACAAAACGTCTATTTAATATTCAACGAAAATGTGTCAAACTGCAACTTGTTTCACATTTACAACGAGCTTGTTGGCAAGTGTGAGTTGGTATTAGTATGATGTTGCATCAACACACCCACTAAATAGGTCATCTTCGAGGTCAGGGGTGAATGAGGATGTGTAATCTGCCTTATTCAAGAGCCTAAACATTTTAATCTGGTCATTAAGTAAAAATTATTTTATGATTCTCTAGTGTATTATGATTATTTAGATGCATATATTGTAATGTTTTGTAACATCATTTAGTTTTGTTCAATCATTTTTTTTTCAAAAATCATTTATGCTACATTATATTACCCCCATAGAACGTTTTTTTTACTCTTTTCAAACCAATATAAAAACTAAAGCATTTAAGGATTAAGAGAATAGAAATATAAGAAAGCGGAACAAGTAAACGATGATGATGATGATGATGATGATGATGATGATGATGATGATGATGATGATGATGATGATGATGATGATGATGATGATGATTATCCTGCTGATGATGATGCTTCTGCTTCTGCTGCTGCTGCTGCTGCTGATGATGATGATGATGATGATGATGATGATGATGATGATGATGATGATGATGGTGGTGGTGATGATGATGATGATGATGATGATGATGATGATGATGATGATGATGATGATGATGATGATGATGATGATGCCGCTGCTGGTGATGATTATGTTGCTTGTGTTGCTTCTCCTGCTGCTGCTGATGATGATGATCATCATCATCATCATCATTATGCTGCTGATGATGATTATGCTGCTGCTGATGATGATGCTTCTGCTGCTTCTGCTTCTGCTGCTTCTGCTTCTGCTGCTGCTGCTGCTTCTGTTGCTGCTGCTGCTGCTGCTGCTGCTGCTGCTGCTGCTGATGATGATGATGATGATGATGATGATGATGATGATGATGATGATGATGATGATGATGATGATGATGATGATGATGATGATGATGATGATGATGATGATGATGATGGAAGAATAAGAAAATGATAAACATAACATGAGAATAGAAGCAAATAAAGCAATGAGATAGAGAGAAAGAAACGTAGAAGGAAAGGAAGGAAGGAAGGAAGAAAGAAGAAAAAAACAAAAAAGAAAGGAAGGACGAAAAAGGAGAAAATCAAGGGAGAATGAGACAACAACTAAATAGCTCTGTCCACAGGAAACAAATTGAGGAGTCCTTTTCATTCCGGAAATGGGTGAACGGTCGTCAGTTTTAAATCAGAAAAACGGGCATTTGTTGGAATGTAAAAATGAAAAAGAAAACAATGTCTGTCTTGTTGAGAAAAAGGAAAGAAACCCCAAAATAAAACAATAATAGAAATAATGGTATGTAAATAACAGCTAAATCATCTTCACCCAACAATGGAGTCCCAGTCGTAAATGAAAGGGACTTTGGATGGAGGGAAATGTTTAGCTAGAATAATTGGGGCATGCATCGAAAGCGGAAGCTGTTGAAAAGACAAAGAAAAGAAAATACAGAAGGAAAAGAGTTTTTTTTTCTTATTGCTTAGGGACAAAAGACGAAGAAAGAAGGGAATAAAGGGTACTTCTTTTTCGAAGAGTAATTAGTATGGATATGATCAGGCACGCGATGGTTGTTTCGGATCCTCTCTCGTTACACAGGTGTCCGGATAGGTTATTTCGAACGGAATAAAAACACGTCCACTCACACAAAACTCTACACATGGAAAAGTAATTTGTATAATTATTAACTAAGTTTCTTTTTCCACACACACAGATTATGTAAATGCACACAAACGACGGTCTAGCCAACTCCCACCGGCTTATAACGCATTGCTCTTTGTGTAAGAAAATAGAGCTCTTAGGCAATTGAGAATGTTCATCATTGAGATTTCTCTTGCTGCCAGATGATAACTAAGTGGTTAGAAGCGGCGACTGTCGTCTGGACGGTCGAGTTTCAATCCCGGTTTTAGGCAATTGCTTGTATAGCCACACTGAAGAGCTGTGATACAGCGAAACAGTATTGATTCGATATATATATATATATATATATATATATATATATATTGTTGTTATTGCTTTTTAACGATAATTAACTAATGGCATATTTCACCCATCTTGAGCGTATGCAGTTGCTTCCCCTATTTTATCCATAATATATATATATATATATATATATATATATATATATATATATATATATAATTAGGACCATATCATTTTAAATAAATAATATAAAATTATTTTTATCTACATACGCTAGACTCCGTAAGCGGGACATTACCACATTCAAGAAGGGAGTTTAAGTTCTATTAATGTGAAGGGCGACATATCAAGAAAGACTGACTAAAGATTCTATGAACGTTGTCGGAATATGCCTTATAGCTACGTGTCAGTCTATTTTGAACTTTCATCTTATTAAAGGGGCTTATAACAATATTAATTTTAAATAAATAATATTAAATTATTTTTACCTACAAAGACTAGTGTTTCGAGCTTTCGCTCTCATCAGTGCAGGGATGATAATATCAGACGGTCGCATGGTTCAAACCCTTGCCACAGAATCAACCTAGACTCTTGTAACAATTAGACCGGGGACACGTTTCTGTTTACATTAGAAATAAAGTTATCAATAGCCATATTATGTGATAAATTATGGAATGGTTTCTAATGTTACCTTCCACTATTCTATCCGATTCGTTTTTAACAACATTTATTTCATTTTTATATACAGATCTAGCTAATGCTTCATTACAGTATTGCTGGTTTTTATAAAATAATCGTTCGTTAACGGATAGATTATTTTTTTTAGAAAGTATGGTTTCTATACCTATCTTTAAAACAGCATTATGTGGCCCCTATACATGTCATAGTACTTTTTCTCTCCACAATGGGGCATGTATACACTATATTAGAAGTTAGACACTTACCTTCTAGGGGGCAGTCATCTACATTTCTACAATTACATTAGGGTTCAACTGCAAAGTTAGGGTTTAAGGTTAGAACACTTTTCATAGATTAGGTATGGTTTTAATTATTATCGATATAGTATAGTCTAATGTAGGGCTCAAAAGTGTTACCATCTAAATATATGTATTAAAAGTTTACTATAGTATTATTAATATCTATGATTATCTAAAGGTCCAATTTTCTGAAGAAATTATGTCAATTTGTTTTTCTTATTCTCTAAATTTCTGTCACTAGAACTTACAGAAAATAATGCATCATCCCTGTATAAACCGCCCAGCATACCCGGTGTGTCCTTATTGATTTCTTTTGGTATATAATATCCAACTCGATCAGTGATTTGCGCTCATTCCAGAGCTCCCATAGTAAAGTCAAGATTGTTCCCTATTTTCCTTGTCCATAGTTTAATATTATGGTTTCCTAGCTAATTTTCTAGTTTTGTTATGTTCGTTTCATTTTTAGCCATATACAGGGTGGGCAAAAATAAGGGTCCTATTTTAAAAAATTCATAACTTTTTTATTTATTGATTTTTTTTATTTTTTTTTAGAATAAGTAAAGGACCCCTTCCGAAGCAAGCATGAGCCGTATTAGCCCTAAGGAACGTACCCTCATTTAGAAAACATTATTTTTGCTTAAAAAACTCAAAACAGTGTAAAAAACAATACTTTAGTTTTTGTAAGTTTTAAGAAGTGTTTTTCGGCTAAAATTTGTTTTGTTTATTTCAAAAGATCTCGGAAGGGTCAGTCTACACACACATAAAGTTTGGTGAGTTTAACTTTTATTTTGTGGAAGTTATTCAAATTCAAGTTATTCAAATTTAAAGATAGGACCCTTATTTTGGCCCACCCTGTATAAGGCTTTATTTAGTAGAGAACGAAAAATCGAAGGGTAATACGAGTTGATGTCAAACATGATGAATTGTCTGTTCCTAACTAGCGGTAACTGAGTCCTTCCTCAGAGCATGACCATCATTTATTATTTCCTTTTAGATTTAATGCTAGGTAAAATTATATCTAAAATTCTACTTTTACTAACAATACCTATGTCCGAAACACAAGGAGAGATTAATCTGATTGTAGGGTTATTGATGAAGTCCACTTTGTGATCTTGGAACACAGCGTCTACACATAAAGGTTGACTAATGTAGGCTATATTCAGTTTAATTTAGTTTTACACAAAAGGGGTAAAAAGGAGATGGCAGCCCTTCGTGAAAATTCAGAAACCTCTGATTTTTGTATAATTTTAACAATAGGTATTAGACATTAATTAATAAATATTCACCAAAAATTTAGTTACTTTTTTAGTAATTTCAGATTTGCATTAAATTTGATCCATAGTCATGAGACAATAGTTAAGCAAGATTCCCTGAATTTCAATTTTTTCTTAACGTTCCTTATGCTTTAGACATTTTTTAGAATCAAAATAATGCAATGGATTTGAATAAGGTTTCTAGACATAAGATTTAGTAGTATTATATGTTGATTTTAATCTTATTAAGTGGACATAAAAATGGTGCAAATTGTTCTCTTTGGTGAATAAATTTTACCCGTCCTGTGATAAGTATTCTTCTAGTTTATGATAAAATTAAATAGACGTGATTTCATTTATTACATAAATAACCATTTTCTCTTCATTATTCTATTTACATTTTATTAAAAAAAATAAATAATTTACTTTTTCGATTATTTCTCTTTATTTAATTTCTTCAAAATATGACCATCTTTCTCATTCTTTTCGACTACATTCTTCCCAGAAAAATATTTTTTTTTGCTTTAGGAGCACAAATCCACCCTAATACTTGACTTTAGTCTATGACCTGTATACTTGTAATAAATTGGCACTAAGAAAATCTCAGTATTTATGTAGTCATTCCCGAGTATCGACGGAGAATCCCGATTCAGTACCGAACATATCCAAAGTAGTTTACGATTTGAAAGCCGCAAAAAATGTAAAACAGCTAATGATACTAAGCATATCAACCCTGTTGGGGGGGGGTCACGTAATGCAGAAGCACGATATGAATCATTGTAAACGATTAAATAAACATAAGTTGCTAGTTTACTCATAGCTGTGGAATGTATTACTGTGTAAGTGAACGCCACAAATCCGGATGGATATGAACTCAGCTTAGCTGATTCCATAGTCAACGTCGGTATCCATAGTACCACGCTCCCTTGTTTGTGATTTCGTTTGATTTGTCTGATTTGCGGCATATCAACCTTTTCTTGCTTACTTAATTTCCAAACATAATACTTATTGGAAACGGTTTATTTTGAAGGGTGTTCATACCTTTTCCAGTGGTATTACAGTGTCAATGGATGCAACAGATCGAATTTGTTGTATGGGATCAAAGTGTAGTAACTGTTTGGTTCGAAGGGGACAATCTTCCCATGCATTACCTCCTACTTTCGGAGGCGACAAAAAAGCTTCTTGCCCTTTAATCTCTTCCTTTCCGGGCAGGGGTGGGTTTTATTGACTGTCGCAACTAGTTAACTAGACTATTTTTTTGCAGTCAGACCAACATGGCTCTATTGGAGGCTGGATTCCCATTATAAACTTATTCTGTGTCTAAGCTTTCTTTGTGCGAAGCGGTTAAAGAAATCCACATTTTAAGGGGGCGGAAGGTGTGTATTTCCTCTCGCACAATATATCTTCATTCGTGAGGGAGGTGACGATGTATAGGTTATTTTTGTGGATCTTTTTAAGAAGATCCCCGCCACTAAATATAGCCCCGCTATTCAAGGGAGACAACTTTTCAGCCACTTTTGCTTAAAAAAATTAACAAAATAAGAATGTATAAGGCATTTTTGTTTTGTTTTTTTGATTGAGGGGAGATAAAATTGTGTTAAATCAGTTATGATTTGCGCGAATAGGTCAGTTCCCCGGTATCGTTGCCTCCACACGAACTTGCAGAGGTAGCTGTCAACAAGCGTGCGATGGATGCCACTAAAACCATTTGATGGCCATTGTTGCAGAGACGCTGCTGATGTAGTACTCCGTGGTTTTGCAAAAAAACTACAGCAGACTCCTTGTCGTGGACCAGGGTTGTGAGTTTTAGAAAATTCATAAGCAAAGGTGCACTCAAACACGTGTGAAAAGGGTTAACGCGTAAAGAATTTAGCAAGGCGAAAAGTTGCCTCCCTTGGCAGCGGGATTATTCTTAGAGGCCGACTAACTTTAGCATTAGTGGCGGGGAGCTTCTTGAAAAGATCCATTTTCGTTTCTAGTCCAGAGTGCTCTTTTTTTAGGGGGGGTTGAATTCTCAACATCAAAAAATCACCTTGTCTCTAACATTGTCCTCATGGGGAGGCGAATTCAATAGCTGACTCCATAGCTCGTTCTGGTACTACATCCTCATCCCACGTGTGAGTATGAGTGTGTGGGTGAGAGAGAGAGAGAGAGAGAGGGGAAAGACAGAAGGAGAGAGGGAGACAGAGAGAGAGAGAGGAAGAGAGACAGAGAGAGACAGAGAGAGAGAGAGAGAGAGAGAAAGAAAGCTTTTATTTGTCACAAGTGGATGATCTTGTGTGCCGACTGTCAACTTAATCCGTTGACAGGAGAGGTCAGTCTCATAAACAAACAGTCGACATTCCGGACATTCTTTGACCGTCTGTATTCCACCTATTCAGACAAAGACTGATGGACAGGTCGATGGAAGGGCATCAGAGGAGGGGAAGAGAGAGATGATGAGGGAGTGGGTCGAAAGATTTCTTGTTTGATTTCCTTTTTTTTTGTGCGTTTTTTTTTTTAATTTCTTTTAATCTTCTATGCCCCCCCCCCTCTCTTGTGGAAAAATGGTATTTATTTTAACTCGGTAGAAATGATGTATTCTAGTTTCTTTGTCTGTCACTTCATAAAGCCTGATTTTCTTGATATATAACTGAAGCGAGCTCACACCGCATTGTAAATTAATGCATATACATTAGCCAACATACGACAAAACGTTAAAAGAATCAGCACAAATGCATACATACTAGCAGGCAACCCAGCGCTGCCCGGGAGTGAATGAGGATTCCTGCTTTCAGGACAGACCCACATTACCATTGTTATTCTTTTTTCTTTTTTTAATTTCTATAATTTTCAATTTTTGAATCTGTATACGGTAATCATTACTATTACCGACATAAATTATTTTAAAGGAAATACCGTAGGGAAATTAGTAAAAAAACAATTGTACAGGGTTTACCTACTCATGTGTGACCTATTTGCGTTAAAAATTAATATTTAATAGAATTTATAAGCTCTTTAAGTTAGCGTAAATACCGATTCTGAGCAAAGTATTTATCTTTGTTGAGCAAATGGTTTATGTTAAACAAGATGGCTACTTTGCTCGTAATCGGATTTACGCTAACTTAATTAAATATTAAATATTATTTTTAACGCAAATAGGTCACAAATGAGTAGATAAAGCAAATTAAATTGTTTTGGGCTAATTTCCCAAATGTATTTAATTTAAAATAATTTATGTCGCTAATAGTAATGATTACTCTGTATATTTATAAAGTAGTGACATTTCTCGAACGAACAGCGAGATTAAAACGTTCTTTTCAAATTCGCACAACAGAAACAAACAGATCGTTCTGATAGACTGTTTAGGTATATGCGATCAATGTCGTAAGGTTAACTAATTTGCATATTGACTAGCAAAAGGACATTTCATTAATTAAATATGTTCTATTGTTTTTTTTAAATCCAATGATTGTTTGATGTTAATAATACATACTTCTGTTTATTTGGTGGAGAAATGCTTAGAATTTGTGCCCAAAAGTTATTTTAGGCAACTTTACCAGACTGACTTGATTATCAACACACAGACAGACAGACACACACAGACAGACACACACACACACACACACATTCCATTGCCCAAACAAACACACAATTTTGGAGGGATCATCCAAAAGAGTACCGGGCAACGATCCACGCAATACCGTTGGGAAATATTTCCCAGTGATATTATAGATATTTCCAATGTCGTTAATATTTAAGGGGGGTGAAATACCTGTCATGAAACGGGTTCATATAATAATGACCATATATATATATATATATATATATATATATATATATATATATATATATATATATATATATATATATATATATATATATATATATATAGTTTGAACAGTCACACATGGAAACGTTGCTGAAATGGCAATAATAAGAAGAATATTTTTTTTTAATATTTTTAAAACCTGGACAACGCAATTTTTTTTTTTTAATAAATTATTTATTTACTTTAAAAACCTGAGTACTTTCGGTGATATACACCCTTGTCAGAAGTATAAGCATATTTTTTCTCTTTTTTTTTCGTTTTATCCTTCTTGATTGAGACATATTTATCGCAGTCAAGTTGAAATTCGTCTTGATGTTATAGACGATAAGTGCTGATATGCCGTTGTGTGTAGCACGCGGTTACGTGAATAGGGTAGTTTGAAAGGTTACACATGGAAACGTTACTGAAATGGCAATAATAAGGAGAATATTTTTTTTAATATTTTGAAAACCTATATATAGTCTCGGAAGTTTCTCAACCATTAAAACTATATAAAAAAAAAATATATAACAAAAAAAAACTTATAGTCCCAAGTCTTCCAGTGGAAAATCACTCATGTAAGTCAATTTATTTTTTACAGTTATTATATTAGTTAGTTTCTAACACTATTTTAAGGGATCATCAGTTGTTTACCACGAAAAACTGTTTCGGGAATTTAAATGATTATTTAACATTCTAATGACCAAAATTAAGTCTTTACGCATATCATTTATTTTTGCAATGGCAGAATTGACGATGGTCTTACAATTGTTTCACAGCGTGCAATAGGCTACAATTAATATAAAATAGCAGCGAGGTTCTCCCAGAATGATCTGCCATTTCCTTATAGACTAAATATGGCTGAAGAGCATTTATAAATATAAATGAAACTCAAAAGAACACTGTGTCTTTTTGTCTGGGTCTGCCCTCCCAGCTTGAAACCTATGGTACCATGTTGATTTGATCTTATCTTCTGTAATATTATTAATATATATACATATATATATATATATATATACATACATATATGGGAAATGAAAAAGGAAAAACCAAAATATGTTTTTTTTATTTATTCATCAACGTTTCGTCTTTATTTGTAAGACTTCCTCAGGATGATAATTTTAAGAAAAATGTCATGCAAGTACATGAAAATATTGGGTTGACATGATGGGTTAGTGAGAAGAAGTAGTATCCATTACTACATATATATATATATATGTGTGTGTGTGTGTGTGTGTGTGTGTGTGTGTGTGTGTGCGTGTGTGTGTGTGTGTGTGTGAGAGAGAGAGAGAAGGAGAGAGAGAGGGGGAAATAGAGCGTGTGTGTGTACGCACGTGCACCGTACCCATTCGGTTCTTTTACACGGGCGCTTACTCATAAAGAAAAAAAGTTCTTAAAAGTTGCAAATAGACGTAGAACTTCATTAAAAATGTAACCCAAATGCCACAAGTTATTTCCGTGAGACTTTACTGAGTTTTTGTTGTTTTTGTTTTTTTGTTGTTGTTGTTGTTGTTGTTTTAGCCGTGGCCACAGCAATCCATCTCAACAGGCACGAATGTTAATTGTAACTGACTCAGTCAAGCACGAGACTAATTTTCAAGTGACCAAATGCCATGATTAGTAATAAAGAATCCTGTTTTAATTCCTTTGGATTGCGCGGCATTTTAATTTGCTATAAACAGTCGTATCTGTGTCGCCTCAAGAAACGTATCGTGTAACTAAAAAACAGTTCGCCACCTTTTATGGACGAGTACTGTGTAATCGGCAAGCCGAGTTCAAATGCAATCAATACTGTCTTGTACTCTTACACATCAATCCTTTTTTTACTAATGTGTCACCGCTTATCAAGGCCTAAAGTCCACTTGAGGATAAATATTAATGAGGGTCAGTATATATATATATATATATATATATATATATATATATATATATATATATATATATATAGGTGTGTGAAAATATATGCTTTTGTATATACTTTCTATTCTTTATATATACCAACCTTTCCAAAGTGAAAGCTCGATGATTGTTGCCATATAACAACAGAGCATATATCAATAAACAACATTTTGCTACATTCCAAAGACCAAGATTTTATTCGTCTTACCAATCATTTTTTTTTTTCAAAACAAAAACACCTTGGTACAATTACGGATCTGCCTTGTTCAACAGAAAAACGATCGTAATTTGTATGTCAATCCAGGATATTTCTTCCATGGACTCATCAGAAAACTAGAAAGTTCTCAATCAGAAAAATGTATGGATTTTGTTCTGATTCAGAACATTCGATTGTTTTTCTGTTGAACAAAACAGATCCGTAATTGTACCAAAGGTTTTTGTTTTAAAAAAATGATTGGTAAAATAGATGATATCTTTGTCTTTGGAATGTAGCAAGATGTTGTTTATATATATATAGATAGATTTGTAGCCAGGTTTGGCCGCCTTATGGAAAGACATCTTGTAAAATACAACTTCAGATCCCTGGACCACCCACAGAAACACACAGTGTCAGTCGGCTAAAGAAAAGGTACAAAGGAGCGGTCTAAACTGGATGTAAAGCATCCTACCTGACTGAAGACTCTACTTTACTATATATATATATATATATATATATATATATATATATATATATATATATATACATACAGAATATAAGAACAACATCGGCACCGTCGGTCTTATTTTGATCTTCTGTAATATGTATATTAATAAATATTATGATCTTACTTTTTATTTTTCGTAATAAGCGAGAGCTCTACCGGGGTTCTCTCCTACTAATCTCATATATATATATATATATATATATATATATATATATATATATATATATATATATATATATATAAAGATAGAAGAAATAAGAGTGATAAACATGTTCGAATGTCCAAATTTATTTCAAATTTCGATTGTTCAATGCAAGATGTATTCTGTAATAAACCAGTGTTTATTATTCTTTCCTTAAGCCAAGACTTTTCAACGATCGAAATCTTATCATCAGAGGAGAAATACAGATAGATAAGTTGGCTGTAGAAAAAGCCAAAGTTCAAATATTTGAAAAATATTAAAAATGGGGTGAAAAAAGTTCGTGTAAAAAGGATATGTGGTTTGTCCAGATGGTAATTGTCCGTTGAAAAATTCGTGTAACCGACTATGTATATATATATATATATATATATATATATATATATATATATATATATATATATATATATATATATGACAGGTTCATACTTTTTTAAGCATCTGAATGAAATTTAGTAAAAAAGAAGTGTGGTAAATTAACTACCATCAAAGCTGGTAATAGATGCAACATTTATTTTATTTAAAAGTGAAGACAACATCGAACCGATGTTTTTTTCTTTTTTTTTCTATAAACTGTCATATTTTTTTTTATAGTTTATAGTTATACATATATTTCGCTAATAATATTAGCCTCATTAGTGTATTTTAAATTCCGATGTAATTGGGAAACCAGCTTCAGTTGGTGTGAGCCGGCGAGTGAGATGTCGTTTTTTTTTTCCACTCTCGTATGAAAGCACGCCAGCACGTGGACTATTATAGTTTTGAAAGGTTCATACTTTTTTTATTTTTTTATTTATTTTATAGAAAAAAAATTTTTTTTAAATCGGTTCGATTTTGTCTTTTCTTTTAAATAAAATAAATATTGCATCTATTACCAGCTTTGATGGTAGTTAATTTACCACACTTCTTTTTTACTAAATTTCATTCAGATGCTTAAAAAAAGTATGAACTTTTCAAAACTATAACAGTCCACGTGCTGGCGTGCTTTCATACGAGAGTGGAAAAAAAAAAAAAACGAAATCTCACTTGCCGGCTCACACCAACTGAAGCTGGTTTCCCAATTACATCGGAATTTAAAACACACTAATGAGGCTAATATTATTAGCGAAATATATGAATAACTATAAACTATAAAAAAATGACAGTTTATAGAAAAAAAAAGAAAAAAAAATCGGTTCGATTTTGTCTTTTCTTTTAAATAAAATAAATGTTGCATCTATTACCAGCTTTGATGGTAGTTAATTTACCACACTTCTTTTTTAATATATATATATATATATATATATATATATATATATATATATATATATATATATAGTCGGTTGGAGTTGAGGATTGACCAGATGGGTTACATGAATTCTTCATTTTACGATATATACATCCTCGAAACCTGACCATCAGCAGAGGAAGATATCATCGCACATAACTGTTATCATTTTGTTTGTTTGTTATTTTTCGATATTGACAAATGACCGTATTCAGATATTGTTTTTAAGGAGAAGCATTTCCTTAATGATATGATGGAAACGTTGTTAATTAAATTGACTTACATGAGTGATTTTCCACTGAACGACTTGGGACTTAAGTTTTTTTGTTTTTTTTTTTCTTATATATATAGTTTTAATGGTTGAGAAACTTCCGAGACTATATATATATATATATATATATATATATATATATATATATATATATATATATATATATACTACCTCTATTGTCAAAATAGCTTGTATGTCTGTAATGTACGTTAAATACAATAATAAGGGAGTCCTGCATTTTTCATAATATCTTTATTAATCGATAAATATTATTTATTTAGCGATTACAAATAATTTATAATTATTTTATTACAAGTTAAAGTGAAATACGTATTTTCCCAGTATCGTTGTCAAATAATGAAGACTCTCTTCTCTATCGTTATTTCCGATGGAAGTGTGTCCGACTAAGCTCCAATCTCTGCTTTCTCTTTGTAAGGCATTCACAGCGAGAACTCGTTTTTTTTCTACCATAACGGAAAAAAGAAGTTCCTTTCTTCATCCGAGTGCCATGCATCAAGCGGAATTTCCACGAACAGAGCTTCTTTGCTAGGGCTTCCCATCCGTGGAACACATTACTACAGGGTTACTTCCCTGCAGACTACAACATGGTCGTCTTCAAATCCAATGTCAACAGATTCTTGTCATGAACCGTCCGTAAAAGTATTCGAACTTTGCCTATTCCATCAATCATTCTCTGTCTTATCATAAGGTTCTTCATCTCTTAACTGACAATCATTTTATCTCATTAACCCTGGTCCTCGAGTGGCTTTTGGCTTTGATAAGTGGTGACTCATTAGCAAAAAAAAACTCTGCGTAAACGGGTACTTTAACTAGTATGTTTTTAATGTAAAATTCCTTTCTAAAACTCTTTGTCGTGTTCAACTGGGCTAATCTTTCCACTTCGCCTTGCCGTCGAGACTTTCGATTCCTGACATGATTGTCGCTCGAGTTGTTAGATGAGCAAATAAACCATAGAGTCACCATCCAATCAGACACCATTGACATCTCTCAAACAACTTGACCAGGTGAAGGACATTTAGATGAAGTTAAACTGGCATCTGTCACATGCTAACAATACCTGCCAGACTCGCCTGTCTTTTTAAGTTTGATAGCGGAAATTGAAACAATGTTTGTAGCTCTTAACACACACACACACACGCGCGCACACACACATAACAACAACAACAACAACAACCCTAACACACCACAACACCATATCAGATCACACAACACCACACCACACAAAACTGACATCTGTAATCACTAGCAGATATCGAACGCGAGTCGCTATGTCTGTTTATTCGTGTCAAATATTCACTTTCCATTAACCAAGGTTTCCCAGTCCAAGCGATGTCACCTCCACTCGACAACGGGCGATTTTTATTTCTAAATAGTTAGTGAGTAAATTTACGTATTAATTTAATTCCAGATTAAAGGGTTTAGTAATAACAACTTGAGTATGTCACATTTCATGTTGAGTATTATTGAGTTATACCAGCAGGAAACCACGATGTTATCCAAGAATGAATTCACCCGTTATTTTAGACTGTTCCTCTCTCCTCAACTAGTTGCTTTACCAAAGCTGTAATATTGAATATATCCTAGTATTTCACTATAAATTTCTAAAGTATATTAAAACAAGTAACTTCACAACAATTTCTACTCCCAACGATACAGCAGTTCGTATTCGCAATACTGACAAAATTCAACGTTGCTTACCTTGGGTGATCTGACGAGATCCGGTGTTTCAACGTGATATAACAGAAAATCGCAAGCAATATATAACAATGGTTTGGTATACCAAGTGCTGGGCGCAGTGGCGTTCAGAGGTTTTGTGATGCCCGAGTTTTAGTCAAAGCCAACTTCTTGATTCTATGTCCAAAAGACTAAACAAAAGACTATATATAAGTCCCGTTACCGAGAAATATTACGAGAAAAAGAGATACTTTAAATATGATTTGATGCACTCTCTCTAATTTGGATGCCCAGGGCGAACGCCCCTCCCCCTTCAATACCACTGTTTAGTCCTCTCTTTGGTGTCGCCATGTAGTGTATTATCTCATTGTGATTGGAAATTATGCAAAGAGCCGGACAAAACCAGAATGCAACACACTAAACCTACAGTTCGCGCCGATAAACACTGCACTGCTTATACATATGCACCCCCCGTCACAAGCCACCCCCTCCCCCCACACACATATACAGGGTGTTCTGGATAATGTTTACACTTTTTGGAAAGAAAGGCAATACGTCATATCTTGGTCAATAATTGATGTATTCTCAAAATTCAAATTGAACATCTGAGAGAATCTTGTGTAGAATATAACTTAAAAGAAGAAGAAGCCAGTCTCAGTCTCCACAACGGAGGCGAGACTTGAACCTGGATCAGTGTCCGAGAGACGCTTGAACACCAGTTTGAGCCTGGTGTTTCAGACTGTACGGTTGGTGTCTTTCTCAACTGCGTCCCACGCATAATAGTCCATGAAATCGTGAGAGTTCCCAGACAGCCGTTATATTATACATTTTTAAATAAATGCCCATACCTAACTTTATTTATATATATATATGTATATATAAGTTAGGTGTGTGTATTTATATATATGTGCGCATGTATATGGTAATCTCCTAAACTAATGAACGAGTCCTTATGAATTTTGGAATATATATTCTAAAGAGTACAGTGAGTCACATGGCACATTATTATTGTTTTTGTATATGTTAAGATTTAGGGGTGCATATATATAAAAAAAATAACGTGTTTTTGAGATTTTAAACGTGTTTTTGAGATTTGAAAGACCCACCATTTGACAAAGAGGTATTCCTCAAAATATATTATTAAACACGGTCACACACATTACATCACAGTGTAGAAGTCTTGCCTAATCAAATAAGATTTGCTATATAGAAAAGAAATTATAAAAATTCTTTGAAAAAATATATTTGAAAAAATCATTTGTTTTTGTCTTACTTCTCAACGCCGACATATTTTCATTTCTTGCATTGTGATAACCTTCTAATACTGTTCTATATACGTATTACACACAATGCTTCAAGCAAACTACTTTTCCTTATTATAATTTATTTCATTTTTTATTAACAGATCATTATAAATTTTTGGATATATATTTTCGGCAACCCGGTAAGTAACATGGGCACATTATTTTTTGTGTAAACTTTACCATTCAGGGAGTGTCCCCCATCTAAAAAACATTTAATCTCTTAAACTAATGAACAAATCATTTAAGAATATATATTCTGAAAAAATACAGTGAGGTACATTATTTATTTTGTATATGTTAACATTTAGGGGGTGCATATCATATAAAGTTTTTTTTTTAAGCTTTATTTATTTTATGAACCGATCATTATGAATATTGGAATGTATATTTTGAACAACCCGGTGAGTAACATGGGCCAATTATCTTCTTTTTGTTGTAAACTTTACCATTTAAGGGATGCGTTCACCCAAACTCGCCCCCTCCCTAAAAAAACTATTAAAATAAGTTAGACACAAAAAATCTAATGGAGAAAAAACTTGCTCTACATCAAATTTGGAGTTATATTAAGTAATTACATTTTTAAAAGAATAGAAGCGCACGTCGGCGTCAATAATATGTATGTGCTTTGTAAAATCCTTAACTATTGAATTTTTCATTATGAATTATGGAATATGTATTCTAGGTAACAGGGTGAGTAATTTTTTTTTAATTATATCATTTAGGGGGTGCCACCAAAACCGCATAATACATCCTAAGGAAAGAAAAATCACATTAAAATTAAAAACCAATGCTAGGTTTATGACTTATTTCCGTCCTGGGACGGGTATATATATATATATATATATTAAGTTAGGTATGTATTTATATATATATATATATATATATATATATATATATATATATATAGAGAGAGAGAGAGAGAGAGAGAGAGAGAGAGAGAGAGAGAGAGAGAGAGAGATAGATAGATAGATAGATAGATAGATGGGAAATGAAAAAAGAAAAACCAAAAGATAGTTGTTTATATATCCAGCAACGTTTCGTCTTTATTTTAAGACTTCCTCAGGATGATAGTTTGAAGAAAAATGCCATGCAAGTACATCGAAGTTTAGGGTTGACATAGTGGTGAGATGAAGGGATATAGTAGCCGTAGCTACTATGAAACCCAGAGAGTCCAGGGTGTGAGGAGTCAATGGTCGAGAAAGAATCAAATGAATATGAAAAACTTTGAGTAGATAAGATTGAGGCAGCTATGAAATGGGGAGGGTGAGAATATAATTGAAATGGTCTTAATGTGGGAGAGGTGAAAGGGGGCTGAGATTTTTGTTGCGGTGGGGTGTGGCATGGATTTTGAGAGGCTGGAAAAAGATGAGGGAGAGGAAAAACTGTGTGTTTAGCATGTGAGTAGTATTATGGTTGATGAGAAAAAGAACACAACTTCGAAAATAGGGGGTGAGGATATGATTGAAATGGTCAAAAGGGGTGGGAGAGGTGAAAGGGGGTGGAGAAATTTTGATGTACTTGCATGACATTTTTCTTCAAACTATCATCCTGAGAGAATCTTACAATAAAGACGAAACGTTGATGAATATATAAACAACTATCTCTTGGTTTTTCCTTTTTCATTTCCCCGTCGGATTACTTTCAACCTTCCTTTCTCATATATATATATATATATATATATATATATATATATATATATATATATATATATATATATATATATATATATAATACAAAGATCAAGAATTATATTAGATCCTATCGAGATACAGTGAAACTCAATATAATGGATAGAGCATTTATATATAGTTAATAAAGTGGTAAAGTGGATAAAATTTATATAGTTTACAGATTTATGAATTCATCAAGTGTTCAAACAAGGAATACATATACAAAAAGACCTTTAAACCATGAATTTTCAAAGATAACGCTCTTATCGTCAGAAGGTCTGACCAATAATAATTGACTATAAATTAATTATTAGAGGTGAATATCTTAAAAATGCAAAAGTTAATAATTTTTAAAAATATAAAAGGGAAAAATGTCTCGATTTAAGTCTTGAATAATATCAAATTATGGACAGAATGTTGCATCAATTTCGAATGATCCAAAATGTTTAAACAGTTCAAACAAAGAAGTCGAATGATGTTTTATGAGTTTCATAAACATTGCGTGCTCTAAAAAATGTGTGTGATGTCCGGGTGAAGATTAGAAACTATTTAATATTTCGGAAAAAACTTTCCCTTGTCAAAAATGGACATAAAAGAAAAGTCCGACTGTGTAGAATTCACTAAAATGGATGCCCGAAAGTACTTTCAGCCTAGTTAATACATGTATAACAATTCCTAACAATGCTTCAAGCAAACTACCATTCTCTCTGTCTCCCTCGTCTCTCTATCTATCTATCTATCTATCTATCTATCTATCTATCTATCTATCTATCTATCTATCTATCTATCTATCTATCTCTCTCTCTCTCTATATATATATATATATATATATATATATATATATATAAAATATTAAAATGTTTTTATACCTACAGACGACGTCGCTTCGTGTTTCTAACCTCATCAGTACAGGAGTGGCGGTTGCAGGCGGTCGCAGGCGGTCGCATGGGCCCGAACGCAGTTCGTAGATTCCGCCTAGAATCACCAGCCTAACGCCTATATATACAGGGTGGCGCAAAAGTCGCGCATTGGTTTGTTTAGGTGATAGAAACTACAACATTTAAAGTAATTTACTAGGCTTTTCTGATAAATAATACATTTACTTGGTAATTTTGTTGCAGTAGGTTTTTAAAATAATATCCTTTAAATGGCCACCATTTTCGGCCTCACAAAGACGGGCTCTAACTAGGGCATTTTCCATTACACTCCTTAGAATAACTGGCTCTAGTTCTTTGAAGTGACCTTCTGAACATTCCAATCTGGGTGTCTCGTCTTCGAGTTGAGGTGTCTGGATTTTCAGCAATGCTATCCTCAACAAGTGCTGCATTTTCCGCTGTCCGTACTGAACGTGGTCTGCCAGATCGTGGAAGATCACTGACTGAACTCTGCTGCTGAAACCGGGCCACAAGACAATCAATTGTGGTCTGACTCTTTGGGTTAAGGTTATTGAACGATGGTTTCCGAAGTAAAGTTCAATAATTTTGGTTCGTTGTTCGGTGCTATATTTTTCCATGATAAAATATCAATGTTTATATCTGTAATATTCTGAAAAATAAGGAGAAAATTTGATTAAATGTTAAAGTTGTTACTGATTCAAACTAATGCGTGACATTTGCGCCACCCTGTATATATATATACTAATGATAATAGAATTAACGATAAGTTAAATATCGTAAAGTGATCTATCTCGATAAAATAAAGCTCAATACGTTGAGTAGAGCAATCAATTTTAAAGAAAGAAAGATGAAGATACAAAAATTGTCCAAAATTACATAAAGTTACATAAATTAATACAAATTTTATTACATCGAAAGTTTAAATGCAAGGAGTTACATTAATCCTTAAACCATGTTTTTTCAAAGATGAAACTCTTCTCGTCAGAGGATAAAATCTGGTAAGACTCTTATATATATATATATATATATATATATATATATATGGAAAATGAAAGAGGAAAACGAAAAAATATTATTTATGTATTCATCAACGTTTCATCTTTACTGTAAGACTTCCTCAAGATGATTTGTCTAAAGAAAAAATCATGCAAGTATAAATTTGTTTTGCCCACAGGCTCAAATTTATACTTGTATGATTTTTTTCTTCAGACACATCATCCTGGAGTTATTGTAAATAAAGACGAAACGTTGATGAATACATCAATAATATTGTTTGGTTTTCCTTTTTCATTTTCCATTACGTCGGAACATTTGATTTCTATCTTTATATATATACATATATATATGAAAAAAAAATGCGATTTTTTCATTTATCACTCCTATTTTATAATCAAAGATCTTTTTAACTGCCTAATTAGCATAACTATTTTTTAAACCGTTCATGATTAATTAATGTTTAGTATTATTATTTGGGAATTGCATTGGCTGATGTTGACTATCCATATGCAATAGTTTTGTCTATATTAACAGTAATTAAGTAAAGTTATTTAATAAATAATTTGGAAAAATATTTAAAACACCTTAAGTTTTAACTCC
The DNA here is from genome assembly GCA_963556195.1 of Sepiola atlantica. Taxonomy (NCBI): domain Eukaryota; kingdom Metazoa; phylum Mollusca; class Cephalopoda; order Sepiida; family Sepiolidae; genus Sepiola; species Sepiola atlantica. Next base: position 172,484,959 of record OY744520.1, on the reverse strand, counting down.
ATGCGCTTACTGACGACCTTACCGGCGAGACAGAAGCGAGAAGAGAAACGGGAAGTGGGAGGAAGAGTGCAGTTGTGTCGCTCGATCCCCTGCTAAATCCCCCCGACCCCCCAAAAAATTCTACCTTTTTTAAGTTGATAGAAAGAAGAAAAGAAAAAAAAACAATTATTTTATTATTTAATGTGGAGAAAATTTTCAACTTTAAATTCAATTTTGGGGTCAGTTTTAGGGCAGTTTGGTCAAAATTAGGGTTAGTGTTAAAAACATATTAACTGCGCTAACAATCCAGACCATAAAAAGAAGAATATATATATATATATATATATATATATATATATATATATATATATATATATATATATATTGCGTGTGTAACATTGAAGCACGTACAATATATAAGCACTGTGTGAATAACACTGTGCGTGAAGAGGGTCGATCTTGAAAAATGTCTAATTTATGGGTCAGCAGAGTGCGTTAAATTGTGAATATAGAAAGAAAAGAAAGGAATATAATATAATTAATCGAATGAATAAATCTCTTTTGTTTGACGGCTGCTGATAGGGGTAACCCTCCACACACCCCATGAGAGCGGGTCAAATATTTTCCCCTACCCTCGTGAGCCTTTGTTGCTTGGGTCAGACGTCAAACTCTCGAAAAGGCGTCAATATCCAACAATTTATATTATGAGGAACACTTTCCTTCTTTTCTGTGGATGTATTGTTCACATGTCCACGACCCCGAGTGTCTTTTTACTGGTTCAGCAATAAAGGTAGTATTCCACCCCCACATTCGGTATTTATTCTGTGTGTGTGTGTGTGTGTGTGTGTGTGTGTGTGTGTGTGTGTGTGTGTGTGAATTAATAGTTAGGGGTCACTAGGTTCTTTTTATAATGCAACACTGAGGGAGACTTCTTGTCGAATTATATTTTGGTAGCAAAAGCAAACAGATTTAATTCTGTAGAATATGTTCTTTTTTAAGGAGGTTGGGGCGGCTATTTCGCATTTGTAGCCGATTGTTGCGCATTCGGTGATCTCCCCCTCTCCCCCCTCTCTCTCTCTCTCTCCCTCTCTCCCCCTCTCTCTCTATCTCTCTCTCTCCCTCTCTATCTCTCTTTCTCTATTTGTTATAAGTTTTTAAAAAATATTTTCGTTCGCGTCTTCATTACTCTGGTAACTTAGGGACTATCCTGAAGTATCTCCCCCTTCTTTGTCGGGATGAGGTATAGTCCTAGGAGGTCCACTCTCCCAAGCATTACTTCTTCCTTCGATGACGATTTGTTCTCAACTATTTGTGTACTATTTAATAATGTCTCTTTGGTGTCGATCGCTTCACAAACACCATGTTCAACTGACTTCCTGTCTTGTACCTAGTGGGGAGCGAATGAATATGGTTATTGCAGTTGCTTAATATGTCCATTTATATCTGTTCCGATGGATACTGCACCCTATAGACCGGTGTCGTCTTGTCCTTTTTGGCTTGATTTCACCTGTCTATGGGTCTGTCCTGTGCAGTTCTAGGAAGTCCACCCTCTCAGGTTTTGCCTCCCCTCTTTGGGGAGGAGTAAGTTTATTGCTTACAGCCTGAGGTGCCCCTACCGGGGCATGCCGACGGGGCTGCCCAGGCAATTTTTAATGGCCAGAGTGCTCACCTTCTCGGGCGCTGGCTTTTCAAGCCCCACTTTCCCGACCCGACCTTGGGTCACATCTTACCTTGTGGGAATGAGATAAAACTGACCTTGTGCCTAACCTCCTGGAGGGGAGGTAAATAAATATGAACCCGTTCTGAAATGGGGATTCCAGCTAATGGGTTTATAAATCTAGAATTTGTTAGATATAAATTTGGGGGACAAAGTTGTAGCATTATATGCGACGCACTATTTTCTTTTGTGCAAGTTTACTTTTCCACGCGGAGTGATTGATACATTATCCAATCAGAACACTTTGAGTGGAAGGCACTTCCGCTAAACTGTTTACATACTGTTTTCCCGTTTCTCACATAGTCGGATTTTTTTATGTCAAGCTGAAGAGACGTGCAATGTTTCTGCCTGAGCCGAAACAAAGACTTGACGCGGGCGAGACAAGTTGATGCAAAACCCAATTCATTGGGTTGATGTACGCGTGCCTGCCAACTCAGCATGTTATGGTATTTCCTGTTACTTAAACTCGTTCATCGACTCATTGCTGTTTGTTGGTGACGCGATTCATGAATAAAACTGATTTTAAATGTGAAGGAAGTTTTTCTTTATATTCGAATGAACAGTAACCCCTACCACTGGAAACACAACGCTAACTGCTTTTTCTTCTTACTAAATGGGACCTACAACGTCATTTAGACAGATGTAGTGAGCTAAGTTTCATTGACATTTATAAGTAGTTAGCTTAAGGTAGCAAAATGTTAATGATCCGACTGGGGATCGAACTCACCACACCAATACGCCAAGCCTGATACATTAACTTAACCCAAACTCAACTCATTTGACCGAAAAAGACGAATCTTCTTTCTTTTATTTAGGCAGATAATTTAATATAAATTACAATTAAAATTCTTTTTAGATAATTATATTTTGATTGGTAATTGCATCTTTTCATGACTAATTAGCCAGATGACTCAGCCCTGCCATCTAAAACATCGTGCCGAACGGTTGATGCCGATGGACTCTTATCAAAGTGTACCGTCATTCGATAGCTCAACTCAAAGAATCCTGGAGATATTAGGCGATGGTACCGACACGACACCTATCAGCAGTGACACGATATGATTTTCGTTCTACGTACCAAATGGTGCTGATCGTCTGCTTCGTTTGAAATATATCTCCTATGCCTTTCGCTAATTAATTACACCGGCCTACATTCAGGACCGGACTTAGGAAAATACAAGCTAAGCACGTGAATCAGGCCCCGCGCGAGTGTACTGCATCCCATAGACTGGTATCGTCTTGGTCTTCGGGACTTGATTTACGCCGGTGTATGCGTCTGTCCTGTACAGTTCTAGGAGGTCCAACCTCCCAGGCTTTGCCTCTCCTATTTAGGGAGGAGTAAGTTTATTGCTTACTGCCTGAGGCGCCCCTACCGGGGAATGCCGACAGGGCTGCCCAGGCAATTTTTAATGGCCAGAGTGCTCACCTTCTCGGGCGCTGGCTTTTCAAGTCCCACTTTCCCGACCCGACCTTGGGTCACATCTTACCTTGTGGGAGTAAGATAAAACTGGCCTTGTGCCTAACCTCCTGAAGAGGAGGTAAATAATACGAGTGGGAGCACGCACAGGATTTTAATTTACAGTGTTAAAAAAATATGCTGGTATAAAACATTGTTCGTGGATGAAATAGTTATTTATATAATACATTAAAACCAGTCAGTTTATCGATTTTCATCATCTCTAGCGCTAATTCTTACAAATCAATATTTGATTCGAACTATCCATTTTATTTTGTTAAACGTTGTTCCATGTTGTTAAGAAGGACAAAATCTAATTCGAGTTAATTCCTTCCAGAAAATAACTTTTCCGGTCAGATTTATTTTCTCATACTCGGCATTTAATAATGGATTTTATAAGGCATTTTATAACTCTGTATACGTTTATTAAAGATTTACTGTATTTTTTAAATAAAAATGTATAATTTAAGTAAAATCGCATAATTAAAAAAGAAAAGAAAAAGAAAAGAAATTGCAAGTAAATAAAATCTCGGTAAACGCCGGATATGTACAGCAAGGTACAAATATATATTTAGATTGAACTAGCTGCCCCGACCCGATGTTGGTCGGGAGTATATTTTTTATTCATTTTTGTTTTGCATTGTCTGTGACAAATCAGTAACAGAAGATTATTATTAATGGTAATACTTTCTGGCGTCTTTCGAAATGCTGAAAGTTAAATCCGTTGATTTTCAGTGCTGATGTGTTAAGATTTACCAGTAAAAATCTAAGAAAAATAAATTGACAAAAGAAATAAAATTATCAAATCGCTTAATAATTTAATGCGAAATTAATAGCTTCAAAATCTTGAAAATCTGTCTGTTTGTCTGGCTGTCTGTGTCTCTGTGTTGGTTAGGGGCAGGCGGGTGCTGTTTATAAATTACAATCTCGAACTGTATTTACTCCAAACGCAAAGGTTAGATTAGCCATTGAGCTCGGATTAGATTATTTGAATCAGGAAAGCCTGTTTGATTTTTTTTAAATTTAAAGACAAAATTCAAAATGAGCCATTGTAATCGCTATCCCCCATATTTTTCTCTATATATATTCCCCCTCTCTCACACTCCCTCACCTTCTCCCTCTCTCTCCCTCTCTCTCCCTCTCTCTCAGCTTGAAACCGACGGTACTAATGTTGTACTAATTTTTCTGTACCAAAAAATAAATAAATATTATGTTCTTAATTTTATTTCTCAATTAATCGAGCACACTGCTGGCATTTTTCCTACTATATTACAAATATATATATATATATATATATATATATATATATATATATATATATATATATATATATGAATGATATTTCATTTTAAGACTATACATTATGGTATTATGGTGCACCGGAGGTTTGATCGGTCTGGGCATGCCGGTTCTCAGGTAGAAATCGTCATATTACCAGACCGAATCTTCAGCATAGTTTAGTAAGCAAACATTAGGTCTGACAATATAAGACGGATTCTACCCCAGAACCGGAATGTCCAGACGGATGAAACTCCGATGCGCCAAACAAACACTGTAATATAAAGGTTTTAAATAAAATACTTTATATTTACTCTACGACCGAGCACTTTATTGGTATTTTTTCAACTAAGTCGTTATATATATATATATATATATATATATATATATATATATATATATATATATATATATATATATATATATATATATATATATATGACCTGTGCCCCGGCGTTGCCCGGGAAAGTCGAATAATTCAATCTGTAACTATTAAATTATTTGATGCTAATGATTGACCAGCGCGACAAAGAATGTCAATGTAAAATAGCAGATGAAACAATTAATGCAATACATGGAGTAATAACACCCGTGTGATGGTTAGTGGTTGCAATCTTGCTAGTGAGATGCACACGCATGTTCGTAGATAATGTTACAGTTTTGCTGTACTTTCACAAATATGACAATTTAATGCAAGCATTGAGCTCATCAGCGGTACTTTGACCAGTGATTGTATTGAGGTCATTGAATATATGTGGACCTCTAACAGGGTGTAGAAGAAGTCTCAAATTAAAAAAAAAAACCCAGAAATTATCAGTATTTTTTTTTTTTGTATATCTTAGTTTTAGTCACGTAAATTTTTATGAGTGGATAAAAGTATGTATTATGGAATACATGACGTTTCGCTGTTAGTGTCGGCGCTTAATTAACTTGGTTAAAGAGAAGATTGTTCATTGGACGTGACTTCCGATTATGAATTCATGAAGAGTACTTATGCCGTTTACAGACCGGGATGAAATAATAACGTTATAATTTAGAATCCCATTCTGAACATGGGGTGGTGGTGGTGGGGGTTGATAAACTATTCTGTACTTCTACCTAATATTTTAATAAACAAAATATACTGTAAAAATTTAATTTAAGTTGAAAATCCTAATTAAAAATATAGTCTGGTCTGTAAACTGCATAAGCGCTATAAAGAGGCAAATAGTGTATTATACAATGTAATGTATGATGTTATTTGTTATTTTTTTAAATAGAAATAACGTTGAAGTAGTGTAGTGCATGTATTTCCTAGCTTGACCAGTGATAGTATCGAGATCATTGAATCTCTGTGGACCTTTAACAGGATGTAAAAACAGTCACAAATAAAATATAAAAATTATCAGTACCTTTTAGTATATCTTAATTTAGTCACGTTTTTCTATTAAATCTTAGTTTAGTCACGTAAATTTTTATGAGTTTATATATGTATATCTTCTAGAATACCTGAGGTTTCGCTGTTAATGTCGGCGCTTAATTGACTTGGTTAAAGAGAAGCTTGTTCCTTGAACATGACTTCCGGTTCTGAATTTATAAATGCCGTTTACTGACCGGACTGAAATAATAACGTTATAATTTAGAAACCCATTGAAATAAAGAAAGAGAAATTATCATTTTTTATAAATATATCCTAGTTTAGTCACGTGTTTTTAGTAAATCGTAATTTAGTCACGTACGTTTTTATGAGTTGATATACGTATGTATTCTGGAATACGTGACGCTTCGCTCTTACTGTCGGCGCTTAATTGACTTGGTTAAAGAGAAGATTGTCCATTGAACGTGACTTCCGATTATGAATTTATAAAAGGGTACCAATGCCGTTTACGGACTGGAGTAAAATAATAACGTTATAATTTAGAAACCTATTCTTAACATGGGTTGGTGGGGTGGGGGTGATTTACTATTATGTACTTTCCCCTAAAACTTTAATAAACAAAAGATACTGTAAAAATTGAATTTAACTTGAAAAGCCACTCTAAAATATATAGCCCGGCCCGTAAACTGCATAAGCACCATAAAGAGGCAAATAACGTATTATATAATATGTATGATGTTATTTGTTATTTTTCAAGTTCGAAATAGCGTTGAAGTGTAGTGTCTGTTATACTGTACTTAATCTTTTCTATCTTCAGTCAGTTAAGAAGAAATCATTCTAGACTGCGGTAATTTTTATTTTTGTCCCTATCCGGAGTATTCTATTTTGGGAAGATCGATTTTCTCTCAAATTAAAAACCGACCTCATGTCTAACTCTGCATTGGTTTGGAATCAAGACAATTGGAATTACATCAATTGTAAATGTTCCCAATACTTTACAGTTGAGAAATCGTTTTAAAAAAGTAACAAAATGCCTAATATCAATTGGTTTATTTCTAACAAATAATATTGAAGGAAGTTTCAAAGTACGTTAATTGATAGGTATATATATATATATATATATATATATATATATATATATATATATATATATATGTATATGTATATGTATATGTATATATATATATATATATATATATATGTATGTATATGTATATATATATATGTATGTATATATATATGTATATATATATATATATATATATATATATATATGTATATGTATATATATATGTATGTATATGTATATGTATATGTATATATATATGTATATGTATATGTATATATATATATATATATGTATGTATATGTATATATATATATGTATATGTATATGTATATATATATATATGTATATATGTATGTATATATATATATATATGTATGTATGTATATGTATATATATATATATATATATTAATTATAAAGTATGAAACAAAATGAATCGTAAATACTATCGTTTTTAATTGAAAAGTGTTTACATTTCACGTAAGAAAAGAATAAATAACTTCTTTTAAATTAGGTAAATAATTATCTTATTGTGAACGGAAATAGTAAAAGTAAATTGAAAAGTACACCGACAAAAATATACTTGCTTGTCGATATGGCTGCTATCGAATATGTTCGTTTAAAGAGAATGCAGTTAGTGACTACTGTGTAATTAACATGCAACCAGAATTTCAGAATACAAATTCTAAAATCATGGATCGAGCGGTGCGTTGAAATGTTTTCCCCCCTGTAAACAAAGGTCCCACTGTCGATGGTGTGTGTGAGTATTAATTGTATAGTGATGGATAATCGTTGCTACCCTCTCTTTCGAACTTGTTTTTGGGAGAGGTAGAAATTTCGGAATAATTGTAATGTTTTTTGTTCGAAATGTAAATGTGATTATTTTTTACGTGAAACACGCATTAGGAATTGCTGTTGTTGGTGAGCGAAAACATATAGCCTATGATGCATGTGGTTATTCTCTTACTACAGTCAAAGTTAAACGAGAAAACGCACTCTACTTTATATATATATACATATATATATATATATATATATATATATATATATGTGTGTGTGTGTGTGTGTGTGTGTGTGTGTGTGTGTGTGTGTGTGTGTGTGTGTGTTTATAAAGGGAACACGGCGGTTATAAATTAACCAGCAATTATACGATTAACAACTCCGTTTGAATTATAGCAGCTATTATGTAATGAAACCGCGTGCGACTTAATAAATCACCACTGTCACTCTACTGAGGCTTGTTCGAATTGTGTTATCTACCTTTAAAAGATAGGGCTTTCTAACGATTAGATCTCAGCGTCTCGACGGGGCAACAAATGTTTACAGAAACAATACCCGGTTGCCCAGCTTGTCGAGGTTCATAGAAGAGAAGAACGGCCACGGTGTGATTTGTTATTTGTGTAAATTTATCTAGTCGGAGTTCGATACGCTCGATTAGTTCTGAAATATAGTTAAGAACAAAATGATTATCTCACAGGCGAATATCAATCGATCTCTAATAACACATAGAATTCATGTTTCTCCCCCGCCGGGTTATAAATAAATATCAAAGCAGGATATTTATTTCTATTGAAGCAAAAGTAGGAACAACGAGGTTAATCACACGTATCTGAAGGATGGGCAGAAATCTGAGGATAAATGAGTCAGAACAGACCTGTATATCTACAAGAGCTCAACTAAACATGGCCCTGTGTCGTATACGATTATTTTGGGGAGACGATGTTTGTCCTTATTTTTAATACAGTTTCTGGTTGTTTCTAATTTGGGATTAAGACAAAAATAGCAACGCTTCTCTTCCATTATTCTTTTTCTGCTTATTCATTGTGTGTGTCTTCTTCATCATCTCCTTATCTGTATATTCATAAAGTTGGGTCATTTGTCGCACTAGCAGTAAGATTAAAACGCCAAACTCTTATATTATTTATTTGTCATTCTCTTTTTCATCATCACTACCTTCGTAGTCTTTATAAGCTTATAATAATAATAATAATAATAATAATAATAATAATAATAATAATAATAATAATAATAATAATAATAATAACAATAATGATAATAATAACAATAATAATAACAATAATAATAATAATTAATAACAGTAATAATAATAATAATAATAAATATTAATAATAATGACAATAATAACAATAATGATGATAATAACTATAATAATAATAATAATAACAATAATACTGTTATACATGGATCAAAAGATTCTGAAGGAGGTAAAAAGCAGAAAAAAAGAACATAGCCATGGCATGGATTAATTACAAGAAGGCATACGACAGAATCACTCAAGCATAGATAATTGAATGCTAAAGAATGTACAATATATCCGAAAAGATTATAAATATTATCAAGAAAGAAATAAGGACACGGAAACTTGAACTGATAGCTGGAGGACAACACCCGACTGAGATAAGAGTACAGAGAGGCATCTTCCAAAGAGACACTATCACCGCCTCTGTTCTTCATAGCCATGATTCCACTCAGCCGCATACTCAGGAAATGTGATGCCGTATACAAGTTTACAGACACAGAACAAGGAATAAACCACCTCATGTATATGGACGACCTGAAGGTATTTGCAAAACGTAAATACGAACTGGAAAAGCTGATAAACACAACCAATATTTTAGTCACAATATTCACATGGAATTTGGAATGGAAAAGTGTGCACTGTTAGAAATGAATAGAGGAACACTGAAGACATCGGAGGGCATTGAACTTACCAACCAAGAGGAGATGAGGGCGCTTGGCGAACACAATAGCTATAAATATTTGGGAGTTCTGGAAGCAGACGCCATCACATCTACAGAAATGAAAGAAAAGATTGGAAAAAAATACACGAGAAGAACAAGAAAACTCTTAGAAACGAAACTATATAGTAGAAATCTAGTTAAAAGAAATAAACACCTGTTTAGTATCACTAATAAGAAACTCTGTGAAATTCATAGAAGAACTTAGGAATCTTGACCAGAAGACTAGGAAACTAATGCCCATGACCAATGCCCTACACCGAAAATATGATAGTTACCGACTCTGCGTGATAAGGAACGGAGAGGGAAGAGTACTGGTAAGTATAGAAGACTGTGTGGAAGACAAAAAAATATTTGGAAAAATACATAACCAAGAATACCGAAAGAGACACCGTCAAAATAAATAATACAAAAAAAGAGAAACAAAGAGACAAGAAAAGAAAATGGGAAGAGAAACAGCTACATTGAAGATTCATAAGAATGACAATAGAAGATATTCACGGAAATACCTGAACATGGCTAAGAAGGACATTATTATTATTATTATTATTATTATTATTATTATTATTATTATTATTATTATTATTATTATTATTATTATTATTATCATTGTCTTTTTTATTTTCTTTATGTTTTTCATCAACAGTATCTTCTTTTTCTTCTTCTTCTTCTTCTTCTTCTTCTTCTTCTTCTTCTTCTGCTTTCTGGAACCGCCGACAAAATATATCAACAATATCCGATTTTTTGCCAAAGAAAGTTCGTCGGAAAAAAGTTTTTAAAAAAATGTTTAACATCGGCGTTAAATTTCGGGCAAAAGACATTTTTTTATGTTTTAAATACGAATGCCGTATACGTCGTTTACGTGGAAATACTTTTACTTATTATCTTTACTTAAGAAGAATTTTTCTGTTTTTCGCTATCGTATATATATATATATATATATATATATATATATATATATATATATATATATATATATATATATATATATATATATATATTGGCCTTATATAATTTGGAGAAAATATTTTCATGGTCCGCTGGTTTTTCGGAATGTTTCGGTTGAATCGATAAAGATAAATATGGGCTAAAGAAAATAAACACAACCATTTATGGATATAGTCCTACTCGAGTATTTACTCTCTCTCTCTCTCTCTCTCTCTCTCTCTCTCTCTCTCTCTCTATCTCGTTCTCTCTTTCTATATCTCTTTCCGTGAAAAAAACATCTTTTAATATGAAATAAACTGAGCAACCACACTGAGAAAAGAAAAGTTTAATTTGAGATCCAGTTCTATGTCCATTTGCAAACAGCACAACGTTAATTCTGAAATCGTCTGATGAAGAGTTGATATCCCTGAAATATAAAAACACGACTAAATGTAGTAAGACATAAAAAAATAAATATATATTAAAGGTAACACACTATAAGCTTTGATGTCGTAATTTACTATTTATGTTTTAATGTATTCCTATACTTACATTGTTAATCAAACACACGAGTTTGCTTACTTGTTTGCTGGCTTTGTTCACACATATATATATATATATATATATATATATATATATATATATATATATATATATATATATATATATATTAAGTTATGTAAATATACTTATAGCAATTAAGCTACACAGCGGCTTCCGCGTTTCATTCCCGGATGGAATCGTCAGGCTTAAATTTTAGCGTGACGATTCATTACAGGGATGAAACGCGGAAGCCTCTGTGTAGCTTAATTGCTATAAATATATTTTCATAACTTACTATATATATACACGAGGGGCGTTCAATAAGTAACGCACCGGACCCACTTTCAGTTGTCTGATCTAGATGAAATTTTGCATGTGTAATGATTTATATCTGTATGGTTTATGTTGCAAAAAACAGCTCTGAACTAATTATGGTTTCTGATTTATAGGTGTTTGAACTGAGTCAGGTGTGAAATGGAGCCAGTTGAGTGTCACGCAGTGGTGCGGTTTTTGTATTTGAAAGGACGCACACCAAAGGAGACTTTTGATGAAATGAAAGAAACTTATGGTGATGATGCCCCATCATATGACCTTGTAAAACGCTCGCATCGTGAATTCAAACATGGCCGGAAGTCTGTGAAAACAGCTCCCAGACCTGGTCGTCCCTCTTCTGCTATTGATGAGGCTCTGTCCGTCAAGTTGATTCTGCCATTTTGAAAGATCGACGCATTACTATTGGCCAAATAGCCGAAGAGTTCAAGATTAGTACAGAGTCTGTGGAAGCTATCATTCATGACCATTTGCATATGCATAAGGTGTCTGCCGATGGATGCCCATGTTGTTAACACCTTTCCAGAAGCAAGAACGCGTCGAGTGCTCGAGGATAAATTTGGAGATGTGCCAAGAAGATGAGTCAAAGTTTTTCAAAAGACTGATTACACAGGATGAAACTTGGGTCCATCACTATGATCCAGAGACCAAAGCCCAGTCAATGCAGTGGAAGCACTTAGACTCACTACCTCCAAAGAAGGCAAGGGTGCAGCCCTCCGCTGGCAAGGTCATACTCACAGTCAACTGGGACCAGGCCGGAGTAGTGATGACAGACTTCCTGGCAAAGGGTACCACAATTACAGGGGCCTACTACGCTCCACTTTTGATGAAATTAAGAAAAGCTACAAAAATCAAGACGCGGGGCAAGATCAGCAAAGGTATCCTCCTCCTGCAGGTCAACGCTCCGGTCCACAACTCGCATGTCGCCAGATCAGAAGTACGAGCGTGTGGCTATGAACTCCTTCCCCATCCCCGTTACTCCCCTGACCTTGCACCCTCTGACTTTCATCTCTTCCCAGTCATGAAGTTGTTTTTTAAAGGAAAGCGTTTCCCAGATGATGCAGCCTTGATTTCTGAAGTTACGACGTGGTTGGAGGACCAACCTGGAGTGTTCTACAAAAACGGTGTCCAAAGCTGCATCAAACGATGGGAGAAATGCATAACTCTGGGTGGTTCTTATGTAGAGAAAGACTAATAACTGTGCCAAGTTTCATTAATCTACTGCTATGGGAAATACTTACTTACTCAATGCCCCTCGTGTGTATATATATATATATATATATATATATATATATATATATATATATATATATATATATATATATATTGCAGACAATATAATCGAGAGTTCGATCCTTGTCTAGGTTAGTCATGCTGATGACAGCTGATAGCCAGAAACACGTGGCAATGGAATACTTTTATGTACGTTAAAATTAATTTATATACCAAACTTCTTCAAAGTAAGAGCTCGATGATTGTAAACATTTAACAACAGAGCATATATAAATAAACAACATTTTGCAACATTCGAAGGTTTTATTCATCTAACCAATTATTTTTTCATCAAAACAAAAAACTTCAGTACACTTACGGATTCGTTTCATTCAACTGAAGAACAACTGATATTTGTATGTTAATACTGGATCTTTCTTCCATGGACTGATTGTTTTCTGATGAGTCCATGGAAGAAAGATCCAGCATTAACATACAAATATCCGTTGTTCTTACCGTTGAACGAAACGGATTCGTAATTGTACTGAAGTTTGTTTTTTTTTTGCTTTAAAAATATGATTGGTAATATGAATAAAATATTGGTTATTTGAATGTAGCAAAATGTTGTAATTTTTTGCTACATTTTAAAGACCAATATTTTATCCATATTACCAATATATATATATATATATATATATATATATATATATATATATATATATATATATATATATATATATAGCATTGTTTTAATGTACTCCTATACTTACATTGATCACGAGTTTGCTTACTTGTTTGCTGGCTTTGTTCATATATATATATATATATATATATATATATATATATATATATATATATATAGTAAGTTATGTAAATATATTTATAGCAATTAAGCTACACAGCGGCTTCCGCGTTTCATTCCCGGATGGAATCGTCAGGCTTAATTGCTATAAATATATTTTCATAACTTACTATATATCTATACACGAGGGGCGTTCAATAAGTAACGCACCGGACCCACTTTCATTTGTCTGATCTAGATGAAATTTTGCATCTGTAATGATTTATATCTGTATGGTTTATGTTGCAAAAAACAGCTCTGAACTAATTGTGGTTTCTGATTTACAGGTGTTTGAACTGAGTCAGGTGTGAAATGGAGCCAGTTGAGTGTCATGCAGTGATGCGGTTTTTGTATTTGAAAGGACGCACATCAAAGGAGACTTTTGATGAAATGAAAGAAACTTATGGTGATGATGCCTCATCATATGACCTTGTAAAACGCTCGCATCGTGAATTCAAACATGGCCGGAAGTCTGTGAAAACAGCTCCCAGACCTGGTCGTCCCTCTTCTGCTATTGATGAGGCTCTGTCCGTCAAGTTGATTCTGCCATTTTGAAAGATCGACGCATTACAATTCGCCAAATAGCCGAAGAGTTCAAGATTAGTACAGAGTCTGTGGAAGCTATCATTCATGACCATTTGCATATGCATAAGGTGTCTGCCGATGGATGCCCATGTTGTTAACACCTTTCCAGAAGCAAGAACGCGTCGAGTGCTCGAGGATAAATTTGGAGATGTGCCAAGAAGATGAGTCAAAGTTTTTCAAAAGACTGATTACACAGGATGAAACTTGGGTCCATCACTATGATCCAGAGACCAAAGCCCAGTCAATGCAGTGGAAGCACTTGGACTCACCACCTCCAAAGAAGGCAAGGGTGCAGCCCTCCGCTGGCAAGGTCATACTCACAGTCTTCTGGGACCAGGCCGGAGTAGTGATGACAGACTTCCTTGCAAAGGGTACCACAATTACAGGAGCCTACTACGCTTCACTTTTGATGAAATTAAGAAAAGCTATGAAAATCAAGAGGCGGGGCAAGGTCAGCACATGTATCCTCCTCCTGCAGGTCAACGCTCCGGTCCACAACTCGCATGTCGCCAGATCAGAAGCACGGGCGTGTGGCTATGAACTCCTTACTCCTCTGACCTTGCACCCTCTGACTTTCATCTCTTCCCAGCCATGAAGTTGTTTTTGAAAGGAAAGCGTTTCCCAGATGATGCAGCCTTGATTTCTGAAGTTACGACGTAGTTGGAGGACCAACCTGGAGTGTTCTACAAAAACGGTGTCCAAAGCTGTATCAAACGATGGGAGAAATGCATAACTCTGTGTGGTTCTTATGTAGAGAAAGACTAATAACTGTGCCAAGTTTCAGTAATCTACTGCTATGGGAAATACTTACTCAATGCCCCTCGTGTATATATATATATATATATATATATATATATATATATATATATATATATATATATATATATATATATATATATTGCAGACAATATAATCGAGAGTTCGATCCTTGTCTAGGTTAGTCATGCTGATGACAGCTGATAGCCAGAAACACGTGGCAATGGATTACTTTTATGTACGTTAAAATTAATTTATATACCAAACTTCTTCAAAGTAAGAGCTCAATGATTGTTAACATTTAAGAACAGAGCATATATAAATAAACAACATTTTGCAACATTCGAAGGTTTTATTCATCTAACCAATTATTTTTTCATCAAAACAAAAAACTTCAGTACACTTACGGATTCGTTTCATTCAACTGAAGAACAACTGATATTTGTATGTTAATACTGGATCTTTCTTCCATGGACTGATTGTTTTCTTATGAGTCCATGGAAGAAAGATCCAGCATTAACATACAAATATCGGTTGTTCTTACCGTTGAACGAAACGGATTCGTAATTGTACTGAATTTTTTTTTTTGCTTTAAAAATATGATTGGTAATATGAATAAAATATTGGTTATTTGAATGTAGCAAAATGTTGTAATTTTTTGCTACATTTTAAAGACCAATATTTTATCCATATTACCAATATATATATATATATATATATATATATATATATATATATATATAGCTTCCATTAAATAGATAATGCTATATATATATATATATACACATATATATATATATATATATATATATATATATATATATATATATATATATATATATATATATATTTATAGCATTATCTATTTAATGGAAGCTCCTTCTCCCAAAAACAATATTTATATAAGCCATACACAAAACAGCATCAACAGAAACAGCTTACAATACAGAAGTAGTCCCCTCATCCGTACTATTAGTGGCAGCGGTACTATCCTAACACTAATATACAGCCTACAATATATATATATATATATATATGTATATATATATATATAAATATATATATATATATATATATATATATATATATATATATATATATATATATATATATATATATATATAAGTGTTTTAAGGTTTCGATTTATTATTTTTCTTTTCTATAAAACAAAAATTGATATCGCATCTTAATGCTTCAAAAGGTATTTATTTTACCTATTCCTTCTTAAATTTAACAATAGATGAACCTTAAAACACTTATACAAATCACGTGCTGCATTCACGTTCTTCATATTTGATAGTGGGAAACAACAGCTAACCCATTTGGCCCGGCTGTAATAACAACAACAAGCCGGTAAGAGAAGAAAATACAAATCCGATGACATCAGGATATATTACACACCGAGGATGCCAGGTTTTGGCGAAATATCTGTATCACTTTAAACTAACAAAAAAAATGCTAGTTTATAATAAAAAAAAAAGAAAAAAAAATCGGTTTCGATTTATTATTTTTCTTTTTATAAAAAAAAAATGATATCGCATCTTAATGCTTCAAAAGGTATTTATTTTACCTATTCCTTCTTATATATATATATATATATATATATATATATATATATATATATATATATTTAATTTAACAAGTTTGTATGTATTGTTGAAATGCATTTTAAACATTTTTTAAACTGCTCAATGCAAGGTAGAGATTTATAAATATACTTTGTATAAACATTTAAAATAGTCTACAGAAATCTACAATAATATCCAAACTTCCAATATTTTTTTTATTTATTCCATAAAAATAAGATATTTAATTAGTTGGATCATTTTAAAGTTACTTATTTGATTTTCACCCGAAAGGTAAACTAAAATAAATTGCTTAAAATTAAAATTAAATTGGGCGTGTAGTAAAATAAAAAGTATGAAATTTAAAAAAAAAAAATATGGGTAGATTTGCAGATAAACACCCTCCATTAATACCCCACCACCCCGAACAAAGTGGCATTCTGCTTTTTTAGGAGATTATGTGTTAACACCCTGGAAAACGGAAAGAAAGAAAAACAAATATTTTAGAATATAGAGTGAGGGATCAGTTGTATATATATTTAACATAAAATGTTCCCACATTTCCGGGCTATTGTATTATTTAGGGAACTTAACAAAACAAATTGTATCACAAACCCTTAATCCGAGTGGCGGGGTCATAAAACCACACGTAATCTCCAAACAAGTAGCGGTTCCCTCCAAAAAAATGCAGCGGATTTAACTCCCATAACAAAAAAGAATTTAGTTTACTGCCTTAAAACTGGCCAGAAAAATTGAATTTATATACGAAAATTTTCGCCACTTTAAATTATAAAATAATTGTTTTTTTCCTTTTCTTCTTTCCATCAAGTTAAAAAAGGTAGAACATTTTTGGTGTGTATGGGATTAAGTGAAGGATGTTAATCTACAATAATACCAAAATATGAATCTCTATTTTTTTTTGTAATCTGGACAGATCACAGTGCTACTGAACTTTTGTTTTCATTTGTCAATTAGCATAGTGAAAAGGTATTTATAAACATTAAAAATAGTTTGTTGTAAAAATTTACGAATTAGGCATTAATTTAATTAATAAAAAAATGTTATTTATTTATTTTTCACGGAAAATGTAAAAACTGCAAAAAGAGGGCGAAAGAAAGGGGCCGGAGAGAGAGCGAGCGAGACAACCCACTCTCCCTCCCACTCCCCCTTTCTCCCCACGCCTGTAGCAAACCACAACCTTCGGTAAGATCGTCAGTGAGCGGTTAGAGTTAAAACTTAAAGCGTTTTAGTTATTTTTCTGATTGATTTATTGAATAACTTTAATTAATTAATGTTAATATAGACGAAACTGTTGCATATAGATAGCAAACATAAGCCAATGCAATTCGAAATTAATAATAATAAACATTAATTAATTTTGAACGGGTTAAAAGATAGTTATGCTAATTAGGCAGTCAAAAGGTTCTCTCAATCTTTATCTTCACTATATATACAGAATATCAAGATAGCATGTTGATCGGCTTTGTTCCGATGGATACTACACCCCATAAACTGGTATCGTCTTGACCTTCGGGGCTTGATTTACGCCGGTCTATGAGTCAGTCCTGTGTAATACTAAGAGGTCACCCTCCCAAGCTTTCCCTCCCCTCTTTGGGGAGGAGTAAATTTATTGCTTAGTGCCTGAGGCGCCCCTACCGGGGAATGCCGACGGGGCTGCCCAGGCAATTTTTAATAGCCAGAGTGCTCACATTCTCGGGCGCTGGCTTTTCAAATCACACTTTCCCGACCCGACCTTGGGTCACATCTTACCTTGTGGGAGTAAGATAAAACTGGCCTTGTGCCTAACCTCCTGGGGAGGTAAATAAAAATTGTATTATTGATCGGCCTTTGTTCCGATGGATACTACACCCCATAGACTGGTATCGTCTTGGCCTTCGGAGCTTGATTTACGCCGGTCTATGGGTCTGTCCTGTGCAGTTCTCGGAGGTTCACCCTCCCTGGCTTTGCCTCCCCTCTTTGGAGAGGAGTAAGTTTATTGCTTACTGCCTGAGGCGCCCCTACCGGGGAATGCCGACAGGGGTACCCACGCAATTTTTAATGGCCAGAGTGCTCACCTTCTCGGGCGCTGGCTTTTCAAGTCCCACTTTCCACGAATCGACCTTGGGTCACATCTTACCTTGTGGGAGTAAGATAAAACTGGCCTTGTGCCTAACCTCCTGGGGAGGTAAATAAAAATTGTATTATTGATCGGCCTTTGTTCCGATGGATACTACACCCCATAGACTGGTATCGTCTTGGCCTTCGGAGCTTGATTTACGCCGGTCTATGGGTCTGTCCTGTGCAGTTCTCGGAGGTTCACCCTCCCTGGCTTTGCCTCCCCTCTTTGGAGAGGAGTAAGTTTATTGCTTACTGCCTGAGGCGCCCCTACCGGGGAATGCCGACAGGGGTACCCACGCAATTTTTAATGGCCAGAGTGCTCACCTTCTCGGGCGCTGGCTTTTCAAGTCCCACTTTCCACGAATCGACCTTGGGTCACATCTTACCTTGTGGGAGTAAGATAAAACTGGCCTTGTGCCTAACCTCCTGGGGAGGTAAATAAAAATTGTATTATTGATCGGCCTTTGTTCCGATGGATACTACACCCCATAGACTGGTATCGTCTTGGCCTTCGGAGCTTGATTTACGCCGGTCTATGGGTCTGTCCTGTGCAGTTCTCGGAGGTTCACCCTCCCTGGCTTTGCCTCCCCTCTTTGGAGAGGAGTAAGTTTATTGCTTACTGCCTGAGGCGCCCCTACCGGGGAATGCCGACAGGGGTACCCACGCAATTTTTAATGGCCAGAGTGCTCACCTTCTCGGGCGCTGGCTTTTCAAGTCCCACTTTCCACGAATCGACCTTGGGTCACATCTTACCTTGCGGGAGTAAGATAAAACTGGCCTTGTGCCTAACCTCCTGGGGAGGTAAATAAAAAGTGTATCATTGATTTAAATAACAGTAACTCATTTTGATTTTAATATAGGAGTGATAAATGAAAAAAACCTTCGCATTTATCCATATATATATATATATATATATATATATATATATATATATATATATATATATATCCGTGTGTGTGTCTGTAAATAATATTAATATTTCAAGTATATACACATATAATGTTAAAAAGTAATATAATATATTGAGGAAATATTTTCAGTATTTACTTCAATAGTGCTTAATACGTAAGTGGAGCTTCGTAGTAGTATTAAATATATTCATGACGAGTAAGCTACACATAAATGTTTGTTTCATTCACGAAGGAAATCATCAGGCTAAATTTAGCATAGCCTAATGATTTCCTTTGAGAATCAAACATGCTCATTTCTGTGTAGCTTACTTTCCATTAATATATTTTCATACTTACATATATACTGTATGAGAGAGAAGAGGAAAAGCGATCAGACTGGCATAGATAGATAGATAGATAGATAGATAGATAGATAGATAGATAGATAGATAGATAGATAGAATCAGACTGGCACATATATAAATAGATTGTGATAAATATAAAGTAGAAAAAGTACTGATATAGATGTACATGTACACCCATTAAAACAGACTGAGATAAATTGGCTCGATAGCTAGATATGTAGTGCGTTAATTTGGGTCTTAAGTTCCTCGCGTGACAATTAATTAGCTAGATTTAACATCTGGAAATTGATACCTAACGATATCCGATCTATGTGTAACATCAAGAAACGTTGATTTAAGAGTATTGGCTACGAAATATATGTTGTGGACCCGTTTAGGGGTACCAACAATGAAATAAAAGAACAACAGGTTTAGAGATAATAACAACGAATTGCATTGAACAGAGAAATTATACACAAGTCAGCGTTGGCAGTGCTAGTGCCTAAATGTGCCTCCCAATGTTCTCCCGGCAAAAGCCGGTATTTATGGTAGCCGGTTGCTACCATTTAGTTATTACTAAAAGGTAGGTAGGTTCACCCACAACAATATATTAGGTTCAAATAAAAACCAATATTCGTAAATAAATAAGTTAATCTTAAAGCATGATTTCACATTTAGAGTTAAAGAAAAGAGAACGGTGAAGCTAAAAGAAAAACAAACAAAAATAGTCAAAGAAAGTACAGGAAAAGGAAAAAGGAGGGAATTGATTTTTGGTGACCATCCAGCAATTACAGCTCAAAAGGACATAATTTTTTTTATTTGTAGATAGAAATGTGTCAGTGTATGAATGAGGCATATATATATATATATATATATATATATATATATATATATATATATATATATATATATATATATATATATGTGTGTGTGTGTGTGTGTGTGTGTGTGATACAGAAAGTTAGAACAACATCCGTACCATCGGTTTCAGATCCGAGAAACTCAGACCTTCGTCAACTGAGTTGTTCGAGTTAATGAATGAAAAAACGTCAGGAATGTTTTAATGGTGTCGGTTACTTGGATGAGAAAACTTGGAAGTTTAAATTTGTCACGAGATCGACGTTACCAGTTATGAAAAGATTTCAAATGTTGACTCGATAACCGACAACATTAAAACATTCCTGGCGTTTTTTCATTAAGTCGAACAACTCCGCTAACGAAGATCTCGGATCTGAAACTGATGGTACGGATGTTGTTCTTACTTTCTGTATTACATATAAATAAATACCATGCTCTTACTAATTATCTAGTTAATTTTACTTTTGATTTAATAATCCCAATACCATTATATATATATATATATATATATATATATATATATATATATATATATATATATATATATATATATAGATATAGATATATATATATATATATATATATATATATATATATATAATGCTCTGAAATGTGTAATTTTATTTTCATCGAGCTTGTAATTTGAAAAATTTGGGATGTTTTATGAAGGAATATATAATATACATATGGTGTATATAAACCTAGACACACACACACACACACACACACACACACACACACACACACATATATATATATATATATATATATATATATATATATATATATATATATATATATATATATATTATTTCATGTATCTACATAAAATACTATAAGGAGATATAATATTTGATGTATTTATTTTCTGTATTTACTTCAACAGTGCCCAATACGTATAGAGATAGGCAATAAGTTATTAAAATATATTTATGGCAATTAAGCTACACAGAGGTTTTTGCGTTTCATCCCTGTGGGGAATCGTCAGGCTAAGATGCATAGAATTTGTGTCACCGAGTGTTTTTATATATACACGTGATGTTAATTCTAGTTAGTTAATCAATCAGATTCTTTGTTATTCCCTCTCACTGGTTAATGTTTTCATTGGCCAATGGTAGGGCTTCTCACAAACAAAGGTTCGGCTGAGTTTACTTCCTATTCGTTTTATATGTTTCCTTTAGGAGTGACTCATCTCTGTTTTTTG
The DNA here is from genome assembly GCA_963556195.1 of Sepiola atlantica. Lineage (NCBI taxonomy): Eukaryota > Metazoa > Mollusca > Cephalopoda > Sepiida > Sepiolidae > Sepiola > Sepiola atlantica. The sequence continues at coordinate 172,463,172 of OY744520.1, read as the reverse complement.
TCAAATTTATAGGTGACCTTAGTTTAACACGTGCGTTCTTGTATTTCTATTTTTAAGAGTTAGTTCAGTTTAGTTTTTTATTTATTTGGCTAACATAAATATAACTCACTTTTTAGATGTCACTTTAAATTCAAATGAAAATACTTACTAGCCATATTAAAAGGATAACGTTAACAATTACACAACATCGTTAGAAACATAAACAACTCTAAACAAAATCTTCGTTAAACCGGATTAAACTAGGAAATTTCATAAACTAAATAAACAAGAGTATAACAAACTAGTTACAGAAAAAAATACGAAAAACTACAAAAAGCTACATACAAACGAACGCAACTATATAGATATAATAAATGCTGAAAGTAGACAAATCATAGATAGATTAAAAAAATAGCAACAAAGTTAGTAAATGTAAGCGTAAGGAAGCCTATATTTTATTTAAACACCACAAAAGTAATTTTACCAATAACCCTAGCTTTCGCTTAATTAATCTGACCTAACCCGAAATAGAAAGAATTAGTAAAACAATTATTTTCTAGAAAAAAACAAGCAAATAAAAATGACCTAGAATTAAACCAGTGGATCAATACTGCCGACGCAATCACTTGGTTTAATAACATCGAATATAAAAATAAATGTGCCTTCCCACAATTTGACATCATGGATTTCTATCCATTCATATTCGGGATATATACCGATATATCCAAGGATGAAATCCACATCATTAAAAAATCTAGATAATCAGTTTTAATGAATAATAGTGACCAATGGATTAAAACAAAAAAATCCTTTGATTTGGCCATGGGTGCTCTGGACTCTGCGATGGCATCACATCTTGTGGAGTTAATTATTTTATCTACCTTCACAGATATATTGGATAATACAGATATTGGACTACATAAAGATGATGGATTAGCTATAATAAGGGATTCCAACAAGTTCTAGAGAGAAAATTCAAGAAGATTATATATATGATAATGAAAGAATTCGACCTAAGAGTTGAAATACTGGCTAACATAAAAATAACTCACTTTTTAGATTTCACTTAAACTTAAATGAAAATAATTACGAGACATATTAAAAGGATAACGCTAATCCAATATACGTAAACCCAAAGTCCAATCACCCTCCATTAATAATAAAACAGATTCCTAATTCTATCGAACATGGGCTTAGAAATAACTTTAGCAACAAAAATGTATTTAAGAAATCAAGCAACATTTACAATACAGTTCTAAAAGATAGTGGGTACCATAATATCGAAATTAAATATAAGCAACAGGACACCAATAATTATAATAAAATGAAAAGTAAAAGAAAAATAAATATAATATGGTATACATCGCCCTATAATCAGATGCTAAAAACTAAACTGGGCAAGAGATTTCTAAATCTACTTGAAAATTTAACAAAGAAGAGAAAACCGTAACTGCATAACTTGTACACTTTCTCCATTACAAAATAAATGCCTAACCAAAAGCATAGTTTACCAAGCCACAATATTTGCCAAAGAAAGCCGAATAACAAGAAGTTCTACGTGGGCATGACCTCCTTAGATTTTAAAACTAGATATTACGACCACAACAGCACATTTAATCACAAAAAACGTCGAATAAAAACTACACTAGCGACCCATTATTGGGAGCTCAAAGAAAGCGGACGCTCGCCAATAATCGAATGGAAAATAGTACGACAGGCCAGTACATGTATAAATGTAGACTTACCGTGTAGATAATGTCTGAATGAGAAATTTGAAATTCTAAACGTAAAAGACCCTTAAAACCTATTAAACTGTAGAAGTGAAATAGCAAACAACTGTATACGTAGAATAAACTTTACTTTAGGTGTTATCCTAAAGTAAAGTTTATTCTATGTATACATAAAAATAAAATAAACTAGCACCTAAAAATAGAAATACAAGCACGCACGTGTTAAAATAAGGCCGCCTATTAATTTGACACAAAAATAAGAGGGATGAGTCACACCTATACAAAACAGAACAAAAGTCAAAATCATCCGAACCTTTGTTTTTGAGAAGTTCTACCATTAGCCAATGAAAACATTAACTCGTAGGAGGGAATAACAATGAACCTGACTGGTTAGCTAGCTAGACTAAACATCACGCGTATATATAAAAACACTCGATAACACAAATTCGATGCATCTTATATTTATATATTAGCTGTATCTATCCAACATTTCCCGGGATTTATTGGTTTCAGATTTTTATATCAATTTAGATTAAAAGTAAACGGAAAAAGAAATAAGCGAGAAACAAAGTAAAATAAAAAAATAATAATGTGTAAGTAGCGTTTAGGCGCGAAAATCACACATACACATAAACACGTGAAGTGGTTGCAAAATATTATTAATATAGAAAAGTGATAAAGAAGATAACAGAAGAAAAGAATAGATAGATAAATATTCAATAATGGAGCAAATAATTTAAGGGAGATAAGTCATTATTTAATTAAAAGATTTATTACCCTTACATTATTGGAGTTATTATTAAAAATGTTCACCATCATAACAATCTTCCTAACCGGATTTTTTTTCAAACTGAAGCCAAAGACATTATTATAACACATGCTGGCAGGAAAAAAAGACAAAAGGGCTAGGAAGAATCAAATATCGATGTACCTAGTGCAATGCTATTTCGGTCTAAAATGTTAAATCCGACCAGATAACTTTATATGTAAGAAAGAGGGGGTGAGGGAGAGATGCGTGTATAACGGAGATGGAGGGTCGTTTAAACATATTCTTCTTCGCTATCCATAAATTCGGTTTGATTGTTATGAAACCTAATAACGAAACCTTCGCTCTTTTAATTTTAGTAACGACGCCATTGCGTAATCATCAAGAATCCGAAACATGTAAATCTGTTTACTGTTTTGTCTTCAACATTCCACGCCTTTTTCGCATTTCACAATTAATAATATGATCGCATAACTTCAATTCTTCTAATGGCGACCATGACAGCCTCTTTTTGGTAAAAAGTAATTCAGATGAAAGACGAAAATGCAATTTTTTTTCTCGACGTGTGTGTTGAGATATTTAATTTACACTTATACTAGTTGAACTACTCGTTTTTTTAAGTCTTAATATATATATATATATATATATATATATATATATATATATATATATATATATATATATACAGGGTGGGCAAAAATAAGGGTCCTATTTTTAAAAATTCATAACTTTTTTATTTATTGATTTTTTTAATTTTTTTTTTTTAGAATAAGTAAAGGACCCCTTCCGAAGCAAGCATGAGCCGTATTAGCCCTAAGGAACGTACCCTCATTTAGAAAACATTATTTTTGCTTAAAAAACTCAAAACAGTGTAAAAAACAATACTTTAGTTTTTGTAAGTTTTAAGAAGTGTTTTTCGGCTAAAATTTGTTTTGTTTATTTCAAAAAATCTCGGAAGGGTCAGTCTACACACACATAAAGTTTGGTGAGTTTAACTTTCATTTTGTAGAAGTTATTCAAATTCAAGTTATTCAAATTTAAAGATAGGACCCTTATTTTGGCCCACCCTGTATATATATATATATATATATATATATATATATATATATATATATATATATATATATATATATATATATATATATATGATGTTTAAAATAGACTGTCAAAAAGCTCTAATGCAAAGTTCCGAATACGTTCGTCGAACACATCTCGACTAGTCTTCTATCTGTGCCCGCTTCTAGGTACATATAGATCTTAATTTCCCTTAATTACATGACAGTTTCCCTTGGCTGAGCGGATATGACGACTGCTTACAGATTCTAGGTTCGCGCCTCCCGACCGTCTTAAATTGTTACTTTCCTGCACTGATCAGAGCATAAGTTTGAAACGCTAGGTTCTGTAAGTATTAATAATTTTATATATATATATAGTTTTTTTTCTCTTCTTTTTCTCTTCCGTGTAGCATGGTGTCACTAAAAAAGTAAAGTTCGTATGATCTTCAACAGTGATTTTTTTTCAAATGTTCTGGCTCGCGTGAAATAAATTAGTGACTGTTTTCTCGATGTAAGCGTTGTGTAAATTTGAATTGGAAAAATATCTAATTCATTTTTACGCGAATCCATTAGAACATTTGAAAAACTCACCGCTGAAGATTTTACGGACTTTACATTTCTAGTGACATCATGTGACGAAGAAGGAAAAGGAAACGGAAAAACAATAAACTATTTCCATGCCTAAAGAAAACGTTATATTATCGAAACTAAGTTGATTTTAAATAAATAAATATTCATACATATATATACAGGGTGTTTCAAAAGTCTTGGGAACATTACAAATGCGTATATCTCATGAACTATTCCAGGTAGAAAAATGAAACTGGTGCCATTTTAAAGCTTGCTTAATCACGTTTTTGGTCATACTAATGATTTTTGTGTTATCTTTCCAGGTGCAGTAATGGCGTTCTCTAAACAAGACAAGGCATTTTGCGTCCTCCAATTTGCAAAGACTGAATCGTGGACATGTGTTCAGCGTGCATTTCGCAGGAAATTTAAAAAGAAGCCCCTGAAAGGAAATCCATTGTCAGATGGCATGCTAAATTTGTGAAAGATGGGTGTTTGTGCCCAAGTAAGCGAACAGGTCGCCCGTTCAACTTCAGAAGATGCAGTTGAGCAAGTTCGGACAGCCTTTCAGCGGAGCCCCCGTAAATCAGTGAGAAGAGCCAGCAGGGAACTTCAGCTTGCTCCAGCAACTGTCTGCCGTGTCTTAAAGAAAACGACTGCAAATGGTACCTTACAAGCTCAAGTTGGTCCAAAAGTTGAAGGACACTGATAAGCCACTTCGCCGTGACTTTTGCATTGCAATGCAAGAGAAGTTGGAAGATAACGGATTTGATGACCGGCTTGTTTTTAGCGATGAGGCGACCTTCCATCTGAATGGCAAAATTAACAAGCATAACACTCGCATATGGGGTACTGAGAATCCTCATGAACTTCTTGAGCACGAGCGAGATTCACCAAAAGTGAACGTGTTTTGTGCAATTTCCAAGAAAGGTGTCTATGGACCGTTCTTCTTTGAAGAGGCAACTATCACTGGTGAATCCTATCTCAACATGCTGGAAGACTGGTTAATGGCTCAGTTGGAACAAGCAGAATCTGATGACTTCATTTTTCAACAAGATGGTGCACCACCACACTGGAGTCTTAGAGTAAGGCAGTTTCTTAACACAAGGCTGCCTGGTAGATGGATTGGGAGATCTGGGCGAGGTGATGACGTTCTCATGCCCTGGCCTCCTAGGTCTCCAGATCTTACCCCGATCTTTTTCCTTTGGGGCTTTGTCAAGCAACAAGTCTATGTGCCGCCCCTTCCAAGAGATATTGACGAACTAAAGGCTCGAGTAACGGCAGTTGTGGGAACCATTGATGTCAAGATGCTGGAACGCGTTTGGCAGGAAATGGACTATCGACTAGATGTCTGCCCTGTGACGGATGGTGCTCATATTGAGCAACTTTGAAGATTCCCCACAAAACTTGAAACTTTAACCTTTCCAACGGTACCAATTTCATTTTTCAACTCCTAATAGTTTTTGAGTTATTAAAAATCGTTATGTTCCCAAGACTTTTGAAACACCCTGTATATTAATAATTATATAAAAGAAAATTGTAGTTTGCTTGAAGCATTGCTGGTAAATATAAATGTAAGTTGGTAATCCTAGGCATGCGCAATGTGATATAGGTACCGGAAGATGGAACAGATGAACAAAAATAAATGAGAAGAGAAAATATGAATGGAATCTCAAATCAATTTATTAATATTTCACGTTAAAACAGATAAAATACCAGAGCAGTAAATAGAAAAAAAGGTTTACTGTCAAGCAATTTAAAAATTTCCGGCAAAAGTAAACTTTAATTTTTGAGAGTGGAACCTCTCATTATCAAAACATCAAAAATATGACTGAGCGGTCGAAAGGCAAGATGGACACAATTATTAATTTTTTCGTACATAAAAGTAATCCATGGACACGTTTTTTTGGCTGACCATGACAAGGATCGAACCCTCGATGTTATTGTCTGTAGTCAAATTTCTTATCGCCAGACGAAAACACCTTGCTGGAATATGTACGATTGTTATCGGCATAACGTTAAGTTACGTAGTTTTGTTATTGTTTTCACTGGCGATAGAAGCAGCGCTGTTTTTAATATTTTTCCACTTTGTAAGTGGTAAAGAACCAACGAAACATTTGCTTTTTTAAATGCGGTGACATGCTTGGTGGGTACTGTTGAGAGTTTCAATGTATACTTATCTTAGCCGAAGTATACTTTTTACGCCGAGTTTCTTAATTGTTCATCTTCTTCACGCCAATACAACTTAAAACGAATATGTTTTAATTTGAAATTGCAATAAAAATAATTATAATTTACGGTTTCAATTAGTAAAACTCTCTCGGGCGTTTGCGTAGGATAACCGAACGCTTCCGACAAGAAACTCGCGAAAACTGGGTCAAGATCGATATAAGTACCATCTTATCTTTAAATAAATAACATTTATCGATAATTATTTTTTTTTGTTAAATGTAAGATATAACAAAAATACATATTTTATTTTGCTTACCGTTTGGTGTAAACCAAGGGAAGTAACTCCTGCTCGATAAATGTGAAGTTGTCTGCAAAATACCGGAATAAATACAAGTTTTTTTTTTATTTAATCGTGTTATTTCCTTTTTATCTGTTACTTGTTGCTTGTTCAATGTTTATAAATTAAAATGACACGTCTTTAGGTGTTAACATTTACAACTTACTTTAAACACAGATGGTGTGTATTTATTAAGTTCCATTTTTTTACCTATACTTTTTCACTTGAAATATGTTGCTTACCCTTGATTAGTCCTGAATTCAGGGTCCAGTGCATAAGTTGAGTCGTATGTTAGTCCCAAGTTTCTGTTGCTATAAAAAATCTTCATGGTACGATAATTCATAATTGATATAAAATTTAAGTCTCCATTAAAAAATGATTTACTTTTGTTATTAAACAAATGATAAAATTGGGGTTCTAATTTTTTTCCGGGTCTCCGTATGTTCTTTTTCTTGTGGCGGTGTTGTTTTTAAAAATGAAAATGATTTCGTCCGTTGAGAAAATAAAAACGGCATGTATTTAGGCGGGAAACAAAGCAATGATTGGAATTATTAAATAAATATTAACGTCAAAAGTTTATATTACTTGAGACGTATAATAGACAGGGGTGGTTCTTCAAGTAGGGTCCAGATGCCTCCCCCTAACGCCCACTGGCAATGTTCATACTTTTCTTTTTCAAATATTTTCCAGTAGTAAAAAAATGAAAGGATGTTTAGTATTTTACACCAACAATAATATTTTGATTTTGAGATCACAATCACACCGACACAAAATGTCCATTATAGTAAGGATTTCATTTCATTCTTATTTATTTTATTTTATTTTTGAATGAGAATTGAATTTAAAAATTTTTAAATTTGAAATTAAAAAAGAGGGTGTTTTATTTTCTAATATATAAGGTAAAATCAGTCTCTTTCTCGGTTTCTGTCATCGATAGAAACAAAATAAAAATTGACAACATCATCAGCGTTCAATCTCCTGGACTCCAAACTGGCTAGCCAAAAGGTGGGAGGTGACGGTGGTTAAGTGGACATCGACATAGACTGAAGACCTGGGTGTTCCAAGTTCGAATCCAATAACACTTTCACTTAGGGGCATTGGCAACCTTCTCGCGGTCCTTCCCGTAAGTACCCGATGTCTTTCCAGAAAGATTTCTAACTAGAAAATCATCTGATTCACACGAAAGAAGAAGAAGAAGCCAAAAGGTAAGCCCTTCAAGAATCTAATAGGAAAGGAAGGAGTCAAAGGGTTTGCTGACAAAAACGTACAGTTATAAACTCTCAAGATACCATATTTCGTTTTCCTGCTTTCACCCATACAGCACAACTAGTCGTGTTACAGTTCAGCCCGACTTCTGTGCCAAAGAGGCTCTTCCACTACAATGATGTCTTTTTATTCCTTTCTTGTGGCCATAGTTGAACGACCTGGAAAAGCATCTGTGATGGTGATACGGCCGCTTGTTCCTCTTTCACGCACACAGCACAACCAGTCATGTTACTTCAGAGACCAAATGTAATTTATTATGATTTATGATACTCATGAGTTCGGTCCCCTGTCATATCACCTGGAAAAGTGCCAACCAGTAAAGCGCCATCACCTCGTCCTCTACAAAGGATAGTTAACTACCTTCATTATCTGTCAATTATCAGACAACCCAAGACTGAAAAGACCCTACCATCAGCGTTGAATCTCCTGGCTAGCCAAAAATGTTATTTGATAAAAAAAAAGCGCAATTATAAACACTCAAAAGGTCGTATTTGACAATGACACAATTCGCTTAACCGTCTCTCACACATAGCTCATCCAGCATACAGCACAGCTAGTTACTAGGTCACACCTCCTATCTCTGAGGCTAAACTCAATAAATTATGGTTCATTTGCGCTCCCGAACCAAAAGTAAACAGAATTACTCAGTGGAGATGCTGATCTAGAAAAAGAGCCCGGATGAAATGAGTTGTAGAATTTCAACCTGTATAATTGTTTGTTTTTTTTACTTGATATCACAGAGAAACTAATTAGCCTTCGATCGCCATTAATGTCGTTACTGTTGCATTTTAGCCTTGTGTCATACATGGAAGTCCTTACCTTGTGCTGCTTGCTCTTGTAAGTGTCTTGCTATGATCCTGCCAGACTGAGGAAACAACCCTTGCAATTGATTTTTTTAAATTTTATTTTTTATTAAAACTGTGTTCTGCGGCTACGGTAGTCAAATGACATCCCGTAGCTGCAATCGGTCCTCCATGCTAGTCCCAGGCTATCTGGCCTTGTCATGCGCAAGTTGTTGTAGGCAATCAAGTTGTTTCGCTGTATGTAGTGGTCCTAGTCCCGCCTGCTTGAGGTCAGCACGTAGTGTGCCCAGCAGATTTGTGCTGTGCCGTCCTAGTCGCGGTTGGTAGGCTTGCGAGCCAGTAACGGCAAAGTCTAGTGCCCTCTGTGCGGGAGTGTCAGGGTCTATTCGTAGGACATGGCCTAACATAGACTATCTTTGTTCAGCGACCTTTGTGGAGAGGGGTGTTTCGTTGCACAGCTCGTATAGTGCATTGTTGCTGATAAGTTTTTTTCGGCCAGCAGTGACCTGGTAAAAAGGACAAGTCAAAATAAAACTGTTGAAGACAAAAGAGGTTTATTTTCCTTATTCTTTCTTCCAAATCACTGACCACTGGAAGAGATAGAGAAAGGTCGATAATTACTGTTTAATCATATCTTATCAAGGACATCTCAAAAAAGAATGTACGCGCTTCTAGGCTACACTCGAACTGACGACTTCTCTCACCCATTCTCTATTTAGCCCATCTGACGTCACATCGGTTTCCATTAATTCCCACAGTCGAGTCAATGCTAACCTAGATGTCACCAGGTTGACCCCGACTGAACTTTCATTTCCTGTTATTTACAACAAACTAATTTATATACTAGCGGGTCTACTCGCCTAATATTAAACAATTACCGTCAATGGAGGAAAGTGAGAAAAACAACAACGTTGTATGCTTATCTCATTGTTCATGCTTGATGCGTGAAAGCAGGTTTGTATGTATTGTTATGTGAAACAAAGCGAAGGATCCGATGTCAGGAGAAGAGATGTGTGCTTACCAGATGTTTTGTTGATAAAGTTCAAATTGCACAGCCATGCTGTAAGCCAGCAAGATTTAAAGAGAAATAACTAACCCCAAAAAACTAAAGTCCAACACTTCCTCACCGTACTAAGGACAATGCCATGTGGTAGTGTCAAAGCTAACAGAGCTCTGGTGAAAATCCAGAAGGAGTCGGCATCAGGACCCGTCGTTCTCTGGTCGCCTCTGCCTTGGCAAGCAAAGACGTGTCAGGCGCGGAACCGCAAATCAATGGTGTGTGTGTTGCAACGTTACTTTTTCGCCATTCCTTTGTGTGTTCTATGCAAACCCTTCCTTGACTTCGTATGCAACCGCTGAACCTTGCTGCTCTAAGTGGCCGAGAAATACTCTCTATCTTTGTTTCAGGGGCACGAATGAACCATAATACTGAACTTTTGCATTTCGTTAGTGACCGCAGAACAAAGTTGCCTCCGAAAATAAATAAATAAATAAATAAATAAATAAATAAATACACATCTATTCGTGCTTCTAATTGTCCTAAAATTGCCGGACGGGGTTTATAAATAAAAAACAGTGGGTTGCAGTTTGAGGGGGGGGGGGGCTAATGTAGTATGTATTCGTTCGTCATCATACCATCCCCAGTCATTACCTTTTCTATTTGGGAGAGTGGGATAGTGTATTATCTGTTCTGTGGTCATGATATTATTTTCCCAGGCATAACCCTTTCCTTTTTTAAGGTGGTATAATATGTTCTGTTGTTATGAGACCATCCACTCAGGGATTGCTTTAACGTTGGAGGTAGTATCTGCTCTGTCGTAATTAGACTACCTCGAATAATGACGATGGAGATGAGCTCGTAGAGCCATGTCAATTCACGATGATCTCCGGTGCATCATTAAAAGACCCAGACGATTGAGGAAGTGCCGCGTGGCGAGACAAATCGCTCCACTCATCTCCATAACGATCGGTTAGAATACAAATCTGTCGACCGGCGTATGTAGATCACTTGCGGTCCTTTGCTTATGTTGCTACATGCCCGGTGTTTGTGGCTTATTCCTTTATTGGCGGAGGTGCAAATGTATCGACACAAGACGCACCCAATATTAACGACTTGCCGTTTGAAATAGGGGCAGACTGTCAGGTTGTTTATTTACTCCTCGCGGAGTTAGGCACAAGGCCAGTTTTATCTTACTCCCACAAGTAAGATGTGACCCAAGATCGGGTCGAGCAAGTGGGGTTAAAAGCCAGCGCTCGAGAGGTGAGCACTCTGGCCATTTAAAAATTGCCTGGGCAGCCCCGTCGGCATTCCCCGGTAGGGGCGCCTCAGACAGTAAGCAATAAACTTACTCCTCCCCAAAGAGGGGAGGCGAAGCCTGGGAGGGTGGACCTCCTAGAACTGCACAGGACAGGCGTGCAGTATCCATCGGAACAGATACTACACTTTGATCTTAGCCAAACAGGTTGTCGGACCGTTTAACCATCCTCTTTTTCGAGGACAACTGGTTCAATGATCGACGGGAAGCCAACGATGTCTAGGGCTCTTCGGACGCCATTGTTAGTGAGCGTAAAATAAATTATTTTACCATGAGATTTCTTTCCCGGTTCAAGTAGTTTTATTTTACGTTGAGAAACGCGAGAAATGTTGGACATACCCAATGTTAAATGGATATAACATGCACTAGGCATAATATTCAGTTATCGGATCATGAAGCCAAATACTTACAAGGAACATGTTTACATAATTAGACAACAAACATAAACATGCGTTCGTTGGTTTGTTAAGTCTTAATCAGTCGACAAACTAATGTTTATGTCTGTTAGCCATTTATGTGAACAGTTTTATTAAGTACGAATGGAACTATGTCTCAGCGTTGCTCGAGAAAGGGAACTAAAATACACACACACACACACACACACATATATATATATATATATATATATATATATATATATATATATATATACTATGACTCAGTAGAATGTAACATTTTTGATAATTGATATTTTGTAATGATCATGCTCTGAAAGAATATTTGTCCTTACGTACATATGTTTCCGAAATTTTAATTTATTATCAGTTTCGTAATAGGGTACAAAATTGACAATTATATGAAATCTTCATCAGCACATACATTATTTATCAGTTCGATACAGGCAATATTCAATTGAATTGTTCAGTAATAATAAACACAAAAAAAACAAAGTCCAGAAAACTTTTTTTCTTTCTTTTCCTTTTTTTTTATCCTTTTGGCTTTTCTTTTTCATTTAAATGTGATAGATCTTGTGCAACGGTTTATATATATATATATATATATATATATATATATATATATATATATATATATATATATATATATATAACGACATCGTTTTATGCTTCAACCACCACACACTTATCATAAACAATATATATAGTAGTAGTAGTAGTAGTAGTAGTAGTAGTAGTAGTAGTAGTAGTAGTAGTAGTAGTAGTAGTGTTATATTATGGAAGGGCCCCCATACCTTTGGAAACGATTAAGTTAGCTAGTGTGAATTATGGCTGGGGTCAGTTGAGACAATAAGTGCGGGTTAAGCTGACATGCACTGGAGGGGATTGTTATGAGTCAATCATTTTTGTCAGACCATAACAAAGTTACAAATTCGGTGCCGACACAGGGAATCTCGGGTCAGAGAAGGTCAGTTATAGTACGATTGTGAATGTCGTGTCTGATTGGCCGACACGAGGAAGTGTCTGTTGCGTCATTTGTTTTTCTCGAAAACTAGAGTTGTTGAGGAGAGACGTTTTGGGATCTCGCAGCGTTAAGTCTCACCATGTAGCCCCTCGTCCTGAAGCAAGCGGACCGATGAAAAATATGGGCTAAACGTTATGGGCTGGATCTCGAATGAGATCCGACAAATACCCCTATGCATCGTCGCGCCACACAACGAAAAGTATGAATGAGTGAAGTATGGAATTGGACGAGTGGATGGGAATCCCTCCACAACCAAGACATCGAAAATAAATTTTGTTCACAGAACAAAGACCACCAGAATCGATCACGGCCAGAGACGTAATGGAACCACGGCACAGATAACGATTACGACCACTAGACAAAGAAAAAATGTAAGGTAACTTTTTTTGTATAACATTTTCGAGGCCTAATTTGAAGGTGGAAGGAAAGTCTGTTATGTGTTAAAAAGAGAAAGAAAAAGTGTACCATGTTAAAAAGAGAACAATGCTTAAAAAGTAATGTTTAGAAAGAAAAGTGTTTAAAAAATTGTTTGATGATTATGAAAATGTAAAATGTTGAGACGTTAAAAACTTAATTATTCATGTTTAAAAAGATATTAAAAATTTGTATCGATTTCATGAGACGAGCCTTTGGTCGGCGCTTCCGAAAAACTTTCGTATTATTTTGATTTTTCGTATTATTTCTAAACTTTCGTCCTTCGAGAAGCGTTCATTGAAGGACGTGTAAGCCCATTAAAAATATAGAACGGTAATGCAACAGTAGTAGTAGTAGTAGTAGTAGTAGTAGTAGTAGTAGTAGTAGTAGTAGTAGTAGTAGTACATTAAAATTTGTTTCGTAAATATTTCTATGATTTATATCCACGTTTTTGTTGTTGTTAGATTGAGTATTTAAGCTAGGAACCAAATAAGGAACGCTAACTCTTCCTGGAAGAATCAGCTTTAATTTGTCTTTTTATGCGTTTATTTGAGAATGTCTCCATATTAGTAAACTGCCGAACCAGATTAAGAATGTTTAATGAAATTGTAGCGAAGTACATCGGTTTATTATCAGCAACATGGCACAATAGTAACGAATGAAAATTGGCTAATCACAATCAAAGTTTTTTTTTGTATATGTGATTTTTCTATGACAACTGTGTGTGTTAAAGATTTATTTACTTCATGTATTCTATGTTTTATTTTTTTTATTGATATTTGTATGTGTCTTTTCTATGATAACTGTGTTTTTTATAGATTTATTTACTTTCTTATATTCTATATTTCATGTTTTTTTTAATTTTTTATATTAGTATTATGTGTTTTTTACGATAACTGTGTGTGTTTTTTAGATTAGAACTTCGTTTTGTGATGTTATGTAATCGATGCCAATTGAGAGACTTACTGGAATTAATAAAACAAATTATTTCGTCTTAGAAACGATCGTACACCAGAATCTTTTGTCAATGCTGAATTTATGGAACTGATATAAATAATATGCTATAAAAATATTTATTTCAATTTACTCTCTCTCTCTCTCTCTCTCTCTCTCTCTCCCTCTCTCTAGAGATCAAGTAATACTAAGGGCAGATCGCAGGATGCGTGATGGTGATAGCCATCCTGATGGGGTAGTGACAGGATAGATAAAGTAGTGTAATGGTGTGATGGAAGGGCGTTAAAAATGTCAACGATACCATTGGTGGCGATAGGGGATAAAGAAATTAAAGAGGTAGGTGGGTATGGTGGTATTGATATTAGCGGGGGTGTTGATGATAGTAACAGAATACGTCGGGCGTGGAAGGTGACGGAGTGTGAATACGGTCGTGAACGTGTTTTTCGTAGCTTTACTCGGTCGGAAAAGAGGCTATCACATATCGGCTTGTGAAATGCTCGAACCTAGCGATGAAATATATTTTGGTAGATAAGAAGAAAAACATTTATTTATTTGTTCGTTTTATATATTTTAAAGAACATTTCTAGGTGCAGTCATCTTTACCCCGTGTACTTCCATATAATAATAATAATAATAATAATAATAATAATAATAATAATAATAATAATAATAATAATAATAATAATAATAATAATAACAATAATAACAATAATAATAATAATAATAATAATAATAATAATAACAATAACAATAACAATAACAATAATAATAATAATAATAATAATAATAATAATAATAATAATAATAATAATAATAATAATAATAATAATAATAATAATGGCCCTTATCACCGTGAAATCGGTGGTAGGTGGCTGTTGCGATACCGCAAGGTCATCAGCGGTGATGAACGAAAAGAGGTGGAGCATACTGGAAGTCTGAGGAGACTTGTTGTCACTCAGACTCCAGGGAATACCACAGGTTGTTGGCAGTGGGTGATCACTGACGATGACCAGTGTGATAACTCCTAGTGAGTAAATAATAATAATAATAATGTAGAGGGTCAAGGGAGGATGAGAAAGACCGAGGAGGGACAGCACAAACCAGACCTTCACTGGAAGAGTGCGGAGAATACGGGGACCTTGGAGAGGCTTATTGCCACCAAAATCCCAGAACAGACCAATGGTCCTTACCAGCGAGAAATCAATAGTAAGAGGCTGTTACGATACCGCAAGCTTATTTGCGATGTTTACCGAAAAGAGGTGAAGAATACTGTAAATCTGGGGAGACTTGTTGTCACTCAGACTCCAGCAAATACCACTGGTTATTGTCGGTGAGCAATCACTAACGATGATCTGTGTGAGAACTCCTAGTGAGTACAAATGATGATGATGATGATGATGATGATGATGATGATGATGATGATGATGATGATGATGATGATGATGATGATTTTTTAAACAATGCCCCCCACCAAAAAAAAATGATGACACCAGTTTCGACTGATACCACACAAAATAAACGTGAAGTAATCTATAAACACGTGTCCATGGATTACTTTTATGTACGTATAAAATTAATAAAAGTGCATATATAATACGTCTTATAAACTTAAGAGCGACCAATAATGCAATTTTCTGCATCTTAATCACTTGGTAAGTGAGACAATCGAAATAGTAGTAAGCAAAAAAACACGAACGCTGAAATCACCAATAAAAATAATTACATAAAAGTACATTATATATATATCAAGGGAGGCACGAGAGCGCTCTATCCCTTAATAGACTACAGGAATGGCCTATGCTGGAAATCTCATTTCTTTGATCAATCATAACTCATAAACCAATAAACCAAATTAGTTAAAACTTTGCACAAAATGTTTATTTGATAGGTCTTATAAGTGTGTAGAATTTCAGCATCATTAGTCAAGGCAACCCAGAGATCAAGAAAGTTCAATCATGAAATCATGTTATCTGTGTGCACGTACGTACGTACGTACGTATGCGCCACCCTGTATCTCATCAACTATTTGATGGATTCAACTGATTTTTGGCAGAGATAGAGGTTCTAGTGTCTAGTTGATGGCATTTTAATTTCAGTTTACCATATACCTTAGTTTTCCAGAAAATTCAAAAAAACCTTTAAAATGACCAGTATTCATACACTTTATTCTATATCTTATCGACCATTTGATGGATTCAGCTGACTTTTGGCAAAGATAGAGGTTCTAGTGTCTAGTTGATGGCATTTTAATTTCAGTTTACCATATACCTTGATTAGTCAAACTACCAAATATATCAGTTATTAGAAGGCATTGTATTGAGGCATAGCCTTTACAAAAGTAGTGACATTCCATGAAAAATACCAGTATACTGAAATCATATGCCCTTAAGAAGGTTAAGATGAAAATTCATATAAACTAAATGTACAAAAGCAATGAAATTCTCAAATTTGTACACTTTTATTGTCATTAAGGGTATGCGAGCACAACAGGGCTATGTATTTTACAGGTAGGAATTTTTCTCCAGCGCACCTCACACACATCATCCACTCATGCATAGAGATTTATATTGTAGTGATGTGATAATGAAATGGTTTGGTTGATATGTAGTCATACCCTTAATGACAATAAAAGTGTAAAAAATTTGGGGATTTCCTTGCTTTTGTACATTTAGTGTATATGTATTTTCATCTTAACCCTATTAAGGGCATATGATTTCAGTATACTGGCATTTTTCATGAAATATATATATACTAGTGTACACATTTCTTCATAAATGACAAGAAAAAATTATGCTTAGCCGGTGTTCACACCCGCTATTAACCTAGGTATATTACTAAAATATTAATATAAAAGTAATTTAATCTTCCATATATGAATTATTATTATCATTTCTGAGGACATAATTAAAATAAAACAATAGAGTAGAGGATTTTTTCCGAATTAATTTCAGGCGGCGGGGTAAGTCTTTCTGATTTGCTATTTGCTTTCTCACTTCCCTACACAACTTAAAATGACTTCGTCCGATTGATAGAAAAGAGCCCGTGTTTTATTTGCTAACATTTGCATGATAAGATGGAAGTATATCTCTCTCTCTCTCTCTCTCTCTCTATATATATATATATATATATATATATATATATATATACCCATTCTATAATGATGACCAATATATATATATATATATATATATATATATAACTTCTTTGTAATATAGCAAGAAAAACCCCAGCAGAGTGATCGATTAATTGAGAATTAAAGTTAAAAATTAAAAATTAAGAGCGTAATATTTATTTATTTTGGTGCATAAAAATTAGTACAACATTCGTACCGTCGGTTTCAAGTACAGAAGGACTTAGCCATCCAACTCTATTCAGTCTCTATTGTGACTTCACATTTCCGAAACAGATGACAACAGAAGCTGAAGAGAGCCGGATGGCTAAGTCCTTCTGTGCTTGAAACCGACGGTACGAATGTTGTACTAATTTTTCTTTACCAATATATATATATATATATATATATATATATATATATATATATATATATATATATATCCATTCTATAATAAAGACCAATATATATATATATATATATATATATATATATATATATATATATATATATATATATATATATATATATATATATATATATATACAGGGTGACACAAAAAAAACGGGCCCCCGTGTACACTTTATGTGATATCTCCTTTATTTATTTACCGATTGCCCTTATTTTACAAGACATTGCAGAAGCAACGACCGTGAGTACACCAAGACCTCAGTGGGAGCTGGGACAAAGAATACAATGTGTTAAATTTTACTACAAGACAGGCTCGTTTAAGAAAACCCAGGACAGTTTCATGCATCAGTTCGAATGTGAAAAGGCTCCATCCAAAAGCAAAATTCAGAACTGGGTGGACCACTTCGAAAAGTATGGGACCGTGGAGAACCTCAACGCTGTCAGTGAGAACCGTCCAAGCCACTCGGGACGTCCCAAGAAGCGGACAGCCGAGCTGGTCGAAAGTGTGAGTGAGTCTCTCCAGGAGAGTCCGAAACGCTCTGTGCGTAAGCGAAGTCAGTCCCTCGGTATCTCCCGTGAAATTTGCAGGAGAGTGCTGGTGAACGATATCAGGGCTTACCCATACAGAATACAGACGCTGCAGACCCTCACAGCCTCAGACAAGAAGCAGAGGAGCGCTATGGCAGTCAAGATGCTCGATAAGATCGAGGAGACACCAGGTTTCATTAACCTCCTTTGGACCTCAGATGAAGCCCACTTCCATCTTGACGGAAAGGCGAACTCCAAGACAAATGTCTTCTGGGGGTCCTCCAGACCCAATGAAGTAGCCACCAAGCCCCTGCACTCTCCTAAGTGCACGGTGTGGGCTGCAATCTCGGTCAGAGGCATCATCGGACCAATCTTCATCGAAGAATCTGGCGCAGCAGTGACAGTAACCAAGGAGCGGTATGTGGAAGTCCTCAAAACCTTCAAGAGTGAGCTCCAGACCCTATACCTGTCGCTCATGAGCAAGTTCTGGTTCCAGCAAGACGGAGCAAGTTCTCACACCTCAAACATGTCCCGAGATTGGCTGAAAGAGAACTTCGGAGGTCGAGTGATCAGTCTCAAGACTAATTTTGAGTGGCCACCCCATAGCCCGGACCTAAGCCCCCCAGTTGTTTTCCTTTGGGGCTATCTTAAGGACAGAGTGTACGCAGGGAAACCCAGAACCATCACGGAACTCAAGGAAGCTATCAGGGAGGAGATGAGAGCCATTCCCAATTCAGTCTGTAAGAACGTCATGGACAACTTCGTTCTGCGCCTCAAGAAATGCACGGAGCTAAATGGAGGCCATCTAGAACACATGCTGTAGAACGGAGAAAAAAGGCCAAAGACCCTAGTGTTTTGATGTGATGTTTTGAATATAATAAACTAGTTATGACCAAAAATGCATTTCATTCGGACGAAACACTAAGAAACGGGGCCTAATTAGAGTTGGGGCCCGTTTCTTTTGGGTCACCCTGTATATAAATATATATATATATAAATATGTGTATGTATGTATGTATGTATGTATGTATGTATGTATGTATGTATGTATGTATGTATATTGGTTTTTATTATAGAATAGAGGATAAAAAGAGAGACAGATCGTAAGTTAGCGAGGGACGGGGAGAGAGAAAGGGAGAATGGGGAGAGAGGGGGTAGACAAAATAATGGAAACATCTTTAAATTTCAAACCAATTTAATTTAATATGGCGTAGGATCGTAATTACAGATTTAATTCTATGATGGTTTTACTCGTAAAAAAATGGATTTTTTTTCCAATAGAATTTTGGTTCATTTTTCAGCTAAAACAGTTCTTGTACACATGATGGCGGAGGAAAATGACTTATTTGTTTTTGTTCTAAAATGCACAAAAAAAATGTCAATAATATTGAGATCATATTGAGGACCTGTAGTGGCAGGATAAGAGGTTCAACTTCGCTCGTACCATTTAGTAACAACTTTAACTGTGTGAATTTGGTGCATTATCATCGTGGAAGATTGCGTTTCTCCCCAGAAACAGTTCCTCAACCATAGGATAAATTTGATCAGATGAAATGCTGAAATATTCTTGACTATTAATTCTGTTAGAAAGGGAAATCATTGGGTCGGCGAATTTCCAAGTCATAGCCGCTCTTAGATCATTACAGATCCTCCTCCATCTTTAACAGTTAGAAGATGGTAGCCTGTGTCAAATGCTTCCTTTGGCTGTCTCAACAGCTTTACTCGTTTAGTAGTCGGTGGTCAAGATCAAAGTGTAGTATCTGTTCCGATGGATACTGCACCCCATAGACCGGTATTGTCTTGGCCTTCGGGGCTTGATTTACGCCGGTGTATGCGTCTGTCCTGTGCAGTTCTAGGAGGTCCACCCTCCCAGGCTTTGCTTCCCCTCTTTGGGGAGGAGTAAGTTTATTGCTTACTGTCTGAGGCGCCCCTACCGGGGAATGCCGACGGGGCTGCCCAAGCAATTTTTAATGGCCAAAGTGCTCGCCTTCTCGGACGCTGGCTTTTCAAGCCCCACTTTCCGACCCGACCTTGGGTCACACTTTACCTTTTGGGAGTAAGATAAAAATGGCCTTGTGCCAAACTCCTGAAGAGGAGGTAAATAATACTTGTCTGGGAAAATTATATTCTGTCACGACTCGAGTGACAATTTCTCGAGGTTTAAAACGCTTTGTGGCGTCTGTTTTTTTTAAATACTAATTTTCTGATTGCTCTTCCCGTGCAATGTTGCTTCGTGCAGCATCCGACGGAAGGTGTGTAGCGTGCCTCATGGATTGGCTAGGGTATAGATCACAGTCTTTGAAAAGTGCCAAGAACAGCGTTAAAAAAATAGTATAACGTTATAAAATAGCGAAGAAAAAATGGATAAAAAAACATGCATGTATATTGATTGATTGATTGTAGAATAAAAGGGTAACCATTTAGCAAATGCTAACTAAATACACTAACAGAGTTTTGTGAATAAAAGATTGAGTAAAACAGAATTAAAAACTAAAACATCTATATATCTATAATTTTACAACAATATGAAAATTGTTTTCAGTCATTAATAGATCGTTTTAGGAAAGTTTATTCAAGGGTTATATGTTTTTAGTGTGAATAGGCGTAGCTGAGTAATGTGCAGTTTGGCGTTGTGTGGGTATTAGCTAGCCATTTTTTTTTCAATGTCTGTATATGTAAGAACTTGTGTGGGTGAATGGGTTGTCATTCCTAACCCGTCCGATGTCAGTGTGTGTATATGCGTGTGCGATTTTAAGATTCATGGTGCGGCAGTTGAGTATTCATTTCGCCTAATGTAATGTCGTGACGCGCTCTGGTCTTTTTTTCGGGCTCCGCCGGACTCGATCTGTCGTCGTGAGATTTTGGTTCTCTGTTTTAGTTAGATTTGACATTTCACACAGGCTCATGAACTCTATCGTTTCAAACGAGCGGGAATCATTTCCAGTGTTCGTTAATGTTCAATTTTGCACCTGCATGTGAAATCCTACTCTGTTTTTTTTTTATTTGGAAGATGGTGAGAAAGACAAAGAGTAGCTTATATAAGTTAATAACATTTTACGTTCTTTCGCATCTTCGTACCTCCCCACCAGAAGGTTTTCTCTCGTAACATTATTTTGGTTTAGCATTTTTCCATATTTTATCAAAATAGCACATTGTTAATTCATGTACTGCCCTGTACAGGAATTGAACTCACAACCTTAAGATTATGAGACGTGTCTGTTTAATACATCCTCCTTATTCCCCTTCTTTCCAACACTTTTCGCACCCTTGCCCTTTATTGTCACCTGTTATGTCATGTTCGGTAGTGATCGGACAGAACGACACACATACATAAAAACATCTTGCCATTATGATTATCGTTATATTACTGATAATTTGAGTCGTTCAGTTGATTTTTTTTATACAGCCAACCATAATAATGCGCAATTTGTCTTTATTTCAACATACATAGGTTTGATTGTGCGTAACGCTAAAGTAGCTAATTCGTTAGTTAATTCATTAGGAGCAACTGACTCGAAATATTATATAAAAAGTAATGATTGTTTGTGGTTGCTTGATGTAAAGTAGCAATAAACGACCATTGGGATACAGCGAATGTTTATAAGTTCATATATGTAAATAGTTTAAAAGGAAATAAATACATTCTATTATGATATAAAAAAGTGCCATATTTTTAAATGCTGGATTTATTTGTTTGTATAAACGTCATCTCTGGTGGAACATATATACTAATATATATATATATATATATATATATATATATATATATATATATATATATATATATATATATATATATATATATATATATATATATATATGAGTATATGAAAGGATAAAAATAATCCGACGGTATGAAATTAAAAATGGAAAAGCGGAAGACCTTTTCGCTCAACGTTTCGCCCAAATTTCACGTGGGCTTTGTCAAGAGTGGACGAAGAATACAAAAATGACAAAAGACGAGAAAGTCTGTAAATTATGGGGAATATATATAGTGGTTGGGTTCATGTTGAGATGAAGGGTATGCAAAACAAAAATAAATAAATAAATAAATAAATATATATATATGCACATAAATGTGATCGAATATATATATATATATATATATATATATATATATATATATATATATATATATATATATGTATATATATATATATATACAAATAAATTAATAAATGCGAAAGCTTTTATGATTTGTTACTAGTATATCACCATCAAAACTGGTTACTGTTATTTAAATCAATAATACAACAAAGAACTTTAAATTTATATATATATATATATATATATATATATAGAGAGAGAGAGAGAGAGAGAGAGAGAGAGAGAGAGAGAGAGAGAGGGGGGTCGATCTAAAGACACTTATTGGAATGGCTAATTTGCATATCTATTTTTTAAAACGGTTCATAATTAATTAATATTTTATGTTATTCAATTCTAATTTTATTGTACTATTTTATCTATATATATGCAATAATTTCGTCGATATTAACAGTAATTTATTAAAATGTTATTGTTAGCTCTTTACATCAAGTGACTTCATGGAGCGATTATTATAAAAAAAAATGGTTTAATCAAAAAATAGATAACTTAAGAAAAAATACCCCAAAATCTATTCTGAACAATGCTCGCAAAACTCTTTACTGGTATAAGCGAGAAAGCAATAAAAAGAAGGAAGAGAGTGTCGACCTTGCTACTTACTGGCTACCTGTCTCTCTCCAGTTAACGACACAGTATTATTTATTTATTCCTTTTAAATTCACGTCTGATGTCGATGTGGTGCTGAGAACAGATACTACACTTTAATCTCAAAAAGCCAAGGAACTATAAAAAAATAATAATGTTTTCATGATTAGGCATTTTAAATGAATTAAAAAAAAATGATTCAATCTATTGCATTATCTTTTAATCTGATAGGCAGTGTAATATCGGTTATGTTGTCATAAGGCGTTCTCCCAAGAATCACCTCCTCCTTTTTAAGGAGTGGGGGTAATCCTCCCAGGTATTACATCTTCCTGTGTAAGAGGGTTGATGTAGTTTCTGCTGTGTTGCCATGAGACAATGTTTCCAGGTACATCCTTCTCCTTTCCTTGGTGGAGGGAAGTGTAGTATCTTTTTTGTTGTTTATTCTCCTTTTATAGGGTAGATCCTCCCAGGTTTTACCTCGTCTATTTTGGAGGGATATTGTAATATATATTATGTTGTAATGATACCATCCTACCACGTATTACCTCCTCCTTTAAGGGTCGGTGCATGTAGTTCGTTTATCATGACACTATCTCAGCCTAGCAAAAATATGTGACTGGAGAGAGCATATATTTGCTAGTATATATATATATATATATATATATATATATATATATATATATATATATATATATATATATATATATATATATATATATATTTGAAAATTTCTTTGAGAAACCAGTAAACAGACGCGTGAATTCATATCAATAAATGAAAATTTATTTAATCATTTTTAAAAAATTTTTTATAATTCCAAATTTTCGGTTTTATCAAACCATAATCATGGTAAACAGACATTGTATTTCTTCATTTTTTTTCCTGGTAAAAATCTGACGGCGTGGCCGAAGATTTACGATCTCCTCCGATCTTTTTGGAGAGTTTTTTTTTATATATATGTCCGATAATGTAGTGAAGGCCCTGGTGTGCCTGAGATAAATAATATAAGTGTTACTACAGTTTTAGAAGCGTCGTTAGTAGATATATTTGAAAATTTCTTTGAGAAACCAGTAAACAGACGCGTGAATTCATATCAATAAATGAAAATTTATTTAGTCATTTTTTTTTTTTTTTTATAATTCAAAATTTTCGGTTTTATAAAACCATAATCATGGTAAACAGACATTGTATTTCTTCATTTTTTTTCCTGGTAAAAATCTGACGGCGTGGCCGAAGATTTACGATCTCCTCCGATCTTTTTGGAGAGTTTTTTTTTTATATATATGTCCGATAATGTAGTGAAGGCCCTGGTGTGCCTGAGATAAATAATATAAGTGTTATTACAGTTTTAGAAGCGTCGTTAGTAGATATATTTGAAAATTTATTTGAGAAACCAGTAAACAGACGTGTGAATTCATATCAATAAATGAAAATCTCAGCCAACCAGGGCCTTCACTACAATATCGGACATATATATAAAAAAACAAAAAAACTCTCCAAAAAGATCGGAGGAGATCGTAAATCTTCGGCCACGCCGTCAGATTTCTACCAGGAAAAAAAAGAAGAAATACAATGTCTGTTAACCATGATTATAGTTTGATAAAACCGAAAATTTGCAATTATAAAAAAATTTAAAAAATGATTAAATAAATTTTCATTCATTGATATGAATTCACGCATCTGTTAACTGGTTTCTCAAAGAAATTTTCAAATATATCTACTAACGACGCTTCTAAAACTGTAGTAACACTTATATATATATATATATATATATATATATATATATATATATATCAAATGAAAAAAGTTCTTTTGAAAGCATCTTTTAAGAAATCTAAATTGAAGTTAAGCAAAATACACGTCTCTAAAATATGTAATATATAGTTTTAAAATAAATAATTTATATATATATATATATATATATATATATATATATATATATATATATATATATATATATATATATATATATATCTTAGGTAAACTTAATTACGACATGATCTTTTATTTACGCTTTAAGAATTCAACATAAACAACAGTTTGTGTACGATCGTTTCTGAGACGATATGGTTTTTTAGTAAAATCGAGTCTTTTATCAGCACAGGATATAGACACCAACGTAGAAGCCAACAAGCAGCATCAAGATCATAGAGTTTTATATTCATCAATTTTTAAAACAAATCTAGTGTTTATATTTCTTGAATATAGTTTATCTTTCCTTTACAAACGATATGATATCATTTTCATTATTAGTCATGAATAATTCTTTCACGTTGCTTGCATTATTTTATTCGTCAACATTTGCACTCATTCCTGGCTGCATTGTTGTTTTTGTTTTGTTTTGTTTTTTAGATCAAGGGCAGATAATTGGCTTGTAAATGAGGCGAACCGTGTTTCGTAAACGGGATGCAAAACAAACAACAACAAAAAATCAAGTAATGGCGTCATCGGTCGAATGCTGCATCAACTGTTGGTCACGTGCACAGCACGCTGTCGGGCGGACCAAGGCGAACGCTCCCAGCTGCAATTGAACGTAAACAAGAAAGCAATAATACAAACAAAACAAAAACGAACGTTGTTTTGACGTCAGGCTGGCGGCTATCAAGAAAACCAACTTCCTGTTCGTCTCAATCTTTTTTCTGATTTCTTTTTTCTCCTTTCTCCGCATTCTTCATCTCCCTCGTACCCGGCAAATGTTTATTTATCTACTCGTGTTAAACATTGCAACTAAAAAAATATAAAAATTACAGTTTGAACAAGAGGGGAATGAAAATCTAACTGAAGAATGGTATTTCGGTGTAAAATAGTGTCGAGAATTAACGCCTTACATATTTAATATTTTCTAAAAATTGGAATAACGATTGAAGACATGAGGTTTAGTATGAATATATTTTGATTTTAAAGTGATGCAAAGCCGCTCTTTTCGATGAATTAATTTTACCTATCTTGGAGCGGGTATTCTTCTAGCACACACACACATATATATATATATATATATATATATATATATATATATATATATATATATATATATATATATATGAATGTCTTTCGTCATGTGCGTGTTACTTGCCGAGGGCCTGTCAGCTCCAAATGACCTTGACAGATTGTGTCGTACTCACGGGTGTTGTCTCTGGAAGAAAAAAACGGGAAAGAGAAAAAAAACGCTGTGTTTTGGGTTTTTATACTCCGCGCAAAATTTCGGGAGTGAATATTTTTTATGCTGTTATTGGTTGAAAGAAATTCCTGGGTTGAGCTTTTGTCTAATCGATTCCAAAACAAATAAAACAATTGGCTAAACAATTTAATTGACATCTTACTAAAACTATTCAACAAACAAGTCAGTAGTTACATAAGAGACGACATACACTTCCTGGGCTCCTTGCCACAAACAGTAAACTCCGGGACAAAATTAGTTACATTTGACATGTGCAGCTTTTATAGCTACATACTCCATG
>OY744520.1:172414700-172432200 GCA_963556195.1 Sepiola atlantica | reverse complement strand
TTCGGACTATTGTGTCTCTGATTCCTTTCAATTTGTGTCTTATATACACAAATTATCTCTCTCAAAGGATACCAAGTTCTTGGTTTCCTTTGACATTAGTAGTCTGTTTACCAATGTACCTTTGGATGAAACCATTGGTATATGTGCAGATTATCTTTACCGTGGCCCCTTAAAGTCTCCACAGTTTCCTGAACGAATTTTTGTTGAACTGATGGAACTTGCTACTAAATCAGTTTCCTTCAGTTTCAATAATATAATGTATCGGCAAATTGATGGTATATCCATGGGCAGCCCGCTTGGTCCATCGTTAGCCAACATTTTTGTTGGATATTTGGAAAACCAATTATTTTCCAAAGTCGCCAAGCCGGCTTTTTACACACGTTCCGTTGATGAGACTTTTGCCTGTTTTCCCTCACGGAGTGATGCTGAACTGTTTCTTCGTCTTCTTTGTGACTTGCATCCATCGTTGCAATTCACTATGGAGGCCGAGGATTGTGGTTCCTTGCCATTCCTCGATGTTTTAGTGTCTAAATCTGGTTTATCGTTTGAAACCTCTGTGTATAGAAAACCAACATTTACAGGTCTTTATCTGAATTGGTTTTCCTTCGCCCCAAGAGCAAGAAAAATAAATCTTATTGGTACTCTCACTCATCGAGCACTTATGATTTGTTCACCAACATGACTCGATGCGGAACTTGGTTAAATTACTAATATTTTTCTTGCTAATGGATATCCCATCAATATCATAAAAAGCACCATTGCACACAAAGTTGCTATATTTAATGGTGGTAAATTTATTGGTCCGTCACGTTGCCCTATTTATTTGAAACTCCCATGGTTAGGTTCTGACGGCCTTGACATTGTCAAAAGGATTTCTTCTTCTACTCAACGTTGTTTTCCAGCAACCATGCTAAGAGTAGTTTACACGACTCGAACCTTCTTCTCTTCTTTTCGTAAGGATGTTTTGCCAGCCATTCAAAAGAATTCTGTTGTTTATAAATTCATGTGTCAGTGTGGAGCTGACTACGTTGGCAAGACATCCCAAAGATTAGAATGTAGAATATCCCAACACATACCACGTGATATTCGCTTACACAAGGTTTCGAGATCATCCGGGAACTTTCAGGCACAGGAATCAGCCATCGGTAATCATCTCGTTAGTACAAATAGTTGTTCTGACAACTATTCCGATGGGTGGTTTTCTGTTTTACACAGTGCCAGGTCGAACTACCATCTCAATATTATTGAGGCGTTAGTTATTAACAATTCTCGACCTAGCCTGTGTAGACAAAACATTTTGAAACATCAGTTGGAGATCTTTAATGATTTAAATCCACCATAACGTTGAGAAATTTTCTTTTTCTCAATCGTTTTCTCCAACTGAAACAATTTTTTCCTCTCATATCTCATTCGATTTTCTTAGTTTTTAATTTATCATTCTGACGTTTCCTCTTAGAGGGTCAGACGATAAGGCCTTAAGGAAAATTTTAGCAATTTTCTTTTTTTTTCACCCGCCCGTTTCATTGATTAAAAAATGTTTCCTCTGAAATTTATCCTACAATTTTGTTGTACGCGGAATTTACTCATATATATATATATATATATATATATATATATATATATATATATATATATATATATATATATATATATATATTGAAAAGCAAGGAAAGGGGAACAATAAGAAGATACCCGGATTGAATACTTTTTTCTTTTATTCATATTTTTATGTGTATACTCTTAATGAAACAAAAATAATGGAGGATATTATGAAAGAAGATAACACCATTTTTTTTTCGAGTGTCTTTTGATATTTTTTTGGAGTTTGCTAATCGGAAACAGACAGTTTCTTTTTGTGTTCGTCGTTTTCGTATGCTTTGCAAAAAGGGATAAATAAGTGAAATAAAGAGAAACATTTTCAAGTTAACGGTTTTTTTTCTCCGAGATAAACATTCACTGCGGAAGCCTTTTGAAACCATATCTGGAATTTATTCCTCAAGAAAAAAATGTGTATTTTGAAATGGGCAGAAACAATTGCATGAATAAAGATGATTTGTTAAAACGAATTTGGAACATTTTTTTAATTATTTTCGTTACCATTTACCAAGGCCAAGAGTCACTCGAGGCTAATGGTTAATCGGATGGAACGATTATCAGTAGAAACTGGTCAATGCAATGACCTAAGTTTGATTTTTTCAAGTACTTGTTGACATTTGATTTGAAAACGACTATGTTGCATTCTGCAGGGAAGCAGTTCTGTCGTATTGTGTTCGACAGACGAGACACCCTTGCAAAGACATAGAGGAAGAAAAGAAGGATTTAGGTATTTTTTTCCGTTTTGGTAAAGAGTCGAGTTTTTGTTGTGAATGTTTTACGAGGAGGAAGCAGAAACTGGAGCTCAGTCGAGCACCTACCAAGAAAATAACGATAAAGTACAAAGAAACTAGCAACGTCTCTTCTGTGATAAAAGGGGCTGTAAGAAACAGAAGAGACCATCTCCCCACTAGATTTCGGAGTCGATTGCTCTTCTTCCTTTCTTTTTACAACTTGTGACTCGGCATTGACTAACATTAAATATTGAGACATTTTGTTTATATCTAAGATCTCTTACTTTTTTTAACTTCTTTTATTGTGGCAATTTTATTTGATTTCTTATTAATTTAATTGGATAAAATTGTCTACCACCGATCTAACATCTTGTGGGATTTTCAATGTCAGACCTAAATAGCATTTAAGCTGACGAATTAAACTTTAATTTTGACTAGCATTTTTCATTTGTTATTGTTGTACCGTGTTATTGAGATTATAATAACATAATTCGCTACAATTTATTTGAAAAATTACTTAGTCCGGATAAGACGACTGCTAATACGAAATATTTTTAAACAATCGCCTAAAAATACAAATCACCAATGAGGATGATTTCTATTTTGCATTAAAGAGTTTAATATGAGTTGTCTACCTTATGTACAAAATAATTTTTTTTAAATAAAAAATAAAAATGATGTTATTGCATCCCGGTCAACGCCGGGTAGGTACAATAGTAAATGCCAAAATAAATACATCAAAAAAGATTTAACCTTAATTATTTTAGAGAAAAGTCCGAAATCGTTGGTTATTAAACTAATAATATGTTGTAATTAATTAGTAGAACCGTTTTGATGTTAACATCGGTGTTAAAATATCACCAGGTTTTCTAACTTCTCACCCACAAGTGAAACATTTCAAAATGATTTCGTAAGACGTCTCAGCGGAGCTTCGCAATGCTAGTATCCTTAAGTAAACATCTTCCACTCTATAATAAATATCAATGTGTAGTCATTTGTATATAAATAAATATAAATCCGTTCCGTCACACAAAAGTTAACGAGTAAAAACACGTTCCTTTTTCTAGCCCCTGGACGAAACCATTTCATTTGGTAAGGTAAAGCTAGAAAGCAAATAGCAAGTCAGACAATCCCCGCCGCCGGAAAAGAAATCCTCTACTCTAAATTAAAAAGTTAACGGTGGTTGATTTTTCTTTAGGTCATCAGAAATGATAATTATTATTTATATATAAAAAATTAAATTACTGATGTAATTCTATGGTTTTATATGAATATTAGTGCGAACACTGGCGAAGCATACATTTGTCTGTCATTTTTGGCGGAGGATGTACACTAGTACTTTTATAATAACGAAAAATCGGTTGTAGCGAATTTTTTTAAAAACTAGCTGTCCCGACTCGGTGTTGCCTCGGAGTATTTTTACTTTAATTGTTAAATCGTTTATCATGTTGTTGTTAAACTCTGATGAGGTTGGGTTTTTTTTACCAAAATATATTTTAATCTTTCAGACGTACTATGAAATGTTGACTTTTTGTACCAAAGTATGTTATAAGTTTTTTACAATTTCTGGCATTTACTCTCTTGCAAATCTCTCCGAAATTTATATACATAGAGATAAGTAACAAGGGATATAACTATGTCTACGGGATTTTAGAATTTACTCCCTTGTTTTAAAAGATGGTTGCCCACCAAAAAGAAATCCGAGTCGGATAAAGTATTTTCTAAGGGAATAAAGCGAATGAGAAAGAGAGAAAGATGAAGCTGTCACAGATCTTCAGTAAGAACTAGGATCGAATACCACCTGCAAAATACAGACAGCTAGTTCAGCATTATAGATGGTATACATATTGTCAGCGACCGACACAGCATGTAATAGCAACATGCTGCACCGATCAGCAAACCAAACTGACGGATTAGAGTAAAATATAGATATTTTAGGTTTAAAGCTATAGATCAGAAAAGTCGAGAATCTGACAAGACAATTTTATATGATAGATTAACAATAATTGTGCTGAACGTTTGGCATGAAACTGTTGAAAGTTGTTCAATTTAATATGCTTTTTAGTCGTCATCGCGGACGCAGATTAAGTATCTACTTTCACTTTGATATTTTAATTTATGTTCTATTTTATATCAAGTCTCCGTTTAATATAATACACTGTTTATTTAGTTTTAAATCTGTATAAAATGTACTTGAGAACATTAAATAAAATAAAATTAAAAGATAACAAAAAGGCGGAACTAAAAATAAAAATGAAGAAACAGAAAACAGTAAGAAATTGTAACTGTACTCTACTGTTAGGACGTTTTTTTTTTGTTTTTTTTTGTAGAAATTCTTACAGATCCGTTCGAAATTTCTTTTCCTTAAATATCAATCTGATTTTACTAAATACGTTTTTTAATAATTTAAAATAAAAACACGTTAAATATATTAAAAAATGAACATCTATTATGATTTGAATTATCTCCCCTAAACATTAATTCTCAACTAAACTGAAAAGTTTGGTGCTTGTATAATAAAAAGCCAAAAAAAAGTTTTTTTTTGTCTTTTAGTGTTGGAGATGTAAATAAGGGGCAGGTAACTCTTACAACGAATTTTAAACACGATTTTCCAGTAATCAAAACTGATGGCTTTAATTGGCGTTGCACATGTGGCTACTGTGCAAGAAGAACGTCGATTAGACATAAAAGGGTTAGGTTTAGGGTTAGGGTTAGGGTTATGGTTTAGGGTTAGGGTTAGGGTTAGGGTTTAGAGTTAGGGTTAGGGTTAGGGTTTAGAGTTAGGGTTAGGGTAAAGGTTAGGGTTAGAAAAATATTGTTCGAAAGCTAGAGCTGTTGTGAAGAGTTACCTGCCCCTTATTTACCTCTCCAACACTAAAAGACAAAAAAAACTTTTTTTCGGCTTTTTATTATACAAGCACCAAAATATTTAATAAATTTGAGTTATTTATCTTATTGTTTTTCACTTACTTTCTCATATACGTAAAACCATTGCCTATATAGAGCTTAAGCCTTAAATTTTAGACATTTCCTAGAATCAAAATCATGAAACAGAATTTTGAATCAAAATTGGAATATAGATTCTCGACGTAAGGTTTAGTATTATTTTATCTTAATTTTAATCTTCCTAAGGAGACATAAATGGGGAATTAATTGTACCCGTCCTGGAACGGGTATTCTTCCAGTTCATATACATAATAAAGTCGAAAATGTTGAAAATGCAAGGACCATGAAGTAATGTATGAAGCTACTATAAATAAAAAAGAATCTAATCTTGAAGGCAGAGGGGAAGCTGTCACAAATCCTCAGTAAGAACAAGGATCTCATACCACCTGCAAAATACAGACAGCTAGTTCAGCATTACAGCAAGCTACGACACCGATACGGCCTTGCTAAATTCATAAAAATGGTAATCCATTAAGGTCTATTGTCCAAGTTCAGTATATCATTCATTGAGTCGCTTCCTAGCGGATATAGTCACCCCACTCACGTGTAGGTCCCTATCGTATGTTAAGAACTCTGTGTACTTCGGGAAAAAATTAATAATGTTCGCATTCATTCCAACAATAGATGGAGTCCAGACGTAGTAAATTTGTTAACGAGGTTTCTCACTGATGAACTTCTGACTGTGGTGCAGCATAAGACAGCTTCAGATCCATCACTGAAAGAACATACCTGTATCCCCATAGATAATCTAATAGAGATATTGACTTTTAGTGAAGAAATAACTTACCCCGGTATGGGATCTGACATATAGCAGAAAGAAGAACGCCTGACTATGGGATCAACATTGTCTCCAGTACTGGTCAGTGTATACATGGATTATTTTGAAGAAATGATATTAGGATCCACATCACTAACGCTATCAATATTGCTGTGATATGTACATGACACGTTCATATTCTAGTGTCATCAGAAGGATGCTCAGACATGTAAACTTCATCCATCCATCTTAGTCCAGTCAAAATGTGACTGAACCTCAAACAAATTGCTAACAAAGGTTTTTAACTTGGGTGTTGGGCATTAATAACTTCTCTTTCAGATAAAAACAAGTTTACCAAAATTAGCCTTACCGAAAGGGGTCAACGGGCGCCATCTTTAAGATCCAACTTAACAATATTAAAATTTCAAGACATAAAATTCCTGATATTTCCTGACAAGTATGTCTATTATTCCTGACAATTAATGACAAAAATAAACGTTTTTACCTGACAAAAAAACTTTATTAAATTAGAAATACAAAAATATATTTCGCATGAAAACCAACACAGGGCCTACCCCAAGCCAGCTTGACATTGTGTTAGTGTTTTAAATTGTAATAATAGGTAGCTATATGCTCAATAATAAACTAATACCAGAAAATGTCTAGCCTCTGCCATTGTTTTAATGGGTTTTTTTAATTTCTTATACAAATATGAATATAAAAGGTACAAAATGGCAGCAATTGTCACATTAATTCCTGACATTTCATAAAAAAATAGGTACAAAATAAGTACAATTTACAATAAAGCAATGGTCAGTTAGTCGAATGCTGAGGCAAGGCTCTTGCATAACCACCACAGAACAAGTTCATGAACAGACCAAAGAAGATTTCCTTCAAGAGCTAGTCAAAGGTAACTTCATCATCATCAAGATCTGGCTGTGGTGAGTTGCTACAGTGAAGGCCTTTGCAATTACCACATAAATTTGAACAGTCACTGCCATGTTTCCTGCAACTGCATCTTTCTGTAGTATACCCTGAAGTACAGTTACGCCTAATTATAGCTAACAAATTTACAGGACCAGCTGGCAAGTCAGTCTTGATTGGTTGTAATTTACCATCTGAAATTTCCATCTCCACTCGTCAGGTTTTAGCTGGTTTCTATATTTCCATTCCTGAATTTTGCAGTAAACTCGAAGGCTGTGGAATTTCGTAGCTGCTCTTGTTGGTGGCAATGATTTGGCTTCAACATACTTTGAGCTTTTTGCAACCTTTTCCTTAAAGCGCCTCAGTCGAAGATGATTGATGTTTTCACCCTTATTACCATTGTACAGACACACTAAAGCCTTTTCCTCAGCTTCAATAACCTCTTCTGCACTGCTATCCTTGCCAAACACTTCTGCCAGTTTGAGGAAATTTCTATTGTTCATCACCTTTCGAAGGGATGCTGCCTTCCCAATTCCATAAACACTGGATGTAGAATCACAACCTAGTAGTGCATGGATGAAATAAATGTTGGAACAGACCACATCTCCCAAAGTTTCCTCATCTCTTTGATGTTCCAGACTTTCACACTTTTTGCACTATCCTTTAGTTGTGACGTAAAGAAGATGTTGTAACCATCATCTCTATTGGCATGATAACATAGAAGGACCAATAGGTCAGTGTCATCTGCTATCAAAATGGTTTCTCCTGTTTGTGCCAGTTCTAAAGTAGTCTTCACAATCAATACGTCAGCGTCTCCAGATGCATGGACTACTTTACAACCTGCTTCCTCCAAACTCTTTCCCAGCAAGTCAATGAACAATTGTTTGTTTTCTTGATTAGCTTGGAAAATATCCTTTTTTAATTTGAACACCATTAAAGGGGTCAGTGACACATTAACACCAACAGAGCCCCTTGCTCGGCGTCGGTGAGTCATGTCTTTAATGGATGGACCACTTTCATACCCATCAAAGACAAAGCATGCTTTTCCATATCTAGTTGTGACATATCTGCGGTATTGGGCACAGATCTCATCAAATGTGTAATCTGCGTTAAAGTAGTGCTCCACCATCTAAGAGATACTGTGAATCTGAAGACTGTGAACCTGATTGTACAGAGGAAGTCAGTTCCCATATTGTGTCTGCCAAAGACGTTTTTTAGCCTCTCGCGGTAGTCCGAAAAAATCAAAACGTGCAGGTAGGTAACCACAAAGCTCATACTGGAAATGTTCTTGCTGCTGCTGAGTTGAGGGTTCATTGGTAGATAGAACACACAGTCTCTGGAATTGGAGTTGTGGATCAGTCTCATCTGCTTCATCTTTGCTGAGCGAAACTTTTGACTCAAGTGTAATTGACTGATCCCTTCTTTAAAAGTGTACTCGTGAACATTTTCTCCAACCATTAAAGCTATGATTGCATCTCCTATGGAATTTTCTCTGTCCACATTCACCTTTTTGTCTCCAGTTACTCCACTTGAAATGCTGTGAATAGACGGATCCTCCGTGAAAGGGTCATATGTCTGGAGAAACTCAAGAAGCTTCCATGTATCCCTCACATCTCGCTCTTTTCTTGCTGAAGTAACCTCCTGGTGCTGGTCACAAGTGCCATAACGAATACCTGCTAGTTCTTGCATTGTAAACTTGATTTCAGCGCACGCTGGCAGTGATAGCGTCCAAACCAATCGTTGAATTCCGTCCATTCCTCTGCCATGAGTAAGACCTCTAGACGTCTTCATGATTCTCATTAGCACCTGCTCAATAACCAGATCAGTCGACAAGCCAGCTCAGTAGCGATCACTCCGTCTAATCACATGGAATCCTTCAGAAAAAGTTTTGTTTCTTAGAAGAATCAGCAGAAGAAAATGCCCTAGGAATGTTTTTATTGGAATCAAAGTTTGCAAAACATGTTCTGTGATAACGTGCTTCTTCTGAAACAAGGTCAGCTACATAACCTATTCTACCTTTAACAGTGGATGCTTAGCCATCATTTTTTCGGACTTTCTCAAAACTTTTAACACTCTGTCCTTAAACTCAATAGTTTCTACATGGGAAACATCAACACTTCTTTTCTTTCTATCAGATTTTGCTCCAGAACCACAAAAAAGACAATGTTCCTTAAAGTTAAACACGCAAAAAGAGCGGCTTGCACAGGATAACATTTCATCATGGGTAGACCTGTTTTTACGGTCAATTTCTATGTATTTGGGGTTGATCAAACGCTGTCTGCATTTCTTGTGAAGACGTTGACCAATCTGAATTATGATCTTTTCTCCACATTGTTCAGCTCTGTTAATGGAATCGATGCTGGTTGACGATGAATTTTTCTACATTACTGGACAGTTCATAGTTGCAAATAGCACACTTGTCAGCATCCATGATTATCGGTACTTCACTTTGGACAACTTGCAGTAATACATCAAAAGAGACAAAAATAAGGCATAAGAAGTTATAATTATATTTAAGTTTATGAAAACTGTTGGTTTTATCCAATTTCACATTGCTACATTTGGTAGTTTTGAAGATGAACTTACAGAAATTGTGTTGAGAGAGGGGAGGCTAGAATCGGCAGCAATCTTTAAAGATGACGCCCGTTGATTCCTTTCAGCAAGTTAAAAACCTTTGTTAGCAATTTTTTTTAGGTTCAGCCAAAGAATCAGCTAGATTGACTATCTATAAACATCACCATGGAAAAGGAACATAATAACTTGTCCTTCGTAGATGTGTTGATAATTCGTACTGATCAGGGGTTCAGATCATTCGTATATTGAAAACCAACTTTCACTGAAAAATATCTAAATTTCAAGTCCCACCATCCATATAATTAATGCAAAGAAAGGTTTGTTTGGTTTGGTTGTTTTGTTTTACGGCATATCAATCCTTATCGGGTTATTTAATGCCGAATCCGGTCATTTTGGCAAAAGTTTTTATGCTTCAAGTTCTTTATATGTTCAAGTACTTTTTATGATGTTTAATTAATTAATGTTTAATTTAATGAAGTGTATTGTTTTTTTTGTGTGTGTTTTACAGAACATGATTGAGTTTTGCAAAGAGAAATAAAAAAATAAAGTATCAATGTTTGGTGCATTTCGGGTCAGGAAGCCGATATCTTCAGACAGCCTGATCTGGTAGCACCAGCTCTAAAGAAAGGAATCACCCGTTGCATACAACATCGATCAAGGCAATATGTAGTAACACCAATAAATACTAAGAGGAGATTGACAACCTAAGAGAACACCCCCCACCCACTGAAATAACCTCAGATCAGAGAAGTCCGAATTAAATATCAAAGAAAACTACCTGAAAACTAACAACATTCTGTCTACCATATATGAAGGGTTTGCTTGAAAGAATTCAGAGGATATGTAATCCATATGTATGAATCAGAATGGTACAACTTAATGGTTGCCAACATCCCTAAGTGAAAGTGATATTATAGAATCGACTATATTCGAACTTGGCACCGACAGGTCGTCAGTCAGTGTCGTTATCCACTTAACCACCGTCACCTCCCTATGTAATACATAATACATTAAGACAATACGACCGAGACTCAACTCTCCGAAAACATCTCGTCAGGCAAGCCGCCTACAGAAAACATCATGACAAAGAACTGTCCCCAAAAGGAGGACGTAATGCATGGGATGGTGGTATAATGACAACAGGACATAGACTACTTGGGATGATGGTATAATGACAACAGGACATATACTACTTCCCTGAATTGAGCATATGACAATAGAACAGACACTACACTACGCCCCTAACAGAAAAGGAAAAGGTAATCCTTGGAACGATGGCATCATGACCACAGAACAGATACTACATTACGCCCCCCCCCAAAAAAAAAAAGAGGAGAATGTAATCCCTGGGAGGATGCAGTCAGTACCACAGAACAGAAATACACTACCCTCCAAAAAAGGAGAGTTAATGTCTGGAAAGATGGTGTCCTGGCAACAGAACATATACTAAATTACACACACCTCCAAGAAAGGAGGAAGTAATGCATAGTAGGATGGTATCATGACAACAGATCAGATACCACCACCCTCAGTTGAAGTATAGTAAACTGAATGAAGCATTAACAGATTGTGATAGTATAGTTTCGGCTTCAGACAGACATATACGAAGTCTCCATTAGTAAGAGAGAGAGAAAGAAAGATATATATATATATATATATATATGTATATATATATATATATATATATATAAAGCTCATCTTAAAAACGAATAGAGCACTCTTCGGTAGTTGATAAAGTTTATATAAACATTAACGTCCCTCCCCTGTGTCTTGTACTAATGACCTAACGGTTAAAATCTCTGATTATCGAAAAAACGATCATTTCGATCTCAGCTTGAAGCGTGTGTGTGTGTGTGTGTGTGTGTGTGTGTGTGTGTGTGTGTGTGTGTGTGTGTGTGTGTGTGTGTGTGTGTGTGTGTGTGTGTGTGTGTGCGATTTGGTTTTACCACAGCATCGCATGTTACTTACGTGCGGCCATCGTATAAGTAATCTCCCACGGTCTCTTTTCCTTACGATAAAGTATATAACATCAGTCTACCTTCTTGACGCACCTTTTTCTTCTTTTTCTTCCGTCTGTAAAGTCGCAGCCACCGTTTCCAAGCGCCAAGCATCTGCGTAGATTAGTCTTTATACCTTCTGCCAAAATCTCTCTCTCTCTCGCTCTCTCTCGCTCTCTTTCCACCTTCACTGTTAATCTTCACAGTCTCTCCACCCGTACATACACCCCTACCCCTACCATACCGACGTTCGCATCTGGCGAATATTTTCCAGCCTTCATTACGCAATAGACTCCGACGTTACTGTTTTGTTTATGCAAGCTGCAACACGTTTTTACGTCATTATTTGCAACGAACGTATATTTTTTATGTATTTTCATATTCGTATTGCGCACGAGACTTGTCTCTATTTTAGGGAGGGGGGATGGGCAACCTGTAAAGATAGTCGGTGTTGCCCGAAAATTTGGAGCAGTGTTTTAGCATAGATTTTGTGCTATCTTTAGCTTCTCCAACTTTGTTATTTTGCTCTTGGTTTCAGATCTTCTCGTAAAGTCATTTTAACAGCACTTACTTCCATCCTTCATGGGTTTGCTTTGCTAAATATCACCAGATTCCTTCGCATGTTGAACACTGTCGTTAGCTATATCGCCAACTACTATTAGCGAATTGCAAAGCTCTTTGTAAATAAACAAATCAAGTAATGTAGTAATTGACAATGTTTATATTTACAAAGAACATTGTCAACGGCGCCCTTGT
This sequence comes from Sepiola atlantica, assembly GCA_963556195.1. Taxonomy (NCBI): domain Eukaryota; kingdom Metazoa; phylum Mollusca; class Cephalopoda; order Sepiida; family Sepiolidae; genus Sepiola; species Sepiola atlantica. Next base: position 172,419,919 of record OY744520.1, on the reverse strand, counting down.
GGTTCAATGGTTGGAATCGCTAACTATCAACGTGATTGTCGTATGTTCGATCCCGGCTCAGGGTGGGTGTTAGTCAAGCCACTTAAGTGCTGTGATACAGCGAAACAGTACAGTCTATCTGTGAATATGGCACACACACACACACACACACACACATATATATATATATATATATATATATATATATATATATATATATATATATATATATATATATATATATATATGGTTTATGAAAATGACTTCATAGTTATGTTCTATACGGAAACGATTAATTTCAGTTATAGACCATTGCAATAAATACTGATCAACATTATTTATTGTAAACATTTAACATTATTTCTACATATGGGATAAATAAACACTATCCCTTTGACAGAATCTCAAATAAAATAAGCGTGGGTCTGGTGTTGCTACATACACAAAAAAAATCATTTAAAAAATTACTGCAAAAAATATAAAAGCTGAGCGTCATGATCGGCAGGGATTCCTTTTATAGCGGAAGGTGTTCCGAACATAAACTGTTAGCCCGTGCATATGTATGGCAGAGTCTTTGCGGTAGAGTGGGAGGTAGTCTGTCATGTCAAAATTGTGAAAGGAGATTGAGGATTGAAGGTTTGTTTCACTTAGTGCTAGGATATCCGGGGAGTTTGTCAGTAGAAAGGTTTCTACGTCGTTGATGTTGGTTTTAAGTCCCCGGATATTTGTGAATGCGAGCCTCAAGGGCGGAGGTGAAGATGTTTTTTTTTTGTTGGGTGTCTGGTTTAGGTTAGCTTTTTTTTAATTGAGTTTTATTTCAAACTCAAAGTCCAACATATATATATATATATATATATATATATATATATATATATATATATATATATATATATATATATATATATATTAGTGCGGTAGCATAGCTAACCTATTGTGCATTTTGTGATACAAGCACCAAATTTGGCACAAATGTACATTGACATATGGCGAACATTTTCAGATATTGAGCCACTCGGAATTCTCTCTTTATGTTTGCCATATTGGAATTACAAAATGGCCGCCATTTGAAATTTATATTTGCGCTTATCTGTGGATCTAAAATTGCTATTGATTCGAGTCTGGTGCCTAAATGTAGGTTTTGGGGGGCAAAAAATCTAATCGTAACAATATGCATTGCGTATTTTTTACCACTTAACCGCCATATTAGATTTCGAAATTGCAGATATTTGAAATCTTCATTTTCTATTATCAGTGGGTCTAATGCTGCTTTTGACTCGATTCTAGTGTATAAATGTATGTTTTGAGGGCAAGGAATCCATTGATAACAATCTGCATTCTGTATCTTTTAGCAATGAGCCGCCATGTTGGATTTTAAAATGGCTACCATTTAAAATCTACATTTGCGATTACCTTTGGATATAATAGCGCTATTGACTTGATTCTTGTGTCTAAATGTATGATTCGGGGGAAAGGAATCCAATGGTAACAAACTGCATTGCGTATTTTTATTAATTTTGCTGCTATATTGAATGACCCGGAAAAGGATCAGTTGGGGCCAAACTTGATTTCGGGTAACATGAAGAGAGAATTCCGAGTGGCTCAATATCTGAAAATGTTCGCCATATATCAATGTACATTTGTGCCAAATGTGATGCTTGTATCACAAAACGTACAATCTTTTTGCAATTTCGAGCTAAACCGCCCCATATATATATATATATATATATATATATATATATATATATATATATATATATATATATATATATGTATATATATATATTTATAATCATACGAAGACAGCTGTTTCACCGTGTCAGAGATCTTCACTATGGTTTGACATAGCGAGTGTTTCACCGTGTCAGAGATCTTCACTATGGTTTGACATAGCGAGTGTTTCACCGTGTCAGAGATCTTCACTATGGTTTGACATAGCGAGTGTTTCACCGTGTCAGAGATCTTCACTATGGTTTGACATAGCGAGTGTTTCACCGTGTCAGAGATCTTCACTATGGTTTGACATAGCGAGTGTTTCACCGTGTCAGAGATCTTCACTATGGTTTGACATAGCGAGTGTTTCACCGTGTCAGAGATCTTCACTATGGTTTGACATAGCGAGTGTTTCACCGTGTCAGAGATCTTCACTATGGTTTGACATAGCGAGTGTTTCACCGTGTCAGAGATCTTCACTATAGTTTGACATAGCGAGTGTTTCACCGTGTCAGAGATCTTCACTATGGTTTGACATAGCGAGTGTTTCACCGTGTCAGAGATCTTCACTATGGTTTGACATAGCGAGTGTTTCACCGTGTCAGAGAAACTTTCACTATGGTTTGACATAGCGAGTGTTTCACCGTGTCAGAGATCTTCACTATGGTTTGACATAGCGAGTGTTTCACCGTGTCAGAGATCTTCACTATGGTTTGACATAGCGAGTGTTTCACCGTGTCAGAGATCTTCACTATGGTTTGACATAGCGAGTGTTTCACCGTGTCAGAGATCTTCACTATGGTTTGACATAGCGAGTATTTCACCGTGTCAAAGATCTTCACTATGGTTTGACATAGCGAGTGTTTCACCGTGTCAGAGATCTTCACTATGGTTTGACATAGCGAGTGTTTCACCGTGTCAGAGATCTTCACTATGGTTTGACATAGCGAGTGTTTCACCGTGTCAGAGATCTTCACTATGGTTTGACATAGCGAGTGTTTCACCGTGTCAGAGATCTTCACTATGGTTTGACATAGCGAGTGTTTCACCGTGTCAGAGATCTTCACTATGGTTTGACATAGCGAGTGTTTCACCGTGTCAGAGATCTTCACTATGGTTTGACATAGCGAGTGTTTCACCGTGTCAGAGATCTTCACTATGGTTTTACATAGCGAGTGTTTCACCGTGTCAGAGATCTTCACTATGGTTTGACATAGCGAGTGTTTCACCGTGTCAGAGATCTTCACTATGGTTTGACATAGCGAGTGTTTCACCGTGTCAGAGATCTTCACTATGGTTTGACATAGCGAGTGTTTCACCGTGTCAGAGATCTTCACTATGGTTTGACATAGCGAGTGTTTCACCGTGTCAGAGATCTTCACTATAGTTTGACATAGCGAGTGTTTCACCGTGTCAGAGATCTTCACTATGGTTTGACATAGCGAGTGTTTCACCGTGTCAGAGATCTTCACTATGGTTTGACATAGCGAGTGTTTCACCGTGTCAGAGATCTTCACTATGGTTTGACATAGCGAGTGTTTCACCGTGTCAGAGATCTTCACTATGGTTTGACATAGCGAGTGTTTCACCGTGTCAGAGATCTTCACTATGGTTTGACATAGCGAGTGTTTCACCGTGTCAGAGATCTTCACTATGGTTTGACATAGCGAGTGTTTCAAACTGAGGTTCGAAATTCGACCGATATCTTATCCGTATGTTATTACATTTTCCACGAACGTAAGGATAATTATAAGTTATTTTTATTTTGTTTACATTACAGATGCCTTCGATAGCTCAATTTTCTTTTGCTATATCTATGTTATATTAGAGGAATAGATACAGAGGGCTCAATTACGTTTATAAGACCATCATATAGTTATTACTGTAGAGTTATAATTCGATTAGTCATTGTCAGCTTACTTCCGCATTTTCTAAAACCGCCGGTATTAATATGATTAAATGAATTATCACTGTATAGTATCATCAATTCTCTCTCTCTCACACACACACACACTCTCTCTCTCTCTCTCTCTCTCTCTCTCTCTCTCTCAATCACTCTCTCTGTGCATGTGTGAGGGTACTTCGTGCTACTGGTACTATGTAACTTAATACTACCTGCCACATAGTCGGGTCATCGGCAACGAAACACGCTCCCCACAGTGCTTGTCCTATACTTGACTGGTGAGGAAATTGGCTAGCCTGGAGCAAAATTAAAACATCTTCAAAACGTGGATGAACCTTTCTAAAGTCAATTACCAGCTAGCATATGTATATGCATGTATGGGTGTTTTTCCACTTAAACTGTCGCTAGAATGTAAATAACAGATGTCCGTCTATATACATGAGGTGGTTTATTCTTTCTTCTGTCAGTGAATTTGTATCCAGCATTACACTTCTTGATTATGTTGATGTGTGGCATCATGGCTATGATAAATAGTAGCGGTGATATAGTGCCTGCCTGGAAAATGCCTCTCTGTATTCTTACCTCAGCCAGGTGTTGTCCTCCAGCGGTTAGTTCCAGTCTTCATGTTTCCATTGCCTTATTTATAAGACTGATAATTTTGTAGGGTATCGTGTACATCTTTAAGCATTCAATTACCCATGCTTGAGTGATTCTGTTGTATGCTTTCTTGTAATCAATCCATGCCATGGCTATGTTCTTTCTTCTGTGTTTTACCTCATTTAGGATTTTTTATCGATGTATATCAGGTCATGCGTCCCTTTTCCCCTTTCAGGAAACCTTCATGTTTCTCAAGGGGTAATCCACGATTATTAAGGCAGTGGTAGATATGTTCTCTTAGTTGGGACGTTAATATTTTCCACATGGATTGGTTTGTAGTTGCTTGGGACCGTTCCATTCTTGGTGTCTTTTTGTATTAACGTAGTTCTTCCTTTTGTCATCTAATCTGGTATGTCTGTCTTCGTGTATACATCTTCTCGGGTTTTCTATTAGCCTTTCATGCAACATCGTATTTTTTTCAAACTAGTAGGCATGTATTATATCGAACCCTTGTGCTTTCCAATTTGCAATTTTTCTAAGGCTTGCCTTGAGTGTTTCTTCATTTACTTCGGTTTCTGTTCTTTCTTCAATTTCCTGAGGGTCTTCTTTCGTGTTTTTCAACCATTCAGAATCTCTGTTATGGTTTTGCCGCTTTTCCCATTTATTACCCCAGAAGTGTTTTATTTCTATTCGGTCCGCTCGTTCTGTCCTTGTTTTTCCTCCGTTAATGCTTTTGGTAAAACTGGCATTCATTGTTTTCAAAAGTTCTATTTTATTTTACTGTTCAGATCTGTATCTATATCTTCCCAGTCTTCACTCTTTAGCTAGTATCTTTTGTTTTAGTTCTTCATGTTTCTTATTTAGTCTTTCGTCTTCTTTATCAGTCATATTTCCCCTCTTCCACCGTTTTCTGTTTCCTCTCGCCTTATTTATTGCTTTAGCTTCTTTTGGCAGTTTGTTACTTTGGGTTACCAATTTGATTTCTCATCCGGGTTTTGTTTTGGCGAGGTATTGTTTCTATTTTTAGTCT
>OY744520.1:172369700-172409700 GCA_963556195.1 Sepiola atlantica | reverse complement strand
GGCTCTCCAATGGTACAGATAAAACTACCATTTCCCCAATAATCAAGTGTCGAAATAATTCAGCTTAAAATGTTACTTATATATACATAAATAAATAAATAATAATAATAATAATAATAATAATAATAATAATAATAATATACTACCCTTAAAAATATCGTGTGATATGGTAATTTGCATATCAAATAAAATCCTTTATAACAATAGTAATACTAATACTAATACTAATACTATATATATATATATGTGTGTGTATGTGTGTCTGTGTGTGTATGTGTGTGTGTGTATATATATATATATATATATAGCAATGGAGATTTGGTATCTGTATGTCGGAAGCCGAAACTATAGTATTATTTCTATTAATTGTATTATTGTATTATTTTTCAATATTCGATTCAGGGAGATAGTGTCCTTTTGTCATGAGACAATCCTCCCAGACATTACCTTCTCCTTTATGGATAAGTAGTATGTTTACGTTCGTCATTATAGTATCCTTCCTAGTATTACCTTCTTGTGTAGTTTCAGAAAAGAGCTTTATAATTTATACTCCGTGATGACCGAATTAGAGTCTAAGAATAAATTAAATTTACGGTAAACATTTTTAAATATTGTTACTAGTTTCGTATGTAATGTTATTTATTGTTGGTGTTGTTAGGTTTTAATAAATAAAATAGCTTCAAGTATTTTTTAAAAATTCATTTCGGAGTGTAATGGTTTCGTGTTGTTACCTAAAATGTGTCTTAAATCAGACGGGGGCAGTTATGTTTTTTAATGCTTGTAAATTGAACTAGAATTTACCAGGTGCATAGTTAGCTTACGGGAAAGGGTGGTGATAGTTAGCCAATGTAGCTATTTATTGTTAACTAAAATACGTCTTTAATCAGAGGGGGCAGTTATGTTTTTTAATGCTTGTAAATTGAACTAGAATTTACCAGGTGCATAGTGAGCCTACGCGAAACTAGTTTCTCAAAATGTCCTCTTCTAGACAACTTTTTAAAAAAGTATGTGTTTACATTTAATATGTAATAAATCAATTACAAACGACGTTTAAACCAATAAACGTTTAATCAGCAAATAGCAGACGCTTGGATTTCATAACGGGTCTCAGCTGGCACTAGTGAGATATTTAAAAATAATTAACATTGTAATTTCAACCAGAAAGTCAATACAACTAGTAGTTTTAGTTTTTTAAGCACGTCCGCACGTATATTAATGTTATCCTATACAATCTTTTACAAAATTCACTGAGTGTGTGAAAATCTCTTTATTTGAAATTAATATCCTGAATGCCCCAACTTATTTATGTTTTTATTATTATACCGTCAAAACACATGAAGGCAACATTTCTTGCAGTTGAAATCTTCTTAACACATGAAGGTAACATGTGTTGCAGTTGTAACATTCTAAACACATAAAGACAACATTTATTGCAGTTGAAGCCGTTTTAAAAGATGAGGTCAGCATTTAATGCAGTTGGAACGTTCTGTACGCATGAAGGCAACATTCTTTGCAGGTAAAACCTTCTTAACGCATGAGAAAAACGTGCCTTCTGGTTTAAACACTCTTAAAATATAAACGCAACAGGTCTTGTTATTAAAATCTTCTTAACTCATAAAAGCAACATTTATTGCAGTTAAAACCTTCTTAACACATGAAGACAACATTTCTTGTAGTTGAAACTTTTTAACACATGAAGGCAACATTTCTTGTAGTTGAAACTTTTTTAACACATGAAGACACGTTTCTTGCAATTGAAACTTTTAAACACACGAAGATAACATTTCGTGCAGTTATGACATTCTTAAAACATGAAGGCAATATTTTGTGCCGTTGAAACACATAAACGCAAATTGTCTTGCAGTTTATACCTTTTTAAATCATGAAGGTAACATTTCTTGCAGTTTAAACTTTTTTAATACATGGATGGAACATTTCTTGTAGTTGAAAACTTCTTAACACATAAAAGCAATATTTCTTGCAGTTGAAATTTTCTTAACACATGAAGGCAACTTTTCTTGCAGTTTTAACATTCTTAAAATATGAAGGCAATATTTTTTGCAGTTGAAAACATTCTAAACACATAAAGGCAAATTGGTATGCAGTAGATACCTTTATAAAACATACAGTCAACATTACTTGCAGTTGAAACATTCTTAACACATGAACGCAACATTTCTTGAAGTTGAAACTTTTATGACACATAAACGCAACATTACTTACAGTTGAAAACTTCTTAACACATAAAGGAAACAATTTTTGCAGTTGAAATTTTCTTAACACATGAATGCAACATTGTTTGCAGTTGAAACCTTCTAAACACATAAAATGAACATTTCTTGCAGTCGAAATTTTTTAACACCTGAAGGCAACTTTTCTTGCAGTTAAAAACTTCTTAACACGTGAAGGCAAAATTTCTTGCAGTTGATACCTTTTTAAAACATGAGGTCAACATTTCTATCAGTTGAAACTTTTTGAATGCATAAATGCAACGTTTCTTGCAGTTGAAAGCTTTTTCAAATATTAAAGAATCATTACTTGCAGTTGAAACCTTCTTAACACATAAAGGTAACTTTCCTTGCAGTTGAAACTTTCTTAACACATGAAGGCAATTTTTATTTCAGTTGAAATCTTCTAAACACATGTAGGCAACATTTCTTGCAGTTGAAATTTCTTAACACATGAAGGCAACATTTCTTGCAATTGAAATTTCTTAACACATAGAGGCAACTTTTCTTGCAGTTGAAACTTTCTGAACAGATGACGGCAACTTTTTGTTTGCAGTTGAAATGTCTTAACACATGAAGTCAACATTTCTTGCAGTTGAAACCTCATTAAGACATGTAGACAAAATTTCTTGCAGTTTAAACTTTCTTAACATATAAAGGCAACATTTTATGTAGTTGATACCTTTTTAACAGATTAAGGCAAAATTCATTGCAGTTGAAACTTTCTTAACACATGAAGGCAACATTTATTGCAGTTGTAACATTCTTAAAACTTGAATGCAATATTTATCGCAGTTGAAACTTTCTAGACATATAAAGCCAAATTGTTTTGCAGTTGAAACTTTTTTAACACATGAGGCAACTTTTATTGCAGTTTAAACATTCTTAAATCATGAAGGAAACATTTATGTGAGTTGTAACTTTCGTAACACATAAAGGCAACATTTATTGCAGTTCAAACATTCTTTACACATGAAGGCAACATATATTGCAGCTAAAATCTTCTTAAAACATGAACGCAATATTTCTTGCAGTTTAAACTTTTTTACCACATGAAGGTAACATGACTTGCAGTTGAAACTTTATTAACACATGACGGCAACATTTTTTGGAGTAAAACACATTTGAAAATTTCAGCTTTACTAAATCTTCTTGTCTTGTTTATTAGGTTCTCTTTTGGCAATTTTATGTTTTGTTGTCTTGTGCGTCAAAGTGTGTAAACTTCTTTCTTAAATTTTGCATTGGTTATTATTAACTTGTTTTTAGATACAAAAATAGGAAAGGCTAAATCTTCCTATTACAGAGGAAAATCTATTGTGCAATTTCATAATTTTACAATTAAAATCACCAATTCTAAATATATAATCCCTTTGAGGAATTTTCTCTATAATTGATTGCATTTAATTTTATATTTTAATACCTTCTTCATCATAATTTCTCCTAAATTGACGATTACAAACACTTTTTTGTATCCATAATGGCTAACGCAACAGCATTTGTGAGTAGACTAATGGATACCGTCATAGACTATGGAATATACTATGCTGAGTTCAAATCTAGTTATGTATGCTTATATATCTGTATGTACAGGATTAACTCCTAAACTAATAAAACGATCATTATGAATTTTGGAACGCAAGGAGTCGCCACGTCAGCAATATTAAGTTTAATTTAGTGTCATGCAAAGAGGATAAACGGGGTTTGAGGTAATTAGTGAAAAATTTGATACCTCCGATTTTTGTGGAATTTTTAAAATAGTTATTAACCATGAATTAATAAATATTCCCCAAATTTCAGTTTATTTCAAGTATTTAAAGGGTTCTTAGGGGCTATAATATAGGTACGACCTCCGACTTTAAAATTCAAATATTTCAGATTTGCATTAAATTTGATCCATAGTCATTAAACACTAATTAAGCACGATTTCCTGACTTTCAATTTCTTCTTAAGACCCCATAAGCTTAAGTCTTAAATTTTAGGCATTTCCAAGAATCAAAATTATGTAATGGATGTTGATCAAAATTGAAATAAGGATTCTAGACATAATGTTTAGTATCATTATATCTTGATTTTAATCTTCGTAAGGGGACATAAAAGTGGTGCAAAACTGTTCTGTTTGGGGAATCAATTCATCAGTTCTGTGTTTTGAAGTCTTCTAGTTGTGTATTAACATACGTGAATATCTTTGGGAAATGCATGGAAATTATGAGTCCATACATTTCCCAAAGATGTTTAAAATAGTGACTGGCGTTCAACTAATCGTAAACAATTAGTCGTTGACAATAGGTATTGTGTTTTCGGCATTAAGTGGTCGTAAACCGGCTAAAACAGCGAAACGCAACCAAACCTTATTTTAGGTGAGTTGTTTTTAACTATTGTTAATACTTGTAAAAAAGAATTCTTGAAAGTCCAATTTGTTAAAATAACACATCCCGAAAATGAACCATTGTCTCCTTGTGATGACGATGTCGGGTTTTGTTTTTATGAAGGAGTTTGTTATTGCTTTACTGTAAATCTACGTCAGGAAATCACGTCTATTTCGAAAACAATGAACGTTTGGACGTTGTGCTCAAAAACTGTTGACCGGCAAAAATACAGATAAACACAACTGGGTGAGGCTTCCAAAGAATTCTCTCCCTCGCTCTCTCTTTCCTTCTTTCTTTCTCTCTCTCTCTCTCTCTCTTTCTCTCTCTCTCTCTCTCTCTTTCTCTCTCTTCTTCTTCCTCTTTATTATTGTCTTCTCTCTTTCGCACCCTCTTTTTTCTTTATCACATTGTAGTAAAAAAGCGTCTGTCTTCCTTATTCTTCCCTATTCATCTCTATCTCTCTCTCGCTCTTTCTCTCTCTCGCTCTTTCTCTCTCTCTCTCTCTGTCTTCTTTTCTTTTCTCTCTTCACACCCTTTGTCTCTCTTTTTCTTTCTTGCTCTCTTTTAGTGTCTTCTCTCTTTCGCATGCTCTTTTTCTTTATTACACTGTAGTCAAAAGAACCTTTGTCATCCTTATTTTCTCTCTCTCTCTCTCTCCTTCTCTCTCGCACTTATGTAGAAACTCACATATACACACACGCGCTATCTTTTTTCTTCTCTCTCTCGCTCTCTCTCTCTCTCTCTCTCTCTCTCTCTCTCTCGCACGTACGTAAAAACTTACATACACACACACACTGGATTTCTTTTTACCTCTATTCCCGACCCGCACCCCCTCTCTCTCTCTCTCTCTCTCTCTCTCTCTCTCTCTCTCTCTCTCTCTCTCTCTCTTGCACGTACGTAAAAACTTAATACACACACACACTGGATTTCTTCTCACCTCTCTTCCCGACCCGCACCCCCTCTCTCTCTCTCTCTCTCTCTCTCTCTCTCTCTCTCTCTCTGTGTTATTGTGAGCAAAACTAGGAACCCGTAATTTCCACCCATCTGTAACAGAATTCCCAAGCCTCACTATTCTTTTGGCCTTTTGCCGTATACAATATGTTAACATTTAACACTAAATCTAGAAAAAGTGTCAACGTGTCTCTGCTTTTGCTGAGTCCCTATCTTTTAGCTTTGTTAACGACACTGAATGAAAAGAGCTTATGTCTTCCTTATCCTTTCTTATTATGTCTCTCTCTCTCTCTCTCTCTCTCTATATATATATATATATATATATATATATATATATATATATATATTTCTCTCTCTCTCTCTTTCTCGCACGTATGCACACTCACACATACACTCACTCACTCTCCTTTACTTTTCTCTCTTCGCCTCTCTCTCACGCGCGCACGTTCGTACAAACTCACATACACACACAACGCCACTGAATAAAAAATAACAACTTAAGTTCAATTAATCGTATACAGTGAATCTTTTAGAATCGGTATTGTATTTCAACATTGGCCCCCCAAAAGAGACCCTAATCTATTAGGTCCCACGCGGTCTACCAAGCTCCAGCCCCTGTCTCATCGCCGCAATGTTGCATTCCTGTGTTTGTTTTACAAGTGCTTTAATGAGATTTGCTCCGATAAACCTGCTTCACTTCTATCTCCTCGATGTAAATATCCCCGATCAACACGTCAATCGGCAAAATCCCACCTCTTCACTTTAGAGGACCCCACATACCGGAAAGCTTTCTACTCTAATAGCTTCTTTTCCTCGAAATGCTTATCATTGGAATTTCCTCCCTGCTCTCTGTTTCACCGACTGTACCAACATGCTGAAATTTAAATTTAATGTGAATAAACATCTCGCTGCACAACTTCACACTTAGGATGCCCCTATGAACCTGACCCCTAATTCACAGTAGTCCTTTACGACTCAGTGGCAATGTGCCTTGTTTGTGTGAATATAAGTAAAAGAAAAAGGGGGGATATACTATAAAACAAACAAACCAAATGGACAAAGAAACTTTTCTTTCTGTTTTTATATCTTTTTGGACTTTTATAACTAAATATGGTTCAGTCATCATAATCAAAAAATATTTCCTGGTATCATATTTTTAGATCCGGCTCGGTTTCTTTTTGTTTGTTTTGTTCTGTCAATTATGAAAATTCCGTACAAGAAGGGAGGTGAGCGAGGAGTGGCCATTTTTACGGAAGGTCAACAATAATCGGAAATACCTGACCCTCAAAATCGACGCCTACGCTTGATTGACTGCATACCAAGTTGTTCTTCTTCCCCTTCCTTTCCTTACCTCAGATACTCTAGTTTTTTCTCAATTGGAATAGAAATGATTATTTATTGAAAACTAGCGGAAGTGCCCGCCTACGTCAAGTCAGATGTGATTGTTTAAGAAACGCGCTCGAGGTCTACAGTGTTGAAGATAGGAAACTATTATATGAAAGCGTATTCATATTCAAATAAAATAACATGTCAACAGCGTTGAAGATAGGAAACTATTAAATGAAAGCGTATTCATTATATTCAAATAAAATAACATGTCAACAGTGTTGAAGATAGGGAACTATTAAATGAAAGCGTATTCATATTCAAATAAAATAACATGTCTACAGTGTTGAAGATAGGAAACTATTAAATGAAAGCTATTCATATTCAAATAAAATAACATGTCTACAGTGTTGAAGATAGGGAACTACTAAATGAAAGCTATTCATATTCAAATAAAATAACATGTCTACAGCGTTGAATATAGGGAACTATTAAATGAAAGCGTATTCATATTCAAATAAAATAACATGTCTACAGCGTTGAAGATAGGGAACTATTAAATGAAAGCGTATTCATATTCAAATAAAATAACATGTCTACAGCGTTGAAGATAGGGAACTATTAAATGAAAGCGTATTCATATTCAAATAAAATAACATGTCTACAACGTTGAAAATAGGGAACTATTAAATGAAAGCGTATTCATATTCAAATAAAATAACATGTCCACAGTGTTGAAGATAGGGAACTATTAAATGAAAGCGTATTCATATTCAAATAAAATAAAATGTCTACAACGTTGAAAATAGGGAACTATTAAATGAAAGCGTATTCATATTCAAATAAAATAACATGTCTACAGTGTTGAAGATAGGGAACTATTAAATGAAAGCGTATTCATATTCAAATAAAATAACATGTCTACAACGTTGAAAATAGGGAACTATTAAATGAAAGCGTATTCATATTCAAATAAAATAACATGTCTACAGCGTTGAAGATAGGAAACTATTAAATGAAAGCGTATGCATATTCAAATAAAATAACATGTCTACAACGTTGAAAATAGGGAACTATTAAATGAAAGCGTATTCATATTCAAATAAAATAACATGTCTACGGCGTTGAAGATAGAGAACTATTAAATGAAAGCGTATTCATATTCAAATAAAATAACATGTCTACAGCGTTGAAGATAGGAAACTATTAAATGAAAGCGTATTCATATTCAAATAAAATAACATGTCTACAACGTTGAAAATAGGGAACTATTAAATGAAAGCGTATTCATATTCAAATAAAATAACATGTCTACGGCGTTGAAGATAGGGAACTATTAAATGAAAGCGTATTCATATTCAAATAAAATAACATGTCTACGGCGTTGAAGATAGGGAACTATTAAATGAAAGCGTATTCATATTCAAATAAAATAACATGTCTACAACGTTGAAAATAGGGAACTATTAAATGAAAGCGTATTCATATTCAAATAAAATAACATGTCTACGGCGTTGAAGATAGGGAACTATTAAATGAAAGCGTATTCATATTCAAATAAAATAACATGTCTACAACGTTGAAAATATGGAACTATTAAATGAAAGCGTATTCATATTCAAATAAAATAACATGTCTACAGTGTTGAAGATAGGAAACTATTAAATGAAAGCGTATTCATATTCAAATAAAATAATATGTCTACAGTGTTGAAGATAGGGAACTATTAAATGAAAGCGTATTCATATTCAAATAAAATAACATGTCTACAGTGTTGAAGATAGGAAACTATTAAATGAAAGCGTATTCATATTCAAATAAAATAATATGTCTACAGTGTTGAAGATAGGGAACTATTAAATGAAAGCGTATTCATATTCAAATAAAATAACATGTCTACAACGTTGAAAATATGGAACTATTAAATGAAAGCGTATTCATATTCAAATAAAATAACATGTCTACAGTGTTGAAGATAGGAAACTATTAAATGAAAGCGTATTCATATTCAAATAAAATAATATGTCTACAGTGTTGAAGATAGGGAACTATTAAATGAAAGCGTATTCATATTCAAATAAAATAACATGTCTACAGTGTTGAAGATAGGAAACTATTAAATGAAAGCGTATTCATATTCAAATAAAATAATATGTCTACAGTGTTGAAGATAGGGAACTATTAAATGAAAGCGTATTCATTATATTCAAATAAAATAACATGTCTACGGTGTTGAAAATGGGAAATTATTAAATGAAAGCGTATTCATATTCAAATAAAATAACATGTCTACAGTGTTGAAGATAGGGAACTATTAAATGAAAGCGTATTCATTATATTCAAATAAAATAACATGTCTACGGTGTTGAAAATGGGAAATTATTAAATGAAAGCGTATTCATATTCAAATAAAATAACATGTCTACAGTGTTGAAAATAGGAAATTATTAAATGAAAGCGTATTCATATTCAAATAAAATAACATGTCTACAGTGTTGAAGATAGGGAACTATTAAATGAAAGCGTATTCATTATATTCAAATAAAATAACATGTCTACGGTGTTGAAAATGGGAAATTATTAAATGAAAGCGTATTCATATTCAAATAAAATAACATGTCTACAACGTTGAAAATAGGGAACTATTAAATGAAAGCGTATTCATATTCAAATAAAATAACATGTCTACAGTGTTGAAGATAGGAAACTATTAAATGAAAGCGTATTCATATTCAAATAAAATAATATGTCTACAGTGTTGAAGATAGGGAACTATTAAATGAAAGCGTATTCATATTCAAATAAAATAACATGTCTACAACGTTGAAAATAGGGAACTATTAAATGAAAGCGTATTCATATTCAAATAAAATAACATGTCTACAGCGTTGAAGATAGGAAACTATTAAATGAAAGCGTATTCATATTCAAATAAAATAACATGTCTACAGCAACAAATTTATTTAAAAAATAATAAACGTATGTATTTAATTATTCACAGATTATCAAATATTAAAACATCAGAAACTTAAAAATAAATAAATATGCGAATGAGAGGATGATATCATATATGAACGAACTACATACACTGACCCCCTCCTAAAAAAAAGGAGGGGTTAATGCCTGAGAGAGTGATATTATGACAACAGAATATATAGTACACAACACCCTCCACACACACACACACACACACACACACACACACACACACACACACACACAAAACTGGTAATCGTGAGGAAATGGTATCGTGAGGAACAAATGTATACTGTACGGCCTTCCCCTCGAAGAGGAAGTAATGCCTTGGAGGAATGTATCACGATGAATGAAAATATACGAAAGAGAATTAAATAAGCATAAACGGTTTTAATGTCAATATAGTTAGAAGAGGTGTAAAAAAAACTTTTGCATTTATTTATTTAGATAACATTAAAAAAACAGACAAGGTTCATTGTCCACGTGAAACGCCTAAATTAAAATTGGCTGGAAAAATTTAGTCGCCATTTTTATAAACAAAGATGAATATGCTGGCTAAGGAAAAACGATAACTTCAATAATTTTCTAGTTAAAAAATACATGTTTATTATGAAGTTTAGTTATCGTTCTTCCTTAGCTAGTATTATGGTGAACAAACATATACTACACTGACCCCCCCCCCTGGACAGAGGATTATATCATGATGAACGAACAGTACTTCCCTCCACTCAAAAAGGAGGAAGTCATTCTTGCGTGGACGGTCTTATGAGAACATAACCGATACTACACTACCCCCCCCCCCTCTTAAAAGATATTCTGACTAAATCGAGTCTTAGGTTTTTTTTTAAATTCGGGGAGGATTCCTCCCTACACACCCTTAAAACGGATGAGGTAATTCTTGGGAGGACAGTCTTATGAGAACAAAACTGATACTACACTTCACCGCCCATTAAAAAATATTCCAATTTAATCAATTTTATTTGTTATTTTTAATTTAAAAATGCCTAGTCACAACAAAATATGTTTTTATGATTTCGTGGCCTTTTGGCTAAGATCAAAGGGTAGTATCTGTTCTCAAACATCTCAGCGATATTTGACACTTTACTAAAGCCGGAAGTAAATTATCTCCCTTGAAAATAAAATTCCAAATAAGTTTTTAAACACTAACATTTTTTTAATAAAATCTTTTTATTTTATTTTATTGATAATTATAATAATAGTACTATCGATTAAACGATTGCGTATATAGAAGAAAATTTGACAATACAAAGTGGAAATGTATACAGGGTGACCCCCAAAAAACGTGCCCCAAATCTAATTAGGCCCCGTTTGTTTCGTCCGAATTAAATGAATTTTGGGGCATAACTAGTTTATTATATTCACAACATCATATTAAAACACTAGGGTATTTGGCCTTTTTTTCTCCGTTCTACAGCATGTGTTCTAGATGGACTCCTTTTAGCTCCGTGCATTTCTTGAGGCGCAGAACGAAGTTGTCCATGACGTTCTTACAGACTGAATTGGGAATGGCTCTCATCTCCTTCCTGATGGCTTCCTTGAGTTCCGTGATGGTTCTGGGTTTCCTTGCGTACATTCTGTCCTTAAGATAGCCCCAAAGGAAATAATCTGGGGGGCTTAGGTCCGGGCTATGTAGTGGCCACTTAAAATTAGTCTTGAGACTGATTACTCGGCCTCCGAAGTTCTCTTTCAGCCAATCTCAGGACAGGTTTGAGGTGTGAGAACTTGCTCCGTCTTGCTGGAACCAGAACTTGCTCATGAGCGACGGGTATAGGGTCTGGAGCTCACTCTTGAAGGTTTTGAGGACCCCCACATACCGCTCCTTGGTGACTGTCACTGCTGCGCCAGATTCTTCGATGAAGATTGGTCCGATGATGCCTCTGACCGAGCAATTAGGAGAGTGCAGGGGCTTGGTGGCTACTTCATTGGGTCTGGAGGACCCCCAGAAGACATTTGTCTTGGAGTTCGCCTTTCCGTCAAGATGGAAGTGGGCTTCATCTGAGGTCCAAAGGAGCTTAAGGAAACCTGGTGTCTCCT
Source organism: Sepiola atlantica (assembly GCA_963556195.1). Taxonomy (NCBI): domain Eukaryota; kingdom Metazoa; phylum Mollusca; class Cephalopoda; order Sepiida; family Sepiolidae; genus Sepiola; species Sepiola atlantica. The sequence continues at coordinate 172,397,798 of OY744520.1, read as the reverse complement.
CGATCTTATCGAGCATCTCGACTGCGATAGCGCTCCTCTGCTTCTTGTCTGAGGCTGTAAGGGTCTGCAGCATCTGTATTCTGTATGGGTAAGCCCTGATATTGTTCACCAGCACTCTCCTGCAAGTCTCACGGGAGATACCGAGGGACTGACTTCGCTTACGCACAGAGCGTTTCGGACTCTCCTGGAGAGACTCTCTCACACTTTCGACCAGCTCGGCTGTCCGTTTCTTGTGACGTGCCGAGTGGCTTGGACGGTTCTCACTGGCAGTGTTGAAGTTCTCCACGGTCCTATACTTCTCGAAGTGGTCCACCCAGTTCAGAATTCTGCTTTTGGGTGAAGCCTTTTCACATCCGAACTGATGCATGAAACTGTCCTGGGTTTTCTTAAACGAGCCTGTCTTGTAGTAAAATTTAACACAGTGTATTCTTTGTCCCAGCTCCCACTGAGGTCTTGGTGTACTCACGGTCGTTGATTCTGCCATGTCCTGTAAAATAAGGGCAATCGGTAAATAAATAAAGGAGATATTACATAAAGTGTACACGGGGCCCGTTTTTTTTTAGTCACCCTATATTACAGAATATTAATTTATTAAAAACTTAAAAATAAATAAATATGCACATGAGCAACATCAAGATTAGTTTGAATGAGTTGGGGATGCCTATATATAGGATATTTCAATGTATTTTAATATCATTGGAATTTAATAACCCTAACGTGTTTTGATGTTAATATAGTTAGGATAGATCAATAAAACTTTCGCATTCATATATATATATATATATATATATATATATATATATATATATATATATATATATATATATATATATATATATATAAATATATATATATATATATATATATGTGTGTGTAGGTTTGTTATTGTTTAACTGGCGATAGAACAGTGATGTATTTTTCCACTTCCTAAGCGGTTAAGAATATGCTGAATATTGCATTTAATCGCCCTTAATCAGACATGTCATTATTTCTATTATATATATATATATATATATATATATATATATATATATATATATATATATATATATATCAATGTACTTAAATTTTATATTCGAAAGCTCAGTTTAAAATAAATAAATGTTATTTATTTATTTCAACAAATTACATTGTTATGGTTTTTCAAAAAAATGTTTTTATATATATATATATATATATATATACATATGGTGTGGGTGGGGTGGGGGTGTGCGCGTGTGTGTGTGTGTGTGTGTGTGTGTGACTATATTTCGTTTTAAATTGTCCTCGACAACAAAACAATCACTTTTTATTATTTGGACTATTTCCTATGTAACCTCCAATCTTCTTCAGATGCGTTTTGTCGTGGATTAAAATAAAGGGTCACGTTCAAAATTCCGTACAGATTCCCGTATTCGGTAAAAATGACTCCCGAGTTTGACAAGACGAACTTGAAGAAGATCAAAGATTACGTCGGTCGGATTGTTGAGAGAATAACATCCAAGATGAGAACAGTAGTTCAAATAATACGAATATTACAATAATTAGGCCAACAATGTGTCTTGTATAAAAAGAGGTCACAATTGGATTGTTGTTACCTGTCCTCCGATAATATCTCCTTCTCGAGGGCAAACATCAACGTCTATGTTTTTTCTTTGGTTTTCAATATACTAAAATTATTGATTTTTCTTATCGTGTCTGCATATTTCTTTGATGTCCCTAATCTTTGTGTGTGTTATTCGTTTTCTTTCCTTTTCTTTTTTAATACTAAATTTCTTCCTAACATATGAAGTGAATACGCACTAATATTTTCAATTATTTTTATTACTACTTCTTTTCTTTTTACATTTCTGCTCTCCTTTTGGACTGTGTTTTGTGGTAGTAACTTTGTAGCAGTTTCCTACAAGCCGCCATATTGTTTAAATATCAATGACTTTTTAGCTGCCTGCTGATTGGTTCAAGCAATCTACTTCCTCTTTGGCTTGACCAATCAGTGGCCTTCTCTTAGGCGAATCTCGGATAACTAGCATAACTATATAAACACTTGAGCGCCATCCGCACATTCTCTTTTTTTTTCTTTTTTCTTCTGCCACACGAGACACCTCTTCTCTCTCTTTCCTTCTTTGGCACTACCAAATACACCCCCTCTCTGGGGACGCAACAGACATTTTCCCGGGCCTTTGCCCCTGGGTTCGACTTTGGCAAGAAAACACGAAGCCAAAATGGCTACTGCCCCATACACGTGGAATTAATATCCACTCACTCTCTCTATTTCTTGCCTCTCTCGACATATAGACGATTACTACACCGGGCTACTTAGCGCTGGCCACTTTGACACGAAGTACCGAGAAGCCAAAATGGCTACTGCCTCATACACGTGGGCTTAATATAACACACCCACACATAACTGCTTACATTTGAACTGACTTTCACACCGGTGTACAGACGCACATACTTACATACACACATGGACACGTTCTGACATCGTAGCCGGTGTACAAACATTTTATATTATACACAATTCTCCTTTTCCGCACTGGGGAATTATAATAACGGGAAATTCCTTTACTTTTGTCTTTGTCCATACTTATGGACATACTAACCTCTTTCCTTTTCCTTCACGTACTAACGAGGAATACTCACTAAAGTTGTTTTATGTATTAGAAATTAACTTCGTCTCCTTTTTCTAAAACTTTACCAGATTATGGCAACCAGAATCTGAATATGTGTTACTACCACTGTTTATTTGATCGCCACCATCTTTAAATGTTGCATATGAGGCTGTTCGAAATCTTTAAATATTTCATTGCGCGCGTAGCAGTCAAGAATAGTTTGTAAAAAGCACACGGGACAATTCCATGGTTCAACTTTTTATTGCTGGTTTGACAAGAGAAAACATTGCGTGAACAATGATATTTGCGTTTAGATGTACCAGGCCAGGACGTGTGTGTCGTGCCTGTTCTCCAAAGCGCGACTCTCTCGTTTTAAGTTTAGCCAGGCAGAGATCGTGGCACCTTCTCACTTCTCGCGTGTGACCTCACAATTACACGAGCCTTGTTCTTGTCACTCAATACAGAACACGTCAACACTTGACAAACAGAGCGGAGGGTATCTTCTTTTTTTTGTGTGTGGAATCCACCATCGTGGATTTCAGCAACTTCGTGAAATATTTACATCGGTCCAATCTAGCACAACAATGTATACTATTTCGCCTTTTCAGAACAATTAAAAACGAATTAGTTCAACAAAGTGAAATTGTAATCCGATAATGGAATTAAATTAACTTTTTGTCGGTGTTTTCGCCACGAAAAATCTTAATCTCCACTGCCCACTGTCCACTGCTTGCTGTTCACTGTTTACTGACCACTGTTCACTGTCCACTGTCCACTGCTTGCTGTTCACTGTTTACTGTCCACTGTTAACTCTCTGCTGACCAAAACTCAACTGAACTTTATTTATCTTAACAATATTTACAGATATACATATATATATATATATATATATATATATATATATATATATATATATATTAGGGTAGGTCGATTTTACACTTTTTTTTAAATATTAGAAAAAGGCACGTACCGAAAGTTGTATATAGACCTATTTAATACTCATGCAAAAAATTAGATCAAAAACTTCAGCGGTTTTTTGAGCGTTTGGTATCAAAGATCGTAGACAAGAATATACTGAAAATTCCTCGTTTTTGCAAGATTTGCTTGAATACTGGTGTGAAAACCAAATAATTTGTGCATTTAAAATCAGGGGATGTCCTTTTATTTTATAAAAATGATATGAATTAAAGAAAACTTCAAATTGAAAATTTGCCCCCCCCTCATTTTCAGTATCTGCTTTTGTAAACTACCTTTTAACGTGATCAATTAAACAGTAATATTTGAATACCTAAAAAAATGATTTTTTTCTGTTATAAGTGAAAATATAACAAGCAAAGAAATAAGGAAAAACCTAACACTATTTTAATGGAGCTTAATATTGAGAGTCAAATTGCTCCATATAAGACCCCTTAGACATAAATGCTGGTCTAATTTTGTGACTCAAAACTTTGGCTGTAATGTGTTGATGCCTTGCTTCAAAACCATATACAGTTTGTGAAGCTTCTGTTATTAACTTAACTGCCCGTTCCACGCCCTGAGAATGCCAAAAATGCAGCATAATTTTAAATCTATTAATTGTGTCCAATGTGTGGCATTAAAATTAATAGATGGTATTCTTTTTAATCTTTTTCTGGTTGACTCCTCACCCCTGAAAGAACAAATTAATTAATTGAATTATTAAAAAATTCCAATCTGTACTGCTTTAATAATTATGGTGAAATTAGATAAAATCTTTAAAAATCATTCTATAAATTGGAATAAATAATTGAGTCAGAGATATATGAATAAATATTACTTACCTAATGGCCAAAATTCTTTTTAAAGCTTCTTCTCTTACTTCAATCTCCTCAGATTTAACCATGGAATATAGAAAGTTTTCAGGCAGTAAACAAAATGTATTACTTTGTATATTTCTAAATGTGATACCTTGGATTTCCTGAGGCTGCTCCTTAATCCTCTGGATCATACTAAAAATGTGCACTTGCTGATTGTGGAATTTACTATTTCTTTTAATTTCAAACCAAGAAGTGGCATACACATTTACAATAAAATTTACTACATAGTGTAGTTTTGTTGTGTGCCTTTGTGGGTATGCACCACGAGTCCATAAACACATGAGCCTGATGGCCAAAGTTAACCATCTTGCTTGGTTTAAAGGACCAATTTTCCAGGAGGTATATCTAGAGTCAACCTTACCTCTAGAAATACCTACTGTGTATTCATAAAAGAGTCTTTGGTCAGAACTAAGATCATGTATTTCATCAATTTTAAAAATTGACTCTAGAGGATTGCTAATAGTGGAAAATTATATTTGGGGTAAATCATGGCAATCATTTGAGCATAATTTCCCCAGAGGGCCACTGAATGTTGTAGGGCCCTTTGCGCAACCATCTATGTTTTTAAAAAGGGCTCTGAAAGGTAGTTCATTCTGATGCAAAGAGAAACCAATTGTGTGAAGATTTTTAAAAAGTTTTTTTTCTAAAATTGCAACCATTCCACCTTCGCAACCTGTGTTGGTATTAGTGTTGTCAACAAGTATAGCCTTGATACTGTTCTCACTGTGGAATTCATGCAAAACATCCACCACTTGATCTGCATGAACAGCACCTGTTGCACCACTATTAGGAAGAACTCTGTGTCAGATATTTACTTTCACATGGTGTTTCTTTTGTAAAAGTTAAATGGTGTTCTGGTCCATTAGTTTTTTTCATAATTCTCTGTCTATTTTCATCCACAATTTCCTTATACATCAATGTGTCCTTATCCATTCTCCCATCAACTCCAATACATATAATATTTTAGGTGGGGTAAAACCCCCTGGCTGAAATAGTTTTATTTGTCTACCTCCAACAAGGTAAGATGTGACACAAGGTCATGAAAGTGGGATTAGATAAGCCTGCGCTATAGAGGTGAGCACTCTGGCCATTAAAAAATTGACTGGGCAGCCCCGTCGGCATTCCCCTGTAGGGGCGTCTCAGACAGTTAGCAATAAACTTACTCCTCCCCAAAGAGGGGAGGCAAAGCCTGGGAGGGTGCACCTCCTAGAATTGCACAGGACGGACAAGCCCCAATAGACGGGCGTAAATCCAGACCCAAAGGCCCGGACGATACCGATTTATTTGGTGGGGTAAAAACCCCTGGCTGAACTAGATTTTATTTATCTACCTCCAACAAGGTAAGATTGACACAAGGTCAGGAAAGTGGGATGAGAAAGCCAATGCTCGAGAGGTGAGCACTCTGGCAATTTAAAAATTGCCTGGGCAGCTCCGTCGGCATTCCCCGGTAGGGCCGCCTCAGACAGTAAGCAATAAACTTACTCCTCCCCAAAGAGGGAAGGCAAAACCTGGGAGGGTGCACTTCCTAGAACTGCACAGAACGGACAAGCCCCAATAGACGGGCGTGAATCCAGACCCAAAGACCCGGACGATACCGGTTTATCTGGTGGGGTAAAAAACCCTGGCTGAACTAGTTTTTATTTATCTAACTCCCACAAGGTAAGGTGTGACAAAAGGTCGGGAAAGTGGATTAGATAAGCCAGCGCTCGACAATTCAATATATATTTGTGATAATTAAATATGTAAACACAGAATCAACACGTGAATTCAAATTCGCTCGTTGAATTTTCAACCGGTGAATACCATAAAAAATATCCAATAAATAAAACGCCTATGTAAATAAATAATTATTTATATATAAAATTAAATATTATAGTGTTTTATTCCTTTTTAATTTGAATGTGTACATTTAATTTCTTAAGAAAAGGAATAATAAACTTTAAAATATTTATTATTAAGTAATGTATTACTTTTTTTTGTTAAAACCCGGGTTTAATTTAAGGCGACACTTCTGCCGGTGAAATCTAGGCTGTGAGAAAAAATCTCGATTTATTTGATCTTAAAGTTGCAATGCTCAAATAAATACAAAGTTTTGAAGAAAAATATTTCTTGTGGTAACTTTTGACATTATTTGGCAACTTTCTTCGAGTGCAATTATTTACAGTTTCAAAATCGACCTCCCCTAATATATATATATATATATATATATATATATATATATATATATATATATATATATATATATATATATATAAACTTGTAAGATGTGGCACAAGGCCAAAATGGGAACTGAACTCTCCACTCCAAAAGTTACAGTTTTCATACTAATAAACCCACCACCTATGCAAATTGCCTACCAACCAAAGCCATCTATGTTTAGAGTCTTTAAACAGCCAATCTACAAAGGTGAGATAACTCAATTAACAACTGAAACCCAACCACCTATGCAAATATATAACCAGTCAGAGCCATTTATGTTTATAGACTCCAAACAGCCAATTTGCAAAGGGGAGATAACTTAATTGAAACTTGGGTGCTATTGCCATCTCACTTAACAGATATTGTCACCAAGGAAAAGTATCAAAGTATCTTAAACCACAGAAATTGAAGTCAAAGGTGTGTCTAGTGCCTCTTGACCTTATATTCTCTCTTCAAAGTAACCATGCGGGGGAGTTTGAAAAGAAATCAATGGAAGCTGCCATCACATCCGTCGGCTCAATGACTCCTTCCAAACAAGTGTCACTGCCGGAAATAACATCGTTAGAGAACACACTAAATTTAACCATCAGACGCATCTGTCCTTGTATAAAACAATGGCTACTTCCGGTCACTTAAAATCACCCTTTAATTTACCCCTCCCCATTTTAACTCTGTTATTATTGTCCTCCCACGCGTCTAGTTTCTCTGAATCAAAAACAAAAAAAAGTTCGTATGTAAAAGGATTTCCGTCGAAAACAAACGAATTCATTGAAACTATTAAATTGTATGATAGCAATAAGATTACTGTGTATTATTTTGAACAAGTCTGCTCGCATCGATAAAGATGGCGGCAATTCTTTTTCATTGTATCTGATTATTGCATAATTTAGTATCACGCATGTGTGTGTACGTGCGTGTGTGTGAATATTAAATAATTCACTAGGCGTACCCGTGACCCGTTGGGTCACAACTACTACCACTATTTATTTTTACTTTGATTTCATTAGAAAATTCATAAACTGTGACATATCTGTTAAAATATTCTTCTTTCATAATTAAAAGTAATAATCTCTTTTGTTCTCAATTGATTACCGAAATATAATTCTTACACGTAATGAATATGATAAAAAAAAAGTGGGTTTTATTTAAAATTCGGTGTTGGCGCTGGCACTCGTCACCAGTTTCTCAAGCCTAAGGAACCGTATCAAATAATTTCCCCAGAATCGCTTATGGAATGTGAAGACTTAAACTTCTTTAATTCTAGATTGTCTTTATAAATAATATAAAAGTAAAGAGACTTTTTTATTTTGCCATCTAATTTACATATGTGTTCGTAGTGTGTATAGACATTTGTGTAAACTAAATGGCAACACTGAACATAGTCATTTTTTTCCAAATGCTCACATAATCACTTAGAAATATTAGTAGTGGTTGAATCCACATAGAGTGAGGGGTGATATAAATACATAGATAGCTAAGTGAGAGATGAGTGACTTTTTCACTTACTTATAAGTACATAACTAAATCTCAGAATTTAGAAATATTTTAGCATGTATTTTGTATATATCTCCTAGAAAAGCCCGTCTAGTAGAGCACTGTAAGTGTAGTATTAACACAGCATGACGTCGCTAGCTTTAAATACATCGTTCCTTTCATTAAAAATGTCGAACGCTCTATGACGTCAAGCCGCCGCATAAACTGTTAAAATTATCACCGTTTATTCGTTGTTTAACATTGGCCCAGTGGTTCAGGCATCGAGATTTGAGTTGTAAAATACTCGTAATCCGGGGTTTCGAATCACATGACCGGTAGTGAATAGTCATATCTCTATGCTGATAGGTCCCGATTATTAAGTATACGTATATAGCTAATAAACCATAACAAATATATATATATATATATATATATATATATATATATATATATATATATATATATATATATATATATTTAGCATGAAGATTCCCCCCGTGGATGAAACGCGGGAGCCTCTGTTTAGCTTAATTGCCATAAATATATTTTCATAGCTTACTATATATATATATATATATATATATATATATATATATATATATATATATATATATATATATATGTATGTATGTATGAATGTATGTATAAACTTTAATAAGATTGACGAAGTAGCCATAATTGCTGAGAACAGGGAGACGTGTACTACTAAAGCAAAATAAGAATAAAACACAGGTAGAGGGAATAAAAAACCCGTTTCATCAGATTGAGGGAAAAAAGTTTTTTTTTCGATTTACTCAAGTAACATAGTTAAAAGAAAAGAAAGAAATGAATGGAAGAGAAAACAGTGTTTTTTTTCTACCGAGACGTCTTTCGACTCTTGTTCAAGGTAATCGTCGACTAAATGATGGATTTAAGTTCAACAAGAACATTTACATTACTAAACCTGACAAAGGTTCAGGAATGGTTATTCTCGACTATATAGATAAAATGAATAACATGCTTGGCGATGTTACTAAATTTGAATATTTAGCTAATGCCAATATAAATGACAAGACACTTTAAGACTGAAACCAAATTACAATGCCGTTTCCTTAAGCTACGTAAAAGGAGATGACTTAATAAGGAGATTTACAGAATACGTCCTGTTGGGTCCCAACGTCTCAGGATGTATCGGTTATCTAAAGGCCATAAGGACAATGTCCCAATGAGACCTATTTTATGTATGTTGGGCTCATCTAACATGAATTGGCCAAATGGTAAGCTGAGATCCTCGCATCTGTCTTGGAGGCATATTCTGGACATTGCATTCCCGACTCTTTTCGGTTTTCATGATTTATTCGTGAGCTTAGGTGTTCTTAGAACACTGAACACCTCTGTTCTTGCGATATATCTCGTCTATTTACTAATGTGTCTCTCGATGAAACTATCGGGATTTGTGCCGATAATCTTTATCGTAGTTCCTTAACTAAACCGCCATTTCCAGCGAATATATTTGTTTAGCGTATAGACTTGGCTACTAAGTCGGTTGTGTTTAGTTTCAACGGGAACATGTAGCGCCAAATTGATGGGGTAGCAATTGGCAGTCCTTTAGGTCCAGTATTGGTTAGTATTTTTGTTGGATCTCAGGAAAAGCTTTTCTTCCAGCAACTGCCGAGGCCATTGTGTTATTTCTGGACGATACTTTGGCCACATTTAAATCCCACATAGAGGCTAATGATTTCATTCGGCAGTTAAATCTACTTCAGCCTGCACTAAAGTTTACAATGGAAGGGAAGATTAATAACTCGTTAGCATTATTAGACGTTTTGGTCGAAAGAACCGATGAATGCTTTTTAACCAGCGTATAAAGAAATCCCATATTTACAGGTCAGTATATAAGCTGGGGTTCATTCTCCCCCAAAATCAGAAAAAGTAATCTGATGAAAACATTGGTACATCGAGCGTTGCTCATCTGCTCTAATTCGAAAATAGATGCAGAACTTATAAGAAGAACGGAAACCCTCTCTTCCAATGGTTATCTTTTATACACCATTGAATGATGTATTAAGGACAACATCGTCGCATTTAAAGGGAAACCGTATTTTAGCTCCCCAGAAATGCCCGTTCATGTGAAATGGCACAACAAGTCAAGAGTTATCGCATAAAATTGCTTCAGCAATTTCTCACTGTTATTTTATGACTAACATGTGAACGGTGTTTAGGACTCGAAGTGCTTTCCCCTCTTTTCGTAAGGATGTTATCCCACCATTCAAGACAATTTAGTTGTTTATAATTTTAGTTGCCAGTGCGAGGCTGACTACGTGGGGCGTACCATTCAGCGATTAGAGTTCAAATTTCCCAACACATTCCCAGTTCGATACGTAGGCACAGACAGTGGTCGACATCCGGGCGTTTACAAGCCCACGAGTCAGCCATTGGAGACCATTTATTGGAGACCATTTATTGGAGACCATTTATTGGAGTGCCAATTGTGCACTAGAGGGTATTCCGATGAGGCGTTTTCTGTCTTGCACAGGACTCATTCGAGAAATCATCTCAAGATTCTCGAAACGGTTACCATTAATTTGCGACAACCGTCACTGGGTAAGCAGAAGAAGTAAACCCACAGTTTAGAACTGATGGGTGTACGTTGAAATACTTACCTCGTAATGTTTTTGTAACCCTGATTCACCAATTACTTTTATGGTTCATTTCACCACGATCTCATTCGTATCCCCCCCCCCCCCATAATTTAGTCGACATTTACCTTGAAAAAGAGTCGACCGAAAAAAAAGGTCTAGGTAGAAAAAAAAACACATTTTTCTCCTCCATTCATTTATTTCTTTTCTTTTAACTATGTTGCTTGAGTAAATGGAAAAACATCCTTTTTTCTCTCAATCTGAAAAAGCGGGTTCCTCATCTCCTCTACTTGTGTTTTTTTTATTATTTTGCTTTAGTAATAAACGTCTCCCTGTTGTCAGCAATTATGGCTACTTCGCCAATCTTGTTGAAGTTTATGTTGAAATTTTATATCTTACAAATATATATATATATATATATATATATATATATATATATATATATATATATATATATATATATGAGAAGAATATTGTAGTTTGCTTGAAGCACTGTGCGTAATATGTAATAAGTATTGTTAGAAGGCGGTGAAAATGCGTTGGTTAGGTGACACCGGCGGTACGTGAAATGATAAACAAATGACAATAAGTAGAGTTTGGCATATTTGGACTACTGTTCTCATCTTGGGTGTTTTCATCACAACGTTTCGGCCGATGTAACCTCTGACCTTCTTCAGGTGTACTTTGTCGGATTCAGGAATTTTCTGTCGAACTTCGGGAATTTCGAACGGAACCCTTTATTAAATCCACGGGGGTAACATGCTCACGTTCCATCTGCCATGACTGGGAAGAAGTCTTCAGCAATTCGCAATTCTTCGTATCGCCCGCACTGTTCCGAAACAAAATGACAATATTGAGAAATCAATAATTTTCAAATATTTTATTATATTTACCAGTGTTACGTAAATAGAAAGATAGGAATACCCACCCCTGTATAAATGAAGATGAATGTACAGGCGTATGTATACGTCCGTATGTGTGTACAAGCATGTGTGCGAATGCGCGTGTGTATGTATAGGAGCATATTATTAATAAATAGAATATATAAAATAATATTAATTAAATAAATAAAAGATTAAATTAAAAACACAAAAAATAAATAATGAAAAATATAAAATTAATAATCCCCTGTACATGTGAGTGAAGATGTGTGTACGTGCGCGCATGTGCATATGCGTGCAGATGTTGTGTATAGGCATGCTTGTGATTCCATGCTCGTATGTGTATATAGGTTTATTTGCCGGTGTGCATGGACGTAGGTACGAGTGGAATTTAATGAAATACACTAAACATTAATATTATTAACACACCATCAATAAAGAGACTAAACTTATACCCCTCAAACGGAAATAACAGATAGCATCCATCATTCCGTTTATAACCATATTTTTGTTTTTTGTTTTTGTTTTCAACACTACTGGTTATAAACGGGACATATCAACGAAACACCGCTTTCCTCCCATTGAGATCAAGAGAATACGAAAACACCAATTCAATAAACAAAAATAAACAAACACGTTAAGTCCATAAAAACATATTTGCATCATCCCTTCCAGCTCTATATCGAACAATTAATCCGATACATAATTGTATTCCCAAAAACGACAACAAAAAAGCACCCTAATTTTACAAACCCAAACGGCAAACTATATAGCCGCCCCTTTCGTATTTTTTCAGACTAGGTAAAACAATAACATTACAAAAAGAACAGATAAATAAATAAATAAATAAAACTTGCTAACAGATAAATAAATAAATAAAACTTGCTAGGGAATAAAATGAAGGCCTTTCATACACGAACTAACATCGATCTACCTTAAGTCTTAGTTAATCACTATCCCACACCGGATTTTTTCGGGTACCCCCTCAGAGATACACCGTTTTGTGTCATTGTTGACGCCATTCCCTGTTGGTCTGACTACAATCGTTCAGCTTGCCGATGATTACACTGGGCACGGAGATTTACTAAAGATGTCTAAATCTGCCCTTTTGGATGAAACCGCAGTACATTGCTGAAATATGTAATATACAGTATCTAAATAAATTATATATATATATATAAATAAATGTTATTTATTTATTTCAACAAATGACATTGTTATGGTTTTTCAAAAAAATGTTTATACCTTTACGAAACAATGGTTTATAATAATGTGTCTACTCCTTTCTATTCAAAATGGCTTAACCGCGCTTTAAGACACGGACATTCTTTCTCACCAAGTCAATACCACCAGACGATGAAATAAAAGAAGAAAAAAAAACTCTCTGACGAGGAATATTTTATATTCGAAAGCTCAGTTTAAAATAAATAAATGTTATTTATTTATTTCAACAAATTACATTGTTATGGTTTTTCAAAAAAATATTTATATATATATATATATATATATATATATATATATATATATATATATATATATATATATATATTGTGTGTGTGTGTGTGTGTATTTAGAAAGAACCAATGTTAATTATAATTTTAAATATCCTTTCTTTGGTAGAATGTAACTTCCATCATAATAATAAAGCTAATAGCTACATTGGTTTAACCACCACTATCCTATCCCGCCGCCTCATCATGCAACTTGTAAACTCTAGCTCAATTACCAACATTTACAAAAAACATAACTGCTCTTCCTTCCGATTTAAGAACAATTCTAGTTTATAACACTAAAATAATACATTCAAACACCAATGTATTAAAGAATAAAATTACTCGAAGCTATCTTCATTAAAAACCAACAGCCTACAATTAATAACATTACGTATAAAACCGGTAACAACACACACACACGCACACACACACACACACACACACACACACACACATATATATATATATATATATATATATATATATATATATATATATATACATATATTTATATATATATATATATATAAGTTCATATATGAAGATATGTTTCTACATCGGTGAAATAACATCAGACGGACGCTTCGATAACACAACGAAAAAATAAATAAAAGTATTACTTTTAATTTCATTGTGAAACACTTGTTCTCTGCAGATAGATTTTGTTATCCGAAATTAATAAGATAAAAGTTTAAAAAAATTTTAATTGAATGAAAATTATTTGGATTTTATACGTGGTTTCCAAAGGCATTTGCCTGGGGGGGGGGTCAAACAGTTTCAGTATAATAATAGAATAATTAAATTTACTTGAAAACAAAACAGTTGCAGTATTGTTTACATTAAAAACAACACTAATATTTCGATTCACCTGCTGCTGATATTACGTTCGTTTGAATATATACTGCATTAATTTCCTCTCTTAGCGTTACACACAAAGGAATAGCTATTAATGCATATCTATATTGAAACAAAGAATCAACAAGCATCATTATATTAGAGACTAGAGTGTGATATAATAAATGATGTCATGTATTTTAATTGTTTCTGTTTATTGCATAATTCAGTGCGTTTTTAAATTGCGAATTGTATTATGTTGTTAAGGAGAATAAAATGTAATTAGATATATTTCCTTCCAGAAAATACTTTGTCCGGGTCAGAAGTATTTTCCTATTGCCGCCATCTTCAAAAAGAGGATAATTTACCTAATAAATACTATCGCCAAATATGGAATCCGCTATTCGGAGTGCAAGTCCTCGCTATTTTTAGTCATCTAATATTTTTGGAAAGAGCATAAACTTGCAATTTCCCTCGACCATAATAATATTTTGGAAAAAAAATGCCGTGTTTTTTTAATACTTATTTTTCTTCAAATCAAACGAAGGTAACTCTATTTGGACGAATACAGAGTTACGTCTTTTTTTTTCAAATAGAAGCCAAATAAAGTAAGAAATGAGCGATTTATTATTGATTACACCTTTTCTACAGTATTAATTGACTACGAAAAATTAGCGAATGTTAGCGAGGACTTGAACTCGACATAGCTGATTCCATATCCCACGATGGGATCTATTAGGTAAATTAGGCAGTTCTAGAGTTAGATAGATAGATAGATAGATAGATAGATAGATAGATAGATAGATAGATAGATAGATAGATAGATAGATAGATATTGAATGAATGCGTTTCTTTGTATGTATGGATGAGTAAGTGCGTGTGTGAAACGGTGTGTGTGTGTGTATTATGCGTGCTGTCATGCGCATGTGTGTGTGCATGTGCGTGTGCATGTGTGATTATGCGCACATGTGTGCTCTCCCATTTTCTATTTTTTATGATTTTATTTGGAAAAACTCAAAGACACATTGTTAGCCTCTTGGGAGTTCGATTTCCATTGGGAAATGGGAAATTCGTATTTTCTCAAAAGATAAATTTATTCATTGAATGACGCGTCCAGAAACTTAAATGGCTCGTAACGCTTGCTTCACCATACTTTGTCCTATTGTCCTCACATTCCATACTTTGTCCTATTGTCCTCACATTCCATAATTTGATCCAATTGTCCTCACATTCCATGAGCGATATTTGTGAAATCAGTTGATGCGGTTCCCAGAACTGAGAAGCTGGTGACAAATGTTAGGCATGTTTATATGTTTATATATTTGTATGTAAATCATTCACTCCTAAACTGATTAACTGATCATAATGAATTTTAGAACACAGCTGCTCGGCGTAAGGGGTCCAAATGTGGGTTATATATAGTTGAATTTAGTTTTACACAGAGATGGTAAAAGGGAAGTGAAACCCTTCAAAAAAAGTCAGATACTTTCGATTTTTGTGAAATTTTAACAATAGATATTAGACATCAATTAATAAATATATCCCAAATTTCAGGTATTTTAAAACGTTTATTGGGAGGGGGGGTTCAATAGACACAACCTTCCATTTGAAAATTCAAATATATAAGATTTACAGTAAATTTCATCGATAGTCATTATACACGAATTAAGCAAGATTCTCTGAATTTCATTTCTTTCTTAAGACACTTTAAGCTTAAGACATAAATTTTAGACATTGTCTAGATTCAAAATTATGTAATGGATTTTGATCAAAATTGGAATAAGGATATGGTTTAGTAGCATCATATTTTAATTTTAATCTTCGTAAGGAGACATAAAAATGCTGTAAAGCTGTTTCTGTTCTGGGACACATACACACACACACACACACACACACACACACATATATATATATATATATATATATATATATATATATATATATATATATATATATATATATATGGTGCTTTTATCGATCCTGAACCAGCTGTCGTGACGTTCGACTCGGAAGCGTTCGGCTGTTCTACGCAAACGCCCGAGAGTTGTCGGGGCCGATTTGTACCAGACGACATTTTTGATACGGTGCTGCGTCCTATGATAATAATGATTTACTTGTTTTTTTGTTACGGTTACGGTTAGGGGTTAGGGTTAGGGTTAGGGTTAGGGTTTAGGGTTAGGGTAAGGAATCTTTTGAAAAAACAAAGAAAATTACACATATTTACATGAAATTTTTTGAAAGAAACAACAGGAAAAAAAACATAGCGAGGTTACTGTTATAACATGAATATTGTATTTTTATTTACAAAGGAATTTTTTTGAAGAAAAAAAAAACGTACCAAAATTACTTTTATCACGACATATTTTTTTAATTTTATTATTTATTCTTACTTGCTCGCGATGATACTGCAGTGCAAAGCTGTTCGTAATTCATTTTGGGTTGATTTTCTTCATAAAAACTTCCTGACAAAAAAATCCGTCTTCGAAAGCACTTATTTTCAATTTGTAACAAAGTTATCGGCTGCTCGCTGCTTCGGCTCGTCAACACTCTGCCGTTTGCGTAGGACAGCCGAACGATTCCGAGTCGAATGTCACGAAAGCTGGTTCGGGATCGATAACAGTACCACATATATATGTATATACAACCATATATATATATATATATATATATATATATATATATATATATATATATATATATATATATATATATGAGAAAGGAAGGATGAGAGTAATCCTACGTAATGGGAAATGAAAAAAGAAAAATCAAGAGATATTTTTTTATATATTCATCAACGTTTCGTCTTCATTGTAAGACTTCCTCAGAATTTTTCTTTAAATTATCATCCTGAGGAAGTCTTACAATAAAGACGAAACGTTGATGAATATGTAAAAAATATCTCTTGGTTTTTCCTTTTTCATTTCCCATATATATATATATATATATATATATATATATATATATATATATATATATAGTGAGAGAAAGAATAATGGTGGGTGGGTTGGTGGGTGTGGGAAAGAGAGAGGGAGAAGGCAGGCGCGTGTGTTGGATCGGGAATGAGGGAACTTGAAATAACAAACACGATAAAGCGGTGAGATGATAAATATTTCGCTAGAGAAAAGGTCCACAAGCGGACCAAAACAAGATGGCCGCTATTTTAACCGCCCGGCGGACATAGACAGAGATACGTAGATGTCAAAAGATGGTTCAGTTTCCGTTCTCTGTCGGAATAATTGATTGGTGCTAGCCCCGGCATCGCTTTATACCAGCCCTGTCGGTTTCCACCGAACCTTTCTTTCTTTGCCGTTTTTTTTTTTTGTCTTTTTGCTAACTCCGAAACATCTCCGTTTCTTTCTCTTCGGCATCTATGTTCCCCCGCCCTTTTTTTGTGTGTCCAACCACCAAACACCTCTCTTATCTTTTCCCATCCTCTCCAGAATCGTTATAATAATGGTCGTTCCCAGGAGTCGGGTCTTTTGGTGACAGCTTCGCTTCCGCTGGTCGGCATTGTATAAGCAGAGTGTTGCTATTCATACCCCCGAGCGACCCCTTCTTTTCACTTTTTTGTTTTAATGACCCCCTTTTTCACCGACCTTCCACAATCCTTGGGAGAAATAAGGAAGTCGCACCCTTCCCTCAAATGCCAAGGCAGTTCGCCTATGTACCCTATCTTGCCTCGTATGATTTCTTATTTATTCCATCGTTCATGTTTTAATTGTTTTATATTGTATTTTCACTTTTTACTAGCGAAGAAATCCGGCGTTGCCTTGGAGAAATAACTTAAAACTACAATCTATTACTTTATTCACTTTTTCAAAATGTTTTTTGCTGATCTATATAACAAAAGTGAACGTACGTGTGTCCAGCCGGCTTCAATAATTACGTATGCAAATTTAATTATTATACAGAAAAGATGAAAAGGCTTAATCTAAATAATATCTGATAAAAATAAAAGAAAAGAAATGTCTTTCAGACACAAAAAACATTCCTTTATCCAAACAAATAATTGCGAAAGTTTTTTTTTTCATTTATCACTCCTATATCACCATCAAAACGGGTTACTGTTATTCAAATCAATAATACAACAAAGGACTTTGAAATATATATATATATATATATATATATATATAGTAGAGAGGATCTATCTAAGGACACTCATTAGAATGGCTTATTTGCATATGTATTTTTTAACGGTTCATAATTAATTCATATTTCATATTATTCAATTCTAATTTTATTGTACAATTTTTTCTATGTATGTGCAATAATTTCGTCGATATTAACAGTAATTTATTGAAATAATTTAACAAAAAATGGATAACTTAAGAAAAAATACCCCTAAACTATTCTTAACAATGCTCGCAAGACTTCTTACCGGGAAAGAAAAATAGATGGAAGAAAGGTGGCTAGCTTGCTACTTACTGGCTGTCTATCTATCTCTGGCTGACTATGTGTTTGTCTCCCCGACTCTCTCTCTCTCTCTCTCTCTCTCTCTCTCTCTCTCTCTCTCTCTCTCTCTCTCTCTATCTCTCCTCCTCCTCCTTTTTTATTGTTTTTTTAGTTCACGTCTGATTTCGCTGTGATGCTCAGAACAGATACTTCACTTTTATCTTAGCCAAAAGACCAAGAAAAGGCGAAGAAACTATAATAAAATAATGTATTTTTTATGACCACGAATTTTTAAATGAATTTTTACAAAAATGATTTAATCTATTATTGCATTATCTTTTAATGGGGTGGACACTGTTGTATAGGTTCTGTTGTCATAAGACTGTCCTACCAGGAATCATCTCCTCCTTTTTAAGGGATAGAGGTAATCCTCCCAGGTATTACATCCTCCTTTGAAGAAGGATTAATGTAGTATATGTTCTGTTGGCATGAGACCATATTCCTAGATACTGCCTTCTCTTTTTTTGGGGGGGGGGGTAGTGTAGTATCTTTTCTGTTGTCCCTTCTCCTTTTTAAGAGAAGATACTCCCAGGTTTTACCTCTTCTATTTTTGAGGGGGGATATTGTAATATATCTTCTGTTGTAATGATACCATCCTACTACGTATTATCCCCTCTTTTGAGGGTCAGTGCATGTAGTTCGTTCATCATGACATCATCTCAGCCTAGCAAAAATATGCGACCGGGGGGAGCATATTTTTGCTAGTTATTATTAAAACAGAACGAAGGAGCGAGTTTTGTTTTCTTTTTCTTATCGATTAGTTTTTTTCTTCTTATTGATTAGTTTTGTCTTATTTTTATCGATTAGTTTTGTCTTATTGTCTTATCGATAGAGATAAAGAGAGAGACGGGGTTTAGTCTTTTTTCTTATCAATTAGTTTCGTTTCAATAATTTCAAGTAATGAATAGAGAATAAATTGCGAAACGATAGCGAGCGGGCGAAGGCTGCTAATAAAGTAATATATTTTTTGCAACAAGTAGTCAGATCAAAGTTAGAACAGCAACAGCTTAAAATATTTTAAGATTGAATCAAGTGAATTCAGAAATAATGATAAAAAGGAAATTAAAAGGGCCGTTTTGGGAGCTATCGGATGAGATATTTACCAAATTTGATCTGTAATAATACGCTAAATGTTATGTGCAATGTTTTTTTTATCAATGGTTGAATTGAGAAGAGAGCTAAAAAGGGAGATGATCCCCAAAGAGGCATAGCAAACAAATAATTATTAAATACTAGCCATACCTTGCCGGCATTGCATGGTATTGTATTTACTTAATCCCTTCCAAAAGATACTTTGTTCGGGTCGGAATTATTTCCAAATGGCCCCATCATAAAAGGAATATAACTTTTTATTTTTCCATACAGAATTACTTTCATTTGATTAGAATAAAAAAATAATATTTTAGAAAAGTAAGGGAAGTAACTCTATATGAACGAATACAGAGTCACGTCACTTTTTAAGATGGTGGACATTTGAAAATAATTCTTACCTAGACTATGCATTTTCTCGAAGGAATCAAATCGAATTACATGTTATCCTTCTCAACAACATGCTGCAACGATCCACAAGAAAAACTGGGGAACCAAAATCAAATGATGAGTTCATAAGTAGAAAGCTATCGATGATAAAAAAAAAGATAGAGACTGACTTTACTTTGTATATTAGATAATAATAGGCATTGTACATTCTAAGTCGGGTTAAAATATTTCATTTTATTTTTGTCTTGACGTATGAGCCGAAATAGTTATGAACGGTAGGCAAAACACGATTTTCACAACGCAGTTTTTCTTGTTCTTTTAACTTTGTTAGATGAAAAGAAAGGCATCTTTCATTCAGTTGATTAGGTTCGGTTGTGTACATGAACGATGAGTAAGAAAAAGAAAGAAAGACAGAAAGAGAGAAAGAAAGAAAGAAAGAAAAAGAGAAAGACAGAAAAAAGAAAGAGAAAGAAAGAGAGAGAAAACGAAAACGAAATTAATAACAAAACAATGAAAATGAAGAAGAGAAAAAAAGAATTCAAAACAGAAAGTAAAAGAGAGAGAAAAGAAAAAAGAAAGAAAGGAAATGTAGAGGGTAGTAAATGAAAAACAGAAACAAAGAAATAACAGGGCGAAGAGTGAAGGAGATATTTACAAAGAGAAATGACAGAAAGAAAGGAAAGAGAAGAGGAAGGGAAAGAAAAGGGGCATTTAAAAAAAAAGGAAAAAAAGAAATAATTTAAAAAAAAAACAATTTTAAAAATGGAAGAGGGAGAGGAGAAAATTCAAACAGAAAAAAGGAAGGGAAAAGAATGAAAAAACTGAAGAGCGGTGAATTTAAAAATAAAGAAAATAGGTGAAAAGAAAGAAAGAAATAAAGAAAGAAAATGAAAGAAAGAAAAAAGTAAATGATAAGAAAAATACATTTTTTTTACGGTTTTGAAGATTTATTTAATCACAAATAAAAAAAATAAGAAACAAATATATTATACTGATCCATTCGGTGAAAAGGTAAACTATAAGATTAATAATTCAATGAATAATTAATAAATCCCTTATTCGTCACTTGAACATTGTTTAGTTCAATTTCAAGAAACTCCGATTCCTTATATATAATCGTATCACAGTCAATAGTTTTCTTCGAATGTCCGGCTGGCTTGGTAGGCAGAGAGCAAACTAAAGGCGTTTCCACGTATAATGGCGATAGAGGGGCGCTAGTCAAGCCAAGACAATTCACGATTGTCTCCGGTGTTGCGCGTCATTAATAGACCAAGGCTGCCGAAGAAGTCGCACGTGATAGAGCCTATCACTCCACTCGTCTCCACAGCGATTGGTTGAAATACAAATCTGTCGAGAAGATCGGCATATTTTGACCGCTTGAAAATTGAAAAAAATGACAAAATTAAAAGCAGAAAAACGAACAGGGAGATAAGTAAAAGAGACATTAAAAAACATAAATGCAAGAAGAAAGAAAGAAAGAAAGAAAGAAAGAAAGAAAAAAGGTTCGAAAGAGGGGAAAATGGTTAAAGAACAAATTAAGAAGTTAAAACGAGGGAAAGTAACATCGAAAAGAAAGAAATTAAGGAAAAAACGTAAGCAAGAAAGAGAATAAAGTAGAAATGAATAAGAAACAAACAAACAAACAAACAAAGGTTTGAAAATAAAAGAAAGAGAATAAGAACAGTGCAAACAGGGGGAGAGAGAGAGAAGGAGAGAGAGAGAGAATACTAGAAGAATACCGAAAAAAAAGAGAAAATATTAAGAAGAAGAAGAAGAAGAAGAAGAAGAAGAAGAAGAAGAAGAAGAAGAAGAAGAAGAAGAAGAATGTAGACGAAAGAAAGAAAAAAAATAGAAAGAGGGATTTAAATAAATAAAACGTCACAAAAAAGAGATTAAACGTAAAAATAGATAGAAAGAGAAAGAAATAAAACATTTAAGAGAAAAAAAGAAGAGAGAAAGAAAGGATGAAAAGAAGAAACTATAAGAAAAGAAAAACGAAAGAAAAAGAAGAGGAATAAAAATAAAAAAATTACTACTTCCCAATGTAAAATTGTAATTCTAAATGTGTAGCCTACACCCCACCAGTGGAGAGTATTGATATTTTTGTGGGTTGTAGTTATTACAGAGTAGATACGGTCCGAGAAGTAATTGGAGATGTGATTGATGGATGGGGGGTCAGAATTTAACCTTTTAACAAAAAAGCTGGAGAAAGAAGAGCATTTTTAAAAAGACGGCAGAGAAACGCGTAGAGAACGTTTTTCGCATTGTTCCAGGAAAGTCTTTGACGATTTAAATTCAGCGACGCCGGAGTCGCATCACAGAATAAAATCGCATTACGTTAAGCATTTTAAAATGTTGCCACTGGTTTCATACGTGATTTTATAAATTGTAGGTTGTTGTGTTTTATGGAGATAGCTCAAAGATAACGTTCTTTGCGCGTTTCTTCGCCGTTTTTTTTTAATTCTCTTCTTTCTCGAGCTTTTATGTTAATTTGCTTTTGACATCTGAGGATGATTCGAAAAAAAATTGAAAACGGTCATGATACCTATGGGACATTTATTTGTTTTATCATTTTAATATAAAAACGACCATCAGAAAAATTGAAAAAATAAAAAAAAGTATAATTAAACAGACGAATTCTGTTATTTTTAACAATGTTGCATTAATGAGAAAATGCTGCCTAAATACACACACACACAGATATATATATATATATATATATATATATATATATATATATATAACAAATATTTGTTTTTTTTATCTATGAATGTATAAGTTCCATCCTTTTAATCGTGTCTCGTCAGCATAGAAATATAACTATTCACAACTAATTCTAAACCCCGGGCACCGAGTATCTTTAAACTCAAATCCCGACATCCAGAACCACATGGCCACCGCTGAATAGCCAGATAAACAGTGATAATTTTAACACTTATTTCGGCGGCTTGACGTCATAAGAGCGTTCTACTTCATGAAAGGAAAGATGCATATATCGACGTCATGCTGTGTTTATACCACACTTACAGTGCCCATTTAGGATTTTTTCTAGGGGCTACAAATAATAATATATATATATATATATATATATATATATATATATATATATATATATATATATATATATATATATATATATATATAAAAGAGAGAAAGAAAGAGAAAGAGAGAGAGAATACTAGAAGAATACCCATCCAAAGAAGAATACCCATCCAAGGACGGGTACAATTTATTCACCGATCAAAAGAGTTTTGCACCACTTTTATGTCCCCTTATGAAGATTAAAATCAAGATAGAATGGATCACACTTAATGCAAATCTAATATATTTTCATTTTGATATGGAAGATTGTGCCCATATTATGCCCAAGAGTGTCCCATTTGGGGGTAGTTTGATAAATCCTTACATAAAAATTGACCTTGTGTCTAACTTTGCTCTCGTGGGGAAGCAATTAAATAGAGACTCTTCTGTCAGTATTTTTCGAACACACATTCTTTTAAATTTATCGAGCTTGTATAGATTCTTTTTTTTTTTTTACAAATGAGTATTTATTTACTCCTCTCCAGGAGTTAGGCACAAGGCCAGTTTTATCTTGCTCCCACAAGTAAGATGTGACCCAAGGTCGGGTCGGGAAAGTGGGACTTGAAAAGCCAGCGCCCGAGAGGTGAGCACTTTGGCCATTCAAAATTGCCTGGGCAGCCCCGTCGGCATTCCCCGGTAGAGGCGCCTCAGGCAGTAAGCAATAAACTTACTCCTCCCCAAAGAGGGGAGACGAAGCCTGGGAGGGTGGACCTCCTAAAACTGCACAGGACAGACCCATAGACCGGCGTAAATCAAGCCCCGAAGGCCAGTCTATGGGGTGCAGTATCCATCGGAACAGATACTACACTTTGATCTTTGCCAAAAGGAATGAGTATTGATTTACTCCTCTCCAGGAGTTAGGCACAAGGCCAGTTTTAATCTTACTCCCACAAGTAAGATGTGACCCAATGTTGGGTCGGGAAAGTGGAGTTTAAAAATTGCCTGGGCAGCCCCGTCGGCATTCCCCGGTAGGGGCGCCTCAGGCAGTAAGCAATAAACTTACTCCTCCCCAAAGAGGGGAGACGAAGCCTGGGAGGGTGGACCTCCTAGAACTGCACAGGACAGACCCATAGATCGGCGTAAATCAAGCTCCGAAGGCCAAGACAATACCAGTCTATGGGGTGCAGTATCCATCGGAACAGATACTACACTTTGAAAGGACTGAGTAAAGGTTATCAATTTTGCGGAAATATTTTTAAGGAGGCCCCCTAGTCAAAAAAAGGTTGGGAACCACTTGCTGCAACATGCGAACGATGAGAAATGTCGAGATAGTTTCGACGTCTGAAATCTGAGAACTGTCATGTCTCTATTTTTCAGGCGACAGAGCGAAAGGGTGTGGCAGCTGCGGATGCGATGTGGGGCTGTAAAGTAATGTCGTGGGCGGCCGGAAACGTAAATTTATAGAGAGTAGGGGGGGCTGTATAATAGGGGCGGTGGGTACTAGGGGGTTACAGATCTGTTGCCACGATGCGGCTTCGTCAGTGACACGTTAAAAGGGTTTTCTTGTTTATTTAATCCGAAAATGACGCTGTATCACAAGGGAAACGGGGTTTGGTTTTCAAACGTTTTTGCATATTTATTCACGGAAGTAACGTGGTTAAGTGGTTACAGGCGCGGACTGTGGGCTCAGTGTTATTTTTTATTATATTTTATATATATTAATGAGTCCCCGCTTAAGAAGGCCGAGGGCCACTCGGGGATAATGCTTAATCAGTGTTAAAAAAGATGGGTAAAATGATCAGAATTTGATCATTTTTTTTAACATATTTCTCCCCAAACAAGGCAGGCCGCCAGTGTAGACGTAAGGGGTTACTGAGAATTAGGGTGTAGGTGCTGGGTGTCATCCTAAGTTGGGAGCTGTGCAGCGAGATGTCTGTTTACATTAGTTTTAAACCTCTGCATGTCTGTACAGGCGGAGAAACAGGGAACAGGGAGGGAGTTCCAGAGGCCGGCAGCACGATGAACGAAGCTATTAGAGTAGAAGGCTCTCCGGCATCTGGGGACCTCCACAGTGAATGGATGGGATTTTGCTGATTGACGAGTTGGTCTAGTGTATTTACGTCGAGGGAGCACCAGAGCAGCCAGTTCATCGAAGCATAATCCATTGAAGTATTTGTAAAAACAAGCACAAGGATGCAACATTGCGGCGATGGGACAGGGGCTGGAGCTTGGTAGATAGTGAGGGACCTATTAGGTTGGTGACTCCTTTTTGGGACCTTGTCTAAGAGGGAGAGACTAGTGGATGATGCCCCAGCCCAGATGTGGCAACAATACTCCATGCATGGGCGGATGGTGGCTTTGTAGAGATACAGGATGATGTCAGGTGTGAGGAGTTTACTAGGACGGTGAATGTTAGGCCGAGGAGTTTGAATGTTGAACTCTCGAGTAGGGTTTTATTTGTTAACATTGGACTTGAAGACGACCATGTTGTAGTCAGCTGGGAAGCAGCCCCAGGTAGTATTATGTTCTACACACGGGTAGTTCTTGGAAATAAACTTTGCACATGGAAGTTCCGTTTAGTTTTAGGTAGACATAAGAATAAAAGCAAATTATTTACAGTGGTTGTAGCTAGACGAGCTTTTGCTGTGAATGTCTTACAAAAAAAGGAAGCAGATAAGAGAAAGAAAAGAAAATGGTAAAAGCAAAACCACTGAGCCCACATTCTTTGCTGCAGCCGTGGCAATGTCTTCAGTGTATTTGTTCCAATTCATGTTACCTGTGAAGGTTAGGCCAAGGAGTTTGAATTTTGAACTCTCGGGTAGGGTGTTATTTGTTAACATTGGACTTGAAGACGACCATGTTGTAGTCAGCTAGGTAGCAGACCTGCTGTATTGTATTCCACAGATGGGTGATTCTTTTTCATCATAGTTCCGTTTAGTTTTAGGTACACAGATGAAGAAAGGAGCAATCTTTACGCTGGCCGTGTGCCAGATTCCAATTCTGCCCAGGTCACTATGGATTAACTAGTAGGATAGACTGGACTCTGCAACTAGGAAAAGAAAAACTCCGCAATAAAACCAGTCCCCATTTTCTTGCCTCCCCACAAAAGGCATCGTTAAACACAAGATCGTTTTTTTTATGTGGGGAAAATCAAGTTGTTCAAAAAAGGGATTTCTGGATTGGGACATAGATTAAAATTGCCACAGTCTAGAAAGAATTTCTTCTTCACTGATCGATGACAAAAAAGAAATGCTGTGTCAAAACAGATACTACAATTTATTCCTCAGCTTTGTTTCCATGTGTCCTAGACTTCAAGCAATGCCGGTTCAAAAGAGATTCAGTTGAGGATTCGCTATAGATTCCCAGCGGCACATTTACAAGGGGTATCTATTGTCTCTTGAGACTTCACGAAGCCAAAATAATACATAATATATTTGTCTGTTTCTATGTTAACAAGATTACGCAAAAAAGCTATTATATATATATATATATATATATATATATATATATATATATATATATATATATGTGTGTGTGTGTGTGTGTGTGTGTGTGTGTATGTGTGTGTGTGTGTGTATATATATGAAAGAGAGAGAGAGAGAGAAAGAGCACAGGGGCGTTCGCTTATTCAGTTCGAATATAAGTATAAAAAAAAGTCAAATAAATAAACCATCTTTTGACACTGGCGCACGTAGATAGATACGCACACGACTGATACAAGAAAGGGGGTTCATATTTCCATTCAAACATAATTTACCAGACATAAGGGCCGATAACTCTGTTAGAGTCTATTGCGTTGGCGCCATCACGCTTCCTTGGCCACCTGATGTCTCTCTTAGCTTATCTAATGAACAAGCAGCGTTTGTTGGCGGAATCGGTTCTGCATGGACAATTTAAGGCTCACATTTTATCGAATATCTCAACGGTCTCGTCATATCTTTCTTTCCGGGATATAAGATTAAACGCCGCGTCACAAGCTTACTCTTGCGGAGGGCTTATAAGAGTTTGAAATAACTTTCTTTTTGTCTTCTAAATGTAATGTGTAGAAAATTCAGTGTCGGCGCTAGACCAGGGTGGGCACGGATTTCGTCGTTGATTTCAGCAGCTTTGCCCGGACTCCCCAAGTTAGGTATTATTTTTCTCTTCTGCAGGAGGTTACACACAATGTCAGATGGGGGGGGGGGGGGGCAACATACTAGGGGAAGTGCACTCTGGCCTACAAAAAAATGCCTGAGCAGCTCCGTCGGTATTTCCCAGTAGGAGCACCTCAGGTGATTAGCAATGAAGAGAGAATGTAAGGCTATGAGGGTGGACTTCAGTGACAAATCACCTGTCGGACTGATTGTCAAAGAGGTATCCTCAAATGGAACGAAACAACACCTATGCCTATTAGACAACACCATATATATATATATATATATATATATATATATATATATATATATAAGAAATGTAGTCCTTGTTTAGAAAGCATTGTTTATATGGTAATATTAATTATTAAAAATCATAATGAGCAATTAGAACGCCATACAATGCATTTAGTTGTATTAACTTCTTTTTTTTCCAATTCAATTTTCGAAGATATACTTCATCATCAGAATTTCTGAATTTCAAAATAAAGATATATAAAATGCCTTTTTTTTTTTTTAGTCCTTATCTCGTTTTTGGTGTTGTCGGTTCGGTGTTGATGAAACGAATACAGATGAGTGTCTTTTTTGTAGAACGGCACGTGGCGGTGCAAATTGTAATAAGAAAGGTTGTCCTTGTTTAGAAAGCATTGTTTACATAGTAATATTAATTATTAAAAAAAAAAAAAGAAGTTAATAAAACTAAATGCATTGTATGGCGTTCTAATTGCTCATTATTATTTTTAATACTTAATATTACCATATAAACAATGCTTTCTAGCCAAGGACAACATTTCTTATTACAATTTGCACCACCACGTGCCGTCCAAAAAAGACTCTCATCCATATTCGTTTCATCAACACCGAACCGACAACACCAAACACGAGATGAGGACTAAAAATAAAAAATAAACAAATTATTATCATTATTATTTGTACTCACTAGGAGTTCTCACACAGATCATCGTCAGTGATTGCTCACCGACAACAACCAGTGGTATTTCCTGGTGTCTGAGTGACAACAAGCCTCCCCAAATTTCCAGTATTCTTCACCTCTTTTCGATAACGATGCGGTATCGCAACCATTTATTTCTC
>OY744520.1:172362200-172364700 GCA_963556195.1 Sepiola atlantica | reverse complement strand
TTATCAGCTCTTCCAGTTCTTTTTTGTTTTTTGCAAACAGTTTAAGGTCATCCATGTACATCAGGTGGTTTATTCTTTGTTCTGTATCCGTAAACCTGTATCCGGCATCACACTTTCTGAGTATGTAGTTGAGTGGCATCATGGCTATTATAAACAGTAGTGGTGATAGAGAGTCTCCTTGAAAAATGCCTCTCTGTATTTTTATCTCAGACAGGTATTGTCCCCCGGCTGTCAGTTTTAGTCTCCATGTTTCCATTGCTTTCTGGGTGAGATTAATAATCCTGTCTGGTATCTTGTATATTTTTAAGCATTCAATTATCCATGTTTGGGGGATTCTGTCGTAGGCTTTCTTGTAGTCAATCCATGCCATGGTTATGTTCTTTTGTCTGCTCTTCACCTCCTTCAGGGTCTTTTGATCAATGTATAGTAGATCATATGCCCCTCTTTGTCCTTTCCGTCATCCTTTTTGTTCATCGGGGAGCAGTCCACGTTTGTCCAGGGATTGGTAGATTTGTTCTCTCAGTTGTGCGGTGAGAATTTTCCACATTATTGGTAATAATTATTATTATTATTATTATTATTATTATTATTATTATTATTATTATTATTATTATTATTATATATATATATATATATATATATATATATATATATATATATATATATATATAGAGAGAGAGAGAGAGAGAGATAGACAGACAGACAGACAGACAGACAGATAGACAGACAGAAGCAGATAGGTATAATAAAAGAGAAAGTTTGGGAGTGTGTCTGTCCATCTATAGAAAGACACGCGTGTAGAATTTTTCTATGAACATGATGGGATTAGTCCTGACACTGAACCCGAGTGGATATAAAGATATTCTGGGGTGAATTCTAGCATGACACTGAGAGTTAAATCTGGTAAAGGAACACATGATAAATTAATTGATATTAGATATAAAAAAAAAGTGGGGCTCATGGAATGTGGAAATAGAGCAATTTATTCGAGTGAATTAAATTATGAGTTCAGTTCGAAAATTCCAGAAGGTTAACGGCAACGAAAAAGGCACATTGGGAAGGCCAGAGAATATAACCGCTGAAACGCTGTAGAAATGGCTGCAGCCCTAAATACGGAAATCAGTGGCAAACATGTAAATAACAAAATAAATATAATTGATTTATTTGACTATTTCTGAAACTATTGTTATCGTAATAACAATAGTTTCAGAAATAGTCAAATAAATCAATTATATTTATTTTTTCACCGAGTAAAATAAAATAAAAAAAGTATTATTATTGTTATCTTTGTTCATTGATTAAAATGCTAAAACCAATGTTAAGTTATTATTATTAAAAGAAGGTTGGTTACATCTTAAGAAACATCATTTTCGTATATTACGTTTTCATAGAAATGTGAAAACCAGAGCAATGTAATGTTGTTGTTTTTTAATGAATAAAATTATTTATTCTAAAGGCTGGGACTTTCGGAAAAAAAGTCCCTCTTCAAGACTTCTTTTTCTTTTCTTTTTTTTTTCATTTTACTAGTAATATGACCCTCCCGTAGAAACAGAAAAATATATGTCCGCTGACGCGAGTTTTTTTAAGTAATGTCCTGGTTTGGATGTGTGGCGCGTGGTTGGCGTTGTTTTAATAAAAGAAGCTGCTGCTGCTGCTGCTGATGCTGATGATGATGATGATGATGATGATGATGATGATGATGATGATGATGACGACGACGACGACGACGACCACGACGACGACGACGACGACGACGATGATGATGATGATGATGATGATGATGATGATGATGATGATGATGATGATGATGATGATGATGATGATGATGATGATGATGATTGCAGGGTTTTTTATATTACAATTAAAATAATAATTATCAATTAAAATTAGTTAACTATTTTTCTTATCTATATAATAAAATTGGCGGACAAATGTCTGTCACGTTCAAACGTAACTTTTTAGATTAACTTCTTTAAAAAGGGATATTACTTTACACAATGTTATTCAAATAATGTAATAACCCAACGATACCATAAGTGATTCAATTAAATTTTACAAAAAATCCGATAAAATTTTACAAATTTTAATATAAGAGGTCCTAACAATTGTATTGCAAAATCGATTTCTTTTAAATTACATATATTCCTTTATTAATTATTTTCCAAAAATGTAACTATTTTCTTACAAAATATTCAGAGAAAAGAGGAACGAAATAAAAAGGAGTAAAAGAAAAAAAATGGCTGACTTGTTTGCGAAAGAAACGGTAATTGCTTTTGGTTATTTTAATTTCGTAATCAAATTATTTTGTGAAATGGATCTTTTTAAGTTCGTTTTAGTACACACACACAGACTACACACTCACATACACACACACAAACACGTTTGAAGTGGCATAATTTAATTAATATATTTATTTTTTAAGACCTCAAGAGAGAGAATTCAGTATAATTACGCACAATAACTCAACTCTCATTTGGCCTTTTTTCGGTGTATTCGTAGA
>OY744520.1:172222200-172357200 GCA_963556195.1 Sepiola atlantica | reverse complement strand
GAGATGGTTTGAATATGATTGGATGCCCAAAAGACTCAAGTACAAGTCATAGTACTGAGAAATATTATGATAAAGGGAGATAGTTTGAATATGATTGGATGCCCAAAAGACTCAAGTACAAGTCATAGTACTGAGAAATATTATGATAAAAGGAGATAGTTTGAATATGATTGGATGCCCAAAAGGCTCAAGTACAAGTCATAGTACTGAGAAATATTATGATAAAGGGAGATGTTTTGAATATGATTGGATGCCCAAAAAGCTCGAGTACAAGTCATAGTACTGAGAAATATTATGATAAAGGGAGATGGTTTGAATATGATTGGATGCCCCAAAGGCTCAAGTACAAGTCATAGTACTGAGAAATATTATGATAAAGGGAGATAGTTTGAATATGATTGGATGCCCAAAAGGCTCAAGTACAAGTCATAGTACTGAGAAATATTATGATAAAGGGAGATGGTTTGAATATGATTGGATGCCCCAAAGGCTCAAGTTCAAGTCATAGTACTGAGAAATATTATGATAAAGGGAGATGGTTTGAATATGATTGGATGCCCCAAAGGCTCAAGTACAAGTCATAGTACTGAGAAATATTATTATAAAGGGAGATGGTTTGAATATGATTGGATGCCCCAAAGGCTCAAGTACAAGTCATAGTACTGAGAAATATTATTATAAAGGGAGATAGTTTGAATATGATTGGATGCCCAAAAGGCTCAAGTACAAGTCATAGTACTGAGAAATATTATGATAAAGGGAGATAGTTTGAATATGATTGGATGCCCCAAAGGCTCAAGTACAAGTCATAGTACTGAGAAATATTATGATAAAAGGAGATAGTTTCAATGTTAAGGTCAAGATGTTGCTGAGTATTTTTATTTGAAACAAACAGAAAAAAAACAGGACAAGAAATACAAGTTCAAACCAACAATAAATAAAGTAATCGCAATTAATGGGTGAATTCCGTGACGTGTCGGGGTCTGGTGATGCTCTAGTGATGCCCGGGGCCAACTCCGCAATTATATGCAGCCAAGACTCAAGTACAAGTCATAGTACTGAGAAATATGATGATAAAGGGAGATAGTTTGAATATGATTGGATGCCCAAAAGACTCAAGTACAAGTCATAGTACTGAGAAATATTATGATAAAAGGAGATAGTTTGAATATGATTGGATGCCCCAAAGACTCAAGTACAAGTCATAGTACTGAGAAATATTATGATAAAGGGAGATAGTTTGAATATGATTGGATGCCCCAAAGGATCAAATACAAGTCATAGTACTGAGAAATATTATGATAAAGGGAGATAGTTTGAATATGATTGGATGCCCCAAAGGCTCAAGTACAAGTCATAGTACTGAGAAATATTATGATAAAGAGAGATAGTTTGAATATGATTGGATGCCCCAAAGACTCAAGTACAAGTCATAGTACTGAGAAATATTATGATAAAGGGAGATAGTTTGAATATGATTGGATGCCCAAAAGGCTCAAGTACAAGTCATAGTACTGAGAAATATTATGATAAAAGGAGATAGTTTGAATATGATTGGATACCCAAAAGGCTCAAGTACAAGTAATAGTACTGAGAAATATTATGATAAAGGGAGATAGTTTGAATATGATTGGATGCCCAAAAGGCTCAAGTACAAGTCATAGTACTGAGAAATATTATGATAAAGGGAGATAGTTTGAATATGATTGGATGCCCCAAAGACTCAAGTACAAGTCATAGTACTGAGAAATATTATGATAAAGGGAGATGGTTTGAATATGATTGGATGCCTCAAAGGCTCAAGTACAAGTCATTGTACTGAGAAATATTATGATAAAAGGAGATAGTTTGAATATGATTGGATACCCAAAAGGCTCAAGTACAAGTAATAGTACTGAGAAATATTATGATAAAAGGAGATAGTTTGAATATGATTGGATGCCCCAAAGGCTCAAGTACAAGTCATAGTACTGAGAAATATTATGATAAAGGGAGATAGTTTGAATATGATTGGATGCCCCAAAGGCTCAAGTACAAGTCATAGTACTGAGAAATATTATGATAAAGGGAGATAGTTTGAATATGATTGGATGCCCCAAAGGCTCAAGTACAAGTCATAGTACTGAGAAATATTATGATAAAGGGAGATAGTTTGAATATGATTGGATGCCCCAAAGACTCAAGTACAAGTCATAGTACTGAGAAATATTATGATAAAGGGAGATAGTTTGAATATGATTGGATGCCCCAAAGGCTCAAGTACAAGTCATAGTACTGAGAAATATTATGATAAAGGGAGATAGTTTGAATATGATTGGATGCCCCAAAGGCTCAAGTACAAGTCATAGTACTGAGAAATATTATGATAAAGGGAGATAGTTTCAATGTTAAGGTCAAGATGTTGCTGAGTATTTTTATTTGAAACAAACAGAAAAAAAACAGGACAAGAAATACAAGTTCAAACCAACAATAAATAAACAATCATGGCTGCCATTGTGAAGACAGACCAAAACAAGTCAAATTATTTTCTCTCCCCCTCTCTATCTACCTATGTCTGTATCTGTCTCTTTGCATCTCTTTCTCTCACATTATTGTTTTATAAATAATTTGAGTTGTTTTGGCGTGTCTTCACAATGGCAGCCATGATTGTTTATTTATTGTTGGTTTGAAATTGTATTCCTTGCACAGCTTGGCGTCCACATCGCTTGATCATTCGTCGAGAAACTTGATCAAAATATCGGTCATGGTCTAACTTAGAATTGATTTTATTTTGGATGTTCAAGGTCAAAGTTCAAGATCATGGTCACGGAAAAGGTTACACTTTTGGAGATAACGTCAGTTTTGTTAATCGTAGAGATTTGATTTTCCCAAATTTAATGTATGGATTTCATGCAAAATTTCAACCTGATCGGATGAATAGTTTTTGAGTTACCAGAGTTTCCATGGCATAACTTCGTGAATACTTCGTACAATATGGAGAAGTAAATCCCAGATAAGACTTTGGCTCATTCTTAAGTTGTCAGACGGAGATATGGAGTCTTACGACTGACTTATGTTCGTGTTTCCATTAGCTCTAAGTTTGAGAACACTCCCTTTCTTAAAGATATGTCTTATTGTTTATCAACTTTATTATTAGTGTTCTGTCTAGCCTAGAATAAGTCCCTTAGAGTTATCTCCCTTTCCCGGCCCCCAATTCGTAAGGGACTTTTTTATCCCAGACACCGGCCGGCAATCAGCTGCCGGTGCTCTGTTTCTGAATCCTTTCTGTCGCTATGTAACGGACAAAACCGCATGGTGAAAATTCAATCTCCCTACAGATTCTGACATTTTGGCCATCTTCGTTTTTTTACCTTTTCGAGGGACAATAAAACCTGACATTAAACTATGCTATAACTCAGAGTCCTGTTTCTTCGAAATGAGTTATTGCTAGCTGTCTTGAGGGTAAAAGCCGACCCTAAGGCAGCATAGTAAAAAACGAAGATGCCTCCCAATGGTCGGATTCAGGCATAGTAAAAAACGAAGATGCCTCCCATTGGTCGGATGCGGTCATAGTAGTAAAAAACGAAGATGGCTCCCGATGGTCGGACTCAGGCATCATAGTAAAAAACGAAGATGCCTCCCAATGGTCGGACTCAGGCATGATTGAAACGGACGGCCTCCTAATGACTGGAATACACGTTCTACACCAACCGTTAGAAATGCGGTCATTCCATGAAGACAAGCAAAAAAAGAATCCATCTGAACTACGGACGCTACTTCAACAACAGTAGTGCCCATACAGTTCGTCCTTTTCTAGCTACTTTTTCAGCTTCGGTCTCACAACCAGTCACCCCTATTTTTATCCTTTCGACGATGAATCACAATGTGTCTAACCGGCCATGGCCTCATGCCTCACGTAACTCTCGCTCCTCGAGGAGGACGTCCACGAGTGCTGCTGCTATCGCCCGAGCAAAGGCTGAGGCGGCCAAGACACGTCTAGCCTTTGTTGACAGGGAACTGGAAATAAAGGGGAAGTTGGAGAGATTACAGCTCGAAAGGGAGGCGGCCGCTGCCGTGGCCGAAGCAAAGGTTTTGAGGGAAGCCGACAAGTACAACAAACGGTCTAGCTATAGCTACTCAACAAAACTTGGCTATATACCAGCTGACCTGGCAAGTCAACCCCAACTAGAGACAGCTGGACCGACACTAGCTCGAACCGTACACGCAAGATCCTCCCCAAAGAACGGCGGGGAGGGTGACCTCCTAACAGCAACTGAAGTGGTTTCACAGCGTACACAGGTTTGCGACGGCAACCCCTCAAAAAACGTGCTCCAACACACCGAGGAGGACAACAAGGCAGCGCCTCCTATTGAGGATATTGCTTTATCGAGCATCATGGAACTGGGAGCTGAGAAGGACATAAACAGTTGGTCGCTCCACTACCTTCCAGATCTATCCCATGCCACCTCCCACAAAAAGGAAAATCCCGGGTGGTCTTTGACTCCAGTACCAAACACGACGGAGCATCCCTGAACAAAGTGCCAATAAGTGGACCCGACCTAAACAACAATCTTGTTGGCGTTCTCACCCGTTTCCTCAAAGAAGTCGTTACCGCGAACACTGAAGGGACGTTATACCGTTTCCCCGCGAAAGACGAATACAGGAACTTTCTGATATTCCTTTGGTTCATCGACAATGACCCTACCAAAATCATTGTCGCAGTAGCGTACATCAAAGTCACCGACAAAGAAGCAAATTGTAAAATCAGCTTTATCACGGGGAAAGTGAAACTTACCCCACGACCCGAACATTTTGTCCCCAGACCGGAGCTTTGTGCTGCCCTCCTGGCGGGCGGACCGATCTCTTCTGAGACGAACTTGCAGGTTCACTCCACTACCTCGTACACGCACAGCAAGGTAGTCTTAGGGTACATCCAAACCGAAACAAGACGTTTCTACATGTACCTCAGCCATCGTGTGTTGCGTATACGTAGACGTTCTCATCCTAAACAGTTGAAATACCTGCATCTATACCTGCATCTCGTCTCCGAAAAATCCCGTGGCTTGACAGTCATGTATTTCCCTTACCGGGATGCGAGGGCCACCCAGAGACAGTCTGTCTGCATGTGTCTATATTAACCACATCTTCTTCGAACGTATTGCTCGGATCCCTACATTTTGAGAAGTTCTCTACTTGGTCGTCAATAACCAAGAAACTTGTGACACAACAAAAGACTCAACCCTCATCAATTGTATCTACTAAGTCAAAAATTGTGGATGAAGACTTACCATCATCTTCTGCCTCACCTGCTAAATCGAGCATCGCTAAGATTAAATCTGATACATCTTCACCTCAGGCGACATGTTTTGTTCGGTCAAAAAAAAACACCACTTTAAAAAACGACCTACCAGCCAGGTTAGCCTTACTAAGGATGACCACAACTACGAGCAAAAGACGACAGAATCCAGAGTATTCTTGAGGAGACTGAACAGTATTGTAAATTCGCTGGTGTAGTCAGGCCACCGCCCGAACCACCACCAAAACTAGAGGTTAATCCTGCCAATAACCATCAAGATAAACAAGAACAAAGACAATCACTCCTTAGACGGAATGCATCTTCAGCCATCACGGCTATAGCTGTCAAGACACCATTCGCCTCCGAATTCACTAAAGAACATAATACGGTCAGCCATCGCACAGTATCTTCAACAATACCAAAGCGAAAGGGCGGCACCACAACCCCTGGTCCAGCCTATCTCCCCAGCTCACTCCATGCAGCACCTGCCCCAGCCTCCCACTCGTTTCAGCTGCTCATGCTCCTTCCAGCGGCTTCCATCTCTTTTTTGCAGCAACTCCTCAGACCCGTTCTTTGTGTCAAAGACTAGTGCAATTTCATGACGTCGAAGACGCCAGGCGAGGAGTGTTCTGTCTAGCCTAGAATAAGTCCCTTAGAGTTATCTCCATTTCCCGGCCCCCAATTCGTTAGGGACTTTTTTATCCCAGACACCGATCGGCAAGCAGCTGCCGGTGATCTGTTTCTGAATCCTCTCTGTCGCTATGTAACGGACAAAACCGCATGGTGAAAATTCAATCTCCCTACAGATTCTGACTTTTTGGCCATCTTCGGTAAGAGACATTATCCCTTCTCCTTCCTCAAACAGAATTGAATATCGTGCCCGTTATTTCTTTTGAACATTTCTCTAATTTAAATGAACTTTAATCTTCCTTCTCATCCCACGTGCGTATCTCCATGTCGATCGCTCGTGATGTGTACCTCTTGCTTCGCAGTATCCTTCATCCCCTAAAATACTCCCTATTAACAGTTTTTTAGATTTTAGTAGACTCCTCGTTCCTGTTTCATCGTCATTTATTGTATTCACATTTCTGGACAATGTTTTTTTTTTTTTTTTCAGTTTTTTACCTTTTCGATGGATAATAAAACCTGCAGTTAAAATATTCGACGACTCAGAGTCTTGTTTATCGAAAGGAGTTATGCTAGCTGTCTTGAGGGTTAAAGCCGGCCCTAAGGCAGCATAATTAGTGTTGTTGTTGTTGTTGTTGTTATTATTATTATTATTATTATTATTATTATTATTATTATTATTATTATTATTACTTTCTTTTACTGACATTTTTAACTTGCCTGCTCATGATGTATGACACGTGACAGGTCTCGTTGAAATGCGCTAAACATTTTCAAACATCAAAATTGTCCTAATTCTTGTCAGTTTGAAGTGTACATTTTGATAATACGGTCATTATAAAGAAATATTAATGCAGAGATTCAAAATATAAACGGTAAGAACTTCGTATTGCTGTGTTTATTAATTTACTAGATGATTCATCACTTATCAAGACCAAGAGCCACTCGAGGAGATGCTTGTCAGTTGAGAGATGAAGCACCCCATGGGAAGACTAAGAATAATTCATGGAATGAACCAAGTTCGAATCCTTGTGGGGCGGTTTATGACAGGAATTTGTTGACATTTGATTTGAAGACGACCATGTTGTAATCTGCAGGGAAGCAGTCCCGTGGTAATGTGTAATGGGGGGTATTGAGAACTAGGCACTCGGGGGAAAAAAGGAAAGTTTTTTTGGTTGTCGCATAAAGGTGAGTTCTTGTTGTGAATGCCTTACAAGAAGGAACCAGAGATTGGAGCTCAGCCGAGCACTTTCCATGGAAATGAGGATAGAGTAGAGAGAGAGAGAGTAGTAACGTATCATCTGTGAGAAAGGGGCTGTAAGGAACAGAAGAGATCACCTCGTATTAGATTTCGGGGTCAATTTTGAATGCGGTCTCGGCAATGAAGAGTTCTCTGGGCGGCACTCCCCAGATGTGGCAGCAGTGCTTCATCTTAGGGCGTATATGACTCTTATATTGGTAGATGATTGCAGCAAGAGTCAAATACTTTCTGGAGCGGTAGAATGATCCAACCATTTTTTTCAGTCACCTTAGCAACATATTGGATGTAAGTTTTCCATTTTACATCTGGAGTGAAAGTCAGTCTTAGGAGCTTATCAAAGCAAGGGTCTTCCTCAATGAGAGGGTAATTCATTTCGATTGAGGCAAAACAAGGATCCAAGCGTTTGTGGTGAAAAGGAAGAAGCTTTGTTTTAGAACTGTTAAAATAACAACCCACGTTTTTTTCGCGTTGCACAACGTGCTCCAGATCCGAAAAAAATCAGCGAGCATTGTACACCTGTGTTCTTAAAGATTCTGCCATAGACATCATCTATGTAGATATCCACAAATAATCTCAGGCCTAACGTTCACAGATAACATGTCTTGGAACAAATACATAGAAGACATTGCCAAAGCTGCTGCAAGGAAGGTGAGCTTCCTCTACCGAGCAAAAAAAAACTACTCACACCTGCCAGTATCCTATATCTCTACAAAGTCACCATTCGCCCATGGATGGAGTATTGTTGTCACATCTGGGCTGGTGCACCAAACGCTTGCCTCTCCCTCTTGGACAGGGTCAAAAAAAAGAGTTTCTAATTTGATAGGTTTCTCACAATCAAGCATGCTCCAGTCTCTGTCCCATCGCCGCAATGTTGCATCTCTGTGCTTGTTTTGCAAGTACTTTAATGGAATGTGCTCCAACGAACGTGATGCGCTGGTGCCCTCTCTACGTAAATATCACCGATCAACCCGTCAGTCTGCAAGATCCCACCACTTCACTGTGAAGGTCCTCAAATGCCGGGGAGCTTTCTACTCTAATAACTTTTTTTCTCGTACTGCTAGCCTTTGGAATTCCCTTCCTGTTTCCTGATTCCCATGACCGTACTAACATACAAACATTTAAATGTAATGTGAACAAGCATCTCGCTACAAAACTTCCTTAAAAGGATTCTCCTAATACACAGTAGCCCCTAATTCACAGTAGGCGTTGTGCCTTGTTTGAGGTGAACTTTAGTAAAAAAAAAAAAAAAAAAAAAAAAAAATTTTTTAAATCGTAGATCATTAATCAATATTAGGAAGGGGTTAGGGTTCAGGATATATCCTTGAGGCACGCTTACGTTGATACTATGTGCTTCAAACTTCTGCCCATCGGGAACTACTTTTAGAGACCTGTCAGAGAGAACGGATTCAATGGTTGCGAACACATTGCCCGATATTCCATAATTAGCCATTTTGTGCAGCAACCCTTTGTGCCAGACCTTATCAAAGGGATTTGATATGTCGAGAGCAATTGCTCGAGAAACAAAGCTCATATCAAGAGATTTACTGAACAACACGGCATTGAAAGTCTGACTGTTCGTAAAAAGAGCGAAACGGATTTGGGCGGAAGTGCTATTTCGCTCAAAAATATTCTGGCCAAACAACGCAGC
This sequence comes from Sepiola atlantica, assembly GCA_963556195.1. Lineage (NCBI taxonomy): Eukaryota > Metazoa > Mollusca > Cephalopoda > Sepiida > Sepiolidae > Sepiola > Sepiola atlantica. The sequence goes on along the minus strand of OY744520.1, from coordinate 172,348,389 downwards.
AATTACTGCGCTAGTGAGAACATGCTAACGCAAAAAAAAATAGATCGTAATTATGTAACTGCTACACAATATTTTATTTATCTTCCTCCCACAAGGTAAGATGTGACACAAGGTCGGGAAAGTGGGATTTGAAAAGCCAGCGCCCGAGAGGTGAGCACTCTGAACAGTCCCTGTCGGCATTCCCCGGTAGGGGCGCCTCAAGCAGTAAACAATAAACTTACTCCTCCTCAAAGAGGGGAGGCAAAGCCTGGTAGGGTGGACCTCCTAGAACTGCACAGGACAACCCTACAAACCGGCGGAATCAAGACCCGACGGCCAATACGATACCCGTCTATGTGGTGTAATATCCATCGGAACAGATACTACACTGTGATCCCAGCCAAAAGGAAGCATATTAGCAGTAGTCTTGCAGGACGAAATCCATATTGCTTGTCACGAAGTCGATTGTTTTTGCTGAGATGATTATCGTAATAGTATTTATTTTTTTACTGCATTGTATTGGAATTACTAATAACCTGTTATTATTTTGAGTTATGTTAGTACTAAATATTGGTGTTAGAATGAAAGATGTGCGTTAGTATTGCTTTTATACGACCTAAAAATGCCTTTTCTTTTAATTGAATTGAATTTGTTAAAGGAATAAAGAAAGAAAAAGAAAAATGCTGTTCTCGTTAAACTCACTTTATGTCTAACCTTGTTGCAGTAGAAAAACGAGTAAATAAGAACGTTATCACGTTTAAACGAATGAATAAATAAAATAAATAAAATAAATAAAGGCCGTCTAATATTTTAACCATCGAGTGACGCGTTCCAAAATCTCTACGCTCGAGAGATGGTGTGGGGGGGGTGAAACAGGTTTCAGGCTTGAAAGTGTCTGGGTGCGTTGTGTGTGGGGGGGTGAGAAAATAAAACGGTGGGTGGGAGTGAGATGTTAAGGGAGGGCCGTGGCGGGTCGGTTGTTGAGGGCGAGGGGGTTTAGTCTGATGATTCATGGCTTACGGAATGTGCAAGAGAATTGTGTCCACTCAGCTGATTGTAGTGTCTGACTGGGTTGATCGGGACAAAACAGGAACATAGAAAAACAGAAAACTAAACCGAGAAGGAAATGCGTCCGGTCGAAAACACAGGATTGGGTACGTCGGTAGAGAAGAAGGTTATTGAGAACTGTTCTGGCGCACGGGCAAGTGGCCGCACAAATAAATAGACACAGATAGAGAGAGGGGCATAAACATACCCAGTGATACAGGCGCATAGACACATACACACGTACATACTGGGACGGAGGCACACACATACATGAAATGCACAATGGAATAAAGATCTGACACACACACACACATATACACACTGGATGGATACTGCACCCTATAGACCGGTGTTTGTCCTGTGCAGTTCTAGGATGTACACCCCCCCCCCCCAGGCTTTGCCTCCCCTCTTTGGGGAGGAGTAAGTTTATTGCTTACTGCCTGAGGCGCCCCTACCGGAGAATGTCGACGGGGCTGCCCAGGCAATTTTTAATGGTCAGAGTGCTCACCTTCTTGGGCGCTGGCTTTTCAAGTCCCACTTTCCCGACCCGACTTTGGGTCACATCTTACCTTGTGGGAGTAAGATAAAACTGGAGAGGGGATAAATAAAGACATACACACTGGTACAGAGGCATAGGCACACACACACATACGCACACCGGTGTCAGGGTATAAATATACATACACACATATTGGGAGAGAGGCACATACACACACTTGGACAGAGACACAGACATCTGCAAACACACACATGAACGTGGGCATAGACATACATACACTGAGATAAAGGTATTTTATTTGCTTCGTCACCAGGAGGTTAGACACAAGGTTAGGTGTGGGTTTTGATGAAAGTGTTTCTGTAGAACGAACTGGATTCGAACCCGGCACACCCAGGTCCTCAGTCCGCGTTGTTAACCACTTAGCCACCGTTCCATCCCACTGAGATAAAGGTATGACACACACATACACACTGGCACATAGGCATAGACACATACGCATACATACACACACTGGTGTAGAGATATAATTATATACATGTATATACTCGAACTGAAACATGCGCAAACACTTAGACAGAGGCACACGCATCTACGAAGACACACATGAACACACACGCACTCATGAAAACACACACACACACACATGAACACACACGCATATACACACACATATGAATACACACAGACACATACACACACATGAACACACACACATGAACACACACATATGAGCACACACGCATATACACACACACATGAATACACACAGACACATACACACACATGAACACACACACATGAACACACACATATGAACGCACACGCATATACACACACACATGAATACGCACAGACACATACACACACATGAACACACACACATGAATACACACATATGAACACACACGCATATACACACACACATGAATACGCACAGACACATACACACACATGAACACACACACATGAACACACACATATGAACACACACGCATATACACAGACACATGAATACGCACAGACACATACACACACATGAACACACACACATGAATACACACGTATGAACACACACGCATATACACACACGTGAATACACACATACACACACATAAACACACACATGAACAGACACACACATGTATACACACGGATACATACACACACATGAACACACACATGAATACACACATATGAACACACACTCATATACACACACATGAACACACACATATACATGGTGCTGCTAAAAACACTCTTTCTTGCTTTGACAGAGTACACAATTGAATTTAGTGGGAGGGTGATCTCTTTCGCTCCTTACAGCCCTTCTCTCACAAAAGATACGTTGCTTGTTCCTCTCTCTCTCTCTCTCTCTCTCTCTCTCTCTCTCTCTCTCTCTCTCTCTCTCTCTCTTTCCCATGGAATGTGCTCGACTGAGCTCCAATCTCTGGTTCCTCTTTGTAAGACATTCACTGCAAGAACTCAGCTTATTACCACAACGAAAAAAAAACCTCCCTTTCTTCCTTTATGTGTATAATGTCAAACGGAACTTCCACAGACAGAGCTTATTTGCAAGGGCTTCCCGTTTGTGGAAACCGTTGCTGCAGGACTGCTTCCCTGCAGATTACAACATGGTCGTTTTCAAATCCAATTTCAACAAATACTTGTCATAAACCGTCCCCATAAATAATCAAACTCAGTTCACTCCATTAATTATTTTTAATCCTCTCATAATATTGTTTATTCTTAAACTCATTGACCCTTATCCCGAGTGGCTTTTGGCCTTGATAAGTAGTGACCCATTCGTAAAAGTAAAAAAGTTTTTAAAAATCTCCAAGAAAGCTGATCGTCACATAGGTGCCAATTATTGAAGTAAATTCCTCGTCTCTATTCAGCTGAAGGTGTACACTTGGACTCACATCTTATGCCAACAATTTTCTTATTTGAGACTTGATGTGGATTCAGAAGTGAAAGAGAAAGAGTAGACATGATTTTCTCTTTGAAACAGATTCAGAAAAACTGCATAGAGAAGAACACGGCCTTTATATGGTCTTTGTTGACTTCAACAAACCGTTTGATGCTGTGGAAAAGACAACATTCTGGAAGATTCATCTGAAACACTTCACCAATTAGCGCTCTCCATACCAGTATGAAAGCAACAGATCGTTTTAAGTGACCAACGAAATGAAGCAAGGCTGCGTACTAGATCCCCACTCTTGTTAATCTTATTGTCTGCTGTTGTATTGACCGACGCAGGCATTGCGAGAAAGTTGTATCGATCGAGAGCAGGCCTGGTGAAGACCTGTTGAATGTCACTCAATACAAATCTGTGATCAATGCACAAAATGTTCTTATCTGTGAACGCATGTGATGCAGACTTTATTGCTGGTAACCATGATGACGCACAAGAGATGATAAATTGGTTTGCCAACTCAGTCAATACGTTTGGATTGAATATTAAGCAATACAGAAATAATGTATCAGCCATCTCCAGAATGCCATGAAACTGGTCAGAATCTGATCATAGGCGATCAACAGTTCTAGTGTCTGAATCCAAGTACTCGGGCACCACTGTCATGAATAATAAGCGGATGGATGAAGAAATCCACATCGGAAAGTTTAACAGCTTCATCACCTACGGCAAACTCAGCTTTGGTGTTATTTTGGATCATACGGACTACTGTTCTCATCTTATTCTCGCAACATTTTAGCCGACAGAATCTCCGATCTTCTTCATGTACATCTTGTAGAACTCGGGAATCTTTATGTCAAACTCGGGAAGCTGTATAGATTTTCGAACACTAAAGATTCCCGAGTTGAACATAAAGATTCCCGAGTTGAACATAAAGATTCCCGAGTTCGAAAAGATGCACCTGAAGAAGGTCGGGTGTTACATCGGCCAAAACAATAACCTCCAAGATGAGAACAGTAGTCCAAATAATCCAAATAATCAAAATTATCAATCTTCATAAGAACATAAGAAGTTTTGATGTAATAAACACCTGACATTCAAAACCAGATGCACAAGTCTTACTGTATGATGTATAAATATGGCCGGTATATAAAGTGGCAGTTCACAAATTCAACATCTATATGATATGGAGTCTATGACATATTTTGAAAGTTAAGTGGTAGGACTTTGTTTTGAACAAGAACATCCTAAGCCAGACCAACCTTCCTATGCAACTTACAATGGACAGACCACATGAGCAAGCTGGAGAATGAGAGACTACTCCTAACTCATAAAAAGCATTCGTAGTATAGGCAGACGCAAGTTTAGATTTAAAGACACTCTCGTCCCAGGGCTAGGATTAGGGTGTGATATCTCTACTGTCCTTGGTAAGGAGATAGTTTCTTCTGGAGTAGTACAATTTTTATTTTTGTCTAAATCCAGAGTGCCCGTTTTGGGGAGATCCATATTAAAAACCGACTTTGTGTCTATGTTTGCCCTCGTTATGGGGAGGCAAGTAAATGTTAAAACTTTAAAGTGGCACCTCAAAATAAAAAAATCCCCGACAGAGAAGTTGATAGAGAGTGACAATTCGCCATAAGGCGTCATTGCATTAAATGGGAATGATTCATAGCTGTCGATAATTAGCTTATAATAATATTTACATTTTATATAAATACAAATTTATGAAAAAAATTGACATCAAGTCGAGTATCATCATTTTCGAGGGGCGGGCTGAGTGAATAAAAAAAAAGTTAATAATAATAATAATATTAATAGTAATCATCATCATCATATTATTATTATTATTATTATTATTATTATTATTATTATTATTATTATTATTATTTGGTTTAACGCATGTTTTATATGCTAACATGTATTGGACGGCTTTTAAAAACTTACTTCTAAGCTTACTTAAATATAGACAGTATAGGGAGATGTGTGCAGAACAAGAGACTTCGATGGTATGGCCACGTTGAAAGAATGGATGAGAGTTCCTGTGTCAGCAGATGTAGAACAGTTAAGGTAGCAGGTCTAGTTCACAGGGGAAGGCCAAGGAAAACATAGGAAGAAGTGATAAAAATAAACTTGAGAGAAAGAGGGATAAATAAAGACCTAGCCAGAAATGGGTTAGTTTGGAAGTCAATTCCTTAATGCCGTCCAACACATGCCAGTGTGAAAAATGGACATTAAACCGATGATGATGATGATGATGACGATGATTATGAATTCTTTCAGGAATCAGATACTTACGAGAGGAACCACATGAAGGTTGCCAACATCCATAAGTGAAAATGGTGCAATGGAACCGATTGGATTCGAACTTGGCACACCCAAGTCGTCATTCCGCGTCATCATCCACTTCACCACGGCCATCTCCAAAACCCTATGAAAAGTTCGTGAACAAACAAACAAACACACACACACACACACACACACACAGGAACTTCAACTTTGTATATGTAGAGAGGCATCAATGATTTTATGTTTACTTATGAAAAATAAAATTTTAAAAGTATATATATATTCTAAAAACTTTCTTTGAGAAGAATGGTTGGAAGAGTCAATATCCAAACATGTACTTGTAATATGTAAATTTATTCTTACGCTCTTATAGATTTTTTATTCTGTTGTTGGCATTGTTTCCCTTACGGAAGGACCATGTGAAGGTTGCCAACATCCATAAATGACAATGGTGCTATGGAACCGACTATATTCGAACTTGACGCACTCAGGTCGTCAGTCCGCATTTTTATGCACTTCACCACTGCCACCTCCCGATTGTTTGCGGAATTGAGGTAATCAATTAATGTTATAAAAACGGCATCAAATTCCAACCACAGAGATAAAAGAGACCCATAACACCCGTGGAATCCAAATAAAACCATCCTTGGTCTAAAGTAATAAAAATGTCTATCATAATCTTAACTAGAATCATCTCAGTCACCAAAATACCACATTTACTCTAGGGGCCGTCCTACTTAAGATATCCCTAAATTTGTTAGAATTTTTATTTTTTTAAATTATATTTATGTACAAATATTCAGTAGAATAACATATAGAGTGGGGTGGGGGAACAAAAAAGGTGGTTAGTAAGACACTGATAACACTTTCTAAATAATAGACCACTCACGGTTTGTTCAGAACCAAAAACAAGCAGGTCAATCTCTAAATGGGAGTGGGGTCTGAGTGAATATGAAAAAGAAAACGTGATATAGAGTTGGTAGAATTGATCCTTACAAAAAGGCCAGTAAATGCATAAAATATTCCTTATATAAAAAAATGCATATTCTTAAACCTTATCCATTAAATATGTGTGTCTGGCAATTCAAATGCTATTTCAGACATAAGTGCGACAGACCAATTAACTGACGAACAAAACCTCTTACATAACTTCTAAACATGCTATTTCAGACATAAGTGCGACAGACTAATGAACTGACGAACAAAACCTCTCAAATAACTTCTAACCATGCTTTTTCTGACATAAGTGCGACAGACCAATGAACTGACGAACAAAACCTCTTACAGAACTTCTAAACATGCTATTTCAGACATAAGTGCGACAGACTAATGAACTGACGAACAAAACCTCTTACATAACTTCTAAACATGCTATTTCAGACATGAGTGCGACAGACTAATGAACTGACGAACAAAACCTCTTACAGAACTTCTAAACATGCTATTTCAGACATAAGTGCGACAGACTAATGAACTGACGAACAAAACCTCTTACATAACTTCTAAACATGCTATTTCAGACATGAGTGCGACAGACTAATGAACTGACGAACAAAACCTCTTACATAACTTCTAAACATGCTATTTCAGACATAAGTGCGACAAACAAATGAACTGACGAACAAAACCTTTTAAAGCACTTCTAAACATGCTATTTGAGACATAAGTGCGACAAACAAATGAACTGACGAACAAAACCTCTTACATAACTTCTAAACATGCTATTTCAGACATAAGTGCGACAGACTAATGAACTGACGAACAAAACCTCTTACCGAACTTCTAAACATGCTATTTCAGACATGAGTGCGACAGACTAATGAACTGACGAACAAAACCTCTTAAAGAACTTCTAAACATGCTATTTCAAACATAAGTGCGACAGACCAATGAACTGACGAACAAAACCTCTTACATAACTTCTAAACATGCTATTTCAGACATAAGTGCGACAGACTAATGAACTGACGAACAAAACCTCTTACCGAACTTCTAAACATGCTATTTCAAACATAAGTGCGACAGACCAATGAACTGACGAACAAAACCTCTTACATAACTTCTTAACATGCTATTTCAGACATAAGTGCGACAGACCAATTAACTGACGAACAAAACCTCTTACATAACTTCTAAACATGCTATTTCAGACATAAGTGCGACAGACCAATTAACTGACGAACAAAACCTCTTACATAACTTCTAAACATGCTATTTCAGACATAAGTGCGACAGACCAATTAACTGACGAACAAAACCTCTTACAGAACTTCTTAACATGCTATTTCAGACATGAGTGCGACAGACTAATGAACTGACGAACAAAACCTCTTAAAGAACTTCTAAACATGCTATTTCAGACATGAGTGCGACAGACCAATTAGCTGATGAACAAAACCTCTTAAAGAACTTCTAAACATGCTATTTCAGACATAAGTGCGACAGACTAATGAACTGACGAACAAAACCTCTTACATAACTTCTAAACATGCTATTTCAGACATAAGTGCGACAGACTAATGAACTGACGAACAAAACCTCTTACAGAACTTCTAAACATGTTATTTCTAACATAAGTGCGACAGACTAATGAACTGACGAACAAAACCTCTTACATAACTTCTAAACATGCTATTTCAGACATAAGTGCGACAGACTAATGAACTGACGAACAAAACCTCTTACATAACTTCTAAACATGCGATTTCAGACATAAGTGCGACAGACCAATTAACTGACGAACAAAACCTCTTACAGAACATCTAAACATGCTATTTCAGACATAAGTGCGACAGACTAATGAACTGACGAACAAAACCTCTTTAAAAACTTCTAAACATGTTATTTCTAACATAAGTGCGACAGACTAATGAACTGACGAACAAAACCTCTTACAGAACTTCTAAACATGCTATTTCAGACATAAGTGCGACAGACTAATAAACTGACGAACAAAACCTCTTACATAACTTCTAAACATACTATTTCAGACATAAGTGCGACAGACCAATTAACTGACGAATAAAACATCTTACAGAACTTCTAAACATGCTATTTCAGACATAAGTGCGATAGACCAATTAACTGACGAACAAAACCTCTTACAGAACTTCTAAACATGCTATTTCAGACATGAGTGCGACAGACTAATGAACTGACGAACAAAACCTCTTAAAAAACTTCTAAACATGTTATTTCTAACATAAGTGCGACAGAGTAATGAACTGACGAACAAAACCTCTTACAGAACTTCTAAACATGCTATTTCAGACATAAGTGCGACAGACTAATGAACTGACGAACAAAACCTCTTACATAACTTCTAAACATGCTATTTCAGACATAAGTGCGACAGACTAATGAACTGACGAACAAAACCTCTTAAAAAACTTTTATACATGTTATTTCTAACATAAGTGCGGCAGACTAATGAACTGACGAACAAAACCTCTTACATAACTTCTAAACATGCTATTTCAGACATAAGTGCGACAGACTAATGAACTGACGAACAAAACCTCTTACATAACTTCTAAACATGCTATTTTAGACATAAGTGCGACAGACCAATTAACTGACGAACAAAACCTCTTACAGAACTTCTAAACATGCTATTAAGACATAAGATTGACAGACTAATGAACTGACGAACAAAACCTCTTATATCACTTCTAAACATGCTATTTAAAACATAAGTGCGACAGACTAATGAACTGACGAACAAAACCTCTTACATAACTTCTAAACATGCTATTTCAGACATAAGTGCGACAGACCAATTAACTGACGAATAAAACCTCTTACAGAACTTCTAAACATGCTATTTCAGACATAAGTGCGACAGACCAATTAACTGACGAACAAAACCTCTTACAGAACTTCTAAACATGCTATTTCAGACATGAGTGCGACAGACTAATGAACTGACGAACAAAACCTCTTACAGAACTTCTAAACATGCTATTTCAGACATAAGTGCGACAGACCAATGAACTGACGAACAAAACCTCTTAAAAAAACTTCTAAACATGTTATTTCTAACATAAGTGCGACAGACTAATGATCTGACGAACAAAACCTCTTACATAACTTCTAAACATGCTATTTCAGACATAAGTGCGACAGACTAATGAACTGACGAACAAAACCTCTTACATAACTTCTAAACATGCTATTTTAGACATAAGTGCGACAGACCAAGTAACTGACGAACAAAACCACTTACAGAACTTCTAAACATGCTATTTCAGACATAACATCGACAGACTAATGAACTGACGAACAAAACCTCTTATATCACTTCTAAACATGCTATTTCAAACATAAGTGCGACAGACCAATGAACTGACGAACAAAACCTCTTACATAACTTCTAAACATGCTATTTCAGACATAAGTGCGACAGACTAATGAACTGACGAACAAAACCTCTAACATAACTTCTAAACATGCTATTTTAGACATAAGTGCGACAGACTGATGAACTGACGAACAAAACCTCTTACATAACTTCTAAACATGCTATTTCAGACATAAGTGCGACAGACCAATTAACTGACGAACAAAACCTCTTACAGAACATCTAAACATGCTATTTCAGACATAAGTGCGACAGACTAATGAACTGACGAACAAAACCTCTTTAAAAACTTCTAAACATGTTATTTCTAACATAAGTGCGACAGATTAATGAACTGACGAACAAAACCTCTTACAGAACTTCTAAACATGCTATTTCAGACATAAGTGCGACAGACTAATAAACTGACGAACAAAACCTCTTACATAACTTCTAAACATGCTATTTCAGACATAAGTGCGACAGACCAATTAACTGACGAATAAAACCTCTTACAGAACTTCTAAACATGCTATTTCAGACATGAGTGCGACAGACTAATGAACTGACGAACAAAACCTTTTAAATGACTTCTAAACATGCTATTTCAGACATGAGTGCGACAGACCAATAAACTGACGAACAAAACCTCTTACAGAACTTCTAAACATGCTATTTCAGACATAAGTGCGACAGACAAATGAACTGCCGAACAAAACCTCTTAAAGAACTTCTAAACATGCTATTTCAGACATAAGTGCGACAGACCAATTAGCTGATGAACAAAACCTCTTACAGAACTTCTAAACATGCTATTTCAGACATAAGTGTTACAAAGACTAATGAACTGACGAACAAAACCTCTTACATAACTTCTAAACATGCTATTTCAGACATAAGTGCGACAGACCAATTAACTGACGAACAAAACCTCTTAAAAAAACTTCTAAACATGTTATTTCTAACATAAGTGCGACAGACTAATTAACTGACGAACAAAACCTCTTACATAACTTCTAAACATGCTATTTCAGACATAAGTGCGACAGACTAATGAACTGACGAACAAAACCTCTTACATAACTTCTAAACATGCTATTTTAGACATAAGTGCGACAGACCAAGTAACTGACGAACAAAACCTCTTACAGAACTTCTAAACATGCTATTTCAGACATAACATCGACAGACTAATGAACTGACGAACAAAACCTCTTATATCACTTCTAAACATGCTATTTCAAACATAAGTGCGACAGACCAATGAACTGACGAACAAAACCTCTTACATAACTTCTAAACATGCTATTTCAGACATAAGTGCGACAGACTAATGAACTGACGAACAAAACCTCTAACATAACTTCTAAACATGCTATTTTAGACATAAGTGCGACAGACTGATGAACTGACGAACAAAACCTCTTACATAACTTCTAAACATGCTATTTCAGACATAAGTGCGACAGACCAATTAACTGACGAACAAAACCTCTTACAGAACATCTAAACATGCTATTTCAGACATAAGTGCGACAGACTAATGAACTGACGAACAAAACCTCTTTAAAAACTTCTAAACATGTTTTTTCTAACATAAGTGCGACAGACTAATGAACTGACGAACAAAACCTCTTACAGAACTTCTAAACATGCTATTTCAGACATAAGTGCGACAGACTAATAAACTGACGAACAAAACCTCTTACATAACTTCTAAACATGCTATTTCAGACATAAGTGCGACAGACCAATTAACTGACGAATAAAACCTCTTACAGAACTTCTAAACATGCTATTTCAGACATGAGTGCGACAGACTAATGAACTGACGAACAAAACCTCTTAAATGACTTCTAAACATGCTATTTCAGACATGAGTGCGACAGACCAATGAACTGACGAACAAAACCTCTTACAGAACTTCTAAACATGCTATTTCAGACATAAGTGCGACAGACAAATGAACTGCCGAACAAAACCTCTTAAAGAACTTCTAAACATGCTATTTCAGACATGAGTGCGACAGACCAATTAGCTGATGAACAAAACCTCTTACAGAACTTCTAAACATGCTATTTCAGACATAAGTGTTACAAAGACTAATGAACTGACGAACAAAACCTCTTACATAACTTCTAAACATGCTATTTCAGACATAAGTGCGACAGACCAATTAACTGACGAACAAAACCTCTTAAAAAAACTTCTAAACATGTTATTTCTAACATAAGTGCGACAGACTAATTAACTGACGAACAAAACCTCTTACATAACTTCTAAACATGCTATTTCAGACATAAGTGCGACAGACTAATGAACTGACGAACAAAACCTCTTACATAACTTCTAAACATGCTATTTTAGACATAAGTGCGACAGACCAAGTAACTGACGAACAAAACCTCGTACAGAACTTCTAAACATGCTATTTTAGACATAAGATCGACAGACTAATGAACTGACGAACAAAACGTCTTATATCACTTCTAAACATGCTATTTCAAACATAAGTGCGACAGACCAATGAACTGACGAACAAAACCTCTTACATAACTTCTAAACATGCTATTTCAGACATAAGTGCGACTGACCAATGAACTGACGTCCAAAACCTCTTACATAACTTCTAAACATGCTATTTCAGACATAAGTGCGACAGACTAATGAACTGACGAACAAAACCTCTTACATAACTTCTAAACATGCTATTTCAGACATAAGTGCGACACACTAATGAACTGACGAACAAAACCTCTTACCGAACTTCTAAACATGCTATTTCAGACATAAGTGCGACAGACCAATGAACTGACGACCAAAACCTCTTAAAGAACTTCTAAACATGCTATTTCAGACATAAGGGCGACAGACCAATTAACTGACGAACAAAACCTCTTACAGAACTTCTAAACATGCTATTTCAGACATGACTGCGACAGACCAATGAACTGACGAACAAAACCTCTTACATAACTTCTAAACATGTTATTTCAGAAACGTCAGTGTTTCTTGTGGATTGTTGCAGCATGATTTTAAGAAGACTGAAACGTAATTCTTACAAAAATACTTTCTTCTGGTCGGAATCATTTTCTTTGACAATAAAGAGGAACACTCACCGACAGGACAACGAATGAGGTGCTTCGCATGTCGTGTCTGCTGGGTAAAGAAGGGCTTCTCTTCATAAGTGCAGGTTATTATAGTGGCGTCTTATTTGCATATGTGGAGATCAGCTGATATAAATGAAGAGTACAGCTGGGAAGCAACAGAAGCGATTTGGATTGCAGAGAGAATGTGGTTGTATCGAAAATCGGTTGGAAGTTGGATTACAGTCAAAACTTTTTTATTTATTTATTCATTTTTCTGGCATAGTTAGGTAACATTTTCAAATGTCTGACATCTTAAAAAGACATAACTCTGTATTCGTCCATACATGTGTTATTTCCCTTTAATCGGAACAAAAAGAATAATATTTTCTAAAAAATAACCTGGCATAATTTTAGGAAACGAAAAGCAAAAGAAATTGTTAGTAAATACACTATCGGACAACGCCGGGTCGGGAAAGGTAGTTAGATTTCATGTTTCCCCGATTATTTACTTTAAAATGGTGTACTCACAGGAGGGACCTCGTGAAAGTTACCAACATCCATAAATTAAAGTTGTGCTATAGAACGGCCGCACGTTATGCACTTCACCACCGCCACCTCCTGATTGTTTGTGAAATTAAGGTAGTAAATGAATGTTGTAGAAAACGGCATTTGTTGTCATCAATTCATCCCAAATCAAATTCCAACCACGAAGATGAAAAAAATCCATAACACCCGTAGAGTCCAAATAAAGCCATAAAGAATTTATTTTTTTTATAAAAGAAATTCTTTATGGCTTTATTTTTTTTAAGTACTTTTAATGATACTAAGTTTCTACCACCGCCATCTCGCATGTGTTCCAAAAACATTAAGTATAATGATTTTATTATTGCATAAAACAGTAAATTATAGCACGTTGTCTCGTTGACATGACATGCTGAAAAAAAAAACATCTCGTTTTATGTGATTTTTTTAATATGGCCGATGTAACTAAGTAATGCAAGATGAATTATAATTTGCCCCTAATAAAAATGCAAATAAATTATGTTTTTATTTTTCCCATTTTGTAAAAGTCTTAAGGTGCAAGGGTTATTTCCCTTGTATTACAAACAGACTTATTTCAATTTGTTTTGCATGATTTATTTACATCGGCCATATTAAAAAAATAGAATGTGATGAGATGTTTTTTCAACATTATGGGGAGTAAAATGTAGACCTTGGGTTTACTTTCGGCAGCCTCGTAATTCTCACTTCCCTTATTTTGTCCTTTAGTCTTCACATTCTATGAGCGATGTTTCTGACAAAGCGGGAATAATTGCTGTTTTCTAGGTCAGAATTTATCCATCTAACACTTATCGTTTGTTAGTTTTTGACTTTGAAGTAGTTTTTTTTAACTTTATACATCAAGTGGCCTCATGCCTTGTCTGGAGTGAATAATAAAATTTCACATGTACTATTTCATTTGCTATAAATTACTGATTTTCTTTTTTTTTTGGGGGGGGGGGGTCCAAAAATTCTTAAATAAATAGTTTTATGCAATAAGATGTTTTGAAATAGTGCCGAGCAAGATTTCTTAGCATTCCCTTAGAGTTAATATTCACCTGATTTGTAATCCTAGAAAATGTCAGCCTGTGTTAAACACTTCTGTTGGATAAAACTAGAGGTAATAAAATGAGACTGTATAATACGCAGTCTCATTTTATTACCTCTAGTTTTATAAACTGACTTGTAATTACGTTTCAGAATTTTTTAGATGAGGATTGATAATTTGGATTTTTTGGATTATTCAGACTACTATTCTCATCTTCGTTGTTATTTGCACAATGTTTCAGCCGAGGCAACCTCCGACTTTCTTCAGGTGCAACTTTTCAAACTTGGAAATCTCTGTCGAACTCAAGAACCTATACGCAATTTTGAAGTGAACCCTTTATTTAATCCACATGTGTAGATTGTCCTTGTCCTGTCAGCTATGATCACATAAAAGTGTTAAATTATTCTTAGTTGGTATCACCTGTAGTAAGAAAAAGACCTTCAACCTCCAGAAGACTCTAATTTAGACACGATTGTTAATCAATGTCTTCATCCGAACGTTCAATACCAAAGAAGGTTAAAGGTTGCATCGGCCGAAACGTTGTAAAAATAACAACCAAGATGAGAATAGTAGTCCGAATAATCCACATAATACAAACCATTAAATTGTTCTTTTTAAGGTGAGGGTTGAAATCCCGCGAAATGGACAAATTAATGAGAATCAATTTCGGTTACATTTGCAAAGTAAAGTTTTTCTCTAATATTATTATTATGTGAAAATATTTTGCTTAACAAATGGTAAAAAAGACTTTTTCAAAAATCTAGGATTGGGGGAGGGGCTATCGTTAATCTTGTATATGTATAAAACTCATTGTCTGTGTGTATATGTGTGCGTGTGAGTGTCACAATATGACGAAGTTACCTCCCTTTAGATTCCCCTTAGAGGTAACTCTCCTGTAACAAAGATAGGGAAGGAAGCAATATTCGAGATGGCGACCCCGTATAAATTTTAACTTGTCTATGTTCTCTGTTTCTACACACTAACAAAGAATGTTTTACTGACAACAAATGTGTTTAATATTTATAGCGTCATGTTTGTGTGTTCCCTACGGAAAGAAAGGTTAGAGAATCTACATAAAATTTTAAAGTGTATTCTCATGCCAAATTTACCGGAGAAGACAACAAAAGTGTTCCCGAATCCTATGAAGGTATTTATTTACTCCTCTCCAGGAGTTAGGCACAAGGCCAGTTTTATCTTACTCCCACAAGTAAGATGTGACCCAAGGTCGGGTTGGGAAAGTGAGGTTTGAAAAGCCAGCGCCCAAGAGGTGGGCACTTTGGCCATTAAAAATTGCCTGGGCAGCCCATCGGCATTCCCCGGTAGGAGCGCCTCAGGCAGTAAGCAATAAACTTACTCCTCCCCAAAGAGGGGAGGCGAAGCCTGGGAGTGTTGACCTCCTAGAACTGCACAGGACAGACCCATAGACCAGCGTAAATCAAGCCCCAGAAGGTCAAGACAATACCAGTCTATGGGGTGCAGTATCCATCGGAACAGATACTACACTTTGATCTTAATGAAGGTATAACCCCCATAAAAATCAAAATATATCCTATTTTTATGAAATTTAATTCATATGTATAAAAATTTCTTGTGAAAACAATGGAAATGATCCCGAATCTCTAAGTGTCTTCTTAACCTAAGACAGCTATGGAATCCGAATCTCTTTTAAAACTTCAAATATATCCTATTTTGATGAAATTTATATCATATGTATAAAATTCTACGGGGTAGACAATGGAAGTGGTGATGAATCTCTACGTTACCCCTTAAGCGCCGAATATCTACGTACCTCCACTTCTAAGTGGCCCATTGGGACAGAACACTCTTAAAACTTAAAATACGTATATCCGATTTTAATCAAATTTAAACCATATGTATAAGACACTAATTCATTAGGTTTTCCAACATTTCAGCTTCTTCCGACTATATTAGGGGGCGAAACGAGAGGAGGGGCCCTTTAAAAACAAAGAAAGTGTTATGAGCATAGTGAAAAAAGTACATAGTAGGGATCCTCATTCAATCTCAAGCTACGCCGGGAGTTTCTGCTAGTCTTATATATAAAGGAAAGTTATATTTCCGTCTGTGTGTGTAGGGGGATAAAACTCAGAAACTACCAAAGATACACTTACAAATCTTACATCATGGGGATTCTGTATGATCTTGGGCTGGAAATGTTTTTAAAAAATACTGCAATATTGACCAGGGATCAAATTAGTACATGGGGGAGTGGCAGAAAAATGTCTTTCTTTCAATCTTACTGAATCGGTTTCCCAGTTCGACTATTATGTTTGCAAGTTCGAAACGATCAGAGGTTACATCGGCTGAAACGTTGTGAAAATAACAACCCAGATGAGAATAGTAATCTGAATAATCCAAATAATACAAGTGATTTATAATTATAAAAAAAATTCCTGGAATTTCTTCACCAAAGATTCAATCAATTCAACTATGTTTAAGTATTTAAGTATTTTCTCTTTCGTTTAACCAATTTATATCGATATATTTTCTGTAACATATTTAAGAAATAAGTAATTTAAGATTACGGTACAAATTTAAGAACTCATTTTCATAAATGCTTTATGAAATGATATAAACAATCAATTAAAATCAGATTTACGTTTACTGAATTGTGCACAAAACTATTATTATACTAAAGCTGAGTTACTCAACTTTTTTTCCTAAGTTTTCTATCCTATAAAATATATATAATGCCTTAGTTTTGAGATTGAGTTATGTTTGGAAAAAAATCCATTTTAATTGTTCTAATTAGCTTTAATTTTCAAATAAATCAAGTGACCTATCTTGTAAGTTTCTGTCTATCACTTTCTTCCTCTCTCACAATATTTGTTTGACCCCTCCCCCACTCTTAGTTTTACAGTCTCTATCACTCTCGTTTCTGTAACCTTCCCCCTCCCTCTCTCTCTCTCTCTCTCTCTCTCTCTATATATATATATATATATATATATATATATATATATATATATATATATATTTTATACGTACATAAAAGTAATCCATGAACACGTGTTTCTGGCTCACAGCCGTCATCAGCATGGCTAACTTAGATCGAACCTTCGATATTGATGTCTATAGTCCAGCGTTCTACCACTGGACCAAGACGCTCTGTCTAGAAATATGTACGATTTTTATCACCTAAATATTTAATGTATTTTTATGTAATTATTTTTATTGGTGATTGTAGCGTTCGTTGTTATTTTGCTTACTATTATTTCGATTTTCTCACTTTCCTATATATATATATATATATATATATATATATATATATATATATATATATATATATATATATATATATATATAATGTATTTTTATGTAATTATTTTTATTGGCGATATGTAGCGTTCGCTGTTATTTTGCTTACTATTATTTCGATTGTCTCACTTTCCTAAATGATTCAGATGCAGAAAATTGCATTATTAGTCGCTCTTAACATCATAGGACGAATTTTACGTTAATATATATATATTTATTTATTTTATACGTGCATAAAATTAATCCATGTGTTTCTGGCTCACAGAGATCGAACCTTCGATATTGATGTCTATAGTCCAGCGTTCTACCACTGGACCAAGACGCTCTGTGTACGGTTTTATCACCTAAATATTTAATGTATTAAATAGTAAGCAAAATAACAACGAACTCTACAATCACCAATAAAAAATAATTACATAAAAATACATTATATATATATATATATATATATATATATATATATATATATATATATATATATATATTTCTCTGATTATTAACATTCAAATGTAATAAAGAAAAGAAAGAATAAAAAGGATTGGAATAAAATTATTTATTATGAGCAAAAAGGAAATAACATCACAAGTCGTAATACGATTTAATCTGTTGTTGAGTAAGAAAATGAAGAAAATAGAGGGAAGATATAACAAGCAGAAAGAGACTAATTTGGAATTTTCTCTTCTTATGTTTTTATATTTAACTGGATTGGCAAACGCAATTTTCCTGATTCAAACACTCTAAACCGAGATCTAGTATTGTATAA
This sequence comes from Sepiola atlantica, assembly GCA_963556195.1. Lineage (NCBI taxonomy): Eukaryota > Metazoa > Mollusca > Cephalopoda > Sepiida > Sepiolidae > Sepiola > Sepiola atlantica. The sequence continues at coordinate 172,329,614 of OY744520.1, read as the reverse complement.
AAACAAGAATATTTGTCACTTTTTACAATGGGAATTTGCTTTAAAACCATTAAAAATAAATATATCATTACATTTAATAAAATTCAGTAATACATATAAAAGTCCATTTTAAATTTTAGTGGTTAAAATTTCGTGAAAATTCTCGTAGCTTCTCCCTTTACTAAAAATAATCTCGTCATACATAGCCAATAATAGTATCCCTTTTGAGGGAGCTGGATATATTCCCAAATATTAAACTAGCCTTGTGTCGCACCCAGCCTCCGCGGGAAGGCAGTAATTAGGCAGGTAAATACAGACCTACGTACGTAAAAGACAACAACAAAAATAAAGGAAATGATACAAGGGAGATAATCGCACGTTAAATTATTCTAATTACTTCCCCTTGATAGTTTTGAGTTTTCAAGGGAGATAACTCTAAGTAATTTTTATGATTCAAGGGAAATAATTTGGGTATGTTATTTGCTTCTGATGCATTCTGTGTAAGCAAATAAATAAATATCGGTGCAATATTAGTATAAGGCCAATGCAGTTAATTATTTTACATGGTAACTGGGTACCGTTAGTTAGCTATTCCAAGCTATTCCATCAACCGGCCACTCCCAAAATGGCAGCGAGTCGACGTTTTATATCGCCCTTATGGAAATGAAAAAATCGTTCTAATTAAAGTTCTGCTTGATATTTTTAAATTCTTTTTCGTGCCGTGAGAGATAAACTATTACTGAATAAGTGCAAAATAATGCTTTTACATGAAAATAATTAACTGCATTGGCCTTATACTAAAATTGCACCTAAATATCAAATATGATTTTAAAATAGGTGAGATATTTTTTTTAATCTGAATTGCTGCATGTCATACGTAGGTGCTAAAGAAAAGTAGAAAGAGAAATGAATCAAAATACCGAGTCTTATTTTCTTTTTTTGTTAAATGTTGAAATGGGATTGTACACGAAAGTTTGTTTTTTTTTACTTTTTCTTTTAATATTTAATTTTATTTATCTTCCTCCAACAAGGTAAGATGTGACACAAGGTCGGGAAAGTGGGATTTGAAAAGCCAGCGCCCGAGAAGGTGAGCACTCCGGCCATTTAAGAATTGCTTGGGCAGCCCCCTCGGCATTCCCCGGTAGGGGCATCTCAGGCGATTAGCAATAAACTAACCCCTTCTCAAAGGGTGAGAAGGCAAAGCCTGGGAGGGTGTACCTCCTAGAACTGCACAGGACGGACAACCGATAGACCGGCGTAAATCAAGACCCGAAGGCCCAGACAATACCGGTCTATTGGGTGGGGTTTTAATATTTTTCAAATCTTATTATTAAACAAATCAAAGTATTTAAAGTTACATTTTGACAAAAGTTAAATTATTCAACTTTTAAAAAATTAATAAAGTCATAATGAATACATTGGTTAATTTTTTATTTATTTTTTACTAATGAGTCACCATGTATCAAGTGGATTTATCAATTGAATGATGAAGAATATTATAAGAGGGTTGAAAATGATGAATGATGTAGAATATTATGAGAGGATTGAAAATGATTAATGGAATAGACAAAGTCTGATTACTTATATGATGATTTATCCAAATCATACAAATTATCAATCTTCATCTAAAAACTTCTGGAACAGAATTAGCATCACATCATAAACCGTACTTAATTTATCATGTGACGTTAATTCTGGCGTCCTAGAATTTAAATTGTATACGTTCTTCTAGAACCGGTTTGTTCATCAGCTTTTGTTCATTTGTTTTTTTTTGTTGTTTTTTTTGCTACCTGCAGAAAATTCGATGAAGAATCGAAAGTGATACTTATGGAACATTCATTATTTTTTTTTATTTTGACACAAAATAGATTATTAGAAAAATAAAAAAAATAAGAAACGTATAGTCAAGCAGATGAATTCGGCTATGTTTTACAATATTCGCTTATATATATATATATATAGAGAGAGAGAGAGAGAGAGAGAGAGAGAGAGAGAAAGAGAGAGAGAGAAAGAGAGAGAGAAAGAGAGAGAGAGAGAGAAAGAAAGAGAGAGAGAGAGAAAGAGAGAGAGAGAGAGAGAGAGAGAGAGAGAGAGAGATAATAGATAGATAGATAGATAGAAGGATGAAAAGGAATTAGAAAAGCGACAGAGGCAGATCTTTTTTCAATTCAGTTGCTCAATGCAAGGTATATTCCGCAAAAAGGCAATTTATATAATTAATTTTTTCCTTAAGCCAGGCTTTTCAAAGATCAAAATCTTATCATCAGAGGAAATTGCTGGGATAGATAAGTTGGCAAAACCAAGATTTAAAATCTGTTTTTTTTTTTCCCACAATCTTTGTTTTACTTTTTCAGATTTTAAATCTTGGCTTTTGCAAACTCATCTATATCTTACTATATTTTCCAATAACCATGTTTTTATTTTATTATTTTTATTTTTATTTTTTCACATTCATTTCTGTGATATATATTTTTTACGGTCCGTTTCATTTGTCTTGTGCCAAACAACATTTTTATGTTAATATCGTCTCTGCAACATTACAAAATCATCAGAAAAATTCACAAAGAGTAAAATGTTCTTGGATTAAAGTGTCTTGAAAAAAAACCTTCACTATACAGTGGTTGATTTTGGGGTGAAACCAAACAAAAAAACAAAGAAAAGAGCAAACTCACATGTGGGGGAACCCACTAATACGCCATTTATATATATATATATATATATATATATATAAACAATATTATGCTATTATTCATTTTTCTGATATATTTAAAATCAAAAACTTTGGTACATTTTACAAACCGTTTCATCCACAGAAGAACATCCAACATGTGTATATCAATCCCGGATCTTTCATCTATGGACTCTTCAGAAATCAAATAAGTTCTTCTTAAGAAACAATACATAGCAAGACAGTAAAACAAAAATCACAATAACAAACAAATCACAGTGAATACATTTCAACTCGAGGAGAGGCATAGAAAACGCTACCAAGAAAGAGCCGCCATCTTTTTTTATGAAGTAAACCCATGAAAAAAATATGCACAATATTGCCCAGAGAAAAATGCGGCAGAAGAGTTAATAGTTTATTTGTTGAAAGTTAAAAAAAAAGAAGATTATTAAAAATTCCTTTATCAATATACAAATAATAATCATTATATAAGACATGGTATTTAGAGTTAATTTGAAAAGAGAATTATTTCAAAATACAGAGATACGAAACCACATGGTACTAATTGCATTAGGAAGGTCGTTTATGAAGATCAGGAATAATAAAGGTCCAAATATCGACCCCTGGGTCACACCCGCATTAATGTGATGACTCCCTTATTTATTTCGCCTTGTGTTCACTGGAAAATCAACATTTATCATGTACAGCTAGCCTCAGTCCTTCTCAGTCACACATGTGCCATGTCTTCACAGCCTTGATGCCCTGTGTGGTTTACCTCGTCACTATTGCTTGCATAGTTTCATCATTACAACTGTTTCAATAAGTAAAATCTCTGTTCCAAATTTCATATGAATTGGTCTAATGGGCTTGGAGTTATAGTGTGCGCATACATACAAATTTACATATACACCACTAAGATTGGTTAAGTTGTAAGTTTGTGGGTGATGAGCTCGGCTCGCTGTGTTCAAATGTCAGCCGAGATGTTGTGTCAATGTCACTATTACTCTTGGAAAAGGTATGAATTCATCTCTTCTCCGCTATTGGTTAAATAGTAAAGTAGATTAAACTAGTGACCCAGAAAAGGCAACTACTCTAGGAGAAAGTAAACGCCACGCAAAACTCTGAGATTTATAATTCATTGGTCTTGCGGCAATCACTTGCACCACTCTTTTGGTATCAGCAGGCCAAAATGTCTGTATGATGTTGTGCAGGCCATATTCAGTGGTAAAGGCGAACTGACCAGACATGTACAATTGCATAGACTGCTCACTAACTCTACCATACACGAAACACGATTCCATACTCTCGCTTTCCCTCTCTCACTCTCTCTCCCTCTCTCTGCCTGTATGTCTCTGCCTCTCCTTCCCTCTCTCTCTCATTCACTCACCCAAACACAAAAATGTCTCCAGTTTGTTATTTATTGGTATTGTGGCAATCATTTGCACCAGTCTTTTATTATCAGCATGTCTGTGTGCGCAGGCCATATGAGATGTTATAGTGGCACAGGCGAGATGCCCGGAGAGGAACGATTGCATCCACTGCCTACTAGATCAACCATACTCGAAAGACGAGTCCATACAGGAAAAAAAAAACATATCTATTACTAATAGAGAGTTGGTATCTGTCTGCTTGAAGCCGACACCATACTGTTACTTCTATATCTAAAGCCAAAAATATATTATTACTATCTTTTAATGCTCAATTCAGTTTACTATACTATTTCAGACTAATGTACTATCACTCAGTTCTCAATTATAGGGGTAGTATAGTATCTGTTCTGTTGTCATGAGACCATCCTCTCAGGCATAATCTCCTCCTTTGGAGGGGAGTAGTATAGTATATATTCGTTTGAAATGATACCATCCTCCCAGGCATTACCTCTTCCTGGGAGGGGGGGGGAGATTAGAATATGTTCGTTTGTCCTATTTTTTTAAAACTTAGTTCACCCCAAATAAGGCAAGTTGCCACTGTAGAAGTAAGGGACTATTGAGAATTAGGGTGAAAGTTTTTGGAGATCATCCTAAATTGGGAGCTATGCAGCAGGATGCTTGTTCACATTAATTTTAAATTTCTGCATGTTGGTACAGTCGGGGCAACAGGGAGCAGGGAGGGAGTTCCAAAGGCCGGCAGCTCAAGAAAAGAAGCTATTGGAGTAGAAGGCTCTCTGGCATCTGGGGACCTCCAAAATGAATGGATGGGATTTAGCTGATTGTCGGGTTGGTCGCATGTATTTACGTCGAGGAGGCACCAGAGCACAAAGTTCATCGGAGCACATTCCATTGAAGTATTTGTAAAACAAACACAAGGATGCAACATTGCAGTGATGGGACAGGGGCTGGAGATTGGTGGATAGTAAGGGACCTATTAGATTAGATACTCTTTTTGGGGCCTTATCTAAGAGGGAGAGACTAGTGGATGGTGCACCAGCCCAGATGTGACAACAATACTCCATGCATGGGCGGATGGTGGCTTTGTAGAGACATGGGATACTGTCAGGTGAGAAAAGTTTTCTAACATGGTAGAGGGATCCCACCTTCTTTGCAGCAGCCTTGGAAATGTCTTCTACATATTTGTTTCAATTCATGTTACCTGTGAATGTTAGGCCGAGTAGTTTGAACATTGGACTCTCAGGTAGGGTGTTATTTGCCATGCAATCGGTGGTTGAAGAGGTTTCTTGTAGTTGTTGAAGGAAAGAAGCTTTGTCTTTGCAGCATTAAATGTTACCATTCATTTATGACCCCATTCCACTACAGACTGGAGGTCACTTTTTAAGGATTCAGCCATTGCCTCGGATATGTGCGTGTTCGTTTTACCCACATAACAAGAGTAGAGCATTGTGTCATTAACAAATATACCTATCTCAGACAAAATGTCATAAGGGAGGTCGTTTATGAAAATCAGGAACAATAAATATCCAAGGATGGATCCCTGGGGTTCACCTGCATTTATGTCATATTGTTTGGATGAACGGCCATTGAGGACAACCTGAGCCTTTCTTTTGGTTAGGAAGGATCTAATTATATTAAAAATCCGTCCAGTAATACCATATGAATTAATTTTTATGAGAAGACCTTTATGCCAGACCTTGTCGAAAGCCTTGGATATATCAAGCATTACCACCCTAGCTCCACCTGCCCTGTCCAGTGTATGATATATGCGTTCAGAGATAACTGTTAGGATATCCGCAGTAGATTGTGCTTGCTTAAATCCATACTGATTGTAAGAAAGAAGCTTTGCATTAACGAGTTACAAACTTTCGCTAAATTGATTAAAGATTCAAAGATTTTAGTGGAGAGCAGGAGTAGACTGATGGGGCGATAATTCTGAGGGTCAGTTCTATTTCCAGAATTCTTGAAGACTGGTACCACAGAGGCAATTTTCCAGCTATCAGGGAAGCAAGATGCCGCAAGGTATTTGTTGTAGAGTTTGGAGAGAACAGGGACCAGATCAGCAGAGCATTTCTTTATGACTATTACTGGTATAAGAGCAGGCCCACAAGCTTTGGATGTGTCAAGGTTTTTTATGATGTCTCGGACATGAGATGGGGTGATGGTCAGGTCATCAAGTGTGGCTTCAGTCACAATGAGGAATTTGGGAAAGAGTGGTTTGCAGAATCCAAAGTGGAGTTTAAGGTGAACCGTTGGGCAAGCAGTTCAGCCTTATCAGTTGTCGTGCAAACGACATCATTGTAGTTGGATAGTGGGGGAATTGTTTATTTTCCCATTATTCACCACACTATTGAAGATTTTCCAGAAATCACGAGTACCTAGTTTTTTTGACTGAATACGTTTTTTGGTTATCTCTGTATACCTTCTCTTTGCTTCATCTATTGCAGTCTTACAATGATTTCTTGACACTATAAGTTTCTGTCTATTTGTAGTTGACTTATGGTGGCTGAATTGTCGGAGTTCTTACTGCTTCTGAGAAATAGCAGCTGCACAGTTCGACGTGAACCATTGAGGAGAGTGGGGCTTGCTCTAGAATTTTCGCATGGGGACATGTGCTTCAATGCCTGCTTTGACCCATCTAGTTACTTTATCTGTGCACTGATCAGCAGGGAGAGAAAAAGTTTCACTCCATAGGGCGTCTCTGATGTGATCTCTGATGGATTCCCAATCAGTCCGCTTGTAGTATCTCATCGTTTTGAGCAACGGCTCATCAGCTTTGGAACGAGATTCTAAGGTGATATCAATCATTAATAAAAGGTGATCAGCATTCGCGAGTGGGCTATGAGCATTCGTCACACAAGCCTCAGGGAGTGAGGTCGAGAAGTGAGGCTTGCTTGTCAACACGATCAGGGAGGCGGGTCAGGAAAGTGACAGTCTGTGAGAAGGAGTGCGCTATGGAGAAACGATATGTGGAGTTACCACCTGCGTCTGTATAGCTGGAGAATCAAAGCCAATCACAGTGATGTACATTGAAATCCTCAAATACATGTTTTTGGGCACTCGAGTAAAGTGAGAATGCTATATCTATGCTTTCAGAAACAGAATTAAGCAGGGGACAGTCCTAGGTCGAAAGAGAACGGTATAACAAATATAAGTAACTAACGCTGTGATGTTCGGTCATTCTAAAGCACATGTAGGCTTGGTCATCTGATTCTAACCTATGTTCTCTAGCCAGGAGGAGGATGTTCCAAACATGAACTCCTAGTCCGTGCATATGTTTATCAGAGTCTTTCCGATAAAGTAGGAAATCGTCAGTCATGTCAAAGTCGTGAGAGGAGGTTGAGGATTGAAGGTTCGTTTCACTTAGGATATCCGGGGAGTTTGTCAGGAGAAAAGTTTCTACATCGTTGATGTTTGTTCTAAGTCTCCGGATATTTGTGAATGCGAACCTCAAGGGCAGAGATGAAGATGTTTTTTGGTGGGTGTCTGGTTTAGGTTTGTTTCTTTTTCTTTGTATTGTCATTTTGGCTTTAGATATAGTGGGGATGGCAAAGTGGGTGCTTGTTTGGTGCTAATAAGCTCACACATTCAGACCATTACTCGAGACTTGATTCATGGGGATTGTGACCTTGGGAAAACCACCAGGGATAACTGTAGGGTCCCTTTCTATGTGCAACATGAAACGTACAGTTACTCACGATATTATACAACTGTTGATGGAGCAGCTGCTCTTAGCGCTACTTAAGAGTTAGGGCTGCTGTACTACCAGTCGGAAACAGCAGCCAGACAAGCTGTCTAACCTGTACACTCAACCTTTCAGAACAAAAGCGACCCAGACTAGTATTGTGAGACCTAGTGCCAAAAAACCTTCCCCAAGTTGCCCAGATAGAGAAAAAGAGATGGCATTCATCGTCCTAGTCAGGAAACAAGGCAAGGACTGGATGTCCCTGCGCTAGTACCTCTGCCAAGACGTAAGTAGTCAGTAGCACAGTTTTATATAAGTTTTCATTCTCCTAAATGGATGACCTGACAAGGTCTATGGGTCCATCACACCCATCTGTGTACTGCATCTGTGTACTAGTCAGGTATTTCAGAGCCCCCGCAGGTATTACAAAAAAATATTATTTTCTTCTCTGATTCTCTTTGAATATCCATCCCAAAAACAATTATTTCACTGGAACTTCTGCCATTACTAACAAGCAGAGCATTACCAATATTGACCAAGGAAAGAGTCTATCAGGCCTGTGTATGCAGTGTGATAGTGTATGGAAGTGAAACCTAGCCAGTAAGGGTTGAGGACATGCGTTGCATGGAGAGAAATGATATGAGAATGATATGATGCATGTGTAATGTGTGTCTTAAAGACAGGTTTAGTTCTGATTACCTCAGAGGAAGATTAAATCTGGAGAGTATAGGGAGATGTGTGCATAACAGGAGAGTTTGTTGATGTGGTCATGTTGAAAGAATGAATGAGAGTTCTTGGGTTAGTAGATGTAGCACAGTTGAGGTAGCAGGGTCAGTTTGTAGAAGTCCAAAGAAAACATGGGAGAAAGTGATAAGGATAGACTTGAGAGAAAGAGGGATAAATAAAGACCTGGCCAGGTTAGTTTGAAAGTCAATATCTGAATGCCACCATGTAAAATGGACGCTGAACACATGATGATGATGATGATGATGATGATGATGATGATGATGATGATGATGATGATGATGATGATGATGATTGCTGTACTATATCAGATTTGAGATATTAAATGTTGATTCATATCTGCTGAACACTCTTGACCCTTATATTTCCTTTTATGATGAATATGAGCAGTTAAATCATTAATGTCTCTTTGTCTGCACCCCAGTTCACTGGTTTTTCTGGTCGGCTTTGCTTATTGATTCTAACAATTGCATTATGACTATTAATAGAAGTGAAAAACTGGAAAGAGTTGTAAAGCCGAGATTAAGTCTTCAGTTTTCATTTCTAGTCTCCAATGCCAGCTCAAATATTTGCCTGCGATGACAGATCAGTTTGAGCCAAGTTCGCTCATGTTTCAAAATAAGCCAATACCATTAGGATTATTATTGATCAAGTGAAGCGAAAACGAAACAGTGCTGTACACAGTAATATTACATCATCTCTTTATTACTGATATGTTGGTCAGAATTATATATATATATATATATATATATATATATATATATATATATATATATATTTATTTATTTAATTTTACTTCAGTCAGAGTTCTCAGAAATCAAGGGGACCCTTTATGGGGCTAACACTTGATCTCTATATGAGATACATAGATATTCAAATAGATCATTAAAGTTTTTGATTTCTCAAACATTGAATTAGTAAAGAAGTTAAGAACATTAACTTTCTTCTCTCCAATTGATCAGTTAACTATGTTATAGTATATCTTTCTTGCGGTCTCTTGGTGTTGCCAGATTCTAGGACAAGAATTAATCTAGTCTGCTGGAATATCCAGCTTCTTGCTGTTCTATAGGCAACATCACTTATTGAAGGTTCACCATTCCTCGTATTAGCCAGTGTGGGGTAGCCATACCGAGAGGAGCTTTGAATACTATGTAATTTGAATATTTAGTCAGGGTTTACTTGTAGGGGGGAGCATCCTCATGCCAGGTTGTCCTGACAAACCCCTGTATAAAAAAACCTTAGAAACTCGAGGACAGTGTCTAGTAGGCATTCAAGTTTTCTCCTATATTTTTTTTTTCTTAACTTTGCTGGAGATGGGGCATCCTACCGGATGCCAGACATTCACCGGCTATTTCAGACACTCCAGCCTAGAGATCTTTTTAAGATTCTAACCGTCCCTTTAAGTGCAATTGTTTGTATTTCTCTTGCACTCGGTTCACCGGGTATACTCGCCAGCTAGCTTTTGAAATTCATTTTCATTAGTCCTGTTGCTCCTATAATTACTGGTATGATGGAGATTTTCCTAAGATTGAGTGTGTACTAGAATAATACCCGTCCCAGGACAGGTAAAATGACTTTATCGGACAAAACAGTTTAGACCCACGTTTATGTTCCTTTACGAAGATTAAAATGAAAAAAATTTACATGTAAAATACTTACTTAAATTTTGATCAAAATCCATTAGATGATTTTAATTCTAGAAATTTTCTAAATATTAGGTTTAAGCTTAAGGTGTCTTAAAAATTAATTGAAATTCAGGGAATCTTACTTAATTGGTGTCTAATGACTATGGATCAAATTTATTGCAAATCGGAAATATTTGAATTTCAATTGGGAGACTGTAGCATGTTATGTCCCTTAAAAACCCCTTTTAAATACTCCAAAGAAACTGAAATTTGGGAAATATTAATTAATTGATGTCTAATACCTATGGTTAAAATTCCATCAAAATCAGAGGTATCTGAATTTTCATGCAGGTCTTCCACCTCCACTATGTCCTCTTTGCATGAAGCTAAATTTAACAAAATATAGATGTGTGTGGAGCAACTATTTCCCATTCACCAGGTCCCGAGGTGGTTGATAGGGGAACGGTCTTCAGATATGAAGGTCAGCTGTGAATACCCAATAAGCAGTCCCGGACCAACTAGCAGTCTACTCAGAGGGTTTATGTGGGATATGTTCTAGTCGAGATCAAAGTGTAGTATCTGTTCCGATGGATACTGCACCCTATAGACTGGTATTGTCTTGGCCTTCGGGGCTTGATTTACGCCGGTCTATGGGATTGTCCTGTGCAGTTCTAGGAGGTCCACCCTCCCAGGCTTTGCCTCCCCTCTTTGGGGAGGAGTAAGTTAATTGCTTAGTGCTTGAGGCGCCCCTACCGGGGAATGCCGACGGGGCTGCCCGGGTAATTTTTGATGGTCAGAGTGCTCACCTCTCGGGCGCTGGCTTTTCAACCCCCACTTTCCGACCCGAGCTTGGGTCACATCTTACTTGTGGGAGTAGGATAAAAACTGGCCTTGTGCCTAACTCCTGGAGAGGAGTAAATTACTCTAGTCAGGTATATCTCCATGAAATGCATAAAGATGCTCAATGTAAAGTATAGACATGGCGGGTGTTGGCTGCCATTAAAAGCTGACTGATTGACATGATCGAGTGCGGGCTGTTTTCCTTGGTTGTCGATCACGAAAAAGCGTTGGGCAAATAAACCTTCATGGATATTTCCATGCATGCAGTTCACCAGCTGCCTTGATGGGGGCTCGCCAACATGCACGTTAATAAAAAAGAACAAAAGAAGAAGAAGAAGAAGAAGAAGAAGAAGAAGAAGAAGAAGAAGAAGAAGAAGAAGAAGAAGAAGAAGAAGAAGCTGTGTTCCAAACTTCATAATGATCGGTTAATTAGTTTAGGAGTGAAGATTATGATACAAATATATAAGCATATACACATACCTAACTTTATATAAATAGAGATTGACTAAACAATGGAATTTGATTCCCATAGTATTTTAATGTACATTGCTGCATTTTAATGAGCACACGTATTCAATTAACAGTTTATAATTATTCATGGGACTGACGTCATAGAACATCTACAAAGACAACTATGTCCACACAACCAGATTCTGACATTATTTCGACATGATACGGCAAACGTTTCAACCTATTGATTTGTTCAGTATCAAGTGTGTTAGCTAAGTGTTAAAGTTTAGTCTATCATTTTTTTAAACACAGATGTACAGCTAAATATCCGGAATTTGATTGGCTATTATTTTCTTTATGAATGATGTGATGATTATAACTTATGTATATACATGTACAGCTAAATATCCGGAATTTGATTGGATATTATGTTTTGACGATTTCGGTGATGATCATAGTTACTATATGTCTACGTATAAAAATATGCAGCGTTTTAGTTTCTGTTATTGCTGAATTGTTTACTGTTCAACAGAGTGGAACGTGTAGCATTGTTCGAAATGAGAAGTGCTCAATGCATGAGTAGAGCTTAGTAGTATTAGTATAAAAATACACTTATATATACCAAGTAACCTTCACAGATTGTGTTTCATGCCTGAAGTAAGAAAAGAAAGGCATTTAGCCTGATGATTTCCTTCGGGAATGAACGTTTCTGTGTAGCTTATATATATATATATATATATATATATATATATATATATATATATATATATATGTATAATGGATTAAATGAAAGAATAAAATGAGAGATTAAGATTAATCAAACTTTATTACATATCAAAGTTCAAGCAAAAGTACTTTACAGTCTGTAATCCATGGATTTTCAAAGAAAAAATAATTCTGTATCCAATATATTGAGCTTTGTCTTTATCCTGATAGTTCATTAATTAAAGATATTAGATATTATTTATATCTTTGAAGTATCATTTTAATCTCTCTCTTTCTCTCTCTCTCTCTTTCTTTATTTATATATACTAGCAAATATATGCTCCCTCCGGTCGCATATTTTTGCTGGGCTGCCGCATCAGAAATGAAGGCTCACGCGTAAGCCAATGGAGCCCCAGTCATATTTCTGTGGTGGTTAGACATTGATTTTCTGTGTTTATGACAAAGAATATTTTTAGTTGAAAATAAAGAAAAAAAAAATTCGACCCTACCCCGATTTTTGTTGTACCCTCGCCCATAAATAGAAAGACTTGTAGTTTAAAAAGAAAGAAAAAAAATTTTTGTACCCCCCCTCAATTTTTTTATATTACCAGTCATTGAAATATTTTTTAGTTAAGAAAAAAAAAAAATTTTTTTGACCGCCTTCCCCCAATTTTTTTATCTCCCCCCCCCCCTATACATGTAAATATTTTTAATTAAAAAGGAAAAAAAAACAAACCTAACTCTAACTGTAACGACGGGGTCAAAGTTAGTGTGGGTCCTAAAATGAAAAGGCACCAAAAAATCAAATACAGTGAACGCGCGCGCGTGTGTGTGTACCTTTTTTTAATTAAACAATTTGATTCTACAATCAGTTGTATAGTTTTCCAGTACAATGTGTTAGTTTATTTTGTTGACATTAAAGAAAAAAAATCACATCTTTTTTTTTAATAAATAAAACATGGAATCATAAATTCTGTTGAGGTCGTGAAAAAATGATAATATTGGATATGAAAGTATTAAGAAATCAAATACAGTAAACACGAAAAAAATTTTAATTCTCGGAAAGAAAAAGTTTACCTGAACTGTGTGTGGGTGTGTGCGTGCGCACGCGCGTTTTTATATAGTAATTTTTAAATAAATTATTATTTTAATTAAACAATTTGATTTAATAAATTTGTGTTTTAAAACATAATGGCTAAGAATAAACAAACTTAGGACGGTTTTAAAAATGGAAAACTGAGCACGGTGTTTGCCAGCATTGTTGTTTACATGTTTAACGTGCCAGATTAACGTCGGCTGCTTAATCAGATCGCCATATTTAATTACCGGAGGGAGGGAGGGCACTACTGATTAAACAGCCAATCGGCTGCTTAATCAGATCGCCATATTTAATTACAGGAGGGAGGGAGGACACCACTGATTAAACAGCCAATCGGCTGCTTAATCAGATCGCCATATTTAATTACCAGAGGGAGGGAGGACACCACTGATTAAACAGCCTATTGGCTGCTTAATTAGATCGCCATATGTAATTACCGGAGGGAGGGAGGGCACTACTGATTAAACAGCCATTAGGCTGATTAATCAGATCGCAATATTTAATTACCGGAGGGAGGGAGGACACCACTGATTAAACAGCCAATCGGCTGCTTAATCAGATCGCCATATTTAATTACCGGAGGGAGGGAGGGCACTACTGATTAAACAGCCAATCGGCTGCTTAATCAGATCGCCATATTTAATTACCAGAGGGAGGGAGGACACCACTGATTAAACAGCCAATCGGCTGCTTAATCAGATCGCCATATTTAATTACCAGAGGGAGGGAGGACACCACTGATTAAACAGCCAATCGGCTGCTTAATCAGATCGCCATATTTAATTACCGGAGGGAGGGAGGCACCACTAATTAAACAGCCAATCGGCTGCTTAATCAGATCGCCATATTTAATTACCGGAGGGAGGGAGGACACCACTGATTTAACAGCCAATCGGCTGCTTAATCAGATCGCCATATTTAATTACCGGAGGGAGGGCACTACTGATTAAACAGCCAATCGGCTGCTTAATCAGATCGCCATATTTAATTACCGGAGGGAGGGAGGACACCACGGATTAAACAGCCAATCGGCTGCTTAATCAGATCGCCATATTTTATTACCGGAGGGAGGGAGGACACCACGGATTAAACAACTAATCGGCTGCTTAATCAGATCGCCATATTTAATTACCGGAGGGAGGGAGGACACCACTGATTAAACAGCCAATGACTTTGCAATTTTAACAGTACTCGAGTTGAAATGGTTTAGAAAACACGCCGGTTATGATGAAAATGGCTTTAATTAATTGTATGAATAATGTTTATTAATATAACCTTATCGGAAAATATTGTAAATACATATGTAAATTTGATAATAGCAGTTATAAGTGTATATTTGTAAATATTAATTTAATTGAAGGTTTAAAGGAATAACTTATGTAAATAGGAAAACCCATCTGGTGTCTAAGCGACTTTTAGTGACAGTATATAAAGAATTTCAAAAAGATTAATTTCAGTAAAATAGTTATACTGGAGTTTCGGTTTCAGACAGACAGACAGACAGACAGACAGATACATAAACTCCATTATTAATAGACTAGCAAATATATGCTCCTTCCGGTCGCATATTTTTGCTAGGCTGCAGCATCAGAAATGAACGCTCACGCGTAAACCGATAGAGCCCCAGTCATTTTTCTGTGGTGGTTAGACATTGATTTTCTGTGTTTATGACCAAGAATATTTTTAGTTGAAAATAAAGAAAAAAAATTCGACCCTACCCCGATTTTTGTTGTACACTCGCCCATAAATAGAAATACCTTTAGTTTAAAAAGAAAGAAAAAAATTGTTTTGTACCCCCCCCCTCAATTTTTTTTATATTACCATGCATAGAAATATCTTTTAGTTAAAAAGAAAAAAAGAAATATTTTGACCGCTTTCCACCAATTTTTTTTTATCCCCCCCCCATACATATAAATAGTTAGCGTGGGTCCTAAAATGTGGAAGCACCAAAAAATCAAATACAGTGAACACAGTGTGTGTGTGTGTGTGTGTGTGTGTGTGTGTGTGTGTGTGTGTGTGTGTTTGTTTAATGACCTTTTTTTAATTAAACAATTTGATTCTACAATCAGTTGTATAGTTTTCCAGTACAATGTGTTAGTTTATTTTGTTGACATTAAAGAAAAAAAATCATATCTTTTTTTTTAATAAATAAAACATGGAATCATAAATTCAGTTGAGGTCGTGTAAAAATGATAATATTGGATATGAAAGTATTAAGAAATCAAATACAGTAAACACGAATAGGTTTTTAATTCTCGGAAAGAAGAAGGTTACCTGAACTGAATTCATTATAGTGTGTGTGTGTGTGTGTGTGTGTGTGTGTGTGTGTGTGTGTGTGTGTGTGTATGTGTGTGTGCGTGTGTGCGCGCGTGTTTTTATATAGTAATTTTCAAGTCAATTATTATTTTAAATAAACAATTTGATTTAATAAATTTGTGTTTTAAGACAATAAGATTAAGAAAATAAACAAAGTTAGGACGGTTTTTAAAATGGGAAACTGACACGGTGAATGACAGCGTTGTTGTTTACATATTTAACGTTCACATTAACGACAGCTAACAACAGCTGTTTAATCAGATCGCCATTTTACCGGAGGGAGGAAGGACACCACTTAATAAACAGCCAATGACTTTGCAATTTTAACAGTACTCGCGTTGAAATGATTTAGAAAACACGCCGGTTATGATGAAAATGGCTGTAATTAATTGTATGAATAATTTTTATTAATATAACCTCATCGGAAAATATTGTGAATACATATGTAAATTTGATAATAGCAGTTATAAGTGTATATTTGTAAATATAAATTTAATTGAAGGTTTAAAGGAATAACTTATGTAAATAGGAAAACCCATCTGGTGTCTTAACGGCTTTTAATGACAGTATATAAAGAATTTCAAAAAGATTAGTTTCAGTTAACTCGTCATACTGGAGTTTCGGCTTCAGACAGACAGATACATAAACTCCATTATTAATATATATATATATATATATATATGGGAAAAGGAAAAACCAAAAAGGATGTTTTTTTAATATATATATTCATCAACGTTTCGTCTTTATTTGTAAGACTTCCTCAGGATGATAATTTTAAGAAAAATGTCATGCAAGTACATGAAAATATTGGGTTCACATGATGGGTTGATGAGAAAAAGTAGTAGCCATTACTGGGTGCGGAGTAATGGCTACTACTTTTTCTCATCAACGGAAACGTGACTTCACATTTTCGAAACAGATGACAACAGAAGCTGAAGAAAGCCGGATGGCTAAGTCCTTCTGTGCTTGAAACCGATGGTAGAAATGTTGTACTAATTTTCTGTACTATATATATATATATATATATATATATATATATATATTTATTTACTCCTCTGCAGGTGTTAGGCACAAGGCCAGTTTTATCTTACTCCCACAAGTAAGATGTGACCACAGCTTGGGTCGAGTAAGTGGGGTTAAAAGCCAGCGCTCGAGAGGTGAGCACTCTGGCCATTTAAAAATTGCCTGGGCAGCCCCGTCGGCATTCCCCGGTAGGGGCGCCTCAAGCAGTAAGCAATAAACTTACTCCTCCCCAAAGAGGGGAGGCGAAGCCTGGGAGGGTGGACCTCCTAGAACTGCACAGGACAAACCCACAGACAGGTGGAATCAAGTCCCGAAGGACAAGACGACACCCGTCTATAGGGGTGCAGTATCCATCGGAACAGATACTACCCTTACTTCCTAGCGTGTGCATATATATATATATATGCTTCAGGCACTTGCTTGTTTAGCTGCACTGAAGAGCTACGATACAGCGAAACAGTCTGTATGTGGATAACTTCTTGGGTAGTGCTCTTGTAAGAAGATCGCCCACTGCCATTAAAAACAATTCGAGCTCTCAGCCACTTGACAATGTTTACATTGAATTTACATTGAGATTTCGCTTACATTCAGCAGGTGTCAGATGATAGTGCTGACTGTCAGCTTAACAGTCGCGTTTCGATCCTGGCTTGAGGCACTTGCTTGTCTAGCTGCACTGAAGAGCTGTAATACAACGAAACGGTCTGTATGTGGATGACTATATATATATATATATATATATATATATATATATATATATATATATATATATATATATATATATATGGCCGGTTATTATATTGTATTAATACCCATAAAAAATGAAAACATGTATTTGTTTAATATATATAATGTATATCATTGTAGCAAGAGAAAGGAGCAATATGATTCGTTTGGGCTTTTGATCTTTAATAGATTTTGTGTATACAAAAGAACAACAACTTGCAATATCCTTTATCATGCTTGTATATTAACACTCTAAATTCACTGCCAGACCGATGTGACGTCATACCACTAGGATAAAATAAATCGTTTGTTCTGATTGGCCCATAAATATCGAGGAAAGTTTAAACTGAAAATAAGGTACGATAGAAAAATAGAACAATTATATAAATTTTATCTTTTTATTTATATTTTATCAATAATTTTTTTATTCAATTTTCTAATATTCATTGCCAGTTCATGGAGTAAATTAAATACTTTTTACTCGACATAGTATTCTTTTTGTTAGATTAAATAACGAATAAAACGTCCAGTTCACAGAGTAAATAAAATATTTCAATCTCATTGGTCAGTCTTTGAAGACGACAAAAATAACGAGTTAATTCATTATAAACTTGAAATGACTAAAGAAATCGAGCCGATTAGATCGATATATTGGTATTTCTTATCAAACTAGCAAGGGAAGGAATGTAAACAAAGTCGGAAAATCGACGAAATTAAAAAAACTAAATCAACACCCCTTCTTTTTTGCCTGTTAGCGTGTTGATGAAAGACAGCCATAGATGTGAATAGAAGGGATGATGATGAGTAAGTGATGTGAACCAGCCTACGTGTTAAGTCTCTGGCTTGGCATAAGGGGAGAGGGAGAGAGTGATTAATTAATGACTTTTTGCTGTTATTTAGTAAAAGTAAATTCGTATGAATCAAATTTCTTTTGACCAGCTTGATTCTGTTGTTGACATCGGGAGGGACCACGAGAAATTTGCCAACATTTTAAAGTGAAAGTAATTCTATGGAACGAACTGGATTCGAACTTGGCATACCAAGGTCATCAATTCGCGCCGTTACCAACTTAACTACCGTCCCCTGTTATATAATAAAGTCGGATTTAGAGCGATCAATTAATGACTCATTGCTGTTATGTAATAAAGTCAGGTTATTTTTTTTTTTTACCTCGCCTCACTTTTTAGAGAGCTACCAAACATTTACAAATATTATTCTTTATGTCCATAAATTTGAACATAATAAAAAAAATATAAAAAATAAGTAATAATTAAAATATGATAGAGATTTTGTATTCGCATGTCTGTAACCAGAACTACGTCACAGTTCTGAAAGCTTTGTTTTAATGGAGAGTTTTGGTCTGTCTGTAACTGAGCAATACCACATTTCTAAGAAAGATATTTGCGTGAGTGAAGAACAACATACAGATATGCAAATGTTAATAATTATGGAGGACGACCTTGAAGTTCGTATTGGAAGAGAAAATGAATGGCTTCCCAAAAGAGTTGACTCTGATTTTTAATCTTTTCTCATAAAGTGTTGTGTTTTTTTTTCTTCTATTTGTTTTTTATTTAATTTATTTAATCATTTACGTATGTGTCTATTTATACTTACTTACATTGACAACAGAAAGGTAAGAGAAAAAGAGGAAGTAGAGAAGGAAGGGGAGGGAAAAGAAGAGATAGAGGGAGAAAATGAAGAAGGCGGCAAGATGGGGAAAGCAAAAAGACGTGTATTTGAAAGAAGAAGAAGAAGAAGAAGAAGAAGAAGAAGAAGAAGAAGAAAGAGGAGGAAGAAGGAGGGGAGGAGGAGGAGGAGGAGAACAAGAAAAAACGAAATGAAGAAGAATTATTTTTAATCATAAAATAGAATGAAATGCCTATCCCTATCTACTTGCCTCCACACGAGAGCAGAGTTAGACACAAGGTCGTTTTTTAATGTGGTGAATATCCAGCTCTCTCTAAAAAGGGCACTCTGAATTCGGAAAACAATTTAAATTGCCTCAGTCTAGAAGGATTTCTCCTTCACTAACCAAGGACAGAAAATATGAAGTGTAAGTATGAGAACAGATACTACACTTTGCTCCTAGCTGAAATATCTGTTTGTCTGTCTATCTGTTTGCTCGTTATGGACACAACTACTGGTTGTATTTCAAAATGTATTTATACATCATTTCAATTGAACAAAAAAATTTAAAT
Source organism: Sepiola atlantica (assembly GCA_963556195.1). NCBI lineage: Eukaryota > Metazoa > Mollusca > Cephalopoda > Sepiida > Sepiolidae > Sepiola > Sepiola atlantica. The sequence continues at coordinate 172,310,171 of OY744520.1, read as the reverse complement.
ATTAGTTTGGCCAAAAAGTTCGTTCGTCTTTTAAAGTGGATATTAATGCAAGTCATTTTCCACGCTCGATTTGGAAATTTTGAGAATGTCTGCGATTTGTCTGGTTGTCAAAGGGCAATCTTGTTCAACTACGACTTTCACTTGGTCAATGTCGATCATCTTTTGCTGGCCAGAGCGAGGAGCGCCTCTCACTTAAAAATTTCCTTTTCAGAATCGAACAAACCATTTCTGGCACATCCGTTCTGTAACAGAATTCTCCCCATACACTTGACATATCTGCAAGTTTCTGTAGCTCTTTTTCCTTTTCTGTAGTAAAAAGTTCAGATGTCGGTAGTGCTCTGCTTGATCTTCCATTTCAAGGCCTGAAATACAAGCAAAAATATAAGAACTCCTCTGCTCGAAGGCTTATTACACACTGACGTCAATATACTCGCTACACCAAATACAACATTTGAAGAATAGGAATATTAAACGATCTTTACTAGGACGGAAATATGACATTAAAAACGAACGTTTTAGCTATTCTAATATTAATAAAATTATGTGACTACTTCTCGTGTGTCTGTGTGTGTGGGTGTATTTCCTATATCTACGATAAATTGATTTTTTTTACTATTAATCAAATATTTATTAGAAGTAAAAATGCAGTAGTGTAAAATAAAACGTAATTGTAAAAATTCTATTTAAAAATTAATTTATTTACGAATCAAATCTACTAGAATGCATTTATATTTATATTTTTTTTCCTAACAACATTTTCTTTACATTAATAAATGTGTAATTTGTTTTAGTTTCTTTCTGAAAGACATTATTCCGGCAAATAAGGTTATTACAATGGAGACAATTTAAAGTAATGACATAAAAAGCTCTAAATGTAAAGGAGATAATTCTTATTTTAACTTAAAGGTCAGAATGTGAATTATCTCTGTTTTATTTTGAGTTTTTTTATTTCCACTTCTTTGTGACTTACACATTATTATTTTTTTTTCAAATTTAAAAATTTAAACTAAAATGACATTAATGAATCCCGGGCTATTGCGGGTAGATACATCTAGTTAATAATTAAAAAAAAAATTTAATTTAAAAATTATATCCCTGAATATCTATTTCAACCAACTTTTAAATTAAATATGTGGGGCTGACTACTTGTGCATGTTTATTTAATTGTTTAATTTCCAAGTTATGTCTGTTGGCAACCTTTATGTGGTCCCTCCTGTGATTACCTGATCCCAGAAATAATCTGAGGGGGAGGAGGGGGTAATACCATCAACAAAATCAAGCTAGTCAAAAAGTCGTAACATGCTGATTCATACAAATTACGTTTTATTTTTAAATAAATAAATAAAGTATTAAATTTAAAAAAAAAAGTATACAATTCTATGATTTAATAACAATTTCGGTCGAAAATACTTTTACACATGTTTTTAGAAGAGTTTAAGGTAAACCAACAGTAATCCAGGTTGTTTATTCTAAGAATCCCCCTTCATCAGAAAAACGAACAGAAGATACACTCGAAGGAAGCCCGGGGAAGATCACAGAAAAATGACACATGGACGATCGGAGAGTTCAGATTATTAGATACAAAGAGAAAATGCCCTGCAAAAAAAAATTATATTCCAGAAAACCTGTTTTTAAAGGAAATTTATTAAATTTAAAAAAGGAAAACGGAATCTTCAGATATGCAAAACACAAGAGAGAAAAAGAGCTTTCACATTGTAGATAAGATTTAAAATATATTGACTTGTGGAGAATAAAAGAACACAGACACATCGAATATTCACAATGTTATTTTATTCATCCTCTTCATAATTTTCCCAGCCGGGTTATTAGTCACAGAATAGATCCTTTGAAACTTTCTATTAATATTTCTCTGTTCTAGGTTCGTCATGAAAACATAGGCCAAAGAGAGACTTCACCAAGTGCAATGTAAGTCTAAATGACGGCATACATTTTTATTAAATCCAAGCTTACCAATAAATTTTATAATTAAAATAACTTGGAAAAAAACAATTGCCGTCTTGTAACAAACAATATTAATACTTTAAATTAGCTGTTGCTAATGCTTGGTATGATGTCGCTTGACAAACAGATAGATACACATAGAAACATAAATATATTCGATAATATTTTGCTTCTACAAATTGCGCATTGATATTTAAATCAAAAACTCACTCTTCTTACACAAAAAAACATCTTTGTTTCCACTACAAATATTGGTTCCAAATTTTATAATCAAATTCACTTGGAAAAAAAAAACAGTTATCATCTTCACATTACCGGCAATGCTAATACTTCAGTCAGCTTACGTTTGCTTAAATATATACTTAATTACCTCCCTTAGTGTTACACACAAAGTAATATATATTTTTTTGTACTAATGAATAATTGCTTATCAAGGTTCAAAGGCAAGTCGAGGATAATGAGTTTGTCGGGTGGACGGTGAGACAAGCATCTTGAGGATTAAATACGAAGGGTGAAACTGGACAGAATTTGATTATTTAAGAGAACGGCTCAACAAGAATTTGTTAACATTGAACTCGAAATGACCATGTTGCAGTCAGCTGGGAAGCAACCCCGTGGTATTGTGTTCCACAGACGGATACTTCTTGGAAAGAAACTCTGCTCATGAAAGTTCCGTTTAGCTCCAGGTACACCGAGGAAGAAATGAAATATATATTGGATTAACTGTGGGAAATACAGCCGGTTGGGTTAGGAAAATCAGTACGACTTCTTTCTCAGTGAACAAACTACTGGAACCGTTAGAGTTGAATAGAGCCATGCTTTTGAGGAGGTTAGGGTTAGGGTTAGGGTTAGCTCTATGAACATCGACTTTAGTATTAAGCAATATTTGAGTGGATATATGTCAACTATAAGACTAAACTCATCCTATCTATCTATTTACACACACAATACTTGTAATCCAGGGTTTCGAATCGTACGACCGGTAGTGAATAGTCATATCTCTATGCTGATGAGTCCTGATTGAAAAGGGACGAAACGTATACGTACATAGATAATAAACAACAACAAATATTTTATATTTGTCGCTCCTCGTAAAATAAGTAGAGCACTCTAAATGGTAGTACAAACACAGCATGACGTCACTTGCTTTATATGCATCATTCCTTCTTTAATAGAAGTAGAATGCCTCGACATCAAGCCGCTTTTATATGTGTTAAATTATCATTGTTTATCGGCTATTCAAATATTGGGCGCGCGGTTAACGACGTTGGATGTAAGTTGAAAAATACTTGTAATCCAGGGTTTCGAATCGTACGACCGGTAGTGAATAGTCATATCTATATATATATATATATATATACACAATATTAATTTTAATATTAAATCATTTTTGCCTACATATGCGAGCGTTTCAAGCTTTCACTCTCATCAGTGTAGGGAATGATAATCTCAGACGGTCGCAAGGTTCGAACCCCTGCTACAGAATCAACCTAGACGTAAGCAAGCATCATAATTATACGGCCACGGGACGTTATCACATCAAGAACGGAATTTAAGTTCTATTTATGCGAAAGGAGGCACATATAGAAATACTGACTAGAGTATTCAACGAACGTTGTTAGAATCTGCCTTATAGCTACGTGTCAGTCTATTTTTAACTTCCCCGAACAGGGCTCAACTTCAATCTTATTAAATGGCTTATAACAATATTAATCTTAAGTAAATAATATTAAATTATTTTCACCTACATATGCCAGCGTTTCAAGCTTTTGCTCTCATCAGTGTAGGGAATGATAATCTCAGACGGTCGCTAGGTTATATATATATATATATATATATATATATATATATATATATATATATATATATATATATATATATGGTAAGTAAGTTATGAAAATATATTTATGGCAATTAAGCTACACAGAGGCTACCGCGTTTTATTCCCGGGGGGAATCGTCAGACTAAAATGTATGGAGTTAGTTTTGCCGGGTGTTTTTATATACACGACTAGCTAGTTAATCAATCAGATTCTTTGTTGTTCTCTGAGCCAATCGTTGGGCTTCTCACTTACAAAGGTTCGGTTGGTTTTACTTCCTATTTCCTATTCTATTGTTCTGTTTTCTATATAATGATTCATCCCGGTTTCTTTGTTGTTGTCTTGGCCAATCGTTGGGCTTCTCATAAGCAAAGGTTCGGTTGATTTTATTTCCTATTTTCTATTCTATTGTTCTGTTTTCTATAGAGTGGCCTATCCTTGTTTCTTTGTTGTGTCAATATAATGGGTGACCTTAGTTTAACACTTGGTCTCTTGTATTTGTATTTTAGTTTTTTTTTTAATTTTTTAGGCTTTAGTTTAGTTTAGTTTGTTATACTTATTTGTTTATTTATTTATTTATGTATATATTGTTAGTCTAAGGTAAATTTTATTCTGTGCAGGCGGCTGTTTGCTATCTCACTTCTACAGTTTAATAGATTTTAGGGTTGTTTAAAGTTTAGGATTTCAAATTTCTCATTCAGACATAATCTACACCGGTCGTCTAAATTTCTACACGTATGCTTACTATTACTTCCACCCACGGCTGTTAATATTACCATTATTATTGTTATCATTTATTCTTACAACTATTATTCCTAGTATTACCGTTATTTTTTTATAAATACTACTACTATTAACACTATTATTATTACTATAGCTATTCCAAGTATTATTATTATTATTATTATTATTATTATTATTATTATTATTATTATTATTATTATTATTATTATTATTATTATGGTAATAATAATAATTATTATTATTATTGTTACTATTATTATTTTTTATTAATTTGATGATTATAATTATTATTATCATCACTGTTGCTATTGTTGTTATTGTCGTCACTATTACTGTAATATTATTCCAGCTATCATTATTATTATTATTAGTAGTAGTATTACTATTATTATTATTATTATTATTATTATTTTTATTATTATTATTATTATTATTTTTATTATTCCAACTATTATTATTATTATTATTATTATTATTATTATTATTATTATTATTATTATTATTATTATTATTATTATTAATATAATTACTATTATTTTTACTACCCCCCCTATTTACATTATTACTACTATTGCAATAGTTGTCATATCTGTTTTTAAATATAGCCATTTATATTATTTTTTATTACTTCCATTATTACTATTTTCACTACAGCCGCCATCATTATCCCTCCTATTATTATCTCCCCCTTTTTCAATTACAAAACAAAATAGAATCACATTTTTAAAAACTAGTCATTAAGTTTGTTTTATATTTCTGTCTCCACAATGAATAAATGCGAAAAACGCAAAGTAACCATATTAAATTACCCAGGAATATATAATTGTTTCATTTGACAAATTAACATTCAACATTTGGCGATTGTCAAGAATAACTAATAGAACGAAAAGGTGCGAAAAAACAAACAAATAGTAAACAAATAACTGTTACCAAAAGCAATTTAAGTTACTTTTCTACCTACCTGCCTAAAAGCCAAAAAACAAACTTCGGGGATATCCACATGTGCCATCTTGAAAATGAAACTGTAACGTGATCGGATTTAGAAGAATTATTAAAATGCAATAAAAACGCTTTTTAAAAAACTATAAAGCACAAAAACACAGGTAGGTTGGTAGAAAAGTAACCTTATTGCCTTTGGTAACAGTTATTCGTTGATTATTTGTTTAGTTTTTTCACCCCTTTTTTCCTGTTGGTTATTCTTAACAATCGCCCTGATTTTTCGTTTAATCCCTTTATCATGGGTAATTCATTTTTATACTTTAAAAAATCAAATATCAACATTGGAATATATCAAATAACACAATGACTATCAGCTTTTTGTTGCTTTTCTTCAAATTATCAAAATATGAAAAGAACATTGTTTCTTTGTTTTTCTGTAGCTAATGTTACAGCCAGATAAATTGCTGCCCGAGGGCGGGTAGTTTTTACTAGTCTTTATATATATATATATATATATATATATATATATATATATATATATAAATGAATTAATACGAAAGTTGTGCCCATTTCTCGCACGAACGGTAAAGTTCAAACGAGCACCATCTTTTTATATACCGTTTATATAGATGTGATATCAGATTCGCATGGTTAACTAATTTGCATATTGGTTTTGTAAAAGTTAATGTTATTAATTATCTATTATTTGGTATTGTTTTTTTTAAGTCAATGATTTTTCAAATTTTAATATAACAAATGTTCTGTTTCGCAATATTGTTTTATTTTCTGGACAAATATTTCAAACATTGGTCGCTCTCAAGAAAAAGCGACCAACTCGATTTTTGTAAATTGCCAGTGAAAAGACAAATTTGTTTCTTCTCTCTTTTCTTTAGGTCACATTTAAAAAGTAAATAAATGTTTCGAAATTACCAAAATGTTAACGTTTCGTGTTACAAAAGTTTTTATTTTAAACTAGCAGGGCTACCCGGTATTGCCCGGGGGAATAGTAATTTATTTTTATCAATAACAATTGATTTCCTACTGTTGTCACATATCAGGTAAATCTTAATGTACAAACCGAAAACAACTAATCGAAGTGAAACTTACACCCCCTAACCCCGAAACCCCCAACAACAACAAAATAAATAAACAAATATGCGAGTTACATCTGACTAAAAAAAGAAATACTCGAGTGAAGTTTTCAACAAAAAAAACGCGAGATAAGTTTTTTTTTAGAAAATAAACTAATCTTCTGTATTTTAGCAGATAGCATCTTTCTCCAACAAGGTTTCTATTGATTCTCACATACTGTCTCTCTCTCTCTCTCTCTCTCTCTCTCCCTCCCTCTCTCTATCTCTCTCTCTGGCGCTCTCTTTCTCTCCCTCTCTCCTTTTATCTCTGTTAACGACGCCGTATTATTATGTTATTGTTTTTTATTATTGTTTGAAGCAATGGTTTCATCGATAGTAAAAGAGTAACTGAGATGCTGAGAACAGATACTACACTTTGAATTATTTATTTGCACAAAATATAAAAAATTGAATCACGAACAAATTAGGCACAAGGCGAGCAAAAGAATAGGGAAAAAGGGGGGGTCGTTGATCATCCTTGGTCAACAGTTATAAAAATTTCTATCTTACTCTTAACTAGAACCATCTCAGTCACCACAATACCACATTTACTCTTGGGGGGGGGGGGATCTTACTTAAAATATCTTCAAATTGTTGAAAAAAAAACTTTTTTTTTCATAAATACATTTATTTACAGAAATTCATTGAATTAAAATGGGGAAAGGACTAAAGAAACTATTAAAAAATATGTTTATAACTCGGCATTTATAAAGGAATGACCCCCCAACCCTCCCTCCCCCCCCAAAAAAAAACTCATATAATCTCTCATTATATTATCTTTTAATGGTTAGTGTAGTAATGTTAGTGTAGTATAAGTTCTTTTTTCATAGGACCGTCCTCCCAGGAATTACCTCCCCCTTTTTTAATCCACCCAGGTCTTACATCCTCCTGTGTGTGTGTGTGTGGGGGGGGGGTTATGAAGTATCTGTTCTTTTGTCATGAAACCATCTTCTCAGGGACTACCTTCTTTTTGAGGGCAGGTAGTAGTGTAGTATCTTTTCTCTTTCCATGATACTATATTCACAGACATTACCTTCTGCTTTCATAAGGAGATCCTCCCAGGTATTACCTCCTCTACTTTACATGAGGTATTGTAGTACCTGTACTGTTGTCATCATACCATCCTACCAGAAATTACCTCTTCCTTTGACGATTAGTGTCGTATATGTTCGTTAATACATTCTCCTTTTGGGTTCTGTGTTTGTAGTTCGTTCGTCATGATTCCATCCTCTGAGCTTAGCAAAAGTATACGACCGGAGGAAGCATATATTTGCTAGTATATATATATATATATATATATATATATATATATATATATATATATATATATATATATATATATATATATAAATTATGTACATAAAAGTAATCCATGGACGTGAATAAATATATATATATATTAACGAAAAATACGTCCTTTGAAGTTTAGGGCGACTAATAATGCAGTTTTTCTGCATCTTAATCACTTAGGAAGTGAAACAATTGAAATAATAGTAAGCTCAATAACAACGAGCTGAAAATCACCTATAAAAATAATTACATAGAAATACATTAAATACTTGGGTGATAAAAATCGTTCATATTTCTACACAGAGCGGTTTGGCTCAGTGGTAGAACGCTGGACTATAGACAACAACATTGAGGGTTCAATCTCTGTGTAAGCTAGCCATGCTGATGTCGGCTGTGAGCCAGAAACATGTGTCCATGGATTACTTTTATGTACGTAATATATATATTGAAATATATATTGAAACAGAGCCACAGTGTATATTATTATATTAAAGATCTTCAGTGATAGCTGACCAAGATGTACAAATTCTTTATATTTTCTGTCTATTTTTTTATCTATCATTAAATTTTGTGCACCACATAAGATATTCATGTTTACCGTTTTATTTTTTATCCATTCCTGAAAAAGGAATGGAAAAAAAAAGCTCCCGCCAAAAGAGAGTCTCTATTTAAGTCGTTTCCTTTTGTACCATTTCGCATAAAATACTAAAGTTCTTTGAACAATTGTTTTGGCACATTCTTCGAAGCCAGAATTTTTAGGTGCCTCTCCACCCAATCCGCCCCCATTTTCTCATTCCTTGATCTCTTTTATCTTGAATGATTTCTCCAAAGATGATTGGTGAATCCTGAGATGAAAGCAGCTCGCGGAGACCACGAATCACGTAAAACAGGTCAAGGGAGAACACGGGGAATTTTCTTTAAAAAATCAATAGAAAAGAACTTTGCTTCCGTACAAAAAAAAAAGAAAAAGAGAAATAAAAGTAAAAGCCCACACCTCCACCCGATCTTGAGCTCGACAAACAAAATGGTGGGTAAATCGATTCAGAAGTTAAGCAGTTGAATACGGAAGTTTTATTTAACGCAAACAACACGTAATGCAAATCTCCGAAAGCATTTTAGATTCAAATCAACTGAATAAAATAAAAAATGTTCCTGAATTTTTTAGATGAGGATTGATAATTTGGATTATTTGGATTATTTGGATTATTTGGATTATTTGGATCATTGTCCGAATACTGCTCTTATCTTGGGTGTTATTCTCACAACGTTTCACAAATAATAAATTCAGATTCTCGTATTCGACATAAAAATTCCAAAATAAGAACAGGAGTCCGAATAATTCAAATTTTACAGAATCAGAAGTGTTTAGATTTATTTTATCAATTCTCATCTAAAAAATTCAAAACCCAAATATCATAAGCTTTTATATTATTTATCTATTTTCATCTCATATCAACTATGTCAAGGCTACTGTTGTTGTTGTTTCTTTCAAATGCTGCCTCCCTGTGTTGGATGAAAGAATCATCCGAATGTTGTATTTGAAAGCAAGAATGGCTGCACGTTTAGTGATGAAAATTCCATACTCAACCTACGTGTGTTTCGAGAGCGTGTGTGTGTGAGAGAGGGGGAGAAATGTTATATTGGAAACTTCACAAAACATTACGGGTAAGGAAAGCATGGGTTCACAAAAGAGTATTTTATATATATATATATATATATATATATATATATATATATATATATATATATATATATCAAAACAGGTGGCTTACTGTTAGGACACCTAACGAAAACGGAATTACCTCCCTTGAACCATTTCGGGAGTTAAGAATTATCGCCCTTGAAAACGGTCGTGTGCCCAGAGAGAAAGATAAACAAAGTACGACGTCAGACTGTGAAATATGGCAATCGCGTCCAGCGGCCAATTAACTCATTAATTCATTCTGTGTTCAGTTTTAATAAATCTGTTAAACGTTTCGCTTGATAGTTCATCCATTTATTTACAAGTTATTATTTATAATTAACCTAAAAAACGAGGTTATAAAACTTACAAAGGTTGAAAACAAAAGAATACTTTTTAAGAGGATAAGTGTCTTTGCAAAACAAAAGAGATTCAGGGGGCGTCTTAACGGCAATAAAGGCTTTGGTGAATGCAAAACACGTCAGGGTAAGTTTGAGTAGTGCCGCTAAGGATGGCCAAACACGTGTTCGAATGTTCAAGGAGATTTGAACTTTGCATAAAAAGAAACTAAAAAGAAGACAATAAAAAGAAAGGAGGCTGAGCAAGTGATGAAGGTTTAATGAAGTGTTATGAAGTATTCACAGGACAGAAAAGCCGTGACTAAAATTTTCCCTACTTAATTGAAGATCAATGAAATTTTCGCCTTTATATACGCTCAAGAGTCTTTGAAGTGGATCCCAAATAATAACTTGATAATTTAACACAGTCGCTTCTAATTGGCTCCAAAATAGGCATCTGCATTTATTCGTTAAACCGTTGGTATGCGCCAAGCTATTGCGCACAAACGATTTAGCCACTTTTATTTTTTACTGTTAAATATCCAGGCCACGTGTACGGAAAAGTCATTTATATAAGAAGAAATGCACCCGGCGATTGACAAAACATAAGATAACTATCGGATGACTAAAAGGTCATTTGAATAAAAATAATGTACCTAACATCAACAACCTGCATCGGAAGTAGCAACATAAAATCACTAATTGTCATAAGATAAATGTTGGGTGTGTAAAACGTCATGTTGACAAGAAGAGATGCACCTGCCGATTGTCAAAACATAAGATAAATATCGGATAACCAAAAAGTCATCTGGATAAAAGTAATGCAGAAAACATGGGAAGAAACAATATAAGGTAATTATCAACAAAAGAAAAATGTTAGAATTATGAAAGGTCATTGGCAAGAAGTACATGCCAGGTGCAAGTAAGTCATACCGAGAAGATAAACAAGTCTGTTGGATTGTCAATTGATTAAAATTCCGTCGCTGAATAAAACGCCCATGACAATGCCGTTCCAAGGGGACGTTTGAGATGATAAAAAATTGTTATATAATAACAACCCAAAATTTATATCGCCAGTTTAGACGCTCGGGCTGAGAAGAATCGATCGTCGAATTCCTGTGCATGCATCTTCCTCCTACCAACCCACCATCCCTCACCGTCATGAGAATAAAGATATATCGTTATATTTTCATATATCAATGGGTTATCATTTTTTAAGCACAGCAGTAATACCACAGTACCTCAAAGGCTAAACGTCAACCACTAGAAGTGTGACAGACCAACCAAAATATTATGATGATTGTTGGGAGATCTGACGTCAACTACTTCTTCACTTGTAGCCAACGCTCTCTCTTTCTGGATCTACTGCTAAAGCATCAGGTGGTGGTAGTGTAAGATAATAAAGAGTGGAAAAAATGAATCTTGGACGAGTCCATTGTGGGTGGGACGTCGAGAAAGAAAGAAAGCGACTTGATAACTGTTAAAAAGGAGAACGTTCCACAGTGCAAGCGAGACTTGAAAGGTGGCGGTTTCAGAAACGCGAAGAGCTGAAACGCTTGGTGATAAGAGTATCGAAGTACCAGAAGAATGGGAGTTTACCGATGTTTATGGCACCGATGAAGCTTTATTAGATATAATACCCAAGCCCGTCTTGGTGTTAGGCTTTTGTGTCTGCTGACTAAAAATGCGACTGATAAGAAAGTTGGTACTGTAAAGGAATTCCCTGACTTGTATTTAATCAAACAGACAATTGGAAGTGCTTGTGGAACAACTGCTTCAGTTCATGCTCGGATAGACAATGCAGAGCAAATTGCTTTCCAATCGGATGTATATATCATGGACGGCGGCACCAGGGGGCAGGGGGGACTCAAGCCCCCCCCCCCCCACACACTTTTTGACTTGGCCTCCCCACTTTACGGTCATCAATAATGAAGTTATATATGCATGTGTTTAACCGGGCCCCCCCCCACACTTTTTAGGAGAGCCCCCCCACTTTATATGAACGAGTTTCTAGCGGAAACCAAGTATGTGACCTCAGCAAGAAAAAGATTTTCATGAGACAAAAGTATGTCAAAAGATTTTTTTTTATATGTGTGTGCGTATCCGGCGTAAACCATCCGGTGATGGGAAATAAAGAAAACCAAAGTTTTTCCATATACGTTCTGTTCTTTGTCATTCTTGTTGGATCTTATCGGGTACCCCGAAAGAACGGATAATGCCACAGAACTTCTGAAGGAGGCTGTGTAGGGTATCATCATCATCATCATCATCATCATCATCATCATCATCATCATCGGTTACACATCCTTTTTACATGCTAGCATTGAGAAATTGACTTCCACCAAACTAACATATCTATAAATAAATATTTGAAGATATATAGAACTTGAAGCATAAAAACTTTTACCAAAATGACCGTATTCGGAATTAAATAACCCGAAAAAGGGTTGATATGCCGTAAAACAAAACAACAAAACAGAACATCATGAATAAATATTTGAAGATATAAAAGCACTTGAATTATAAAAACTTTTACCAAAATGACCGTATTCGGAATTAAATAACCCGAAAAAGGGTTGATATGCCGTAAAACAAAAAAACAAAAAAAACAAAACAGAACACCATGAATAAATATTTGAAGATATAAAAGCACTTGAAGCATAACAACTTTTATCAAAATGACGGTATTTGGTATTAAATAACCCGAAAAAGGGTTGATATGCCGTAAAACAAAACAGCTAAACGAAACACCATGGATAAATATTTGAAGATACTATATTTTAGCAAGTCAGTATGAAAAGTGAAATCAAAATAAAACAGACAACCAAAATTCCAGAACGACAGAGCCAGTTCGACTAAGCCTGAAAGAAGACCAGAATGCAGCACGACATTATGCTTTAAGTACCCAAACTCACGCACAACGTTTTCTTGACCGACACACATACACCAACAAACGGCAAACATATTTACACACTGATAACAACCGCATAAAAACTTTTATCAAAATGACTGTATTCAGCATTAAATAACCCGAAAAAGGGTTGATATGCCGTAAAACAAAACAACCAAACGACACACCATGAATAAATATTTGAAGAGATATAGAACTTGAATTATAAAAACTTTTACCTAAATGATCGTATTTGGCATGAAATAATCAGAAAATTGTTGATATGCCGTAAAACAAATCAACCAAACAACCAACCAAATTTATTTATCCCTCTTGCTCTCAAGTTCATTTTATCACTTATTTTCATTGGCCTTCCCCTGTGAACTGACCTTGCTACCTCAACTGTTCTACATCTACTAACCCAAGAACTCTCATCCATTCTTTCAACGTGGTCATACCATCGAAGCCTCATGTTCTGCACACATCTCTCTATACTGTCCAGATTTAATCTTCCTCTGAAGTCATCAGATCTAAGGTTGTCTTTAACACTCACATTACACATCCAACGTATCATTCTTATATAATCTTTCTCCATGAAACACATATGATTAAGCATCACTGGCCAGGTTTCATTTCCATACATCATCACACTGCGTACACATATCTGATAAACTCTTCTTTTGGTCGACAGTTGTAACGCTATGCTGGTTAGTAATGGCAGAAGTTTCCTGAATTTGCTCCATCCACTTCTAACTCTTGCAATCACACTAGCATCTGCTCCACCCTGTGCTCCAATGGTATCACCAAGTTAACAAAACTTCTCAGCAACCTCAACTACTTTGCCATCTAGATATAATTTCTCCACATCTGAGTTTTCATCCATCTACATTGTCTTATACTTCTTGCACACAAACTGGTTATCCTCTCTCAACCTACCAGTAATTCCGAAGAAAATGGAAAAACCGAGGAGGGGAAAAATGCGGAGAGTGGGGAAACTTGCTGTCAGTCAGACTATAGGGAAAACTACATATTACCGGTTATGTCTTACTGGTAACGACTGAAATCCTTAGTGAGTAAGAAATGGTCTAGCCGCACTGATGAGCTGTGAAACAGCGAAACAGTCTGTATGTGGATGACTATATAAAGCTCCCCCGGGTAGAGCTTATTTTGTAAGGGTATCGCCAACTGCCATTTAGCTTTAAGGCATAGCTCATTAGGTAAAACTAATTTGAGCTCCGGCATTTGCAATGTTTACTAACATTGAGATATTTCTTACATTCAGTCAGTGTTGCATGATAGCGTAGGGGTTAGTAGCGCCGACTGTCAGCTCGACGGTTGCGTTTCGATCCCGGCTTGAGGCACTAACTGGTCTAGCCGCACTGATGAGCTGTGAAACAGCGAAACAGTCTGTATGTGGATGGCTATATATATATATATATATATATATATATATATATATATAATGATGAGGAAAAGGGGTATCCATCTCCATTATAATTAAAGTTTGGCTGACTCCATAGATGAATAACATTTATAGAAGGTCCATCTGATTCCATAAATAAAAATAAGGAGATGACAACAGACGACATTGAAGGTTAATAGAAATGCCTTTGATTTTGGGCTGTGCTGAAAAGGAATTAAAAACAGCTAATAGTCAATCTTTACAAAAGGTTGCCACGTATTTTTTTGTTGATTTTATGTTGCTAGCGAGTTGGAAACATCACCCACAATACATCCTGCGAGTGCGATCTCAAAACTCCAACTGCCTTGGCAGGAAAAACCAGACAACTGCATGAGCGCTGCAAGTATTCCAACAAATTGTATTCTTACACCACAACATCTGATTGTCCGGTAGGTTAAATCACTCAGCGATAAACCTGTCTATTTATCTCCAAAGAAAATAGTACATCAAAATATGTAACCGTTGTGTATATAAAGTTGTTTTTTTAATTTTTTTTTTTAAATTTACTTATTTCAAACTCCTCCTAGGGCATTAGAAACAGACCGTTATGAACATATATATTCTCAAACTACATTAGCCAGGGTACTTGGATAAGTATATCTTATTTTGATCAAAGTGGGTACAATACTATCATGGTGTCTGCATTTATGCTAGACATCCATAAAAAGGAAGTACAAATAGCGAAGATTGAGTGCAACATACACTGTGAACGTACATCTAGCATCCGGGCTCTACAAAGAAAACAGCATTTATCTATATCACATATAGTTACAATACAATTGTAATACATATTATTATTATTGTTATTTATATTCAACAAATTGCACTTCTTTATACTTAACATAATTCCTTTCTGAAGTAGAGCCAATTTGGTTCATTTACATCAGGGGTTCCCAACCTTATTTTGCCTGTGGACCTATGAGAATTATTTTATCGTCTGTGGACCCCATATATTCATATATAATTTTTTTTTAAATCAAATATTACTAAGAATTCTTATTTCATATGAACAATATGTTGATGAACATAAACATATATTCACAGTAGATTAAAATCTTCTAAATGACATATCAAGCATGAAAACTAATAAGAAATGTTTGCCTATATAAGCTCAGAAATGGCGAGGATTGAGTGCCACAATTACTGTGATCGTACGTCTGGCAACATGGCTCTACAATACATATTAGCAAAAGAAAGCAACGATTATCTATCTTTCTCGCTGTTTCACCCCCCCCCCCACTGGTCGATGATTTAGAACGAAGATCAAGTTGAATAAGCCTCCTTTGTCTTCCATAAGTTTTTTCTAGACATAGTTCTTTTGAAAGTGTAAATAAGGAGCTTTGATTTCAGGACAACAACCCCTTAGTCTGGAAAGATCACGAGGACGGTGCATATGTGAACAAGCAGCTAACGAGGTATGGATAATAATTGTGAACTTTCATGTGTTTTTGTAATAATGACGGCAACTAGGTTTTCTGCATGTATGACACAATGTTAAAATGCAATACTGTGGACCACAGTTGAAAATCTATTTTATTTTATTTTTGTAATGTCAAAAGATAAGAAGAGGTCCGCCCCCTCTCATTTTTTTTCAATTACAGAAAAAATCGATTCATATCTTTTAAAAAATCTTCATCAAGTTTTTTTTTCTGTTTTTAATTATAAAGGGGAAAAGCACAAAGTAACCATTTCAAATTATTCTATAATATATTATTATTTTATTTCACCAATCGATGTTTCGTTTTTCTTTTTTTTCTTTTTCATGGCAATCATCATCATCATCATCATCATCATCATCATCATCATCATCAACAACAACAAATTAAGTTTTAAAAATCAATGTACTTATTTAATTATTAAAAGAAAAACTTTGTTAGTCAATGCAAAGGTTATTTTTTAAAAGAAATTATTTAAAAGTAATCTAACTTTTTGGTGTCTGCAAATATACTTATGTGTAAACTTAACCGGAATTTGTCATTTAAATTTCAAAATAATCTAACCGGAAGTTATCATTTGGAATGCAACTTTTTTTCCTTAAATCACTTTAATTAATCAACAAAAATATTGCATATAAATAAGAAAATAGGAGAATCAAATTACAAATGAATTGTACAGAATATTAATTTATTGTAAACTGTTTATAAAATAAGTATGCACCACTACCGTCCACCCCCCCCCCACAATCTTCAACAGCAACAGCAACAGCAACAAATTTAGTTTAAAAAAATAAACGTATCTGTGTAATTATTAAAAGAAAAACTTCATTAGTCATTTGCATTCAATGCCGAGTTTATTTTTTTTTAATTAGGCCGGTGTAATTTGAGTCACTTTTTAGTCAATTTAAACTTTGAAACACAATATTTTCTATCTGCTAAGTTAATCTTGATAAATAATAATTTTAAGTTAGCAAATGGGATACTAATAATGTAATATGAAAGTATCAGTGTAATGTTTCAACGTCTCTTCAGTTTTGGGGCTCTGAATACCAATTACTTTTTCACGATTTAAAAACATTGACCGGGTTAATTTAGCTCAGTTAAAGTAAGACTCATCAAAATAAGCAATAAATATTTTTATTTACAAAACTTTATTAAAAACAGTTGAACAGCAATAAAGATAAACACAACTTGACTTTTCAATGAAAACTCAGTCTAACTGATACCTTTTTTGCAGTAAAAATAATCTTTATAGTAAAAGGTACACATTTTGGACAAACTTATTCATCACATATATCGCAAATTAACCATTTCGCCTTCTTTGTATATGTCTTCCAAAGTCTCTCACAAACAACACAAGCTGTATCATCTTCCTCGTCATCACTTTCATTGTCTTCCTCATCATCTTTGTCATCCTCTATCTCCTTTATAAGATCTCTCTTTGACTTTTGATGTCAGCTTGGAAGCTCTTTGATGCTTCATCTTTCTACCTCTGCAACTCAAGGGGAGTTTTCAGCACTTCTCTCTCTTTGGTTTGAACTCACTTTCACTTCTTTTTGGAATTCTTCAATGCTAGGATTGTTTCCTAAAGATGTTGGGGCAATAACATTTATAATTATTTAGTTTAGAGACTTTTGGGGCGATATCTGGGTCTGTCTTCAGTATGTCATTAGCATAAACTTCAGTAGCGCATTTCTCAACAATGCCAGCAGCTTGATTGAAAGGCAAAAGGCCTGCCTTTCTGAAACCATTGACCAAGTGGGCAGACGATATTCGTTCCAACAGCTGTTTAAGGGGTGTTGTGAAAGAACATCACAGCTATTAATCATATTTCAGAAGCCTAGCAAAAGGTAATAGAACAGGAAGGAGATATATTGAAGATTCCATGGTGAAGGTGACCCAAATTACCCCAATCACTTCAATTTCAATCTCTAACTAATCACCCTATTATCCATTTAATTCTCTAATTAATTAAAACTTTTTTTATCCTTTCTTATTGAAAATTTGTTATCTTTTTCAAAACAAAGTCTCTCACTTTTATTTTTTGGAGGGTTGAATAACATAGACAAAACTTGCATAGACAGTACTTCCTCACAGCTTAACTTTCAGCAGGAAAAAGAAACTTGCAAGAATTTTGCTAATTTCATCAGAAAAATGTCTTATGCAATTTATAATGACGGCACCATGCTGTGAAAATGATTAGATTGTGAGAAATTAATGGTATTCTCTGGTGACCCAAATAACCACAGTAACCCAAATTTCCCCGGTGTACCTTATCCCAAAATAATAAGATTTTAGTCTATACTAAAATCAACATTGAGATCAGCTTTTTTGCCATGTTGACACACAACTGGAGAACCAGAAATGCAAACCCTAATACACAATATTAGACTAGAATATTAAAAATTTCCCAAATTTTTATCTCATCTTTCTTTTTATTGGATCTTTAAGTTTATTGTGAGAATGTAGAGATGCAATGTGAACAAACATAGAAAGTTATTGTCGTCTACAAGCTACTCGCTTTCTTTCTCCATTCGTTTAGTTACCCTTTCATTTTCAATGCCCAAGAAAGAAGATTTCACATAAGAGTGACGAACTCAACATTTTCGACCAATGAAAATGATTCTCACTCGTTTGATACAACTCTTTTAGCGAGCCAGTGTGAAAAGTGAAATGAAAATAAAACAGACAACCAGAATCCCAGGACGATAGATCCAGTTCGACTAAGCCTGAAAGAAGACCAGAATGCAGCACGACGTTATGCTTCCTGCCTCCTGGCCAAAGGGCAGGGAAAGTAAAAAGAATACCCGAACGTTTCCTTAACTGGCGCACACATTTTCATACACTAACAAGCAGCAAACATATTCACACACTGACAACAACCGCATAGCGAATGACTACTCACTCACACACACAAGTTCTGACATATACACACACTGATAAAACAAAGGTAAGCCCCATACATACATACACAATGCTACACCGGCTATTACTCATACATGCATATAGACATGCACACACTCTTAATCTTCATGACTTCTTACACGCTGGAACATTTTCTACCGAACACAAGAACTTTTCTAAAATGAACAAAAATAACTTTGATATTGTAAACTTACAGATATGTAAATGTTTTGTTCTTTAATTTTGTTTTTCTCAATCTTTTATTCACAGCACCATGTTGGTGTATTTAGCACTTGTTAAATGGTGACCCTTATATTCTACACTCAATCATTCTTCTATTTCCATAATATGCCGGTTTTTATCCATGTTCTTCTTTCGACATTTTATAAAATATAATTAATTGTCAGTGTGGTTCTTAGCACTTGCCAAAGACCTAATTGTTGTTTATACCCTAGCCAAGCCAGGAGTCGTGCTACATTATCTTTGTTGGTCTGAGCTCGAACAAACACAAAACCATGGAGAGCGTGTTTTCGATATAAGATCAGTCTGGTACCGGAGAAGAAAGAGGTTAATTAAATTTTTCTTTCCTCTTTATTTTCAACACATTGAACTGAATTGAACTGGTTAATTGGTGGTGATCATATTCCAAGGCCTTCTAGTACACCTCTTCATGTATATATATATATATATATATATATATATATATATATATATATATATACTAGCGGGACCCGTGTAAATTACACGAAATGATGTTTTCAATACTAATTATCTTATTCCTAACCTATGCATGTTTGAATAAAATATGAAAATATGATAAGATTTGGACTTGTATATTTATTTTAAAAAATGGACAATACATGAAACAATTTACAAAACTCCTTTATATACAATATTTCTAGTGAAAATAATATTTCGACGACTAAACCTTACTTTGTAAATGTTTTAGATTAAATTAAATTTGGCTCCAATTCATGAGTAGCATACAAAGATTCGGAAGGTCGTTGCTTTTGATGTAAGCGTGACACACAAAATAACACACACGCTATCGTATTAATATGTGTCTTCCCGGTCGTCCCCTTCCTACCTCCCTCCTCCCTTTGATGTAGAAAAAAATCCTAGAGGTTGGTCGGGATCGAACTATAAACCAGTCACGTCGACGTCAAAATCCTACGTTGCTAACCATTGCGTCAAACGGAAACATTTGAAAATATTACGAAAATTAGGTGACTTGAATGCTTTTCCAAATCTAGGTGTGGCACGCATGCACAGAGCTTTTGATGTAAGCATGACACACGAACACATACGCTATCGTATTAATATATATATATATAATAAAATTGAAATAAAAGCCAAATTAGCAATACAAGATTAATTTTTTTTTTTTTTTTTCTTACATTAATCCTATCGATTACGGAATAAAATTCCTTCTTCAGGGGTGACCAGTATTGAGTCATTTAAAAAAAAAAAAAATGACTCAATACTGGTCACCTCTGAAGAAGGAATTTTATTCCGTAATCGATAGGATTAATGTAAGAAAAAAAAAAAAATTAATTAATCTTGTATTGCTAATTTGTCTTTTATTTCAATTTTATTAACTTTCCATGCAATACTTTAAAACTTGAATGAAAAACACACACATATATATATATATATATATATGTATATATATATATATATATAGAGAGAGAGAGAGAAAAAGAAACAGACAGACAGACAGACAGACCGAGAGACAGAAAGAGAGAGAGAGAGAGAGAGAGAGAGAGAAAGAGGGGGGTGAGGAGAATGTAAAAATTGACATCTCAGTGAGCCGTACAAAAAATAATGAAAAATATCAATTATGTTTCTAGATTTAATATTGTGGTGGACTCTGTCTTTGAGACATTTGTTGTCCAATATGAATTCTTCTCTCTGACTGGAATATTGGCAAAATGTTGATAACTTTCTTTCTTATTTCCGCTGATGAAGACCTAATAAAATTCGTCTCAGAAAAGTACGTACAATCAAACTTTGTTGATGGCGAATTTTTTTAACTGCATACTTGATGATGAATATGTCATAATTTTGTATATATATATTATTATTATTATTATTTCATATATCCACATAAAATGTTATAAGGAGATATAATATTTTATGTATCGATTTTCAATATTTACTTCAACAGTGCTCAATACGTGAGTAGAGCTAGGTAGTAAGTTATATATATAGTTAGGTATGGGTATATGTTTATATATTTCTATGTATAGGATTAACTCCTAAACTAATTGACCGATAATTATGAATTTTGAAACACAGCTGTTATGCGTAAGGGTGAGTAATGTGGGCTATATTTAGTTCAATCTAATTTTATGCAAAGGGCACAAGGTGGAGGGCTTCATGAAAATTCAGATACCTCCGATTTTGTAAAATTTTAACAATGGATATTAAGTATCAATTAATAAATGTTCCCCAAATTTCAGTTTCTTTTCAGTATTATAAAGGGTTTTTAGAGGGCATAATATGGGTTTAACGTCCCCTTTAAAAATTCAAATATTTCAGATTTGCATTAAATGTGATCCATAGTCATTAGACACCAATTTAGCAAGATTCCCTGTTTTTCACTTTTTTCCTAAGACCAATTAAGCTGAAGCATTAAATTTTAGACATTTTCTAGAATCAAAATCATGTAATGGGTTTTGACTAAAATTCGAATAAGGATTCTAGACATAGGGTTAGTAGCATTATATCTTGATTTTAATCTTCGTAAAATAACATAAAAGTGGTGCAAAACTGTTTGGGAAATTAATTTTACCCGTTCTGAGACGGGTATTCTTCTAGTATATATAGATATGCGTGTGTCAGCTGACTTGCTTTCCCAAACACCTAGCTGTTTGTCTTGTGTAAGGAACAATATAGAAATGTAAAAACAATGAAAACTCCGAAGGTTTGCTTTCCGATAATCTAGCCCCTCAAAAACTAGTTGGCAAGTATAATGACAATTTGCAGATTTAGCATATCGATTGTTTTGTTTTTTTTTTTTGTTTTTTTTTTCTGAATCAATTGGAATAGATGGGGAGGTCTGCGTTGTGCGCATACATAAGCAAAGGCGGAATAGAACACACTGGATAGTAGGAAGAAAGGGGTTAAGGGCTATATGTGAGTAAAGGTGACAAGTGGGCAAGCTGTTTTACTCTGACCAACACCACTTTGTTGTTGCCATCGCCAGGACGAATGCGACAGTGTAAAGTATCAGTGAATTTTTGTAACTCGCTCAAGTGAATCTGTGGGCGTAAAATACAAAAATATCATATGTATTGAGGGGGAGAGGTAGAAGTGGAAACTCATATATTTATGCTAATTCTGTATTTTAGCAGATAGCATCTTTCTCCAACAAGGTTTCTATTGATTCTCACATACTCTCTCTCTCTCTCTCTCTCTCTCTCTCTCTCTCTCTCTCTCTCTCTCTCTCTCTCCATATGTGTACATATATTTTTAGGTGTAAGCATTGCTTTTAAAAAGATACCCGTGTTTTGCATAGACAGATTCCATTTATTTTTCTACTTTAGTTCACCTAAAAGAAGGCATATTGTTACTGGGACGTAAGGAACTACTATAAATTAGGGGCCAGATTTAATAGGGGGGGGGGGGCATCCTAGGTCGGAAGTTGTGCAGCAAGATATTTGTTCACATTACATTTAAATTTCTGCATGTTAATACAGACGAGGAAACAGGGATCAGTGAGGGAATTTCAAAGGCAAGCAGTTCGAGGAAAGAAACTATTAGAGTAGAAAGTTTTCCAGCATCTAAGGACCTCTACAGTGAAGGGGCGGGATTTTGCTGCTTCTTGGGTTTGTTTGGGATATCTACGTTGATGCGGCACAAGTGTAGTAAGTTCGTCGGAGCACATTCCATGGAAGTACTTGTGAAACAAGCACAGGGATTCAACATTGCGGCGATGGGACAGAGGTTAGAGCTTGGTAGGTTTGAGATTCTTTTTTGCACCCTGTCCAAGAAGTAGAGACTAGTGGATGGTGCACCAGCCCAGATATGGCAACAATACTCCATGCATGGGCGAATGGTGGCTTTATAGAGATACCATATAATATCATCTTGTCGTATTTTCAAAGTCAGATACAAATAGCATTTAAGCTGACAAATAAAACTTTGTCTTCTGACTAACCAATTTCCATTTGTTATTGTTGTACCATATTATTGGCAATATAATAGCGTACTTCGCTACAATTTATTTAAAAAAATACTATATCTGGCCCAGACAGCTGCTAATATGAAACATTTTTAAATAATCATGTAAAAATAAGAATCAGCAAGGGGGATAAGTCACATTTTACATTAAAGAATATGATAAAAGTTGTCTACCTTGCAACTAAAAGTTTTATTTCTTTTTCTGTATAAGTTTGAAAATGTGAAAAAAATCTAAATTAGTATTATTATTGGATTATTCAAACTACTGTTCTCATCTTGTATGTTATTCTCACAACGTTTCGGCCGATGTAACCTCCGACCTTCTTCAGGTGTGTCTTGTCGAACTCAAGAATCTTTATGTAGAAGTCTTAAGTAATTATAGACTTATTATTGCCGGTACTGAGGATTTAACATTCAACCTCCATGGTGCAACGGATAAAGTGCTAAGTGATAATCAGTTCTAAGTGACAGTCTTCTGGAGGTTGAAGGTTCAATTCTCAGTATAGGCGATGCTAATGTAGCAGTCACATGATTAAGATCTACTTTCCTTTTGTATTTACACGCAATCTCTTGAATAGTAATAAATTGTGATTCAATTGGCTAACACAGGCATATCCAAACTCACGTAGAAATACACCAAGCGATATAACACTTCTGCGTATGTGCACGACTTCCAGCCTTTTTGGTTTCAGTCCAACTCATTGGCAGGAAGATATAATTCAGTTCCATCTGAGATGCCGACTCTGTATTCTCTTCCTCGCCTCTCATCATGAATTGGCAGAAGGCAAGATTCACGTTTGAGTCTAAAGACCGTGACTCAATTAGATTTCTATTCTAATACGTGCCTACCAAACCAACTTGCCTTGTTGTCTTGTATTCTTGTGTTCCTGTTAAATAAAGTTGAAATAACAGCCAGAGAAGCTGCATGCTATATTTCTTATGACGGTCACAAATTCCAAATTCCAGACAAAAATCCCCACTCAACATATTGGCGACCTCGACATGATCTAAATAGGCAGAACTTCTCATATCAACAAATTCGAAACTCAGACATATAAAAAAGCATGCAGACCGTCAGATCTCAGCAAAATCTTGCATTTTTTAACTCTTCTCTATCGACAGAGCAAGTTTCTCTCTTTTTCAGTTTAAAGGCATGACACACACAAAAAAAAACAAGCCGCGCGTGCGTGGTCCCCCTCTGTATGTGACTCGATGTGGCGAGTGTAAAATGCAATAAATTTGGGCAATTTGGGGCACTTTTGACCCCCTTTTGACCCCCTGGAGGCGCGAACCAGAATGTTTCTGAGGTCAAGGATGCTCATTTTATATCCAGAACCATTGCCTCTACATTTTGGCCAAGTTTCAGAAAAATTGAATGGATGGATCAAACGTTATGGGAGAAAACGGTTATTTTTTGCCATTTTAGGGGGCTTTTGACCCCCTGGGGGCGCGAACCAGATTTTTTCCAAGGTCAGCGATACTTATTTTCTATTAGGAACAATTGCCTCCACATTTTGGCCAAGTTTCAGAGAAATTGAATGGATGGATGAAAAGTTATGGGGCAAAAAATGTCATTTTTTGCCATTTCGGGGCCTTTTGACCCCCTGGGGGGCTAACCAGATTTTTTTTCAAAAATCGGAGAATGTCACTTTCTAACCTGACCAAAGTTACAACTTCATGCAAAATTTCAGAGAAATTTAATGGATGGTTGCAGAGAAAAATCCGGACGGACGGACGGACATGCCTCAAAACATAAGTCCCCCGATTTTATAAATCGGGGGACCAATTATGAAAGATAACCACACTGTTCAACTTTCTGCTCCCAAACTTTTGATCTCAACAAAACAGATCAGCACCCTACGTTACAGAAATACATGTCTAAAAATCGGAAACCCTAATGTTATGTAAAAAAAAAATTCCGGAAGTACTAAAAGAATATAAAACAAAAATTACATGAGTAGATCTATTCTCCTGTGTTTTTCTTAGCATGGATTTTGGTTTAAAATATATTTTATCGGACAATTTTATTCCCAAGCACTTACCTGAAAAAAAGAATATGTAAAATAGGGGAATTATTTAGTCATGTCCTTTATCACGTGTGCGAAAATAAAGATGGCCGCTTTAGAGATTTTTTGGTGCTCAAATTACTGTTGTGCCAGAATAAATATGTTTTCTTCCCCTCAGGTCAGTGGCTCATTTTTAAACAAAATAAATAAATAAATAATTATGTAGATTCGCTCTGTATAATTGAATGATTTTGTCGCGGCTAAATACTTTCTTATTTCTTCCCCCACGAAATGAGAATCTGCTTTTTATGAAATTCGTATCTTTCACTTACACTTTGAATTTCTTAACTTATTCAACTCCTTATCTTGTTCAAACGTCATTTTTTGTCGACTGCTTATTGGAATTACATTTATTTCAAGCAAATATGGCCAGCCGTTTGACCCCCAGCTCTTGCCAACGACACTCAGTGTCTAAACCAAGATGGCGATTTTCGATTTTTCATGCCCAAAAGATAAACGTGCCAAAATGGTTTCTTTTAGGACAGGCGTTCATGCTGAAACTTCTCTTTTTACCTACTACCCCCCCCCCACACACAATTAAATAACTTTGCAGCTTATTTTAGCCTTTCTATTCGCCATTTGAACTTTTTTCTTGCATCGCTCATCAAGAAATATTTTGTATGAAAGTTTAGACATGTTTTTATGATAAAATTTCTTGTCTCTGCTATTAATTTTCGTAATTTTGTCCTATGAAAGTATAGACATTTGTCTTATGAAAGTATAGACTTTTTTTTTATTTTAGAATATTTTGTCTTCGCTAATAATTTTCATCATTTTCCTCTTATGGCCTACTCATCGTAATTCTTACAGGAAACCCTTTCACAATGATGATTTCACATAGGTAAAGGTAAAGGTCGCATAGCCTGGACGCGCACGAGTGTCGTTGCCGACATCGCACACTGCCCATGGCCGTAGCGGCGGTGATTTGTTAAGAATCACCATGTCAGCATATGGAAGGCGGAGCCCATCCCTTTCTTTCCGCTGCCTTGAACCTTCCCTTCAGGTACCCATTTACAGAGGGAGTTTTCAGACCCGAAAATTTGCATGCCGTGAGTGGGATCGAACCCGGGTCGTCCAGCCCAAAGACAAGTGCTATAACCACTCGTCCACAGGCCCTTTCTTTGATTTCACATACTGTGGCATTAACCTTCCTTTCACTGCTAAATTAAATACTTATGCAGAAGAGAATATTAAACAACTTACTGGAGGTAGAAATTATGGAATCACGCACAACAGTGCATACACATACATGTACTTCTCATGCACATCAGTGCATACATGCACATGAACTTCTTACTTGCAACAGTAGAGACTGACCTCTACACCTCCACGCTTGCAACAGTAGATAATCACAGGCATTACCGACTTAATCCTCAGTCTTTGAACCACTCTCCCATACTCAACCTTCTTTGTCGCCAATATACCTATCCTACCTATCCTTTCTTAGATGTAGACGCAAATTAGTAGATTCACATTCTAAGCTATCAATATCAATACATCTACGTCTTCTCTCTTAGCGTTTGCAGCATTGCCATGTCGGGATAAAACCCTGTTGAAGTTATTTCTGGGCTATTTCTTCATCTGAGAACAATAACCTTCATCAAATGGGTTTGGACGAGACATTTTTGGATATTTTAAATCTGTTAGCTCCAGAATTTGGTACCTGCAAATTAACAGATCTTGTGCGAGACTACCTTTAATTAATCTCGCTCTTATGTCTTTTCCTGCCTTGCACGAACTGGCTCACATCGGAATTTCTGCCACAGTGAAACTTATTTCAGTTAGAATATTCTGGTTGAATATGAGACGTGAATTCACTGCCTGGACCCTTCCCTTTTTATCAAGCCAGACATCTACAGTGCACAGACACATATAAGCCCCTCTTGGAACCTTCAGTACTTCTGATACATGATTTATATAAATCCACATGGATCCTGGCCAGTCAAGAATACTCATACACCTTTTCTCTTTATAGCAAAAGAACATTTTCCTTTTTTTCAGCAAAAGAACATTTTCCTTTTTTTCAGCAAAAGAACATTTTACCTCTTTTCAGCAAAAGAATATTTTTCCTCTTTTCAGCAAAAGAATATTTTTCCTCTTTTAAGCAAAAGAATATTTTTCCTCTTTTCAGCAAAAGAACATTTTTCCTCTTTTTAGCAAAAGAACATTTTTCCTCTTTTCAGCAAAATAATTTTTTCCTTCTTTTCAGCAAAAGAACATTTTTCCTCTTTTCAGCAATAGAATATTTTTCCTCTTTTTAGCAAAAGAATATTTTTCCTCTTTTCAGCAAAAGAATAATTTTCCTCTTTTAAGCAAAAGAATTTTTTTTTTTTTTCAGCAAAATAACAATTATTTCAGATCAAAATGAACAATTAGTAACCCCCTTTTTGCAATTTGCATGTTCATTTAAATTTATTCTCATTCTACAACCAATAAAGAATCTCTAGTTTTTATCGGCTAAAAACCTAAGCAGGGGGTAATGTAGCAGTCACATGATTAAGATTTAGTTGGCTCACACAGACATATCCAAACTCGTGTAGAAATGCACAAGGAAATGAAACACTTCTGCACATGCGTCTGACTTCCATCCTTTTCCGTTTCCATCCACCTTGTTGGCTGGAAGATATAATTCAGTTTCATCCGAGATGCTGATCTGACAAGACACTGTATTCCCTTTATCACCTCTTGTTATGAATTGGCAGGAGGCAAGATAAAAATTAAGACTAAAGACCTGAACTCAATTACATTTCTATTTCAACCGATGGTAGGCCAGTGAAAGAGGTTGTGGTTGGGGATAGCAAACTGGAAGCTGTAGCTGAGTTCTGCTACCTGGGCGACTCCCTTTTAGCCGATGGTGGTTGTGAGACTGCTGCTATTACCCGATGTAAGTCTGCCTCGAGGGGCTTTAAAGAACTTCTGCCCATCTTGACAAATAAGCATCTGGCGATCACAACTAGACAACAGGTGTACACCAGCTGTGTGAAGAGTGTTATGTTTTATGGCTCTGAAACATGGGCTGCATCGGCGAGCACTCTCAAGAGACTGCAGCGCAACGGAAGAGCCAGGATTAGATGGATCTGTCATGTCAGGCCGGAAGACGACACTTTCTTTGAGACTCTTCTCTCTAGGCTTGGTATACAGGAAATAACTGATGTCCTTAAGCTGAGAAGGATGAGATGGCTTGGTCATGTCGAGCGAAGCTCAAGCTGGATCTCCCGGGTCAGAAACATGTCCATCGCATCAAGTCAGCAGACTGGAAGACTGAGGCTTTCTTGGAATGAGCTGTGTAAATGTGACCGTGCAACCCTGGGGATTACAAACTTAGATCCTCGTAACCGTCGAGTCTGGAGTGGAAGACTCCGATCAAGACTGACGGGCATGCCCCACCCTCTTATAGAGGACTAATCAAAGGCCTGTTCAAAAATAAATTAGATGAAGAAGAAGAATATTCTAATACATGCCTGCTAAACAAACTTGCTTTGTTGTCTTACATTCTTGTGTTACTAATGTTGGATAATGGCCCTATGGGAATGGACGTATCTGTTGGAAATCGTTGGTTTGACTTGCGCGAATTAACATGGGGTGGACCCGGCAGTCGAGTGCAGAATAGGGTCTGTTCTCACAGTAAAAAAAACACGGACGTGACAGGTTCACCGAGTGACAAGACCCCGGATCAAGGGTCAGTGTGCACCTGTGAGAGGCTCTGTGACGTCACAGGCCTTTGCGTGGGAAACAGAGGGATCCGTGACGTCACTCGTTCTTCGTGAGAAGCGAGTTTTAGCCAGTTTGGGTTTTGGAGGCAAACTGATGAGACGTGATTGTTACCATGTAAACTACAACAGATAAGGGAAATGTTACCCTAAGAAAATACAGGCGAGAAATATCCTTTCCCCCCCTCTATAAATGGTTAAGGAAATAATTGTTAAGTAACTACGATAAAGTAGTGATTTGCTCTCTCTCTCTCTCTCTCTCTCTCTCTCTCTCAACGTTGGTGAATATTCCCAAGCCGATAAATAACTAACGCCTGAAATAAAAAGAATTGAAAGTTAAAAAGATTGTGTTTGGTGAATCGGTCAGGAAGCTTTTGTTGCAGACAACGGATGGTGTGGTTCGCAGCAGGAAGGAAAGAAGAAAGAATTCATCCACTAGACGACATCGAGACGGCAACCGTCTACATGGCGAGGGAGAAAACTAAAGGTATCCAAACAATATATGAACTATGTGATTTATGATGTTTTAAAAATGACGAGTATTAAATGTGAACTGCCACGGCCCTTTCGGGGACGAGTATACGAAACGAGTACAGCTGCGGTCCAAGCAAGAGAAGGGATATGCAACACTAACTCTTTCTGGTTCCTGTTCTGTTTGACAAAACTGTTAAATAAAATTGATTTTGGTATCTTATGACCTTTTTTCTTCTTCTTTATTTCAAGCAAGCCGAGTCAGATGAACACAGCAGTTACTACAAAATGGCTATCTCCAATCTCGACATTTAAAACACATCAACTCCCAACACTACACTAGGGATATAATAACGACTTCTACCCGGTCAAGGCTGACAGAATGAGAACAAGCTTCTCCCGGTAGATTAAATAAAGAGTTCCGTTCGAAATTACGTATAGATTCCCGAGTTCGACATAAAGATTATCGAGTTTGAAGGAGGTCGGAGATTACATTAGTTGAAACGTTGCGAGAATAACATCCAAGATGAGAACAGTAGTTCGAATAATCCAAATGATCCAAATTATCAATCCTCATCTCAAAACTTCTGAAACAATTAAAAAGTAAAATGACTTCCCTGCATCCCGAGCAACGCCGGGTAAGTATAACTGTTATTATATAAATGCATAATTATTATTTACAAAGATGGGATATTAAAATGTCCACACAGAGAAAATGACCTTCAGAGGGGTTCGAACCTGTTCCTTGAAACTGTTTTAATCTAGTCATATCACTTGATTATTGAGAATCTTATCATTGGCTAAGTAATAACTTAGACTCAGCTCGCAAGACTAAAGCAGAGGATAAAAAGAAAGAACAAAAGACGAAGAGACACACGTGTGTTTATAATCTGCATCAGAGTTTCACTAATTCGTTTTCACTGGGCTTTCTTTATTTCCAGAATATAGCAGCGGGCATGACAAGTAGTTTGCTTAACTAACGACTTGTTAAGGGAGGTAATCCAATGCCCTTCAGCTTGTCTGTAAAGTTGTTGAAAATATCAAAAACCTCGTCTTTGATATAGTGTAAAAGTATCGATTTCGTTTTTTGTCTGAGGCAATAAACAGGTTTTCTAAATGTTCTACCCATGTTTGCAAGTTAATGGCAATTGTATTTTGGTCAACGTGGACCTGAAATTTAGACCCCCTTCCTTACATTGTCTATTTCTGCTCAGACAGGATGTAGATCGTGCTTCAGCAAAGTACATTTAACCTGTCAGCTAGATTCATCAATTAAATGCCTACATAATCTGCCTACACACTCGGTCACTTGATCGACATCCATATAAACTCTAAGAAAAGGGAGCAGACATGAGAGCGTCACAAAAGTTTCAAAGTGCCGGTCGAACAACGTCAATGAAGAAGAAGAAAAAGAAGAAAGCGAAGAAGACGAAGAGAAAGAAAGAAAGGGAAGAACGCCTTTGTCGTTTTACGTATGATATTGGCCAGAAAAAGGATTGTAACTGTTAAAATGACCACCGTGGACAACTTGAGTTATTTTGGAATATTTCATTGCCAACAAGAAGTGAATTCGACTTATGAAAACTGAATTCAAACCGACCCGCCTAAGTGGCAATCTGTCAGTATTACCATCATCCATTCACTGGGTTTACAACACGAAACCCTGACTGATGATTGTGTAGCACCAACTCCCTTATTCAGAACTTAAACACTCCTGCACCTGATACTAATAGGACTCACCTTCTGTTACATATTGACTCTTATGCGGAAAAAAATTCACACTTTCCAAACTATTAAACTATTAAAATCTAATGTGGATTACCTTCTGAACTACTCACCAGTGTTAAAACCTAACTTTCTCTCATAAACTGATTTCATATGTTTAAATGTGGTTTTTTGCTTATCGACTAAAAATAGTATTCAGATTCCTTTCCCAATATTAGATTTTTATTGTTATTTTTCTTTATATATTTTTACGGTGACGGTGGCTAAGTAGTTAACGACATAGACTGACAACCTGGTTGTGCCAAGTTCAAATCTAGTTCGTTCCACAGAAACACTTTCACTTAGGATGTTAGCAACCTTCACGTGGTCCCTCCTGTGAGTACCCGATGTCTTTCTAGAGAGGATTCTAACTAGAAAGATATCGGGGAAACCAATGCTAACAATATAATCATCTGATTCACAAGAAATTAATTAATGTAAATAAATAATTGCATATATAGAAAAGCAGCAAACAAACAAGTGAGAAATAACACGAAACGACCAAGTTAAAGTTTAAATGCAATTATATATTTTTATGTAAATAAATAATTTCATTTAAACTTTAACTTGGTCGTTTTGTGCTATTTCTCACTTGTTTGTTTGCTGCTTTTCTTTAATACCTTGTGTCTTGAACTGGAAAATCCCTTTCCCAATATTCTTTTATTGTTTATATGGGAACCCTGGGACCCTGAGCTACTTCCGTATTTATCCTTTTTATTACCATTATCATGTGCAAGGTTCTGTAGTACCAATGAAGGCGGAGCATGACACTAGCCATATCTTTCTCTTCTCTCGTGTTAATTTCTTTTTCGGGGTGGGGGGGGGGGTAGAGAACGTAAGCTTGTCACTAAATCCATTATCTGCCACACCACATCATTTGATTCCTTGCTATGTGTTCTAAGGAGGAGAAAATAAATAAATAAATATAGGGCTCTGATGGATAGATATATTTTTGTCCACATCTCTGTAAAGGTGTCCGAGGTCTGAATACTGTGGTATTATTAAACTGGCTGGGATCAGCTGCGGAGGCCAGAGGAGGTGATTAAGGAGATCTTCTGACCCCAGTATCCGATTTCCGTATTGTCACAACTCCAATTTAAACAAAAATGACCATCATAGATTCTCATTTCTCCAGCCAAGCAGAATATTATATTATGGAAGATCGCTCGTTAATTTTGTTTCTATCTTTAATAATAAAGGTGAACAACATAACGTAACAATTCCAAATTACTCCGTAATATAAATTGTTTTATTTGACCAATCGACGTTCCACTTTTTTCCATTTATTCATTTCATTATATAACCAGTTTTTAATGGGGAATTCACCTTCATTTTTATGCTTATATAAAACTTTGAATATTGAAAAGACTATATAAAATAACCTTTTTGTTGTTTTTTTTTATCGAATTAAAAAAATGCACACAGTAAATTTACTCAACAGTGGAATACATATAAAATAACAATCATTTTTTTTTTCTCCAAATTACCAAAATATGAAAATTGTTCTTTGTTTTACTGTAAAGAAAGCTATAGCTAGATGAATTGCTGCCAGATGGTGGATAGTTTTTGTTAGTAATAAAAGCAGATTCAATCATTAAAAATACTAATTCAAGTTAAATCCTCTGAAAGTTGAATGAAAAGTCTGGTTTACTTTTACTTTGATTTTACTTTTAAAGCATGTAGCATGGATGCTGGCTTGGACAAGATATGGACGATTATTCCTCTTAGAAATGTACCAAGACTCATGCTGACAATTAAAATCTTATTAAATGGAGGAATAGACAAAAAATGTATACATTTTAACTTAGTTCACCCCAAACAAGGCAAGTTGCCACTGTAGAGCTAAGGGGCTACTGAGAATTAAGGCAAAAGTTTTAGGGGTCATCCTAAATTGGGAGCTGTACAGCAAGATGCTCGTTAACATTAGTTTTAAATTTCTGCACAGTCGGGGAAACAGAGAGCAGGAAGGGAGTTCCAAAGGCCGACAGCTCAAGGAAAGAAGCTATTGGAGTAGAAGGCTCTTTAGCATCTGGGGACCTAGACAGTGAATGGATGGGATTTAGCTGATTGTCTGGTTGGTCTAGTGAATTTACGTTGTGGGAGCACTAGAGCAGCAAGTTCATCGGAGCACATTCCATTGAAGTACTTGTAAAACAAGCACAAGGTTGCAACATTGCGGCGATGGGACAGGGGCTGGAGCTTGGTGGATAGTGAGGGACCTATTAAATTAGAGACTCTTTTTTGGACCTTGTCTAAGAGGGAGAGACTAGTGGATGATGCACCAGCCCAAATGTGACAACAATACTCCATGCATGGGCAAATGGTGGCTTTGTAGAGATATAGGATACTGTCAGGTGTGAAAAGTTTACTAGCACGGTAGACGGAGCCAACCTTCTTTGCAGCAACCCTGGCAATGTCTTCAATGTATTTATTCCAAGTCATGTTACCTGTGAATGTTCGGCCGAGGAGTTTGAATGATGAACTCTCAGGTAGGGTGTTATTTGCCATGACAATCGGTGGTTGAAGAGGTTTCTTGTAGTTATTGAAGGAAAGGAGCTTTGTCTTAGCAGCATTAAATGTTACCGTCCATTTTTTATCACATTCCACTACAGACTTGATTATGAATGAAAGACGATAAAACATGGTTAACGAACACAGCCTATTTATATATATCCAAATTCACAGAAGTATAAAAGATAATTTAGGAGAGTAAATTGTACGTTAGAAAAGTTAAATGTTCTTGTGTTTGTAGAATGATTGGACTGTGTATGTCTATATGTTTGTTTCCTGTCAGTGTGAATATACGTGTGACACAGTGTAGCATTGTGTGCATATTCTTTTGTCGTTGTTTTGTCAGTGTGTGAATATATGTTAATGAGTTGAGTAGTCATTCGCTTACCCTAGCCGCAAAGGCAATGGAGCTGAGCGTAATGTTATGCCCACTGACTGTCTTGTTTCTGGTTCAACTGTCTTGTGTGTGGTTTTTTTCCCCATATCAGATCAAACAGTAAATTGAGTTTTGGGTGCCAAAAATGATTTCATGCAGACGTAGTACACGGAACATTCACATGAGCAGTATTTACGCTTTTTTGTAAAATTTTCGCTGGGAGCCACTTTTTGCACAAAATATGCAATTGCTTTTTTAGAGTTTGCTTTTGGGTGTGGTTTTTGTGGTTTCGTTCATGCAGTTGATTGACATATAATAGTGGCCCACAATTAAATGTTGATTCTAAAGACAGAGTTTATAGAAGAAAAAGTGTGAAATAAAAAGTGTTATAAAGGTTAAAATTTGGTGTTTTAGGTAGAGAATTTAATTCGAATGAGTTTGATATAAATAAAGATGTGTTATTCTGTTCTTTTGGTTTACGAGTTATCGTGTGTTAACTATTCTTTACTTTTACCATAAGTTTAATCGTACACACGAAATGCAGAAAAAACAAGTTGACTGGGAAAAGAAAGATAAACGAGATAGAAACGAGATAACTCCAAGTTTTACATTTTAAAACAATTTTTTTTTAATGAGGGGAAAGGACAGGATTAGCAAGTTGCAATAACTCGTAAGTAATCAAAAGTAAAGAAAAACATTATTTTACCATTTTCTTTATGAGAAAACTTAGAGTTATCTCCCTTCTAATGCAGCCATCTTACCCCCTCCTTGTTGACTTGTTTTATTTTGTATTTCGCGTGTATGATTCTTGGCCTTTTGGTTAAGATCAAAGTGTAGTATCTGTTCCGATGGATACTGCACGCCTGTCCTGTGCAGTTCTAGGAGGTCCACCCTCCCAGGCTTTGCCTCCCCTCTTTGGGGGGGAGTAAGTTTATTGCTTACTGTCTGAGGCGCCCCTAGCGGGGAATGCCGACGGGGCTGCCCAGGCAATTTTTAAATGGCCAGAGTGCTCACCTCTCGAGCCGATCTTGGGTCACATCTTACTTGTGGGAGTAAGATAAAACTGGCCTTGTGCCTAACTTCTGGGGAGGAGTAAATAAAACTTACATTTTTTAATAATGTTCAAGATTCGTTGCTGACATTTAATTCCGGTTATTGCTTTCTTTCAGATAATGTGAAGTCATGGTGAAATTCGTAAACCACTCTCCCATATCCACGTTTGGTCAAATTGCTCGGTCATTAGACTTGCAACTCTGTAGAGACTTCAGGTGGATCTTCATTGTCGCAGATATACTCAGAGGTGGTTTCACCCCTTCCTCAAAAAAGTTAAAGCTCTGCAGGATTTATGGCCACCAACTTCTTTTAGCCAATTGCAACATTTTCTCGGATTATTTAATTATTACAGATTTTTCATCCAGCACTGTGCGGATCTCCTTGCACCTTTAACCGACCTTTTGAGAAATCGAAAACAGAAGGATGAAGCTATTTCATTTAATAACTGCTAGCTGAAAGCCTTTCATAAGTTGAAGAAAAGGCTTGCAGATTCATCTTTGCTGTCACATGATGCTTAATTTTCCTAGTTAAAGAGGCACCTAGTTCTGTAGTCGGTGCAGTTTTACAAAAACATCACTGGCAGCAAATTCAACCATTGCCCTACTTTTCTCGTCAATTGACACCTGCTGAAACTCGATATAGTAGTTTTTGACGTGGACTTTTGACTACTTCTGCCCAAACCTTTTTCCAACTCTTTTTTAACAGTCAGTGTTTACATGTCAAGTTAACAAGAAGTCATATGCCGTAACTTGGGCTAGGCCTGATAAAAGACGCATACTCAAACTCATTTTTATAGTACATATCTATCTACTGACTCAGCATATTTTTGCATTCTT
Organism: Sepiola atlantica; assembly: GCA_963556195.1. Lineage (NCBI taxonomy): Eukaryota > Metazoa > Mollusca > Cephalopoda > Sepiida > Sepiolidae > Sepiola > Sepiola atlantica. The sequence goes on along the minus strand of OY744520.1, from coordinate 172,274,604 downwards.
GTTTACGTAACTCTTTTTCCGGCCATGTCTGTTGTGCTGATGAAACTGAATGAATAAAATGGATTTAAATTGTAGAAGCAGAAGTTTTATTTACTCCTCCCCAGGAGTTAGGCACAAGGCCAGTTTTATCTTACTCCCACAAGTAAGATGTGACCCAAGATCGGGTCGAGAAAGTGGGGTTTGAAAAGCCAGCGCTCGAGAGGTGAGCACTCTGGCCATTTAAAAATTGCCTGGGCAGCCCCGTCGGCATTCCCCGGTAAGGGCGCCTCAGACAGTAAGCAATAAACTTACTCCCCCCCAAAGAGGGGAGGCAAAGCCTGGGAGGGTGGACCTCCTAGAACTGCACAGGACAGGCGTGCAGTATCCATCGGAACAGATACTACACTTTGATCTTAGCCAAAAGGCCAAAGTGAGAAGTTTGTTTATTTACTCCTCGCGGAGTTAGGCACAAGGCCAGTTTTATCTTACTCCCACAAGTAAGATGTGACCCAAGATCGGGTTGAGAAAGTGGGGTTAAAAGCCAGCGCTCGAGAGGTGAGCACTCTGGCCATTTAAAAATTGCCTGGGCAGCCCCGTCGGCATTCCCCGGTAGGGGCGCCTCAGACAGTAAGCGATAAACTTACTCCTCCCCAAAGAGGGGAGGCGAAGCCTGGGAGGGTGGACCTCCTAGAACTGCACAGAACAGGCGTGCAGTATCCATCGGAACAGATACTACACTTTGATCTTAGCCAAAAGGCCGAGGTAAAAATCCTTATAAGCAAACTATGGTAATTCGTTTTTCATCATACCCAGCAACGCCAGAGGATCTATGCAGCAACCCTTTTCTGATACAATTCACGACTTTTCTTCATTCCCTACAAACAAGATCTTTCTACACCTCACCCATCCCCAAATCTCCCAAAATTGGAGCCTCACCACTGCATATAGTTTTGTGTACTACTTGGGGGGGGGGGAGGGGGGTATGTAATAGGGTATTTATTTACTCCTCTCCAGGAGTTAGGCACAAGGCCAGTTTTTATCTTACTCCCACAAGTAAGATGTGACCCAAGGTCGGGTCGGGAAAATGGGGTTTAAACATTTCCTGGGCAGTCCCGTCGGCATTCCCCGGTAGGGGCGCCTCAGGCAGTAAGCAATAAACTTACTCCTCCCCTAGAACTGCACAGGACAGACCCATAGACCGGCGTAAATCAAGCCAATACCAGTCTATGGGATGCAGTATCCATCGGAACAAATACTACACTTTGATCTTAGACAGGAAGACAATGAAGAAATAGATTGGAAAGATGGATTTGAGGGGGAGGGGTAAAGGCGAACACCTTGCTCGAGGGTGTCCGAATCGTTTTAATGTGTCCGGTATAAAAAATTTAAAAAAATTAAATTGAAAGTTGAGAATTGTTTTTTTTTTTCTTTTGTAGAAGAATTTGTTTGCCTAGACAAATATTGCATTAATTCCGTTTTTGAATATTTCTAAATAAATAAATATGAAACGTGCCGTAAAAAAATCATTAATTTTGCCATGTTAAAATAATGTGGTGCATTGGAAAATTGTATAAAGAAAGAAATCATATGAAAGCTAACACACTAGTTTTGTTTTTGTTTTGCTTTTATTAACGGGTTTGCCTAGCAATATCATTTATTATTATTATTATTATTATTATGTGGGTTTTATTCGATTCCTTACCCGCCTTTTCTATATTGTCTTTGTTGCAACGCCCACACAATATACATGCGCCTTCTCTCTCTCTCTCTCTCTCTCTCTCTCTCTCTCTCTCTCTCTCTCTCTCTCTTCTCCTGCTCACTTTAGCTCCTCACAAAATCATAGCTCCCCTCCCCCCTCTCTCTCCCTCTCTCGCACTTGTTCATCCAGACTCGAAAATTCTTATGAGAAAAACAAATAGAGAAATGTATAAAAATAAAAAGTTGGTTCAGTTAGGAATTAGAAAAGAAAGGAATAAAAAAAAGAGAGAAAGAGGATTATTTGATACGACAGGGGCGCGTCCGAAATACTCGTTTCCTTTATGGTAGCACACACACAAAAAAAACATTATCTTACTTTGATTTAAGTCAGAAAAAAACTTTATTCAGTTTTAAAAAGGCTTGGAAATCACTTCCGAATTTCGACATCCCACTAATATACACAATAATCTCCCATAATAAAATTAAATCCTATTTCAGTCACCCAAATTATTTAGAGAGAAATGGGGTTTGGGATTACTCTCAAAGAACTTATTTTTACTTAAACCGTATTTTACTAAAGATAAATGAATAAATATATTTTTTAAAGTTATGGCGAGTTTCATCGTACACGTGAAACGCCGAAACGAAAACTCACCGAAAAAAAATAAAAAAATAAATAATGGCCACTTTTATAAATAAATCGAGAAACGGACTAAGAACGATAACTCGCATTTATAATTTTCTAGTTGAAAGACGGCGAACCATTTATTTCTAAGTATTTAAATTCAAAAACAAAGAAAAACATTATTTTACCATTATTTTGGTTGAGACATGGTTTAAGTAAAAGTAACTTGTTTTGAACCCAATCTACTCTAAATAATTTGGATAATTAAAATAAAAAATTGACCTAATAATAATATTTTATCAATAGATAAAAAAAAAATTTTAAAAAGCAAACATATGTTTACTTCGTAACCGTTCTAAATTGAAAAGTGATTGAATTGCCTTTTTTTTTAATTGTTGGTTAAAATATTTAATGGCTTGGATTAGTTTAACGACAAAAGTCAAGAATTATCCTACCCTAAAACCAAAGGAAAACTTGTATTTTCGAATGCGCCCCTGTCGTTTTAAAGAACCGAGAAAGAAATTGAAGCATTCAGTCAGATCCTTCTTCTTCTTCTTCTTCTTCTTCTTCTTCTTCAGTCCTGCGTCTTCTCCTCTAATGTTTTTTTCCTCCGCCTTCTCTCTCCTCCTCCTCCTCCTCCTTCTCCTCCTCCTCATTTGATTCTTCTTCACCCCTTCTCTTCTTTATTTCCTTCCCTTCCTCCCCCTCTTCTTCTTCTTCTTCTTCTTCTTCTTCTTCGTTTCCTTCTTCGTCACATCTCTTCCTTCTCCTCTTCATTCTCCGCACCTTCTTCTTCTCTTCTTCCCCCTCTATTTATTCTCTTTCCCCTATGTGCCCCCCCTCCCCCTCCATCCTCTGCATCTTCGTCTTCATCGGCGTCTTCTTCGTTTTTGGTGTGTTGTTGATAACACGATTGAGAAAGAAGTCGATGATAATTTCATGATTAATAAGAAGCGCCACGTAAATGAATGAATGGAGTTAAGCATCAGCACTAAATGAAATATTGAATAACTATGAATGGACACAAGAGAGCGGAAACATTGGATCGGACTGATGGACAGCGAGATGGATGTGGTGACATGAGACATTGGCAACAAGCAGGCGAAAAACGATGGACGTGCCCAGATGCGTGAACGTCTTCTGCTTGGATGAAAATAGGAAGGGGTGGGTAAGAGAAGGGAATACTTTCATTACATCCCAATGTCAATAACATGTGACAGTCACACACGCACGCACACACACAAACACGCACAATGCAAACACACACACACACAATGCACAGTTGCACACATACATAGATGTTGAGCAATCCAAATAATCACACGCAACGCAATCTAACTGTTAAATAAAAATGCACAATCGTTGATCAAACTAGCAAATATGACTACTACTACTGCTGCTACTACTACTACTACTACTACTACTACAAAAGTACTATTACTGCTACTACTTCTTGCTAAAAAACAGTACTGCGACTTACAAAAAAATACTATTATTACTTACCTACGAAAAGAAATTATGACTAACCTACTAAGAAAGTATTATTACTACTACTTGCTTACTAAAAGGAAGTGCTACTACTACTTACTAAAAAGGTAATACTATTACTAATACTAATACTACTACTTGCTAATGTTACACGATCAGTGGCAAAATCCTATTCTGAGTTTCTCTTCTAACTAAGCGACAACGTCTTACTTGTAGAACCCTGTTCCGAGCGAACAACTACAACAACACCAGCAGCAAAACCGATTTTTGATTGGTTAAATGCTTAATTCTGAATAGTTATCGAAATTGGACTTCAACCAATCAGAAAAAGTTGTTCTTTGAACCGAGTACCTTGGGTATTGGCTATATAAGTGAGAACACAAGCACAACCAAGAGGCAGACTCAACTTGCTACATGAACCCTTGTCAGTCACAGTGTAGTGTTATGAACTGCTACACAGATTCCTTGAGGGCAAACTAAATCTATCTTTGGCCATTAGGCCACAGGTTCTTGGCAGACTGGAGACACAGGACACTCAACGCATCAAGAAAATATAAAATATATCATTACCACAGCAGACGAAAAATTGTCTACCACTCCTATTACTACTACTACCATCAAAAGCTGTCAGACCAAAACAAGTCTATCATTAACAATATCGCTTCCTACGAGCAGACGATCATTTTCTTCCAATATTATCAGAGGAATGAATGACTGAAAAACGTTCAGGTACCACTACTATTAGTATTGCTATAACAAAAAAGCTGTGAGAGCAAACAAAAATATCATAACAACATCCCTTCGTACGAGCAAACAACCGTTTTCTTCCAATATTATCAGAAAAGTATATTACAATCTGCTTCAAATTCATTCTGTGTTTGTTTATCTTTTCCTTGCTACCATACACGCTTATTATTATTTGGATTGCACTACAACTGATGTCAGAAATGCGTGGCAAGGAAACACACCTTGGATTCCAAAATGAACTACTAACAAACAACAAAAACAATTTTTTTTAAATTTCACATACTGCCAATCCACGATAATTCACATTTCGTTAGCCGACGAAAAACAAATTAAAATTTTAAAAATCTGTTGACTGACGCATAATTATAAGAAAAAAAATGGAATTCAAATTCCCATTCACTGACGAAGATTTAAAAAAAAGAATGAAAACTTTTTAATTTACAAATATTCTCTACTGACAAACAATGGAAAATTTTAAATTTGAATTTCACATACTATCAGATGAGGAGTAGCTCATCTAAGGCTGAGTATAGGTGTGCTTCTAGTGCTTTCAACATACTCTCTTGGGATGTTACACAAATGTTGTAAGCATAGATGAATCGCTCAGTTTTCGGGTCCATTGGCTGATCATTGGTGTAGGTACAGGAAGTACATACTGATCATTGGTGTAGATACAGGAAGTACATACTGATCATTGGTGTAGATACAGGAAGTACATACTGACTATTGGTGTAGGTACAGGAAGTACATACTGATCATTGGTGTAGATACAGGAAGTACATACTGATCATTGGTGTAGATACAGGAAGTACATACTGATCATTGGTGTAGATACAGGAAGTACATACTGACATTGGTGTAGATACAGGAAGTACATACTGATCATTGGTGTAGGTACAGGAAGTACATACTGATCATTGGTGTAGATACAGGAAGTACATACTGATCATTGGTGTAGATACAGGAAGTACATACTGATCATTGGTGTAGATACAGGAAGTACATACTGATCATTGGTGTAGATACAGGAAGTACATGCTGATCATTGGTGTAGATACAGGAAGTACATACTGATCATTGGTGTAGATACAGGAAGTACATACTGATCATTGGTGTAGATACAGGAAGTACATACTGATCATTGGTGTAGATACAGGAAGTACATACTGATCATTGGTGTAGATACAGGAAGTACATACTGATCATTGGTGTAGATACAGGAAGTACATACTGATCATTGGTGTAGATACAGGAAGTACATACTGATCATTGGTGTAGATACAGGAAGTAAATACTGATCATTGGTGTAGATACAGGAAGTACATACTGATCATTGGTGTAGATACAGGAAGTACATACTGATCATTGGTGTAGATACAGGAAGTACATACTGATCATTGGTGTAGATACAGGAAGTACATACTGATCATTGGTGTAGATACAGGAAGTGCATACTGATCATTGGTGTAGATACAATTATCGACAAGTTCTCTCATTTCATTTTCATGATCCATTGCTCAGATATAACAGCGATAATGATGGGGGCTCTTTCCCTAAATCGATACCGATTGAAGAACGACCTTTTTGGGCGAATGCATGAAGCAATCCTTGTGAGAACAAAGAGTGTCTATAGCAATGCTGTAATTTTTGTTTGTTAAGTGAGCTGGACTTGAGCTCACGAAGATCGTGCCTCAAGATTGTCTGGTTTGCATGAAGTCTTTACTGTTGATTGCAACTATTTGTTACCCTGCAGCATTGCAGATGATGATCCCCAACACCGAGAACAGCAAGACTTAGCGGTTGCGTGCAAAGTCGGGAAAGGTTTGGCCCAGAACACAAAGGAATGGTGCAGAAGCAACATTGCCATTTTCACTTGATTGATTTGCGATTCTGCACCTGACACATCTTTGCTCGCCACATGCAATGGCAGAGACAACCAGAGAACGGAAGATCTTTATGCTGACTCCTCCTAGATTTTCACCAGAGCCCGGTTAACTTTCTAGCTCTGGCACTCCCACGTTGCTACTGCCCCTTTCACAGTGAGGAAGTGTTGAACTGGGTTGGACTCAACACTATAGAACCCTGAAGACCATGGTCATTAGTCAATGCGAAAGATACAACAGCATAATATGGAAGACAATACAGGTAGCAGCATCAGATGATGGGGTCTCAATATACAACTGGGAAAGTTTCATTTCAAAGGCTCTATACACTATTAGATCTCTGTTTTTGTTTCATTTTACTTCAGTAAGTTCTCAGAAATCAATGGGCCCCTTTCTGAGGCTAACACTTTATTTCTATATGAGATACATAGATATTCAAGTGTTCAATCCAGATTCTCCTCTACCTCTCAAATTTTGAGCTAGTAAATAAGCGAAGAACATTAAGTTTCTTCTCCAAATTGACCAGTTAACTATGTTATAGTATTTTGGCCCATTGGTCTTACTGGATTCCAAGACAAGAATTCATCTGGTCTGGTGGAGTATCCAGCTTAGTGCTGTTACTTGAGTAAACATCACTAGGAGAAGGTTCAGCATTCTTTGTATGAGCCCGTGTATAGCCGTGTCGAGGGGATCTTATTTGGACTTCAAATACAATATTTGGTCGAGATTTACTTGTAGGGTGAAGTATCCTCATGTCAGGTTGTCCTGACAAACCCTTGTACACTTGGGGATGGTGTCTAGTAGGTAATTTAAACTATCCTGCGAATGGCAACAAATGTGAATCGACATGAGAAGTTCTTCTTCCCGTGACAAAGCTCTACGTGTACTTTCTCCCATTATGGATTTCACAACCAATAACTGTGCAGCTGAAATGTGTTGCACGCCCAAAGCAAGCACAAGATAGAGATGGTATAGCTAATAGAATAAATCCCCAGTATGCACACATACGATATCCATACAGAAGTCAACGTTCTGTCTATCTAAGGGATCAGACCTCAACAGGAAATGAAGAAGAACCTGGAACTGCACAAGATAATAAACCCGTAATGCCAGCATCCAAAACATTGAGTAATAATTCCACTAACAGTCGTTCATAAACGAGGATTACAAAGAAACACCGAGCTCAGAACAATCACCATGACACGAGCTCAGACAAACAGTCGGTACCTATTCTAAATCAGAATGGTTTACACAGTGAAAACGCATCAAGACAATTTTCTTAAGATCAGAAACCAAAGAGAGGCCCCATGAAAGTTCTGAAGAGATAAGACAACCACAAAGAACCAGCAAGATGCCCGGACATTCATCTCTATTTATTTAACGTCACTTTTCCCTAGTTCAGGGGTCAGACGTTATTTGATATATTGCAAGATTACTCTCCAATCCTCATAGTTCAGTGGGTCAACTGCCTCCGAATTCCACTCAGTGCTGTCTTGTCTAATCATGTGTTTCCAAGTTTTCTTTGGTCAGACAACATTATATGATTCAAAACATCGATGCTTCTGCACCACTTTATCCAGGAGGATGAATGCTCCACATTACTGTACCAGCATAACTGATTTGCTGTTAGGACAACCTCTACACTGGGAAAATGCAGTGTTTTCAGCTAATCCACCAATCTAATGTGCCGGGTTTGGTCAGATTTCACTTTGCAGATCCATTTAATCATGGATTTGTCATTTTGCTGCAGTCAGGCTCAGCTCCTGACACAGCTGCTATACAACTTACCCCGGATGTAGAGTGGGACAGCTCGCGATGAATTAACTAAACTAACGGGAGAAAATATATATGATGAAAACAGACTAATTTAAAAATGCATCAGATTAGTTGTGTAAAGCTTTAAGTTTTAATTTGGTGGTGCTTTCCAAATTATAATTTCTTTAATTAAACTTGAACGTTTACTCTGACCTGAAAACCTAACTACAGATCAGAATAAGCAAAACATTGAACGAGAATCCCATTATTGATGAAGAAACCTTCAACAACTTCTTGGAGAATTGTTGCAAAGAAACACTCAACAAACTTTGATACTTAACAAACTACATATCAGCTAGTGTATATTATAAATTCTCACCACCAATTGTCCCGAGACTCCAACATTCAAACTCTTCCGACTAACATTCTCATGCAACATGAAATGGAATAAGTACATAGAAGATGTTGTCAAGTCTGCTACAAAGAAAATAGGCTCCCCCTACCAGGCTAAAAAACTTTTCACATCTGCTAGTATCCTATATGTCTACAAAGCCACCATTCACACATGCATGGAGTATTGTTGTCACGTCTGGGCTGGTTCATCAACCACTAGTCTCACCCTTTTAGATGGGGTCCTAAAAGTGTCTCTAATCTAATAAGGCCCACACGGTCTACCAAGCTCCAACCCCTGTCCCATCGTTGTAATTTTGCATATCTGTACTGGTTTTACAAGTACTTCAATGGAATGTGCTCCGATGAAATTGCTGCACTGGTTCCCCCCTCAACGTAAATACTCTTGACACACCCAGCAATTAGCTAAATCCCACCACTTAACTGTAGAGATCCCCAGATGCTGGAAGGCTTTCTACTCTAATAGATTCTTTCCTCGCCTCATGGTTTAGTAAGTCAACTGTCTCCAAATTCCACTCAGTCCAATCACTTGTTTCCAGGTTTTCCTTGGCCGGCTAACCTTTCTGCGATTCAAGACATCCATGCTTCTGAAACGGTTTATCAAGGAGAATAAATGTTCCACATGACCATACCAGCATAATTCATTCATTCATTTATTTCTTATGAATCAGATAATTTTATTATTGCCATTTGTTTCCTCGGTATCTTTCTACTTGGAATTTTTCATAGAAGGACTTCGGGTACTTACAGGAAGGACCACGTTTCTAAATGAAAGTGTTTCTGTGGAACGAACTGGATTCGAACTGGGCACACCCAAGTAGTCAGTCTATGTCATCAACGACTTAGCCACCGTCACTTCTCACCAGCATAGTTAATTCGTCTTTAGGAAAACCTATATGCTGGGCAAATGTAGTGCTTTCTGCAAATCCTCTGACGTAATATGTTGGTTTGGTTAGATTTCACTATGACAGATCCACTAATCATGAATCTGTCATTGTGCTGCAGTTAGGTGAGAATGGACTGAGTGAAAGTCCAGCATTTACTGTCATGTAACATGACCTTCTCTAACACAGCTATACAGCTTACCTCGGATGTAGATGGGGACAACTCACAATTATATCAGTGGCAAAAGCTCACCAAATTTCGTTCATACTGCCTTCACCCTTGAGATTGTACTGAGTTCACATCCACTACCTGCACTCAGCAATCGCTGAGGTAGAAGGAAGAATTTACTACCTCCAGAGTGTTGTCATCTAATACCATTCCTTTATGAAGACGACCGTCAATAGGGCATGCTTATCCAAGCCATCTTCTACATTTGAAGTTGAGATTCGGAGCTAATTTACCCTTCAGGTCATTACACCTTTTGCGGACCCACAATAGGTACAAGTTACATTGTATTGCATTGCATCGAACATGCTTCCTGCATGCAGAACAAGAACACCGACCAGAATCCCTTAGTGATTATGGCCGAGAGCCACACACTATCATTTTAGTTTTAAGTTTAACCTTCAGACCTTTTCGTTCCTATGTTTTCAGTGTATCCTTTAGCTGTTCCAAGGACTCAGCAATAATAACCAAATCACCAGTGTAGAGTAACTACCAACCAAAACTCTCCTGACAGTCTCATAGAAATCTGGTCAATTTAAAACTATAGAACACGTATAACACACAGAAAAGAAAATGACATTTGATCCTATAAAGATTACACTGAAATATGTTGCGGTTACATACTGCATACAAGTGCCAAGACAAATTGCTTTCTCATACGTTCTGAGTATGATCTTAAATTCCATTCGGTGGTTGGGCCCTACTTTGAGAGCTTTGGGGAGTGTGGAGTCACCCCATAGTAAACATTATTTCCAGATCCATTCTGATCCGGAGTAGTAGTATCTGTCCGGGTTCCATCTATGAGTCACATAGAATTTGTCCTGTATATGACACCAAACTGCATCCGGTGGTGATGCCTCAATTTGGGAGTTTGGGGGAGTATGGAGTCACCCCTTACTTACCCCTATACCCAGTTCTACTCAAACTCAGACTGATAATATCTGCCCGGATCTTATCTATGGGTTAAACAGAATCTATTGTTTACAGGCTATTTACTTACCAAATATATGCCTAGAACACAGTAGCAATGGAGACGAAACCGAACACTTACCAGCTTTAAAGCATATTAGATGTTTCGCATGTAGGACAACTGTTTTCCAGGGGAAAAGAAATTTGTGTTCATAATGGCAAATTTTTATAGCTTGAACTAATTTGCATATATGAGCAACTAATTTGCATATATGAGCAACTAATTTGCATATATGAGCAACTAATTTGCATGTGTAGAGATCAACTGACTCTAAAACAGACAGATTAAAAGCAGACAGTGAGTCAAATTTTGAAACTGAAAGAAAATGTTTGCGTTGGAAATGTGTCAGCGTTTATTACGGTGCTGTTGAAGAGGAGTTCCTTCTGAAGTTTGGACCGTCATTATAACCTCGTTACAGCTGCAGGAGATCTACATACATCTTTGTTTCTTACAAATTAATCAACAACCCGTTTATATACTAAATAATGTAATCCCCATGAATAAATATTTGAAGATATCAAGAACTTTAAGTATGAAATGCTTTTACCAAAATGTCTGGATTAAGCATTAAATTACCTGAAAAGGGTTAACATGCCATAAGAAAAAAACAACCAAACTTTTCCCACAGTAGGCCGTGGGCAAACTCTACTTTATTTTAGTTTCGTAGACATAAAAAATGTTATTACAAAGATATAAGTTCTTCAGAAATATTGTGTTCAATAATTTTACAACTGAATTGCATGGGGATAGTCAAATATTAACTTCAAATATATTTTTTATGGTTGGTAGCTAAAACAATCGCTAATAGTTCAAAGGTTAGCAGGAGAAAATATCCTGGTACCTGGTGTGGCATTCACCCTGGATTGATTGATCCGGCTTCCTCCAAAGGAGGAAGTTTCTAGAGAATATTAAATTAACAAGTTGTGTATCCCGGTCAGTATCTGAAGATGTAAGTTTTTGCATTTTTTTTTCAAGAGAGGTTTCGCCATCCTTCCATATTCATAAATGCCTGATATTGATAAATAAAGGATCACCCATTTGGTAATAACCCATTTGGTAATAACCAGGCTCAACATTGTTAATAAGAACCTGTATGTCTGTGTCATTATGCTATATAGGATGAAGAAATCTTGAAAAATGTACTACATAATCATGGCACTGATATGAGTCACACCTGTATATATAAGCCCCACCTACAATTATGGCAGACGATAAATTGATAAATTGTTTGTCTACTTCATAGCTATTTTTTTAATTAGTTTTTAAATCGGATGTAGCTAAAAAACGATCCATATATATGCGTTTGTATTAAGTTATTTTATTAGTGCTCCGAAATTTGGGTCAGTTTGTAAATATATTCAGCAGACAATAATGCTAATGTAGTGTGTTGTGTCGTGGCTTTGTTTCCATACAACAGAGAAATAGCATTCGTCAAGGTATGTGTTCAGAAAGAAAAGGATTTAATTACACTTTTGAGCTCCCATACTTTCAAAGTAATACCAAAAAAAAACAGCAGTGTCAAAATATTTTAAATCTCTATTTATATAAAGTTAGGTATGTGTATATGTTTATATATTTCTATGTATAAGATTAACTTCTAAACTAATTAACCTATCGTTATGAATTTTAGAACACCGCTACTATGTGTAAGGGTGGGTAATGTGGGCTATATTTAGTTTAATTTAGTGTTATGTAAAGGTGGCAAAAAGGAGATGGAAGCCATTCGTGAAAATTCAGATTCATGTAAAATTTTAGCAATAGGTATTAGATGTTGCATAGCCCCTCTCCTGCTTGGACTGCGGCAGTACGCGTTTTGTACACTCGTCATTTTTAAAACATAAATCATATAGTTTGCATACCTTTAAATTTCTTCCTCGCCGTGTAGAGGGTCACCATCTTGATGTCGTCTTGTGGTTGAACTCCTTCCTCCTTCTTCTCTCTTCCTGCTGTGAACCACGCCGTCTGTTGTCTGCAACAAAAGCTTCCTGACCGACTCACTAAACAACAATCTTTTTAACTTTCAATTCTTTTTATTACAGCCGTTAGTTATCAAATCAGCTGGGAGATATTCACTAACGTCGAGAGAGAAAGCAAATTACTGTTTTCGTAATTACTTAGCAAATAAGTCTTAACCATTCGTGGAGGGGGGGAAAGAGATCTTTCGCTTGTATTTTCTTAGAGAAATATTTCCCTTAAACTGTTGTAGACTACATGATAACAATCATGTCTGATAGGTTCGCCTCCAAAACCCAGACTGCTAAATCTCGCTTCTCACGAAGAACGAGTGACGTCACGGATCCCTCTGTTTCCCACGCAAAGGCCCGTGACGTCACAGAGCCTCTCGCAGGTGCACATTGACCCTTGATCTGAGGTCTCGTCACGCGGTGACCCTGTCACGTCCGCTAGCTCCAACTGTGAGAACAGGCCCTATTCTGCACTCGACAGTCAAACCAACAATTTCCAACAGATACGTCCATTCCCATAGGGCCATTATCTAACATTAGACATCAATTAATAAATATTACCAAAATTTGGAGTATTTTAAGGGTTTTTAGGGGGCATAATATGGGAACCACTTCCCATTTGAAAATTCAAATATTTCAGATTTGAATTAAATGTGATCCATAGTTATTAGACACTAATTAAGCAAGAAATCCTAAATTTTAATTTCTTCTTTAGACCCCTTAGTTTAAATCATGTAATGGATTTTGATCAAAATTAAATAAGGATTCTAGACAGAACGTTTAGTAGCATTATATCTTGATTTTTATGTTCGCAATGGGGTGCAAAACTGTTCTGCTCAGGGAATAAATTTTACTCGTCCTGGGACGGGTATTCTTCTAGTGTATGCATATAAATATGATCTAAATATTGATTTTCTATTTATTGGTTTATACAGTTATGAAATAATTCGAAGAAAGGTAATAGTCGACATAGAACTGGGTCTTGTTTTATTACCAACTCCCCAGCATTTTAACAACAAAACATTATGGCACAAACCGAACGAGAAATGATAAAGCAAGTATTTTACCCCAGCCCCAATATTATACAATTAAGATGTTTGACAAAACCACATCAATGAAGAAAAGGAAAACATGTAGTTTTAAAAGTAGCCAGTGTTAAACTCTTCTCTCTCTCTCTCTCTCTCTCTCTCTTTTTCTCTCTATCTCTCTTTCTCTCTCTCTCTCTCTTTCTCTCCCTCTTTCTCTCTTTCTCTCTCTTTCTCTCCCTCTCTTTCTCTTTCTCTCTCTCTTTCCTCTCCCTCTTTCTCTCTCTCTCTCTTTTTTTCCATCTTTCTCTCTCTCTTTCTCTCCCTCTTTCTCTCCCTCTTTCTCTCTCTCTTTCTCTCCCTCTTTCTCTCTCTCTTTCTCGCCCTCTTTCTCTCTCTCTCTCTTTCTCTCCCTCTTTCTCTCTCTATCTTTCTCTCTTTCTCTCCCTCTTTCTCTCTCTATTTCTTTCCCTCTTTCTCTCTCTCTTTCTCTCCCTCTTTCTCTCTCTCTTTCTCGCCCTCTTTCTCTCTATCTCTCTTTCTCTCCCTCTTTCTCTCTCTATCTTTCTCTCTTTGTCTCCCTCTTTCTCTCTCTATTTCTTTCCCTCTTTCTCTCTCTCTTTCTCTTTCTCTCCCTCTCTCTCTCTCTCTTTCTCTCTCTTTCTCTCTCTCTTTCTCTTTCTCTCTCTCTCTCTATCTTTCTCTCTCTCTCTCTTTCTCTCTCTCTCTCTTTCTCTTTCTCTCTCTCTCTCTCTCTCTCTCTTTCTCTTTCAGGCAGAAGTTTACATACCTTGATATATTCGTCTCACAAAACCATCCTCATCTTCATATCAACCCGAAGACAGTTTGCGACACAATTACTTCAGAAATATGTATGAATTATTTGAAAACGTGAAATGAATTGGAAGTTATTATTGATGATGTACTCATACATGACAGATACAGGGGATGAGATTTTTTAAAAATATTTTTATAAAAACTGTTACTGAATCTCGGATATATCAACTAGTTTTAAGTAGTGGTTAGTTCCCATGTGAATGTACTTCAAGAACGTCTAGCAAGGGATATCTCTAGCAGGGTTAAAAGGTTGAATCAGGCAAAACGTGGGAACAGAAAGAAGAAAGCACAAACCAGATAAACAATGACATCATCGAGTTAGAGATAATAGAATTGCTAAGTAATCAGTTAATGGCAAGGGATCAAATCGAAAACACATATGAAAATGAACTCCAAAAGAAAAGAAATAATTAAAAGCTTCTCTTTTCTCTTTCCTCGTTGTGTTAACTTTATGTGATACTGTAGTGAGACTGGCTATTTGGTATGCCTAATTAGCATAGGAGTAGGAAAGTATATATATATATATATATATATATATATATATATATATATATATATATATATATATAATAAGTAAGAAACTAAAAGTAAACTTTTAGTAGAAAGAACCTATAGTGAAATGGTAAAAGCTCAATATACGAGATAGAGCAATTATAAAGAAAGATTGTCGAAGAGTGCCTTGGCTTAAGGAAAGAGCTATAAACGTATAAACATAATTTTATTACAGAATATATCTTGCATTAAACATTTGAAGTTTGAAATAAATTTGGACATCTGTGCACGTTTATCGCTCTTCGACAATCTTTCTTTATATATATATATATATATATATATATATATATATATATATATATATATATATATATATATATAGGGTGACCAAAAAAAAACGGACCCAAATCTAATTAGGCCTCGTTTCTTAGTGTTTCGTCCGAATGAAATGAATTTTGGGGCATAACTAGTTTATTATATTCACAACATCATATCAAAGCACTAGTGTATTTGGCCTTTTTTTTTCTTTGTTCTACACCATGTGTTCTAGATGGACTCCTTTTAGCTCCGTGCATTTCTTGAGGCGCAGAACGAAGTTGTCCATGACGTTCTTACAGACTGAATTGGGAATGGCTCTCATCTCCTCCCTGATGGCTTCCTTGAGTTCCGTGATGGTTCTGGGTTTCCTTGCATACATTCTGTCCTTAAGATAGTCCCAAAGGAAATAATCTGGGGGGCTTAGGTCCGGGCTATGGGGTGGCCACTCAAAATTAGTCTTGAGACTGATCACTTGGCCTCTGAAGTTCTCTTTCAGCCAATCTTAGGACAGGTTTGAGGTGTGAGAACTTGCTCCGTCTTGCTGGAACCAGAACTTGCTCATGAGCGACGGGTAGAGGGTCTGGAGCTCACTTTTGAAGATTTTGAAGACCTCTACATACCGCTCCTTGGTGACTGTCACTGCTGCGCCAGATTCTTCGATGAAGATTGGTCCGATGATGCCTCTGACTGAGATTGCAGTCCACACCGTGCAATTAGGAGAGTGCAGGGGCTTGGTGGCTACTTCATTGGGTCTGGAGGACCCCCAGAAGACATTTGTCTTGGAGTTCGCCTTTCCGTCAAGATGGAAGTGGGCTTCATCTGAGGTCCAAAGGAGGTTAAAGAAACCTGGTGTCTCCTCGATCTTATCGAGCATCTTGACTGCCATAGCGCTCCTCTGCTTCTTGTCTGAGGCTGTAAGGGTCTGCAGCTTCTGTATTTTGTATGGGTAAGCCTTGATATTGTTCACCAGCACTCTCCTGCAAGTCTCACGGGAGATACCGAGGGACTGACTTCGCTTATGCACAGAGTGTTTCGGACTCTCCTGGAGAGACTCTCTCACACTTTCGACCAGCTCGGCTGTCTGCTTCTTGGGACGTACCGAGTGGCTTGGACGGTTCTCATTGGCAGCGTTGAAGTTCTCCACGGTCCCATACTTCTCGAAGTGATCCACTCAGTTCTGAATTCTGCTTTTGGGTGGAGCCTTTTTCACATCCGAACTGATGCATGAAACTGTCCTGGGGTTTCTTAAACGAGTCTGTCTTGTAGTAAAATTTAACACAGTGTATTCTTTGCCCCAGCTTCCACTGATGGCTTGGTGTACTCACGGTCGTTGATTCTGCCATGTCCTGTAAAATAAGGGCAATTGGTGAATAAATAAAGGAGATATTACATAAAGTGTACACGGGGCCCGTTTTTTTTTTAGTCACCCTGTATATGTAATATTAATTTTAAATAAATAATATTAAATTATTTTTACCTACATACGCTAGCGTTTCGAGCTTTCGCTTTCATTGGTGCAGGGATGATAATCTCGGACGGTTTGAACCCCAGTCACAGAGTCAACCTAGACTCCGTAAGCAAGTGCTGTGACCATTAGGCCACGGGACATTACCACATTCAAGAAGGGAATTTAAGTTCTATTTCTGTGTAGGGCGGCATATCAAGAAAGACTGACCAGAGTATTCAACAAACGTTGTCGGAATATGCCTTATAGTTACGTGTCAGTCTATTTTTAACTTCCCCAAAATCTTATCAGTGCAGGGATGATAATCCCGGACGGTCACACCCCTGCCACAGAGTCAACCTAGACTATATATATATATATATATATATATATATATATATTATGCAAATATTGTTGAAAATAACCGAATTCGTCTGTTTAATTATACAATTTTTACTTTTTTCACTTTTTATGGTGGTATTCAAATAATAAAAAAATAGTAAATTTCCCACAGGTTTCACGAACGTTTGTCGAATCATCCTCAGGTTTCAAAAGAAAATGAACAAAAAAACGTCTGATACAATTATCGATTCCGATTTTTTTTAATCTCTAAATATTTAGCTATAGAGTTGTTGGTTTTTTGTTTTCGAATTACTGTAAAAACACATGTAACATATTCATATATTTTTGCAAACGTAAAAATAGATTTCAGTTTTACTGGTAATTTAAAATGAATAAACATTTATCATTTTATTATTAATCCCAGCAATGAAAAATTTTGTTTTAAACAAAAATAATTAAAAGAATGGTTTTTGGCATCGGAAAATAGGTACAAATTTTTCCTATTCCAATACAGATTCCAATATTCCAAAAAGTTCTGATTTTCCGATTCCCGATTCCGATTCCAATTAATCATGCCAACACTAATATAAACTTAAAGACAGGCATTTCTTCAATCTGGGAGGATCACAGCAATGGCACTTACAAGAAGAACGACCACAAACCAAGGTACAGATAATTATTGAGAACTTTAATCTTTCTGTAGTGATGACAGCCACTTGGGTGCTGTGTGTATGACACAAGGTTGTGTGTGCAACACTACGTGTCATCTACTCCACCAAGAGTCAAGCTTTGTGATACATATAAAAGAATTGGTTCTTTTAATGTTACAGTTATTTTATTATTATTAATTTCAAATTAACGATTAAGTCTCTTTCAAAAGACGAAGTTTCAAGTGTCTTAATGTTTCAGCCCAACACTATCCAAGAGCAGAAAAAACAACTTCAAAAGTTCCTCCACAAACCACAAGACAATCAAGCAGCGAGCAGGAATGATGATGAAAGATAAGAAGATATAACGTTTTTGATCGATCACACCCATCACATAATAAAACAAATCCTAAACCTGACATAGTGATTTGGTACAAGATGGAGAGAATAGCAACCCTAGTTGAATTCCGTGTCCTCAATGATGTCAGTCTAAACAGCTCTGATGTACGACATGAAAAGAAACTGGAACCTTAGGGAGATTTCAATCATTCCACCAATCATAAGAGCAGCTGGTCTCATGAAAAACAACTTAAAAAACTATCTGGCGAATATAGCTGGTGTGAAACTACTGTTGGCCAGGGTAGTGTGAACTCGGTGGTTCACACCTTGAGCACTTTTCTGGAAGGGCTCTTTTTGTCCTAGCACAGTACCCAGCTCCCCGAGTGGCAAACAATAGGTAAATCCCCTTAATAAAATGGTATATACCCAGTTGGGTATTTGGTTTGGATACACAGCACCATTGTCTGGTGTCATTAATTCTCTCCTGAGAACCAATTATCTTACTGGGACCACTGTGCTGCAATTGAACGCTTGTAATGAAGGAACAGACAAGCATAGTTTATATATAAAAATATATTTTATTACATTTCAGCTTCAAAAAAAAACCATAAAAACTCGAAGTTTGAGTTCAGTTGACTTGTAACACGTCTGTTGTTTACAAAAGCAAAAATCAAACTGTTCATATCTTTTCTCACTGCAATAAAATCGAGAGTAAAGAGGGAGAGAGAGAGAGAGAGAGAAAGGGAAGAGAGAGAGAGAAAGAGATAAAGAAAGAGAGGGAAAGAGACACAGTATGCATGAAAAAGAAAGGGAGGTTAAGAGAAAGTCACTGATTCTCTCAATTCAACAGTTTTTTCGATGTTACTGGCCTCCCTACGAGAGCAATAAAAGTCTGGCACAAAGCTTATAAATGTGAGCAACTCAAGCTCCCACAAAATGGTCACTATCCTTGTCACAGTGGTGAACCAAGTGCAAGGGAGATCCAAACAATTGTACTTTAAGGGGCGCTTAGAATCCTAAAAAACATCTCTCGGTTAGAGTCTCTTAAATAATAGGTGTATGTGTGACATCCGGTAGGATGCTCCATCCCCAGCAAAAACAAAGTGAAAGGAAAATTGAAAAGGAAGTAACAAGACTCAAACAAGTTGAAATCAAGTCAAATGAAGAAACATGAGAATATAACACATCACTCAATAAGTCCCTGGCCTGACGTATAGATGGTGCCACTAATAAAAGATTCATATGATTTTTATAAACTACTATCTTCAAATTGAACATGTCAAAATTTGAGCACAATCGGATTATTAGTTTACCAATTGCAGTTATTTAAGTGAAGCTACTGTTGCAAATTTTTAAAACAATGGAAAATCTGAATTTCGTGTTTTATAAAGCATTACTTTCTGATGGGAAAAATACTGTTCAAGCAAACCAATGGCTTGATAAGTGTTATTCAGACTGTTGAAAGAAAAAAAACGGTTAAGAAGTGGTATACTGACTTTAAACACGGTCGTACAGACACAAATGATGCTGAACGCTCAAGTCGCCCCAATTTATCAAGATGGGTGTGTTTGAAGAAAGAAATCGCAAAAAATTGCCACAAATGAAGAAGAAAATAGTACTCTTCCACCATGACAATGACCCGTGTCACAAGTCGATCACAAAGATAGCAAAACTACATGAATTGCATTTCCAGTTGCTTCTGCAATCACTCTATTTTTCAGATCGCCCCCACCCCGAGCGTCTACTGGCAGTTTGCAGACCTAAGAAAATGCTCAAGCGAAAGACATTAGGTTCCAATGAAAAAGTGATATTGGAAACTGTGACCTTTTTGAAGCCAAAGACAAATCGTTCTCCAAAAAACACATTGAATTGTGTGAGAAGAATTGGAATCAGTGTTTAGCTGGTTGGAGACAGTTATGGTTAGCAGATTTAGATTGGTAAGAGATGGGGTTAATTAAGAAGGGTTAAATCAGGAAAAAAGTCAGAATGACGAACTTACTTGGGAGAGCTAGTATATCTGGTTGAATCCGACTGAAATATAAATGTTACACAAGAAAAAGTGTCACCATTCTTTCTTGAAATAAATAATGTCACCACAACTAAATAAATAATGTCGCCACAACTAAATAAATAATGCCGCCACAACTAAATAGATGTTAATATTTATTCACGGGAACACAGGAATAAAAAAGAGATGGTGCAATGGACTGGCTCATGTTTGTTAGATAATGTAATATCTTGGAGTTCGGCATTTCATCTGCATTTGGCTAAAGGAGAGCGAGATCAGGATAAGTGTGCGTCTTAATGGTGAGAAGAATTACCAGGAATTGACTTGACGTCGTATATTGTCTTTGGCGCCACATATGTTGATGTGTATGAATTTTGCTACTCATTGACCGTCATATGCCTACGCAGTAAAGAGTCAATGATTACGCATGCACAAAACCGAATTACCATCTCAGTTAAAGCTAACATACATCGATACAAAATAGTTCGTTCAGGCAACTACTACAAGTCTATCAGCCTAGAAAGAGACTGTGTTGACGAATAAAGTTGAAATTTGCCTAAAAGTTGTTGTTTTATTAGTTAGGCACGGGACTTATTCAGTGATGTGTTAGAAAAGCTCAAATAAAATGTTTTCGGCATATCATATAGAGTAAAGAGATAGAACCATAGAATAAAAGCAATTACAAAATTGGAAATCGAAACGTATATTTAGCACGATACAATATTTGCGTAGATTCATGTCAGATCTTTCAACCATAACCGAACCGAGATTAGAATTATTCAGAACAGGGTTTAGGATCACCTACAGCAGAATGATGCTTTTGAAAAAAGTAATAAAAAAGCTATTGACCAAAGAACCAGTTTTAACATTCTCTGACCCAAGGAACAAATAGTCGTAATTGCTGATGTAAGTAATTACAGACTGGATGCAGCGTTATATCAAGAGGAGAAGCATAGATTAAAAGTTATTGCATCTGCATCAATAATGTTGATGGGGCAAGGAAAACATATGCTCAAATCGAACAAAAAGCGAGTTGCTTTAGTATTTGCATGTGAACGATTTGATCGATATGGAACAGGACTTGAAAAATGTACACTGTTTGCAGATCATTAGCCTAGTTTATCATTGGTAAACATACCACAAGACTTCTGTAAAATATGAATACACTGTCCGAAGATTATTGATGTGTTTGCGAATATACAACTCCAAGGCGGAACATTTGCCGGGGAAGAAATTGATACTGTCAGATACTTTATCGTGACATCCGATACAAAGAAAATAGAGTACTACATAAAATCATGTAAGAAGAGTATGTAGACAGTGTCTTAGAATCACTAACCCTAACCCTAACCCTAACCTGCCTCAAATAGGTAGACTGAACAGTTAACATATAAACGGGAAAATAATACAGTTTTAAAAAAGCGATCAATTTAACAGACATAAAAATGTAACATAAAAGAATGGATGAAATGAAACCATATTTTAAGCAGAAAAGTGAATTTTGGGTGCTAAAAGAATTACTCTTTTACCAGGAGAGAATAATTATGTTTGAAACAGTGAGAAATAAAATATTAAAAACCATATGCCAAATAAACAATACATGGCTGAAATACATGGCCTATAGTGTGCGTGGCTACATTGAGTGTGGGGGCAAAATCCTAAAATAGGCATTGCGGCTGTGGATGCCCAAAGATGTTATATTAATCAGACCGAATTGAGATCGTCAGTAAGCGTCCATTAACTCCCGTGCACTCTCAAACCCCGACTTTCACCGGTTGTATTCGTTCACTGCAACCAACCGAACAATAAAGATATACCATTATAATTTTATACATCACAGTCCCAAATACATGCATCTAAATACAACCACAACATATTACCTGTGATAGCCACAATGCCATATATTGCACAATCTGTCCAAATAGTGGATACATAGGTGAGACTAATTTACCTTTTAGATTTGGGTTTAATAACCACAAACAATTAGACAAAACACAACCTACTCCCAAATAGCTAAACATTTCAACCAAACAGACCATACACTCTATAACATCAAATGTATTTTAATAGACACCAAATTCCTGTGCACATATGTGTGCAAACAAAAAGAAACAAAATGCATTTTAAAACTAAACACACAGAGAACAGGTCTAAACTCCGACATAGGAGTTATTTTCTTTTAATGGAAATCGCTCCAGACAAGGCATGAAGTCACTTGATGTAAGGAGCTAAAAAGAACGAAAGACAATTATCCCAAAGACAGGATATGCCTATTGATATTAGTCTTGTAAAGACAAAGGATATAGGTAAGGACGAAAACAGTCAGCAGAAAGGCAGTTCCACAAGCCTGCAATTCTTGGGAAGAAGCTACTGGAATAAGAAGTTGTGTTATATCAAGCTATTAAAACAGCTAATTTGTGAAGACCACTAGGCCAGCGAGTCAAACGAGCTGGAACAAAAGAAGCAAGGAATAGATCAGACAATTCTAAAGAACACATGCCATAATAGTATTTATAGAAAGGACTGAGACTAGCAACATCATGTCTGTGAGAGAGAGAGAGTACAGAGAAGAAGAAAGGGTGAGGTCAACCAAATTATAGATATGCTTCTGAACCTTATCAAGAACCCTCAAATGGGACAGAAGTTCACCAACCCAAATATGATAACGGTACTCCATATAAGGTCTAATAGTATATTTGTAGAGATAAAGAATAGCCTCAGGTGTGAGAAAATGTTTGGAGGAATAGAGAGAACCGACTTCACGAGAAACAGAAAACCAATGGATCTAATGTATGAACTCCAAGAAGTTTCAGAGTTGATTTGTGTTCAAGGACATCCATGAAAATCGCAGGAAGAAAAGAAATATGCCTACAATTGAAAGATACGAGCGGAGTTTTAACAAGTTAAACAAAACAAACTATTTCGTACCCCAATCCACAACTGAACCCAAGTCTTCTAGATCAGCTGCATATTCCAAATGATCCAAGGGAGATGGGCTAGGAGAAACACCAGGATATTTTAATATGTATAATTATTATTGAGAAGAAAATTAGGTGCTTATACAGATGAGGGTACATATGAAAAACGCAGTTACACAGGTGAAAATCGCAGTTTCAAATAAATTAACCGGAAAACTCTTTGATATACTTAGGTATCAGGCAAAAATAGGTATCTACATCAAATATTAGCAAAAATTATCGAGTAGAATTTTAATTAAAAATAAAAATCTGTTTTATCGTATTTTGCCGAACCACCGGAATTCGGGGGACATAAATCAGTCTGTCATATAAATAGGTAATGAATCAATGGCGGTGGTCAAACTACGATAGAACTGAATTTTATTTTTAATTAAAATTCTACTGGATAATTTTTCCTAATTTATGGTGAGGATAATTATTTTTGTCTGATACGTAAGTGAAAAAAATAGTTTTTATTTGGAGTGCATTTTTCATATGTGCCCTGATCTGCATAAGCACCGACATTTTGTTTTAGGATGAAACTATGTTTTGTAACGGAATCATTTGCTTTTAAGGCTAATTCATAGCAAGATGAACGTGAATACATTCACTTTAAAAAAAGGTTTTCTTTGCCCTTTGGTAGAGAGACTTCGTGTTGAGACAAAGAATGAACAAGGTGAAAACATCCAATTTTTTCACAACGGTTTTGAACTTCTAGAATGGAAATCTTGATCTCAAAGACTGATCACGTACCGATCACTTAATGAAGTTCAATGAAGAGCCATTAAATTACATTTTTCACAAAGATCTGTAGCTTGGATCCTGGTGGGATAGAATATAGACAGCGGTCACATGTTTGAAAATGTACCAAGACCTACGCTGGACAAAAATAGGGTAACCATTTAGCAAGTGCTAAATTCACCAAAAGAGTTTTGTGAGAAAAACATATCTAAATAAAACCGTCACATATTACCGGTGATAGCCCCAATGTCATAGACTACATATTTTGCACAAAACTTATTTTGCACATTCCATTATTTTGTCCTTTAGTCCTCACATTTCATGAGCGATGTTTCTGTCAAAGGGGGAAGAATTGCTGTTTTCTGGGTCATAATCTATCCATATAACACTTATCGTTGGCTGGGTTTTGACCTTGAAGTGATATTTTTTAGCTCCTTACATCAAGTGGCTTCATGCCTTGTCTGGAGCGATTTCCATTAAAAAAAACCCCAAAAACCATCAAAATAGGCGATACATAGGTGAAACAAAATGACCTTTTCGATTAAGGTTTAATAACCACAAACTTACTATTAGACAATACACATCATACTCCCAAATAGGCAAACATTTCAACCAAAGAGACCATACACACTATATAACATTGAATGTATTTACAAATTTACAGTGGCGGGAAAGATAGTTTTAGTAAGTAAATTGTTGTTAGAAATTTTCTCATGTTTGTGGAATGTTCGCAATGAGGAAGAAGACACAAGTGTTAAAAGTGTGTTTATGCGATCTTTGTCAGTGAGTGAATATGTGTGTGTGAGTTGAGTATTCATTTGTGGCTCAGGCCTCAAAAAGCAGGCAGGGTCGTGCCACATTCTGTCTTGTTTCTGTTGGACTCTTTCTGTTTTTGGTTGTGGTGTGACTTTATAAAAATACTTTTCATTTGTTAAAAAATGTCGAGTAAATACTGTGAAATTATGTTTTTTTTATTTCGGGAGCAGATATAGTAAGAAGCTATTGATTTGACTGCATCCCATTTCCACTTAGTACAGAAAAGAAGAAATGAAAAGGAAAGAGTAAGCTAGAAAGAAAGAGAGTATTTTATACAAGCTAGTAACTGTTTACGTTTGTTCGCACCACATCTCTACCTCCACACAAATCCATATCATAGGATCAGATAATTGGTTGAGCGGATGAATTGTGCTACAAAAACGGTGGTGAAAGGGTAAGGTTCAGAAACGTTCATGAATTATGATTTAACTCAATAAAATTAATTAACAGAATGTTGTTGAAAAATCTTGTCCGCAGTTTACTATTGCTGAGTCTCTTCATACTTGGTGGTTGAATTTTTTAAGTGTGATGATGTGTGGAAGTGAATCCTGATCAATGAGGGAGGTGACGGTGGTTAAGTGGATATCGACACGGACTGAAGACCTGGGTGTTCGAATCCAGTCAGTTCCACAGTATCACTTTCACTTAGGGATGTTGGCAACCTTCTCGTGGTCCTTCCCGTAAGTACCCGATGTTTTTCCAGAAAGATTTCTAACTAGAAAAACATCGGGGAAACTAATGCCAACACCAGAATCATCTGATTCACACGAAAAAAGAAAGAAGAAGAAGGGTTGAGGACATGTGTTGCATGGGGAGAAACGACATGAGAAAGATACGATGGATGTGTAATGTGAGTTTTAAAGATAGGCTTAGATCTTATGACCTCCGAGGAAGATTAAATCTGGACAGTATAGGGAGATGTGTGCAAAACAGGAGACTTCGATGGTATGGCCACATTGAAAGAATGGGGGAAAGTTCTTGGGTTAGTAGATGCAGAACAGTTGAGGTAGTAGGGTCAGTTCACAGGGGAAGGCTAAAGAAAACATGGGAGGAAGTGATAAGAATGGACTTCAGAAAAAGAGGGATAAATAAAGACCTGCCCAGAGAGAGCTTAATTTGGAAGTAAATCTCTAAAAGCCGTCCAATAAATACGAGCATGTAAAACAGGCATCAAACCGATAATGATGATGATGATGACGATTGTGATGACGGTGATGATGCATTTAAATGATGATAATTTTTATCCGCAAGATTTCCATAAGCTATGACAACACTTGCTATCGAAAGATGAAGAACGTTTATTGTCTTAAGATAGGATGTTATTATTATTTGTTTAACTTTTTAATAAACTCTGATCATAAATATATTTTAAACTAAACATTTTCTAAATTAAATTAGAATCTTAAAAATTATGACAATCTATATATTATTAAAAAGTTATGGAGTTTTCGGAGTTTGTCTGTCCGTTCGCAACTAGAAACATGTAATTGGTTTACAAAAAAGGAATACGCAGAGTACACATTACGAAATATACCTTTCGAGAAGTTTTACACCCCAGCGCCAATTTGTAGTCTCCATAGGACCGGACAAAAGATGTACCATTAAAAGATAGGCAGCATTCTCTGTACGTGATTCTGCTTTGTGGAAATGCTACCAGTGGAGGTAGTGACGATGCCAACCATATCCAAGTTTAAATTTGCCTTGGACAAAACATCCAAATGGTATATAGATGTACACATCTTCTGACTGTCCTTTTACATGGCTTGTTGCACTTTGCTATGTTTTGCCAGTAAATTTGATTTGATTTGACTAATATCAAACCGAATCTAATCACTAAAGATGGTTGAGAAAAAGACAATAGGCAAGGTGCACATTACCAAGGCAGTAGTTCTTACGATATCAATACCTGAGTTCGAATCTCACGTAAGTCTAAAGGCTTTTTTTTAACTGGATATAAGTTTAAACAAATTAACATAACATAATAACATAAAAAAAACATTATATAAATATTTAAAAAAAAAACTAAGTGACCTTTTTTGGATAATCTGCAAAAAGTAGGCTTATAAACGTAATTTCTAATATTTTTTTGTTAATAATAACAATACATAAATACATTCATCGTGGTTACTTACTCTCTCATGCTCAAGGAACGGGTATAAACTTTTAAAGTGCAGAATATTATTCCCCAAATTTCAAGTTCATTTTAAAGGGTTTTTAGGGGCCATAATATGAGCACAACCTCCCATTTGAAAATTCAAATATATTAGATTTGCATTGAATTAGATCCATAGTCATTAGTCACCAATAAAGCGAGATTCCCTGAATTTCAATTTATTTTTAAGAGTCCTTAAGCTTTAAATTTTAGACATATTCTAAAAATCAAAATCATGGTATTCGTCTAGCACACACACACACACACACACACACACACACACACACACACACATATATATATATATATATATATATATATATATATATATATATATGAAGTGAGTTGAGATCAATAAAATTTGAACATTATTTATATTTGTTCCAAGAGTTCAAACACAACGATTATTTGGCATACGATCGTTTCCAAGGCAATTTGGAAATATTTTATTTTGTATTATAGTTCTGATGACTCCAAACCGTCTCTTCGTCAGTGCCCTTTACAATGTCACATACGGGAGTCATTTAAGAAAACATCAGATTTCAGTACTATTTGAGAAAAAAAAAATATTCAGACAATATTGGAGGTATAACCTCTCATTATGTAACCATATATTATTCCATCAGTCAGTTAAAAAAATATGATAATAATAAAGAAACAGCAAATTAAATATTTAATATTCAACATATAGGATGAACCAGGAAGAACAAAATATATAAATATAAATAAATAAGTAAAAAATAGCGAAATAAAATTAATAAATAAATAATAATAATAATAATAATAATAATAATAATAATAATAATAATAATAATAATAATAATAATTGGGACCTTGGGGAGGCTTGTTGCCACTCGGGCCCCAGAGGGGACCAATGGCCTTTATCAGCGGTAAATCGGTGGTAGGTGGCTGTTGCGATACCGCAAGGTCATCAGCGATGATGAACGAAAAGAGGTGGAGCATACTGGAAGTCTGAGGAGACTTGTTGTCACTCAGACTCCAGGGAATACCACAGGTTGTTGGCAGTGGGCGATCACTGACGATGACCAGTGTGATAACTCCTAGTGAGTAAATAATAATAATAATAAATGGTACCAGCCTAGGCTGACACCACACAAAATATTTGCATAGGGTCAAGGAGGATAAGACCGAGGAGCGACAGCACAAACCAGACCTCCACTGGAAGTGCAGAGACTGCTGGGACCTCGGGGAGGCTTATTGCCACCCAAATCCCAGAGAAGACCAATGGTCCTTACCAGCGAGAAATCAATGGTAAACAGCTGTTGTGATACTGCAAGTTTATTTGCGGTGACTATCGAAAAGAGGTGAAGAATACTGGAAATCTGTGGAGACTTGTTGTCACTCAGACTCCAGGGAATACCACCGGTTGTCGGTGAGCAATCACTGATGACCTGTGTGAGAACTCATAGTGAGTAAATAATAATGGAGAAAAACATGGAGAAAAGATTTGGAGAAATTGGAATCAAAGGGACTATCGAAACTATACAAAGGACGGCAATGATCAAAACAGCTGCAATCTTAAGGAAAATCCTCGAATGCGGAAACTAACACACATAAGCTACAAAGGCTACCCAGTCACAAGGAATTTACAATGGAGAAAACAAGACCACACGAAGAACACCACAACAAGAGCCAAGGAACAGAAACTGCAAGAACCAGCACTTCATAATCTTCCCCCACCACCCCAATAAATTACACCGGCCTCAGCTATCACTACACAAAAATGAACCAAGAAACAGAAATTACAAGAAACACTATAAGCTCCTCCCTCTCTCTCACCCACCCACCCCCCAAAAATTTAAAAGAATTTAAAAAATTCTTTTTTTTTTTAGCATAAGGTAAGAGAAAAGGAAAAAAAAAAAAAAAATGAATTGAATGGAAAAAATTTAAAAATTAAAAAAAAAAAAAAAAAAATTTTTTTTTTCTTTTTTTGAAGAAATATTATTTTATTCATTTTTTTTTTTTTAAACTGGTGCCGGCCTAGGCTGACACCAGACAACATATTTGTAGAGGGTCGAGGAGGATGAGAAGACCGAGGAGGGACAGCACAAACCAGACCTCCACTGGAAAAGTGCAGAGAGTGCTGAGATCTTGGGGAGGCTTGTTGCCACCCAAATCCCAGAGAAGACCAATTGTCCTTACCGGCGAGAAATCAATGGTAAGAGACTGTTGCGATACCGCATCGTTATCGAAAAGAGGTGAAGAACACTGGAAGTCTGGGGAGACTTGTTGTCACTCAGACTCCAGGAAATACCACTGGTTGTTGTCGGTGAGCAATCACTGACGATGATCTGTGTGAGAACTCCTAGTGAGTACAAATAATAATAATAATAATAATAATAATAATAATAATAAGATAAAATAAATAAGAAAAGAAAATTGAGAAATAAAAGGATAAAAATGATACCCAATAATTATAGAGAATACAATAATAAAATATAATAAAGTATAATAAAATAAATAAGAATAAATATATGAAAATAAATCTAAGAATAAATTAATAAATAAATAAATAATTAAATAAAATAAAAATTTATTTGATTTTTAAGAAAAAAACAAGATAGAGTATAGAATTTAAATTAATGAAAAAATTGAAATAATTAAAGATAAAAAGTCTATTATAGAGTATATAGAAATATACCGAGAACTAATGATATAACTTGAAAATATAATTATAAGAAAAAAATGTACAATAATCGGAAAAAAATGTACCATAATCAGAAAAAATGTACCATAATCAGAAAAAATGTATCATAATCAGAAAAAATGTATTATAATCAGAAAAAAATTACCATAATCAGAAAAAATGTACCATAATCAGAAAAAATGTATTATAATCAGAAAAAAATTACCATAATCAGAAAAAATGTACCATAATCAGAAAAATGTATCATAATCAGAAAAAATGTATTATAATCAGAAAAAAATTACCATAATCAGAAAAAATGTACCATAATCAGAAAAAATGTATCATAATCAGAAAAAATGTATTATAATCAGAAAAAAAATACCATAATCAGAAAAAATGTACCATAATCAGAAAAAATGTATCATAATCAGAAAAAAATTACCATAATCAGAAAAAATGTACCATAATCAGAAAAAATGTATCATAATCAGAAAAAATGTATCATAATCAGAAAAAAATTACCATAATCAGAAAAAATGTATCATAATCAGAAAAAAATTACCATAATCAGAAAAAATGTATCATAATCAAAAATAAATGTAAAATGATAATGATGATGAGTAATAAACGTATATATAAAATACCAGAGAAGAACAAACAAATTTTGTTATTTTTAATGTTTGCTTATATATATATTTTATAGCCCCTTTTACAAAGGCCGGGCACTCTGAGTGAGTTTAATAACAAGCAGTACTACTAGCTTCATTGCGAGATCCAACACAGTTTGTTGTTGTTGATCACTCTTCGCTGCTTGTTGTAGATACCCGCCAACTTGGCATTTACAAAGTTAAATTCCTCCTAACTTCCAAGCTAATTTGTGGTGGCCAACTGCTAAGTCTATTGACTGCAAATCAGTGGCGATTTGTGATCGGAGTTTGCGCCCGCCGACCGTCAGGAATTAGCTTCCTGCACTGAAGATTGCATAAGCATGAAACATTGATGTCTGTAGATAATAAATAATTAATATTTATTTATAAAATATTATATATATATATATATATATATATATATATATATATATATGGGGTAAGGTACATGATAAGTCATGAAAATGAAATGCCGTGGTAGATAAAATGTTTGAAAAAAGAGACAAACGGAAAACAGGTTAGAATGCAGGAGAAAAACAAAAACAAGAGATTTGACCGGTTTCGTTCGTATTTTTCTGAAGACGTTCTATAATACGAACGAAACCGATCAAACCTCTTGTTTTTGTTTTTTCTCCTGCATTCTAACCTGTTTTCCGTTTGTCTTTTTTTTCAAATATATATATATATATATATATATATATATATATATATATATATATATATATATATAAGCAAACATTATTAAAAATAACAGAATTATTTTGTTTATTGTAATTTTTTTTTACTTTTACTAGCTTTTTCTGATTCTTTCTCTTCCGATCTGGAGCACGTCGTCCAATGGAAGAAAAATGTGGCTGGTTACTTTTGATACGTCTAAAACCAAGCTTCTCTTCTTTCACCACCAATGCTCTGATCCTCACTTTGCCCTAATTGTAATGAATGACTTCCTTGAGGAAGCCCCCTGCTTTGATAAGTTTCTGGAACTGACCTTACCTCCAGACTTGAAATGAAATATTTACATCAAATCTATTACCAAGGTTGCTGGAAAAATGGTTGCATTATTCTACCGCTCCAAAAAGTATCTCACTCCTAACGCAATTCTCTACCTGTATAAGAAACAAATACGTCCCAAGATGGAGTACTGTTGCCACATCTAGGGGAGGTGCTGCACAGAGCATTCTTTTCTGCATTGACAGAATACAACACCGACTTTGAAATCTAGTTGACGATGTCCTATTCTCCATCCTAGTTTCTTTCTCACAGAAGAGACGTTGCTAGTCTTTCTCTACTCTATCGTTATTCTCATGGCAGGTGCTCGACTGAGCTTCAATCTATGGTCCTCCCCTCTAAAACATTCCCAACAAAAACACATCTACGTACAACCACTGTCAATAAATTCCCTTTCTCCGTTTGTGTGCCTAGAACTAAGCAGAACTTTCATAAACAAAGTTTCTTTGTTAGAGCTGACAATCTTTGGAACACAGTAGAATGGGGCTTCTTCCCGGCTGACTATAACGTTGACATCCAATGTAAGCAAATTCTTGTTAAGCTGTCCTCTTAAGTAGTCACTTTACCCATCAAACTCAATAACCCTTATCCTCAAGTGGCCTGTGGGCCTTGATAAGTGGTGACTCGTTTGTAATATATATATATATATATATATATATA
The DNA here is from genome assembly GCA_963556195.1 of Sepiola atlantica. Lineage (NCBI taxonomy): Eukaryota > Metazoa > Mollusca > Cephalopoda > Sepiida > Sepiolidae > Sepiola > Sepiola atlantica. The sequence continues at coordinate 172,242,891 of OY744520.1, read as the reverse complement.
TATATATATATATATATATATATATATATATATTGGGACAGAAAAATTAGTACAACATTCGTACCGTCGGTTTCAAGCACAGAAGGACTTAGCCATCCGGCTCTCTTCAGCTTCTGTTGTCATCCCTGACAGAGATGACAACAGAAGCTGAAGAGAGCCGGATGGCTAAGTCCTTCTGTTCTTGAAACCGACGGTACGAATTTTGTACTAATTTTTCTGTACCAAAATAAATAATTCGCTCTTAATTTTTAATTTTGATTCGCAATTAATTGAGCACTCTGCTAGAATTTTTCCTGCTATATTCCAAAGAAGTTATATATATATATATATATATATATATATATAGAGAGAGAGAGAGAGTGAGAGAGAGAGAGAGAGAGAGAGAGAGAGAGAGAGAGAGAGAGAGAGAGAGAGAGAGAGAGAGAGAGAGAAGAGGAGGGGGAGATGGGAAAATGACAGTCTGGATCTTGTATTTAATAGTTTCACCATTTCAAACTGGCGCTCATGGATTAATCGGTTAATGCATTTTACTTAGAGACAAATGTTGTGAGTTCGAATCTCAACCAAAGCATAATTATTTTTTACCCCAAAATCAACAAAGACATTTCAACTTACAATATTAAGCAGATTGTATAGTTTTATTTTAATTCTTTTCTGTAATCTATGTCATTTACAGAAATTAGCACCACGGGCGACATCGGATAGCCTGCTAGTATATTATAGAATTGAGCGAAATGGTTCTTCTATTTTTGTACTTCTGTGCATTAGTTTCAAACATTAAACTCAAAGGTGCAAACCACAAAAATCTACACGCTTACCGACTCTACAATGCCAACAAAGAAAAACATTTGTGTTAACCAATATAAATTAATGAGTTTTTTTTAGATAAAAAAATTAAAATAAATTAATTATATATATATATATATATTTTATTGAAGATTAAATTCAGTATTGATTTAAAAATTTAAAAATTAGATTCATGAAAATGATAAATATTTATTTAGTCATAAATTCAAAACCTTAAAAAAAAACATGGTAATTAGATATATCAATGCAATAATAGTATGTCTAGTTATTTAAAAAAATAAAAGCAAACATCATATCTGTATCTTGTTAGGATCGAGGGTCGTGTTCCCCCGATTATAAACGTGCAAAGTTGAATCAAGCAATGTTGCATGCAAAGACAGAGTAATAATTAATAAATAAAATGAAGTAGTTCAAATAAGGTTTATTGAATGTGTGTGTACGTGGAATGATGAAGTGTGTGATGTATGCATGTGTGTCGATGGAAAAACAGTTCTTAAAAAGGTATAAGAAGAAATGAATCCGGCGTGTGGAAAGTCTTTGAAAGCCGTACACAAAGAAAATGAGTTGAGAACTCTTACCGTTGTTTGACCACGTGTGTTGGTAGTTGTTATGCTGGGACCAGTTCAAGAGAAAAGCGTGAGACGAAGCACTAGTGTATTAGCGTCGTTCTGCCAAGGCCAATCGACCAGAAGAGAAAAGTGAAACGGAACGCTAGTGTCAGCGTACTTCTGTCGAGGCTGGTGAAGAAGAGATGGATTTTCCGTTTGCAACGGTTTTTATAGTCAGAAGGGCAGATAACTCTGGTGTCGCTTTACAGTGCCACCTGTCGGTGAAAAAGCGACACCTACCGGCAAACCGGTGTAGTTATGTTTTGAAACGAGGAGGTAACTGCTACAAGGACCCCCCCCCCCAGATTGAAAAATATTGAAAATATTATTCAATATGTACAGTTGTAGATGAGAAGCATTCTTTGTGGGTATGTCTGTTTTGCTGTTGAAGATTAGAAAAAGTAGTGTGCACGCTACTTATTTCTGTTTCTGCATCTGTATTGAATGATTGATCGCAAGTGCGTCTGCGGAATTGAGTGTTTGTAACGCATGTGGATCTGCGTGTTGTTTGCATGCAATTGGGTCTGCATCAAGTTTAAGCGAATTTGCACTTGTTGGTGGCGTTGATCATGTTGATTAGTCTGCGTGATGCGGAGCTGATGAACGAACGTTGAATTGTCAGTGTTGTCCGGGAATGTTTGGTGCTTGGGTCTGCGCGGTTGTTGATGAGTGAGCACAAGTGAATCTGTGCGGTATTGATGAGTGAGCACAAGTGAGTCTGTGCAGTTGTTGATGAATGAGCACAAGTGAGTCTGTGCAATTGTTGATGAATGAGCACAAGTGGGTCTGTGCAGTTGTTGATGTTGTTAATGTTAATTAGTCCGTGTTGTGGAACTGATGAACAAACATCTAGTTGTTGAGATTGGTGGTACACTATGGTCAAAATCAGATGCACAAATGTCTGCAAGTGAGTTAGCAGGTCCAGGTACAAGTGGATCTGTACTGGTGTTGGTGCGCGTCGTTCGAGTTGATGTGTCCCCCAGTTGATCAACGAACGTCCAGTTGTTGAGTATTTAGTCGTGCTTGTGCAGTTGTACTCATTTTGAACTGGTATGATTTCTTCCATAGTGTCGTCAGTGATGTCCGGAAATGTTTGGTGCTTGATGAATGTCCGGGAAGATGTGGTTGTTCAAGTTGATGTTTCCTCCTGTTTATCAACGAACGTCCAGTTGTTAAAGAGGGTTGGTAGCCCTTGAAGGGTGATGTTGGTGCTTGCTGAGCCTGACTTTTTACAACCAGTATTAAGTCTTGGCGCTTGGTGATGTTCGTGTTTGGCATCGTCTGTTGTCTGTTTTGTAGTCTTCTTTTCTTTTATATATATATTTCCAACTACTGGGTGGAAGGTAAAAAGAAAAAAAAATGGAGTCGTAATTTGTTTCACACGAGGAATGACGTTTTTGTTTTTGTTTGTTTGAATGTTAGTTTCCACGTAGAGAAAGAATGGCGGCTTCTCTTTCCTTTGTTGTTGAAAAGAAAGAAACAAAAATTCGTATTTTCTTTTTTTTGTTTGAATTTTCATTTCCACGTAGTTAGAGAAAAAGATGGCGGCTTCCTTTCCTTTTGCTTGTTGTTGAAACAGAGAAAATAAGTTCGTATTTTCTCTTTTGTTGTTTGAATTTTCATTTCCACGTGGTCAGAAAAAATGGCGGCATTTCTTTGAATTTTTTTATCAACACGTGGTCCGGAAAAAAGATGGCGGCATTTTTTAATTTTTTTATCAACACGTGGTCATGAAAAAGAGTGTCAGCGTGTGAGCGTTTGTTTTCTTTTTATCTCCACGTGTTCAAAACAAAAGAAAATGGCGTCTTGTAAGGTCCTTTTGTTCGTCGAAAAAGAAGAAAAAAGGGGATTGGGAAAAGTTTGTCTTTTTCTTTGTATATAATTTTCCGACACGTGGGTAGAGAAAGAGAAGAAAAAATGAAATTGTAATTTGTTTTATACTCGGGGAGAGCCGAGAAATGTTTTTGTTTTTCTTTGTTTGGGTATTTCCACGTGGCCAGGAAAAAAAATAATGTCGGTTTCTTTTCTTTTGTTTGTTTGTATATTTCTACCACGTGGGTAGAAAAAAGAAGGAAAAAGATGGGTGCGTAATTCGTTTCACCACGAAAGAAAAAACGAGAAATGATATATATATTTTTTTTGTTTTTGTACGAAATTAATTACTCTGCCCCATACAACAAAGCTTGCACGTCGGGTCACCAATTGTTATGATTGAGAGGGTGATGTTCCCAGGCTATAAACGTGCAAAGTTGAATCAAGCAATGTTGCATGCAAAGACAGAGTAATAATTAATAAACAAAATGAAGTAGTTCAAATAAGGTTTATTGAACGTGTGTGTACGTGGAATGATGAAGTGTGTGATGTATGCATGTGTGTCGATGGAAAAACAGTTCTTAAAAAGGTATAAGAAGAAATGAATCCGGCGTGTGGAAAGTCTTTGAAAGCCGTACACAAAGAAAATGAGTTGAGAACTCTTACCGTTGTTTGACCACGTGTGTTGGTAGTTGTTATGCTGGGACCAGTTCAAGAGAAAAGCGTGAGACGAAGCACTAGTGTATTAGCGTCGTTCTGCCGAGGCCAATCGACCAGAAGAGAAAAGTGAAACGGAACGCTAGTGTCAGCGTACTTCTGTCGAGGCTGGTGAAGAAGAGATGGATTTTCCGTTTGCAACGGTTTTTATAGTCAGAAGGGCAGATAACTCTGGTGTCGCTTTACAGTGCCACCTGTCGGTGAAAAAGCGACACCTACCGGCAAACCGGTGTAGTTATGTTTTGAAAGGAGGAGGTAACTGCTACAATCTTTATAAAGTTTTGTATTTTTATGTTTATATATTTCTATGTATAGCATTTACTCCTAAACTAATTAACTGATCATTATGAGTTTTCGGACACGGCTACTAGGCGTAAGGAGTTCAAATGTGGGCTATATTTAGTTTAATTTAATTTAGCTTTATGAAAAGGGATGGAAGTCTTTCATGAAAATTTAGGTGCATCCGATTTTTATGATTTTTTTACAAAAGGTATTAATTAATAAATAAATAATAATACCGAAATTACAGTTTCTTTGGGGTATTTTAAAGGGTTTTTAGGGGTCACTGAACAACGGGCAGCACTCTACCAAGTTTTGATGGGCCTGATGAAAGCTTTGAAACTGTAAATAGAGCAACATTTTGGAGAATTCTTTAATGTCCAACAGAATCCATCAGAATGCTTGAACATGAAAGCGTACTTCCACTTTGGTGATACACTCTCTAAATCGATAGTCATCAGAAATGGCGTTAAAGAGAATGACATCTTTCCATCTACATTGTTATCTGTATATTTTGCGATGACACTGTCCGAGGCTTTTCAGGACTGTAATTTTGTTTTTATTATACTGTTCTGAATCACAGGCAGGAACTTTAACCTCACTCGTTTTAATACTTTTCAAACCCTCACGCAGGAGCTCCCATATGTCGACGATGCAGAACTTTGTTTCTCACAAGAGATAATGGATCTATTCTCTAGTGCAGGGGCGGGCAATCTTTTCAGAGTGAGGGCCAGATGAGACTTTTGGAAGGGGATCGTGGACCGGAGCGAAAAACGAAATCTCAGAATTACTATATTTTTTTTACATGAATAAATTGTACAAAAATTGCATTGAACATTCTACAAATCTGATATTTTTTCTCAAGAGACTTCTGTATGTGATGTTATAAAAGGCGCCGACAAAGAGCCATTTTGGAATCATAAAAAATAATGACGGGGGAAGTAGCAAGTTGATCCAGCATTCGTTTTGACACACCTCACATAGGTTCTATGTTTCATGCCCTTTCCTCGTCTCACGTTTCCTCTTTGCCTCTCTCTTTCTCTTTTTCTATTTTTATCTCTTAATAGTTAAAGAAAAATGAAATATACATGCATCATCGCTCGCTGATATTCATACATTTTTATCCCACTGTAAATCTTAATTGAAACCTACTTTTACGTCTATGTCACAAAATGATATGAGTTTTACTGAGAGGTCCACAGGCCGGATTGCATTAATAAAGCATAGCAGGATGGCGAGCCGGACGCTAAGCCTTCGCGGGCCGGATGTGGTCCGCGGGCCGGAGGTTGGCCGCCCCTGCTCTAGAGAGTACACTACTCACTAATCTGAACTCACAATCAGTCTGCATGAAACTCTAGTAATACTCAATGCACTACCAGTGTGTCCATCCCAAATATCTACACCAAGGAGACCAGGTTCATTGTAGTTGACCCCTTTATCTCCCAAGTTAAATCCGTCGACTCCCAAATATTTTTAAGAATCCAAAAGGCCTGCAAATATTTGTTTATGTGTCTGCCTTTAAAGCACCACGCTGACTTTTTTGCTGTTCTTTTTCTCATCTTTTATTCGACGCTTGCTCTCCTAGTGCTGAATTTTCTCTGTGATAATGACTGCTACACGTCTCTGCTGGATATATGCTACCAAAAGCACGATATGTGTTCGTTACCTTTGAATAAGTTCTGATAATAAACTTTGTTTGTTCGGAATGGACCACGAGAGAAAAAGAACTGACATTTTTTTTTTTGCTTTGATCTAACCTTGAAGAACTTTGTTTTGAAACACGTGTAAAGGACTGTTAAACGAACATTTATTTCGGAAATCTGATTTGAATGTATTTTTAAAAAATCAATAAACAATATAAGCTCTAACTTATCGAAGAATAATATGTTGAGCGTTCTTACTCTGCTGGTCGAAATAAAAATTCATATACACAGCTCTAAAAGAGCTTTAGAGGAAGAGAGAGAGAGAAAGAGAGAGAGAGAGAGAAAGAGAGAGAGAGAGAGAGAGAGAGAGAGAGAGAGAGAGAGAGAGAGGGGTCTCTGTTCAATGTATAGTATGTAACGCTTTGCTTTGAAAGCCTGAAAATCTCCATTTGTAAAACGCGCTGAACAAACGTATCGAACGTAGTAATTTGAAATAATGCCCCCCCTCCCCTTCCGCCGATATATTCACGCATCCAAATTATTGCTCACGTGCGTACGTTCCTACGAGTGCGTGGTGCACTAGCGGGGAGACAATACTGTTCAATAGTAAATTGCTTTTTCTCTACTGCACTGCATCGATGGCAAAAAGTTCTATCCAATAATAATCGATGAAATCCCCACCCCCTCTCCTCCTGGTAAATATTTACCTGGAACACAATCAGTCAGACTACCTCCTCTCTCTACACGTTTCTCTTCTGAACAACTGTGAACTCTCCATTAAAAATCCGCTAGTCTCTCTCTCTCTCCCATATTCCTTTATGAAGGTTTTAATAATTAAAGTTATCTGACATTCTATGCAACAATTTCTTACATTCAGAAATGTTAAGAAACATATTTTTTTTATTTATTATTTCGCATTTGTTTTTAAGGTTTACAAGAAATTGAAAATTGGTAATGTTTTATTTAATTCTAATGCGAATATTTACCATTTTTTAATTCAAATTTATTAAATACTTTTGTGTTTGTTGTACAAAACAAACTATAAATTAAACAAATAATAAATATTTCATATAAAATTTGATCAAATCCTCCGAATTCCTAAAGATTTTAAGCAATCATTCATTATTCTAAATTTCCACTAACAATCTTCAAGAAGGTAAGAATTCCTATTGAACTTTGAACATCGACATATGACCAAAATCACAGCTGCTGACGGATTGATGTCATTACTATTATTATAAACCCCTCCTCCAATAATATTCACGCAACAATAATTTTTGTTGTTTTATTTTTAAAAAATTAAAATAAATTTGTTATTATTAAATATGCAATGAAAAATACTTAAAAATTCAGATCTTTTCATTTATAAGCAAGATATTTTATTTATTGTCCACATTATTACCGGATGAGCCGCGGTAAATGCACTATTGCTCCCACTCCTTCGGTGCTTAGTATAATTTAGTGCGGAGCTGCAATCATTCATTATTCCTCATTATTATTACCTCATCCCGCTACTCAAACAGTGGATTTTATTAAGTGCGGGCCTGCTTTTATCATGACGTCAGTGTGAATGGCAGAACGAGTTGTTGTTTACAAATTGGTCGACTGACCGTGCGTCGCTATCGCACACATTTAAGGGGAAACGAACCTCAAAAAGACTTTTATTCTAGTTCAGTTTACATTTAAACAGCCAAAGTGGAGTCGTTTTCAGTAGGCAACCGGCTGAAGAACACAGCCAACATGTTCAATGCCGTCTCCAGCTGGTGGGGAGCCATCCAGAAAAAGGAGGACGACGAACAGAATACCAGCGGAGCAGAGGACCAAACAGATGTTCCCAAAACGACCCCAGAAGGGAAGGATGTTCCTAAGGGTGAGGAATCTGGGGCCGATGGTGGTGGTGCCACGGCGGCCCCCGCCGGCAGCACCTCGCCCACTACGATTCCGACACCTCCCCCATCAGGGGGAGAAGATTCCCCCCCGACCGAATCTGCCTCGGAACAGGAGTTGAGCGGGTCCGATACGGCGATCCCTCCTCATATTCCGCCCTTGCCCGCTAAGACCAAGAAGAAGAAGAAGCTGAGGGTCCCTTCTGAGGGGGTCGGAGATGAAGCGCTACTGACCAGTAGTGACGACGAAAATGCCGAGGGTCCGGCCGATGCGGTCGACGAGAAAATTGAGGCCGCCAAGCAAGCCATCGAAGATGTGTCCACGAAGGCCGTCAGTGCAGCCAAAGAATGGGGAAGTAGGTGCCACACACACCTTACCATTTTTTTAAATTTTACCCAAACCCATCCTTTATTTAAAAAAACAACAAACAAACACACCCATAACCCCTAGACCCTTGCTGTATTATGTGTTATTGTTATGTAATCTGGTCTATGTCGCTGCCCACGCCCAAACCATTTCTTATAAGCAAATTAATTCACAAAAGAAAACTATCCGGCGTTGTCCGGGTGGGACACTTAGAGGAATATAATTATTATTAATAATATATATAATAAAAATCATAAATCATATCCTATTTCAGCATAACACATACTTGACCATAAGAAAATGCATTCTGGTAGATTTAATTTCGTAGGATAATTTTTTTCTTTTATGTATTAATATGTATTAATAGTAAAGAAGTCGCGAGCAAAACATGTATAGACACACACGAAGTTGTCGTATCATTTTATTAATATAGGGATAAAACAAATTCTAAACTACGTATTTATCAATTTAAACAAACGTGAAAATTATTCCACTATCCTGAGAAAAAAACATAGGAGCACCTGTCAGTTAGTTTAATCCACCCGTAAAAAGACGTAATTCTTGCTATATTATGTTTTAGTATTAAGCAATGTTTTGTGTCGTTGTCTATGCCCTCCTCCCCCTCAAATTAATTTATATATAAAAACAAAAGTTATATGCTTACAATATTTATCCATTCAAACAAATATGAAAATAATCCTACGCTGAGAAAAGAATAACTAGCAGCAAGCACCTGTCAGTTAATTTTTGTTTTTAATATTTCCGCCTTTAAGCTATCTTTTCGATAAGTTTATTTATTTTAATAACAACAAAAAAAAATCTACCCTATATCTGCTTTACAGAAAAAACAACAACTTTACAATAAAAAAAAAACGACTAGAATAATAATCAATTTCAAGCGAATTTCTCTAATTTTCGTCAATTTTAAACACTAGTGTCCCGTAGTAGTGGCTACTACTTTGAAAGTAATAACTACATAAGAATGGTTGTATTAACTAATTAACCATATTAAATCCCATAAAGATACTGATTCGATTGTTTATTGTATTTAACTTACTAACTTGCGTCTCCTAAAAAAAAAATAAAACTGCTTTTTTTCTTCTGTGACCTCTAAAAGCCATGACTAGTATATTTAAAAAAAAAAAGAGCTTTTACACTTTTTAATTATTTTGATAACGTCAAATAAGAAACAAAAATGAAGCGAAACGATGTAAATACGTGTAATTAGGATCGACAATCTCCTTTAAGAAGCTCAGAAAATAAGAGAATTTGAAAATATACTCAGTTTTATTGAAATTGACATGGAAAGCAGGAAATGGACATCGTTTGATGTTTTTAAAACATTATTTATTTCTAAGACTTTGTTTTTAGAGTTAACTTGAAACTTACAATGTAGCTTTTTTTTAAAACGATTTTAATAATTCATCTATCGGTTTAAATTTATTATTATTATTATTATTATTATTATATTTTTAAATACTTTTGTGGTGAACCTGTTTAGCTAATTGTACACTAAAAAACAAGTTTTTTCTTAAAATAAAGTAAATTTAACATTTTTTTGAACGTGAAGAAATTAAAACTGTATAGTTCTTTATTAGTGGAATAATTGCTCCGGGCTTTCATTTACATCAATGGAAACTTGACAAAACTTGAACTAAACTCCAAGTATCTGTTCAAATACTACACTTCATCTGTTCTGTCTTCGGTCAGTGAACGAGAAATCCTTCTAGAGTGAAGCAATTTAAATTTTTGTCCCAATCCAGGGGAGCTAGATTTTCGTCACATTAAAAAACAACCTTGTGTTTATCTCTGCCCTCGTGGGGAGACAAATAAATAATGGCACAAAATGTTTGAAGGCGTCGATTTTTACACACTAGTAATCTGTTTCTTTTAACAGCCGAGATTAAAGACGATTTTTATTAACGAATGAAATATCAATTATAATTTGAGGTTACTATGGGTGCTCTGGTTTTGTCTTGGTTGAGCCATTGACAAACCCGTGTTACCCCCCCCCCCCCCAAGAAAACAACTTGATCACGAAAATCAAGGTTAAGATAAACAACAAAAACAAAGATCTACTAATCTGCTTTATTTTAGTTGTAAGGTGGTGGAGGGGGGGGGGAGGATCTTGCAATTATTATGAAATCTTATTAATTCAAAAAATAATCTAAAATGGTTACACTTCTCTCTTGCTCTTCGACCATCGACCCAACTTTTCTTCTGCCCACGCAAAATCGATGTGTTGTAGTCATTATGATTCGCCCACACATCCTGCCCGGCTCAATGCTTGCTTACTTTTTTGCTTGACCATTTTGGACACTTTTTGTTGTTGTCAAAGTTTTTAAGATTTTGCTTTTAACTTTTTAATTCATCATCATCATCATTGATGCAGGTGCTCTATGACATCACTTTATCCCTTAAAAAAATTATATTAAAAAATGAATATTTATATTTATTATACCTCTTAGGATATCTTTAATAAAAAATCTGCTGTCAACTTTAAAAAAAAAAATGGTTATATATTGAAGTTTTTAGCTTTAAGATGGCTGTTGCATTGAAACATTATCTTAACCAAATAAGCTATAGTTTTATAACAATTTGGTTCAATAAATAATTTAATGACCTAACAATACCATAATAATTTAGTTATGGTATTGTTTGGTCATTAAATTATTAATTAAAACGACCTGTTATAAAACTATAACTAATTTAGTTAATATAACGTTGTTTCAATAGCAGCCATTTGGAAGCTAAAAACTTCAATATAACAAAAAAATATTCCACAGAATATATATTACTAGTTGTACCTACCCGGGAGTCTTTTTGATTTGAATGTTTGACCCCCTCCCTTCTGTTTTTTATTTCTTAATTTCTTGTGAGAAAAAAATCCGTTTTCAGAAAGATAATTTAATGAAGGAATATGTTATATAAAAAAAAATCAGGTTTGCAATTAAATCGATTGTATGTTTTATGAAGTGGTGAAATTTAAATTCCATAAATACTTTCGGTTTTTGTAAACTCTTACAATTTTAAATGACAACAAGAATCTAAGTCAGAGGTGCACGTTTATACCAATTTTTTAAAATTCAATTAAAAAAAAATCATTCATTACATTTTTTTTCTTTAACTATTTAAAATAAATAAATAAGTAATCGATTTTTATTTATTTTACAAATCATGCTTATTCGGTTTTTACACACACATAAACACATTTGATCAGATAATTGTGTAAACAGAAGGTAAATATTTCATCAGATAGACCTAAAAAAATGTTCCAGTAAATTAATTGTTTATCATTATTTCTGAATGCATCCAATTTTATTCTTAAGAGCTAACCTGATTAGACAATTTGTTGCGAAATTATTTCATTAGAAAAAGAAAATCTCTTTATTTAGTGTTTGTAATGATTTTAGCTAATAAATTACCAGTGCAAAGATAATTATTCTTTACCGTGTTCGATCGATTTATCTTTTTTTTTTTTAATAAATATGAAATTATTTTTCGTTTTTAAGTTAATATTTTTTTTATAGAAGATATTTGAAATATTTTATTTATTATTTTTTTTTGTGATTGTTTTTCTCTTCATGTTGTTTAGTGTACCCCCGTATTTTCTCACGATTTATTCTATGAAAATACTTTTTTGAAGGAATGGTATCAAAAGAAAAACGCACTGTTTAAATTTAAATCCCATATATACTTTCAAAGCTAAGAGCCATCGAGGTGCATGCTGGGTATTTTATTTAGCAATTTATTTTTAAATAGAATTTTGAAACTTAAATTTATTCATTACATTCTTCTTTTTATTTGACTATTTAAAATAATCGATTTTTATTGAAAATGTAATACAAATCACGTTCAGCCGATATCTGATCAAATCTTTTTTTATTAATAAAGATAATAATAATAATTATTATTATTAAACACCTTTGCTATTATGCATGTTATTTTAATTTTTTTTTTTTTTTGCAAGTATTAGTTTTCAAATTTTTTTTTTTAGTATATGTTGTGTGTTATTGTCTGTATTAAAAGAAAGCGATGTTTATTGGATAATATTATTTTCATCACTCTTATCATCTTGGTTGTTATATCCACAACGTTTCGGCCGATATACCCCCTCCCCCCAACATCTTCAGCACTTGGAGAAGGTTGGAGGTTACATCGATCGAAACATTGTAAATATAACAACCTGTAGTAGTTCGACTAATGCAAAATATCAATCCTCTCTAAAAAAATCCGGAAAATAATATACTTAAAATATATATATATATATATATATATATATATATATATGCATGCTCCCCCTATAGATGGAACACTTTGGTGAAGGAAATGATTTCCAACTTAGCAATGAGGAAATGCCCCTTGTAAAAAAAAAAAAATAATAATTGAATACTTTCAATTATGAATATCGTAAATACAAAAAATTTAAATAACACTATTTTCTTTGCTGGAGGTGGTAAATAATTAAAAAAAAATCCAAACTGACAAGATTATCATAATTTATGCAAGTTTTAAAACCGAAACTAGAGGGGGGGGGGAGCACCAACGTATCTTCGTTTTTCCTCGTGTGTAGGGCATAATTTCATTATCGTGTAAACGAAGTGTGTAGCCGTCTTTTTTTTATGCAAATGAGTGACAATGCATTTGATCATATGACATATGCATACATTAAGTTGTCATCGTTACTCTCTCTCTCTCTCTCTCTACAAACTCTGGAGGTTAAACGCATTTCGATAAAATAATTTAAATAAAAAAAGAAAAAATAGTAATCCATTTCATCGTTGTATTAATTATCGTGCGAGCTCTCTGTTCAATTTGTCGCCATCGCAATCAATCAATCATCCATTGTTGAAATGTCCATTATTTTTGTGTATTCGCGCATCGACTCCCTCGACTTCAAAAGAATTCAGATTATAAAGCCAGTAATAAGTAATAATTTTTTTTTTGTATTATTGTAAATTTACACATCAGCTACCCTCTTAAAAGTGATATTCCACTTTCTTTAAGCGATTACGTGTGAACACCCTGAAAAACTTGTCGGAAAAAAAAATCAATATTTTAGAATTTAGAGCGGGGATCAGTTTCGCATCTAAATTTAGTGTAAAATGAACCCCCATTTCCTGACTATTCTAGCATTTGTTTGCTATATGAGATTAATTCTGCGCGTCATTTCTTTTTTTTTTTGGGGGGGGGGGTTACTTTTTAGGCGATTACGTGTGGTTTTACAACCTTGCGAGTCAGATTTTGGGGTAGTGGTAAAAAATATAGTTAACAGCTCTAAAGAGTTAGAATGGCCTGAAAATGGATCATTTTACGTTAAATTTATATACGAAACTGATCTCCCACTTAAAATTCTAAATTTTTTTTCTTTCAAAATGTTAACACGTAATCGCCTAAATATCTCTTATAGAGACGAGACGTCTAAACTTAAACTGTTTTTTGCTTCTTGTTGTCCCTATCTATCCCCACCCCCCCGCAAGAGGGCAATGTTAGTTTTAATATAGGGGGAAATCCAGCTCCTTCAAAAAGAGTACTCCGGATTAGACAAAAATCAAAATTGCCTCAGTCTAGAAGGATTTCTCTTCCACTGACAGAGGACAGAAAAATGAAATGTATCAGAACACTAACAGATACTACACTTTGCTCCTAACTAAAAGGCCAAATTACTTGATGTTATTGAAAAACAAACAAATCAATCCAAAAAACTTAACTATCGCTTTTATAAAGGATTTTGCTAAAAGTGAGCCGAGTATAGGAATTGAACCCCTATTGCTAGAGTCGTAATCTGTTCAGTGTTGTTCACTGTTCACACAATTACAGGTAGCATGGCTTGATTCTTCCCCCTATTCTATTCGACTACTATTTCTGTAGTTAGTAGTTGTATCGTAGTCGGTTATCACATATTTATATATAACTTTGAAATACGAACGCTTTCCTTTTCCCTTGCTGAATTTAAAACGAGAAAGATCTTTCTTTTATTTGAGCTAACTTCTGAGCTGCAACGACGATTTTGGTAGGCTCATAATGCCATCCTACATTGGCTTGTTAATTCCATCTTCGGATCTAATTTCCCCTGCATCACATATCTGCCCACGATGTCTTCTAGTCGTGTACTTTTATTGTATTCACACTTGATGACATTTTTATTATTATTCAAAACAAAAAAAGAACGTTTAATTGCCTGAACAACATCTACGTCGCATATCAACTAAAATTAAAAAAAATAAATTAACTAGTAACTAATGACACTCAGTCGATGGGGTCTCGATGAAGACCATATGGTTTACTTGGGTGGGACGGCATGAGATATTTTGAGGGGTCACGAAGCCAAATTTGAAAAATGGTGGGCGGCGGGGGTTGGGGGGGGGGGCACAGAAAATTTAGGACACAAAAAAGGTATATATGGATTATTTTGTAATTAATAATTATTCAAAATTAAAATATTATATTTATTAATAATGGAGATTTGGTATCTGTCTGTCTCAATCTGGAGCTATACTATTACTATCTTTTAATACTCAATTCAGTTTACTATACTATTTCAGATTAATCTAATATCTTTTAATGCTCAATTCAGAGGGGCAGTGTAGTATCTGTTCTGTTCTCATGTTACTATCCTCCCAGGCATTACCTCCTTTTGGGGGGGGGGGTAGTGTAGTATCTGTTCTGTTCTCATGTTACTATCCTCCCAGGCATTACCTCCTTTTGGGGGGGTAGTGTAGTATCTGTTCTGTTCTCATGTTACTATCCTCCCAGGCATTACCTCCTTTTTTGGGGGGGGGGTAAGTGTAGTATCTGTTCTGTTCTCATGTTACTATCCTCCCAGGCATTACCTCCTTTTTTGGGTGTAAGTGTAGTATCTGTTCTGTGGTCATGATACCATACCCCCAGGGATTACCTACTCCTTTCTGGATGGGTGGTGTCGTATCTGTTCTATTGTCGTATCTTCCTAGGCATTACCTCCTCCTTTGTTGAGTGTAGTAATATAAAGTCGTTCGTCATGATACATAGCATACTCTCAGATTCACAAAAATATGCTCCCTCCAACCTATTTTGTTATGTAAATGTTTTCATATGATCTTTGGAAAATGAATATTTGTTTTTTGAATTTCTTTAAATTAAGGTGTGTTTTGCACCAACTTGTCTTTCGATCTCTTTTCTTTTTGCAATTGTTCATTCTCCGTAATTGTAATTCACTTGTTTGCTAATAAATATTTCATTGGATAAATAAATGAGTTCATCTAAATAGTTTTTGATTTACAACTGGAATTAGTGTTTCCATACCATAGTACTATCCAAATTACTTCCTTTGATGTTGGGGTATGGGGGAGAAGGATAAGACTTAAAGTTGACATGATGGGGTCATAAAGAACTTGCATTGGATTGAAGGGGGCCACAACCAGAATAAGGGTGAGAAACACCGTAGTACACGACTAGTGTCCCCCATTTACTTGCCTCCACACAAGGGCAAAGTTAGATACAAGATCAGTTTATGTGGGGAAAATCCAGCTCTCCAAAAAAAAAGGGGCACTCTGGATTTGGACAAAAATTAAATTTGCCTCAGTCTAGAAGGATTTCCATTTCACTGAGGAAATAAGATGAAGTGTAGTATCGGAACAGATACTACACTTTGCTCCTAGCCAAAAAGCCTTTTCTGGGTTTTTGCTCTAAAAAAAAAAAAATAATCTGTTACATTTGTTGATGATTATTACCGTTCTTTCGCTTTTATTAACATTTTTATCATTACTAAAAATAGCTTCTCTTTCATTTGGAAATAGAAGCCCCCCCCCCCCCCCCGCACCAAAAACAAAACTGATTGTTCAATGGTCTTAACTGCCCTTTGATCGAACTAAAATCGAAACGCATCACATATTGAAATGGCATTGCAAGTTCCTAGGATTTATTTTTGTTTTGAATGTTTTTTAAATCTCCACAGCTGAAACAAATTCCATTTTTATTTCATTTGTAATCTTTACTTTTAAAATACGTATATTAAATCTCTGTCCCCCCCCCCCTACAGCTTCTTTCTCACGGAAGAGACGTTGCTAGTTTTTCTCTACTCTATCGTTATTCTCATGGTAGGTGCTCGACTGGGCTTCATCTATGCCCCCCCCCCCTGTAAAACATTCACAACAGGCACTCGTCTAGCTACAACCACTGTCAATAATTTTCATTCTCTCTGTGTACTTAAAACTAAACGAAACTTCCATGGGTAAAGTTTCTTTCCTAGAACTGCCCATCAGTGGAACACAGTACTACGGGGCTGCTCCCCGGCTGACTACAACATAGTTGTTTTCAAGTCAAATGTAAACAAATTCTTGTTGAGCCATCCTCTTAAATAATCAACCATCATTTACTAATTTCCTCGGATGTTCCACCATCCACCTGTCTAACTCAATTCACCCTTATCCTCGAGTGGCCTTTGGGACCTGATAAGCGGTGACTCGTTTGTAAAATAAATAAATAAATAAATAAAATAAACAGTAACATACAACACCAGAAGAACTTATGTGGCACAAGGCCGGAAGGTGGGGAAAACCAGCTCTCCCGATGGGGCACTTTGATTTGGTAGAAAAATAGCCATAAACGGATCTGGTAGGGGTGCATAGATTATCGACAATAACCCTCACCCCTCTCCTGAAGAAGATATTGACCTGGGAGGGTGCAAAAAAGAGGGTTCGATGTTCCAAGTCCGCCCCTAGGTTACCAGAATGATTCAAAGGTGAACCCCGGCTTGTATGACAACTAGTATTGTTAGTGCTGTAAAACTATTTTGAAAATGGATCTTCTCTAAAATCTCTCCACATCTTTGGGTTAGGATCACAGTGTAATATATGTTCTGTCCTCAGTTAGGAGAAATCGTTTTTGACTGGGGCAATTTTTTTTTTGTCTCCCATTATTCCCCTTTATTTTGGGTGGTGGGAACTTGACTCTTGAAAGGTAAATAAGGTCTCTATAATGTCACTATTCACTTGTTCCTCCCCACGTTGCAAAGTTAGACACAAGGTCGTTTTTTTTTTTTTTGTGGGGGTAAATTCAGTTCCCCATAAGGGAGCACTCTATTTGGGGCAAACATTGAAATTGCCACACACCCACACACATTTTATTCCTGATTTAAAAAAAAAAAAAAAATAAAAATAAAAATAAAATTTTTTTATCTAGAATACTATCGATTTAGCACCAAATTTTCAAATTCTAAGTTAGAATCTCACTTTAAAAAATATGCTCGTTTAATATTCAGTCCATTTGTAAAGTTAATTCACCGTAAATAGCCCCCCCCCCCCACCCTCCTGGTCATTTTATGGTTTGGTAAATAGGAAGATTCATGTTTAACCCTTACCATTCTACAAAGTTATTATTTTTCATTTACAAACCACAAAATATAAATAAAATTTTTCGTTTAAATTAATGTGACGAACTGATTCTTCCATCTAACATTATAAAAAAAAAGGTAAAGGTCGCAAAAAAAAACCTGGACGTGCACGAGTGTCGTTGCCGACATTGCACACTGCCCATGGCCGTAGCGACGGTGATTTGTTAAGAATCACTGTGTCTAGGGTACAGCATATGGAAGGCGGAGCCCATCCCTCTCCTTCCGCTGCCTTGAACCTTCCCTGAGTTTTAGTCAGGTACCCATTTACTGCTGGATGGACAGAGGGAGTTTTCAGACCCGAAAATTTGCATGCCGTGAGTGGGATCGAACCCCGGTCATCCAGCCCAAAGACAAGTGCTATAACCACTCGTCCACAGGCCCTCCCTAACATTATATGGATATGTTTAAAGATATATAGAAGAATACCCTATAAACCGGTGTCGTCTTGGCCTTCGGGTCTTGATGATGCCGGTCTGTGGGTTTGTCCTGTGCAGTTCTAGGAGGTCCACCCTCACAGGCTTTACCTCCCCTCTTTGGGGAGGAGTAAGTTTATTGCTTACTGCCTGAGGTGCCCCTACCAGGGAATGCTGACGGGGCTGCCCAGGCATTTTTTGTAGGCCAGAGTGCTCACCTTCTCGGGCGCTGGCTTTTCAAATTCCACTTTCCCGACCTTGTGTCACATCTTACCTTGTGGGAGGAAGATAAATAAAATAGAAGAATACCCATCCCAGAATGGGTAAAATTAAGTCCCAGAACAGTTTTACACTTTTTGTTTTATTTTACTTCAGTCAAAGTTCTCAGAAATCAAGGGGGTCCCTTTCCTGGGGCTAACACTTAATCTCTATATGAGATACATAGACATTAAAATATTCTATTAAAGTTCCCCTGTACAAGTCAGATGTTAAGTTAGTAAAGAAATTAAAAACATTAATGTTCTTCTCCCCAATTGACCAGTTAACTATGTTATAGTATATCTTTCTTTTGGTCTTACCGGATTCCAGGACAAGAATTCATTTAGTCTGGTGGAGTATCAAGCTAAGTGCTGTTACTTGAGGTAACATTACTTGGAGAAGGGGCACCATTCCTTGTATCAGCCACAGTATAGCCGTTTCAAGTGGATCTTATTTGGGTTTTGAATACTATGTTATTTTGAATATTTGGTCAGGGTTTACTTTTAGGGTGAAGTATCCTCATGTCAGGTTGTCCTGACAAACCCTTGTACAGAGAGACTGAATACACTCTAGGATGATGTCTAGTACGTAATTCAAACTCTCCAGTTTTATGTCCTCTTATAAAGATGAAAATAATAATGATACTAAACCTTATGTCTAGAATCCTTATTCCAAATTTATTACATCATTTTGATTCTAGAAAATATTAAAAAAATTAAGGTTGAAGCTTAATAAAAAAAAATTCACAAAATCTTCCTTAATTGGGGTCTAATGACTCTGGATCAAATTTCATCTAAAATATTTTAATTTTCAAATGGTTGTGCCAATATTAGGGCCCTAAAAAACCGTTATAATACAAAGAAACTGACATTTCGGGAATATTTATTGATATCTAATACCTGTTGTTAAAATTTCACAAAACTTGGAGGTATGTGAATTTCCAGGAAGGGCTTTCATCCTCCGCTTTACATGAAACTAAATTAAACTAAATATAGCCCACATTATGAACCTTTATGCCTAGCAACTGTTCTTAAATTTATAATGATCAGTTAATTAGTTTAAGAGTGAATCCTAATATAACCATATAAATAGACAATGTGAACTTTTGGTGCTTAATCTTTAGTATTCCAAAAAAATAAATTTAATTACGGAATTGAATCCACCAGAATACATTTCTGTTTTTTCATAAACAGGTCAATCATTAAAATATTTTTTTAATAGCTAAAAACCCCCCCGAAAAGAATGAATTACTTTGTGACAATTTGAAACGAAATTTGTAAGTATTTAAACTGTCGAATAGAAATTAATTTCTGGTTTTAAAATTCTTAGTAAATACTCGCGTATTAAAATAGTTTTGGAAGCTATTTACTTCCAATAATTTTATAAATAGATTAAAACATTACCGTAACAAAATCATCCATAGTTTTATAACAATTTGGATTCAATTAATAATTTAATGACAAAATTATATTGTCAAGATTAAAATAAACTTTCAAAATCCCTATTTAAAAAGAATACGAATTTGATGAAAAACTAAAAAAAAAACTGCATAGTTAAAAACAATATAGCAAACCTAAAAAATAAAAATAAAGACTCCTGAGCAACACAGAGTAGGTACAGCTAGTTTATATATATATATATATATATATATATATATATATATATATATATATATATATATATATATATATTCATTGTTTGAACTTATTGTGCAATTCATGTGTAGTGTTTCTGCTGCTGCTAACCATGATACTGCAACAACTGCTACTCGGGTTTGCAGTTGAGTGTCATTTGCAATTTTAGAATAGATGGTAGATAGCACTTGATATCCATTTTTAATATAATTATTAGAAAATCCTTAATCAATAAATGTCCAGAGTTGTGATACAACTACTGTTACTATTTTACTATCAATATTGTTAGTATTTTTAGTTAGTCAACCTCTGTTAACTTGTTAGTGGGGCATGATGCTTATGAGTGATCATCTGATTTAAGCTGTGTTGCCATCATTTAGTATGTTTAGGATTACAAAAAAGAAAACAACTTAAAAAAAAAAAAAGAAAGAAAAAGCTATCCTTGTAGAGAGCATAATAATGTTAGCCAATATATATTCTTTTATCATTTGAAGACATATTTAATGTAGATTTCATGGCACTTTGATGGTCTAATTTTTATGAGAGTAATTATTATCAGGCTGTGGAGTCTGAGTTGCAGCAAATTCTTTGCTTTAGGAGTCGGTGTTGATGAAAAAAAAAAAAGGACTTAATGAAAAATGAATAAGACAAAACATATCAAAACCTTTTTTTTTTTTTTAATGAAACGATCCCTACCTCTTTTGACTGGGAAGAAAGTGCAATATTTGTTCTGATGCTACACTTGATCTCTTTCCTCGATCAGTGAAGATAGAATCCTTCTAGACTGAGGCAATTTAAATTTTTATCCTAATCCAGAATGCCGTTTTTCTGGAGTTAGATATTCCTCGCATTAAAAACCAACCTTGTGTCTAACTCTGTCGTTGTGGGAAGGCA